>CM065689.1:18108970-18121470 GCA_017654935.2 Phymorhynchus buccinoides | reverse complement strand
AACATTATAACCCGGAAACCAACCAACTACACCAATGTATTAATATAAATAAAACACAATGAAACACCCAAGAAGCCAATGAAGGGGGAAGTGAAATAGCATTAAAGCCCCCCCCCCCCCCCCCACGTCACGTGTCACATTCCCTCTTATGCTTGGAAGATTCCTTAAGATTTCTTAAGTGGGAAAACACGTGAAGAACCATGATTTTGACACGTGACGTGGTGGGTCTTTAAGCAGACACGACACTTTCGAACATATTGCCGTGCGAACAAAATTGATGTGAAAACAGACAACCTTAAGTTGAAAAGAGATTTCCTTCAATCACACCATTGTTTGAGAGATGAAGAATAACAATGGATTAAGATTTTTTTTGGTTAACAATGACGAAAATAGACAACAAAACAGCAATTTGACATGCCCAAAGGTCAGAATGTCAAGGGAAATGTCCAGAAGATAATGACTATTTTGAACTGCCTTAAAAGCCAATGCATATGACTCCCCCCCCACCTGCGTGCGCATCTCGACCCTTCCAACGGAAGTGTCGCCATCTTAGTCAGATTTGTGTGTAAACAGCATCGATCTGGCATTTTTCAAACAAAGTTACCATGGACACTACACATTGACCTAAATATAGAATCCGTGAAAGTTACTGACTAAGATGGCGCTCTCCCATAATATGGCACGCTCCTTGTGGCCGGATATGACGACACGTGGGTACAAGCCATACATGTACCTAACCACAAAACAACAACATCACAACCAATACATATGCATGTACCTAACCACAAAAAACACTAGAGTACTTGCGTAAACTGACCCAGTCGCGACACACGCTTGCACCCCTAATCCTAACCCTAATCTTAACCTAAACCCTTAACCGCTAACCCGATTTTGCCTAAATTCGAACTTGTCCAAGCTTTTGACCCCTAGTATCCACCTGTAAATTGTCATGTTGATATATCCAAGCGTTGTCGAGTTATCGCTGTCCCAGACAAACAGACAGACAGACAGACAAACAAACACATTTTTTGTTTGTTTGTTGAAACACGGACCAACTGAAAACAATACCAGCTTCGCTTCGCGACTGGTAAACATCACAACCAATACATATGCATGTACCTAACCACAAAAAAACCCCATCACAACCAATACATATGCATGTACCTCACCACAAAACAACAACATTACCCAATGCATATGCATGTACCTCACCACAAAAAACAACATCACAACCAATACATATGCATGTACCTAACCACAAAAACAACATCACAACCAATACATATGCATGTACCTAACCCAAAAAAACAACATCACAACCAATACATATGCATGTACCTAACCACAAAAAACAACATCACAACCAATACATATGCATGTACCTAACCACAAAAAAACAACATCACAACCAATACATATGCATGTACATAACCACAAAACAACAACATCACAACCAATACATATGCATGTACCTAACCACAAAAAACAACATCACAACCAATACATATGCATGTACCTAACCACAAAACAACAACATCACAACCAATACATATGCATGTACATAACCAGAAAACAACAACATCACAACCAATACATATGCATGTACCTCACCACAAAAAACAACATCACAACCAATACATATGCATGTACCTCACCACAAAAAACAACATCACAACCAATACATATGCATGTACCTCACCACAAAGCAACATCACAACCAATACATATGCATGTACATAACCAGAAAACAACAACATCACAACCAATACATATGCATGTACCTCACCACAAAAAACAACATCACAACCAATACATATGCATGTACCTAACCACAAAAAACAACATCACAACCAATACATATGCATGTACCTAACCACAAAAACAACATCACAACCAATACATATGCATGTACATAACCAGAAAACAACAACATCACAACCAATACATATGCATGTACATAACCAGAAAAAACCCCCATCACAACCAATACATATGCATGTACCTAACCACAAAAAACAACATCACAACCAATACATATGCATGTACCTAACCAGAAAAACAACATCACAACCAATACATATGCATGTACCTAACCACAAAAACAACAACATCACAACCAATACATATGCATGTACCTAACCACAAAACAACAACATCACAACCAATACATATGCATGTACATAACCAGAAAAAACCCCCATCACAACCAACCAACCAAACAGCAAGTTTTATTGGCAAATTAAAAAAATGATTTAAAAAAAGAAAAAAAGAAATACAGTTAAAAGATTGTTAAAATAAATCTTTTCAGTTGTCATTATTGGCAAATGAAAAAAACCCCGATTCTAATTTAGAAAAATATAGAAATGCAGTTAAATTATTGTTAAAAAATAAATCGAAGTCATTGCCAAAAGACAACAAACGAAGGATTGTTATAAGGAACATGAAAATGGATGATTGTAAAAACAAAATTCAAGCAAAAAAAAAAAAAAAAAGGTTATCCAAGATTGTTTCAAATATCGAAGTGATTACTGAAAGACAAAACCGAAGGGTTGTTAAGGAACAGACACATAAAAATGAGCGATTGTCCAAAAATGCAGGTAAAGAAAATATTGCTGTTAGAAAATAAATCGAAGGGATTGCCCAAAGAGAAAAACCGAAAGATTGCCGAGAAATTATCAAACAGAAAGGAATGTTTGTCAAAAATTCAGGCAAAGACAAGATTATCCCAGATTGCTAAAAAAAATATCAAAGTGATTGCGAAAATATCAAGAATAGTCAAGGAAAGGGAGAGTGAAAATGAATGATTGTCACTAAATACAGACAAAGAAAAGATTGTCCAAGATTGTTTACTAATAAATCGAAGAGTTTTCAAAAGGTTACAACCGAAAGATTGTCAGGGAATTGGCAAGTGAAAAAATATAATTGTCAAAAATCGCAGGTTATAAAAGAAGACTGTTCAAGATTGTTAAAAATAAAGGGGGAACGATTGCTAAAAGTTAACACCGAAAGATTTTCAAGAAATTGCCCAATGAGAAAACAAATGTATAAATGCAAGTACAGAAAAGGATTGTTCAAGATTATCAAACCAAAGATCGAAGCGATTGTCCGAAGATGAAACTGAAAGATTGTTAAGAAATTTGCAAATGAAGAGAACTAATCGTCAAAAATGCAGTTAAGAGAGCAGATTGCCTAAGGTCATTAACAATAAATTTGAGATAAAACCGAATAGACCGTCATAGATAAAGTCGAACACTAAAAGACAAAAAGTAGAAAACACTATGAACGATAAAATCGAAAGCTTTTTTCTTAAAGATATAATCAAAAAGATTGGTTCAAGATCAAATGGAATAAAGTTGATTCTTAAAAATTGCATCAAACAAGAATGTTTTCATGTGGAAAATAAACTTAACAAACTATCACCCAAAACCTACCCCAAACGATTGTCAAAGATCAAATCGAAACATAAGAAAATGAATAAATAACAAGCGCGAAATCACAATAATTTGTGGCACGCGGTCTATTTTTACCACTCCAATCATGAGTCACCTCCCCTGGCTTTTCAATAATTTTAATCTGTAAACCAGAATGTTATCTCTGCACCATTTCGTAACTTTTTATATCTTTTGGAAAACATTTAAAACTATGTATCCTACTTATACTCATCAAAAGAAGCACCGCATACTCGTCGTGTCTGTTGTAGTGTCTGTATTACGTATGTTTATTATTTTGTACGCTTTTAAAATACATCATTTTAAAGAGCGGCCAGAAGTGTAGCCTCGATTTGAAGTGTTCATTCCACTGAGCTCTTTCCATGGGAGAGGTCGCATACTACAAGCGCTCCAGTTTTCGCACGTTCTCTAAAGACGCGACGGGTCAGTCGAACTGAATTGAAACTCAAGAAGAAAAAAAATCCGGCCTACCTACCTTCGTCGTCGTTGATCAAAGATCAGCTGAAATCCAAAAGAGGGAAGGAGGAGGAGAAAGACAAAGAACGAAACCAAGAAAGTGACGTAGCTGCCTACCACGATCTGCCAGCTACCCCCAACTTCACGCGAGGGATCAACACCCCCCTCCAACTACAACTGAGCTGCAGGGACAGCGTCTGTGGCGGTGGGACCCACCTTTTCCATCTGGTA
Source organism: Phymorhynchus buccinoides (assembly GCA_017654935.2). Classification (NCBI taxonomy): domain Eukaryota; kingdom Metazoa; phylum Mollusca; class Gastropoda; order Neogastropoda; family Raphitomidae; genus Phymorhynchus; species Phymorhynchus buccinoides. The sequence goes on along the minus strand of CM065689.1, from coordinate 18,117,334 downwards.
CCCCACCTGGGTGGGCTTTGCTCTTCCTGCTGTCTTGGTGCCTCCAGTCTGCCCTACATGCTTGGAGTGAGTGTTTCAACCCTCTCCTATCTAGTGTTGTAGGGAAACCAGGGAGACACTGCTGTCAGCCAGGGGACACTGCCGAACCCCAAAGTAAAATTTAACTTTCCCACTGCCCAGTTAATCAGAAAATGTAGTTTTTTTCCACTATTTGTGTCTGTTTTTTTGCTTTAAAGATTTCCGGGCTCGCATTTTGTGTAGTATATGTTCAAATTAAACCTAGTCATTGTATATTTAGATTGATTTTAGACTAGAGTACCCGACATGTCGCACGCGTCCCCGAAGAAAGGGACTGACTCGAGTCAGTCCACAGCCATTTCGCGATCTGATTCAGAGTCTTCCGAGAGTCTTGAATCTCCCGAGTCCCCCGTCTTCAACGATAGCCCAACAGAACCGCAAACAAGAGAAGTAGGGAATTCCACTCTCTACTACTCCACAGAAAAAGAACATCTTATCCTCACCCCCCATCGGAAAAGACCAAGAGCCCCAAGAGGCTCCCAATCAACAGACGACGATGTCGTCCATCCTAGCGGAAAAAAAACTAAAAACCCAGAACAGTCAGAAACAGATCTGTCCTCCAAGGAGGCCCCAAAACCCCAAAGGGAAAGACCAAAAGCCAGAGTAAGCCTAAATATGAACGTCCCAAACCCACAAAAAACCAGTTCCCCCTCGCGATCTTCCGAAGGCTCCTCCGACCCGACTTCCGAAGCTACCCCCCTTCTGGGGGAGGAGGAGGAGTCAGCCGCGATGGAAACAAACCAAAACACTGAAGTGATCTCGATTTGGGGAGCCCCCCAGACTCCCCCTCAACATACCGTAGCCGCAGACGAACCCCCCCCTATTTCACAGAAAGTGGACCCCCGGCCCACTGCACAACAACAAGTCAGACAAGACCGCCAAAACAGCAGAAAAAGAAACAACACCTCCAACGATCTTCCGCCCGAATTCCTTAAACACCCTGTCAAAGTCCAAGACCTGCGTTCCGGGCAAGCCACCCTCCGAGGCCTCGGCCCTACTACTTCGTACCAAATGTGGCAGAACACGATAGGGCCCATTCAGAGCCAACGCGCACTACCTGATAACTGTTGGCTGATCGGCTGCCAGTCAGCCAAACAACAACAAAAGCTGGTCGAAATGCAAATCGTTGCAGGCATTAACATTAAATGCACCATCCCCACTGCAACTACCGAGGGAGTCATTAAAGGGATTCCGCTAGCGGAGAGCGTGTCTGACATGCTCCCGCACATCCCAGAGGCCAAACATGCCCTCAGACTCAAGAACCGCGACGGCACTGATTCAAGAGCAATAAAAATTACTTTCACATGTACCTATCTCCCCGACTTCGTTAAAATCAACGCCATGGAGTACAGGGTGCACACCTACGTAGCCCCTGTACGAAAATGTCAAAAGTGCGCGCGACTCGGGCATACCGCTACGCAATGTCGCGCCGAGAAAAAGACTTGCGCTCGGTGCGCTCAAACAGGACATCTCGCTGCCGAGTGTTCTTCCACCATACGTAAATGCATTAACTGCTCCGGAGATCACTCGGCAGCTTACGCGGGATGTCCTCAGTACAAACTCCGTCTCAGAGCCAATAAGTTCCGAGGTGAGGCCTTCATCCCATACGCCGAAGCGATAAGAAGAGCCAAGGCGACCATCGAACAAGACAACAAACACAAACAAAAACAAAGCAGCCCCCCCCCCCCTTCCACCCCACCTCCCATCATTGACCCATCCTGGAGAACTGACGACTATCAACAACTCCCTGACCCCAACAGTTATGCAAGTAAAGTTAAAGCTATCCCCCTCAGAAGACCAACCCCTGCCCCTCGTACCAACATGACGCGACCCAAAATCAACATCCTTCAAAAAGACCCACCAGCCCCATCAGTACCCGCCCAAACAAAAAGTTACTCCCTTTCCAGAGGTAGACCGACAAGCTTCAGACGAAGACTCCCCTCCTACCAAGCCACACAATACAAACTTAAGGCCCAACTTCTCAGAGAATCCCGAGCAAAAAACCTGACTGAACAACGCATACAAGAAATAGTTACAGAACAAATCACACAACAAACCGACCTGATGATGAAGAAACTTGACAGCCACCTAACACAACTAGTAAAGGCACTGACAGACAAACTGACAACCCACTTACCAACACCCCCCCCTCCCCCACCCCCCACCCCCACTCCCATCATCGAACTCGACCTTAGTAACACAGACTTAAGAAACAAAAGCTCAGGAGAACAATTCATGACTCAGATACTTACCGAGATAGCCAAAGCCCGAACTTCCACCAAACCACTCACTCTCGTAGAGGGACTCAGGTCCCTCTTGCCACAATCCATGTTCTCAAAACCTCTAGATACATCCCCCTCATCCAACTGCATGAGAATCGCCCAATTTATTTGCCGCCCAGACCAAGAACAAATGGAAGCAAAAAAACGAAGACAGTCCGCACAGACAAAGAACAAACTAGTCCTCCCCCAGCCCGCCCTTCGCTGCTGAGGGCACCCCACAGAACCACAACAAACCTACTACACAAACCAACCCCCCCCCCACTACCACACTTAAGTCCCTCAATCTACTACAATGGAACTGCCGCGCAATAACACCCAATTTCCCCTTTCTTCTCAACTTCCTTGCAACAAATACCACACAATTCCAAATTATCTGCTTACAATCACTAAAAGTCCCATACTCCAAACTGCCAAAAATAGACGGCTTCTGCCATCCACCAGGGGTCAGCAACTTTAAAGGCAATGTACAAACAGCCACTTATATCCATCAAAATATTCAACACCAATATATACCCTCCCCCATACAAAACCTCCCCCCAGTAGTTTATTCCAATACCACCCAAGTCACATTAAATAATAAACCCACCCAAATTATCAATACCTATTTCCCCCAAGGTTATAATAAAATGCCCTCTGAAGACTGGATTGCCTCCCTCCCCCCCTCTGAAACATGGGTTGTGGTCGGTGACTTCAACGCACACCACCCAGCATGGGAAAAAGTCACGACCACACACTCCCAAGGAGGACAGACCCTTTTTACCGATATCCTAAACTCAAATCTTACCCTGTTAAACGACGGCTCTACCACTCGATACCCTGACAACCCAACAAACAATCCCTCAGCTATTGATCTAACCCTAGCTAGCCCCCAACTTCTAACCGAATTCTCATGGACCCCCCAAGTAGACCCCCTAGGATCTGATCACAAACCTATTGTTATTTCCCTTACAGTTGAAATTGAGATTTCCGACGACCCCCCGCCCCCCCCCCCACTACAACTTTGAAAAAGCCAACTGGCAACAATTCAAAACATTACTCAATACACATAATCAGGAAGACTTACAAGACCCTAATTTAGAAACACATTATGACAATATAAAAACAGCCATCACCACAGCAGCAGACACCTCCATCCCCAAATCATCCCCGAACACTAATTACCAAATAAAAAACAACCCCTGGTGGAATAACGAATGTGCGGAGGCCGTCCAACAAAAACACTCTGCAAGTAACACCTTCAACCACCAACCCTCTCATCCCAACCACCAAAATAAACGCAAAGCAGAAAAACACAGCAAAAAGATGGTCGCCAAAGCAAAATTAGAATATTTCACAAATGAACAAATTTTATCCTTTAAAGACTTAAATAACGCATGGAAACGCCTACGTAGAATTAAAGCGGGAGGCAAACCAAAAACACCAAGAATTCTCTGTCCTATCACTAACTCACTCACCAAAACAAATTTACAAACAGCCAACGTCCTGGCCGAGACATTCGCCAAAGCCAGCCAAACAAAACACCTTCCCCCCGCCGAACAACAAAAACGAAACTCAATCCCCCTCCCCCCCAAATCTACAAATAACTCTAACTGTATTAATGCCCCCTTAAAACTAGCCGAGCTTGCTACGGCCCTTCGTAACATTAAAAAAATCAACAAAGCAACAGGAGATGACCCTATCTCCTATAGAATGCTCAAACAACTACCCCCTTCATTTCTATCTATCCTTAACCAATTTTACTCTAGGTGTTGGGAGAGTGGGGAAGTGCCCCAGGCATGGAAATGTGCACAGGTAGTCGGGATCCTGAAAAATGGAAAACCAAGGCAGGATCCCAAGAGCTACCGCCCCATCTCCCTCACCCCTCACCTGGGTAAAGTGTACGAAAGAATCGTACGTTCACGACTAGAATATCACTTACAAAAGAATAACCTACTCCCCCAAGTACAGGCAGGATTTAGAAAGTACAGAAGCTGCACCGAACAAATTGTTAAACTCACCTCCCACGCCAGAAAAGCCTTCGCCCGCCAGAAGAGCATGTTGGTCACCTTCTTTGACATAAAAGGCGCTTATGACACTGTCTGGCATGGGAGGTTGCTTCAAAAAATTAGCAAGCTCGGCATCGAAGGAAACCTCTTCAATTTCATAAAATCTTTCTTAAATAATCGATCAATTAAAGTAAGGGTGGGCCAGTCCCTCTCAGACAGTCACTCGCTGGACATGGGGGTGCCCCAGGGTAGCATAGTTGCCCCCACCCTCTTCAATATTATGCTAGCAGATATAAATAAAACAAACATCAACAACAATAAACTTAGTATGTACGCAGACGATATAGCCACCTGGACACCCACACAGAAAACACTCAACCAAAAAAAACTCAAGGAAGCCCTTAAACAACACCAAAAACAAACAGACTCGATAGCCCACTACTTACAAGATAACGGTTTCTCACTAGCCCCAAATAAATGCATCTTCATAATACTAACTAACATTAGAAAACCCTCAATTAACTACAACCTCTCAATCAATATCAATGGACAACCAGTACTTGCATCCGACACTGCCAAATTCTTAGGAGTGGTCATAAAATACAATCTTTCCTGGACTGAACACATTAACTACATAACTAGGAAAGCCTACAAAACCTTAAACTTCATTAAAATGATCTCCTTAGAAAAATGGGCTCAAAACCCCAAAATATTAGCAAACCTAGTCAGATCCCTCGTCCGCAGTCAATTAGTATATGGTATAGAAGCAATGCACTCCTTAACAACACACGATCTAAAATTATTACAAAGAATAGAAATCCGCGGTCTAAAAATAGCTCTGGGGCTTCCCCGTTATGCGGTGACTGATCTTATTTATCGAGACGTGGGCTGGCTCCCACTACGCAAACTAGTAAAACTTAACTGCTCCATCCTTCTCCCCCGTATATACGCTACCCAAATGTACACAGACTTTGAATTTTACGACAATTTTTCAGACCCTTATTACCACTCCCATCCTGACCATATAACTAAACATCCTTCCCTATACCATAAAACTATCCCTATAACTAAATACACTGAAGACCTGTTCCACGAGGCAGGAGTAAACATAGAGGAAGTCTCCACTCACCCAACATATGACTACCCACAGTGGGAGGTGACCCCCATAACAATAGACACCTCCCTACATGAACAATACTCCAAACAAGAAGACCCAAACAGACTAAAAATAGCAGCACTAGAAAAAATTCACAGTCTCAAACACAATCTTCTTATATACACAGATGGATCAAAAATCAACCAACATACAGGCTGCGCTTTCACTATCCCAGATCTAAAAGTAACTAAATCATTCCAACTCAATAATAATATATCAATTTTTAGTGCCGAACTCTGGGCTATACTAGAAGCATGCTCATACACTAATAACTTCCCAAACCCCCCACGGAGTGTAGTCATACTAACAGACTCTCTTTCATCTATACAAGCTCTAGTGGGGGACACCAACAATAGACGCTCTATCATACAAGAAATTAAATTCCTTATACATCAAATCACAATTAAAGGAACCGACATCTCGCTAGGCTGGATCCCTTCCCACTGTGGCCTATACGGCAACGACCAGGCCGACGGGGCCGCCAAAGAGGCGGCCCTCGGTCGGTCCGGAACCAAAACTAATATTAAACTTTCAACCTCTGAAATTAAATCAGTACTAAAGAAAACTTCGTTCCAGGTGTGGGCTCGGGAACTTGAGACCCGTTGTGCGGTCCACTCCTGGGACCATCAAATTGTGACAGGGGGTCTTTTCCCCCCCGTACCTAGGCCCGTTCTATCCATGATTTACAGACTTAGAACCGAGGCCACATACAATAAATTTCAAGAACTAAAATGTGAATGTGGAGACTTCCTCACAGTAGACCACTTATTTACACAATGCCATATTATAACCCCCGAATTAGATAAATTAGTAACAAAACTCAAAACAAACAAGATCCCCTTCACAAAACAAATAATCATACAAAGCCAAACAGATGACTGGCAAGCAATAATATGGCTGGCCGAGGCCCTCGGCCAGGCTTCCTTTGGACACCACTTCTAAATCTATCTCTCACTTCTTCAAATGTAGCCCCTCCCCGTGACCCCTGGTCTGGTGTATGCTGCCTCTCCAATGGGTCTCTCTCCCACTTCCTAGTGACTCGGGTGGCTCCCCCCCGTCGGCCGGGGGCCGGGCGGGGGTGTAGGTCGACACGGAACCCTTTCGGCTCCCTTTACTGTCGCCGCTCCTTCTGGCCGGTGTCCCGGCCGGTGGGGGGTGTCACCTCGGCCCCTCTCGCCCCCAACTTCCAACTGGTCCTTGTCTCCGGGGGCAAGTGAGTCGCCGGGGGGTGCCGTCCGGGACAGTACGCCCGATTGCCTCTACCAGGGGCGTGCGGGCCCGGGCGGCGCCCCCCGGGGGCTCCCCCCCCGGAATGAGCGGCATCTCCCTGGACCGGTCCCCAGGTCTAGCCAACCACTACCCACTCCCCCTCCCCCCAGAGACCCGGATGGAGAGGTTTTGTCACATCGCAGGGGTTCACAAATCCCCAACTTTTGTTGGGGATCCCCCCCTCCCCCCCTTTCCTTCTATCGTCCCTTCATAGGGGGCCAGTCCAAGCCCCCTCCCCCCTCTCTATGGGCTACAAACCTTTCTACACAACAACTTACACTAACTTACACATAACTTAATATGCCTCCCGCGGAAGGTCCTCGCCTCGGGACTTGGCAAACAAGCCTTATCTTTCCGCTGACTGGCAGTCGATCTTTTTTAAACATAATTTTAATACAGACCCCTTTTACCAATTCATAACTGAAAAACATCTCATTTTACAAACAATAGATTTTATCGGAGTTTTAACCCCCGGACTGCCCACGGGTCTCCAAGGGTGAGCTCTACGCCTAAAACAAACATCGAATACCCGGTTCGCAGGTCACCCCCTACCCCCCTCTCTATTATTATTTAAAACCAAAAGTTAAATATCAAAGTAGTACTCATAAAATTCACCCCCACCAAACACTAAATGCACGAAATATTTCGTCCCCTCAGCCACACAAGCCACCATTTTAACCCACCTTTTTTTAGACACTACTCACCTGATTATTTTATACAAAGATCGCCGTTAATGCATGCCCTTTTATTCTTCGAACTCGGTTTTAACAATGTATATATTTTACCGTCGAGGAAATGGCTGTATAAAGGCATGTCGGATGTACATACTTGTATATATTTTAAATTTAATATGTCAATTTTTCTCTTTTTTAAACCCGCAGTATTTTAGGGCATAGGGAACCCCACGTTTTAGATGGGAGACCGCCCTCTGCGGGATTAGTTAGTTAGAACAATAAAGAGATTATTTTAACCTGTATATAATAGATAGAGCAACAGCCAAAAGAATAAGTCATTGCACACTCACACTACAGGTCAGAGGTTCGAACCCGGCCCAACATCCCTTTTTTTTCCGATTTAGCCTCCCATAAACAAACACACACATATCAACTTCTATAATACCTTATTCTACGGAATTATATAAATCGTAATAAATAAATATGTACTGTATATAGTTTTTTTCTTCTCTGATTTTAACAGACCTTCCGCGATATTTTAAAAGATTTTATTAATAAAAAGTATAATTTTAACCAGTGGTCCTGGAAATTTTAATGATAAACTTTAGAAGATGCGATGCTCAGCAGTGGAATTTTTATAAACAATAACGTTTTAGGTGGATTTTATAGGTCAGTCTGTAGAATGCGAGCCCGGTTACAAACAAAAGCCAAGTAATAAGTTAACTTTAGTTCACCCCCCCTCCTCCCCCCTCCCCTCCCCTCCCCCCCTTCCCCCCCACCTCCCCCCCATCCCTTCCCCCATAGTATCCTGAGCGCGGGTCTCCCTTTTCAAGGTTGAGTACCTCCGGGTGTCTACTCCCCCTTCCCCTCCCCTCCCAAGTGGTCCGTGAGCCGATCTCCCTCCGGGAGGGGGCGGCCCC
>CM065689.1:18083970-18093970 GCA_017654935.2 Phymorhynchus buccinoides | reverse complement strand
TAAACCTCTTCGGCTATGGCACCGCCACAAGTAGTAATGAATTATTATGATAAAGGGCCTTACACGAGCTTTCTCAAGCTGTCTTAATAGAAAACGGTGAAATCTCCATAACAATGATAGCAAAACATGATGTCTTCTAATGTTAAAACCATCAATTACTTACACCGAAAGCATCTAAATGAACGTCGTAATGTCCACCCATGCCATAGTTTACCACCTGCACACATTCACGCACGCACAAAAGTATAAATCACACACACAGACGCACGCGCGTACATTCACAGACACACACACAGACATGCATACTCAGACACAGTCACACACACACACACACACACACACACACACACACACACACACACTCACACACACACCGACACACACACACACACACACACACACACACACACACACACACCGACACACACACACACATATCCACACACACCGACACACACACATACACACAATGATATAATTATATGCACACGGATAGGACTATATATACGATTTATATACATACAAACACAGTTACACACTAAAGCACAAGAGCGCGTGCACAGACACAGATACGCACGCGCACACGCACACATACATGCGCGCGCGCACGCACACACTCACTTTCTCTCTCTCTCTGTCCTATTCACTCTCCCCCTCTCGCTCTCTCTCTATATATATATATCTGTCTCTCTCTCTCCCTCCCTCTCTCTCTCTCTGTCTCTCTCACCCTCTCAATCTCTCTCTGTCTCTGTCTCCTGCATAGATTCACCGGATTGGCGATGTCCATCACCCCTTAGTGCCACGTCCAGTCTGGTGAAGGACTTTCTCTCTCTCTCTCTCTCTCTCTCTCTCTCTCTCTCTCTCTCTCTCTCTCTCTTTTACCTGCATAAGTTCACCGGATTGGCGACGTCCATCACCCCTTAGTGCCACGTCCAGTCTGGTGAAGGACTTCACTCTCTCTCTCTCTCTCTCTCTCTCTCTCTCTCACCTGCATAAGTTCACCGGATTGGCGACGTCCATCACCCCTTAGTGCCACGTCCAGTCTGGTGAAGGACTTCACTCTCTCTCTCTCTCTCTCTCACCTGCATACGTTCACCGGATTGGCGATGTCTACCACCCCTTAGTGCCACGTCCAGTCTGGTGAAGGACTTCTCTCTCTCTCTCTCTCTCTCTCTCTCCTCTCTCTCTCTCTCTCTCTCTCTCTCTCTCTCACCTGCATACGTTCACCGGATTGGCGATATCCACCACCCCTTAGTGCCACGTTCAGTCTGGTGAAGGACTTCACTCGGTGAGATAGCCTGGCCACCAGGGGGTCGTCTTTATCATCCACCCATTTCCTGCAAAGGTAATGTTATTAGTCCCCGAGCCGAAGGTTCGGGAACTATTGTTTCTGTCTGATCCGTCCGTCCGGCGTCCGTCCGTCCGTCCGTCCGGCTATTCGTCCGTTTTTCTCAAAAACTATTCAGTCTATCATCATCAAAGTTGGGATACTAGTTTGCCAAGATGCAAGCTATCCACTGATGTATTTAGTTTTACATTAAGGTCAAGGTCGCGCCAGTTACGGGGTTCAAACCCCGAAACACATAATCGCTAATATCTCGCGAAGTTTTGCATGTATTTCAACGCAGTTTGTTTCACAACATTTCTTGATGAATGCTCTATAACACAGTTGTCATGAATTGTTCTGTGGATAAGCCCGCTGTGCCCTATGCCCTTTGTGTCACAGGCCCGATATGTCCCACTTCTTTCCGGCCGTCCATCCGTCCGAGCGTGCGTCCTGTTTTCAGTTCTCAATGGTCTCCCCGCTGTGTGTACAGCCGACACATTCCGATTTCGGAGTAGCTCGGCGATGCTGCGCGGGGACTTTGCAGCCGCTCGGCGTTGCACTTGTTGTTGTTGTTGTTGTCGTCGTTCCCTGGCTTAAAGACTCCAGGGATCATACCAGCAGCCGAAGCACTTGAACACTATGGTACAAATGCACCGGCTAGGGATGAGAACATTTACATGTGCGACCGTTTTTGATTACCCCGCCACGTGAGCAGCCACACTCCGGCTTCGGAGGATTTGGGACTGATGATGAACTGCTATTGGAGCTTGCCATGGCTAAAGACAACCCCCGCAAAACCATGCAAAACATAGCATTTTGATGTAGCCTTGGTGTTCTAGTTTATGTCAATAATTATTGATCTGACACAGCCTTATGCCAAGGCGAGCAAAGGTAATGAAATAAATACATAATAACAACAACAACAACAACAGAATCCAACGCAAAACCGTCTTCGTTCATTTGGCTTTTTCTCCCCCGTGGGGATACCGGGGGGGGGGGGGGGGAGTGTTTATTGTTCAAATTGTTCCACCACCTTCTGGAAATTCTGTGCTTGTAACTTCCTCTCATCTGTCACTCTCTTTGACTGTCCTTTTTCCTTTGCTTGCTGTCATCTACTATCTTTCTGCCTTACTGGTCCATTCTCCTGCATTTTTTTTTTGTATAAAAAAAAACAACTCTTACAAAGATTTTCTTCAGCCGAAGTCGGACATGCTGGGCCTAATTATTTCTTAGTTAGGCGCGTAGCAACAGCATGACGCATCTGCGCTCATATGACAGGAAACTGCCTGAGCGATCGAAGAAGAAGAAGAAAGAAGAAGAAGAAGAAGAAGAAGAAGAAGAAGAAGATTTGGTTTTTTCGAAAGAAATTGTGGGCTAAAAAAATCGTCTAAAACTGAATATGTACACATAGAAAAAAACAACGAAGGAAGCCTCATTTCTTGATGATACACACAACGACCCTTATTAACCACACGGTTTACACCAACAACAAACACAAATAAAGGAATAAAAGGAAAAAAACCCAGAGCGTTAAGACGCTAGACCACCAGCCGCGCGGCAGCTTTTCGGGTCCAGTGACCTTGACCTTTTGATCTATGACTTTGATTTCCGAACTTGCTCACATCGTACAAAAGATAACGTTTCACAGCCGAAGTGAGATAATGACGTTATTTGGCACGCAAAGAGTTGTCTTTCTGTGTTGGCATGCCGGAGAACAGTTGTACGCAGACTCGTTGCGTCATTAGTGTTTGGAATATCGCAATGCGTCGCTTCCAAAGCTTGGATTCACTGCCATGGGGTTGGTACTGCTGATACACGTCGTGAAGGTGGCAACTTTTGGGCGACTGGTATTTTTTTTTTTTAAGGCCGTTTTCTGCTTTTTTCAGGCCTGCCAAAATTGCTCTCTGGCAGCATTTTGATTTGCTGAATGCCTCATTGCGGAACATTTCCACCCAAACTGTGAGGAACGGACTCCATGATGCTGCCTTTACTCCCCCTGGGCATGTTTGGGCATACTGGTCCTTCCAGCTCATGAGCAGTGCTGTCTTTTGAGAGCCCAGAACCACACCATCTGGACATTATGAAACTGGACATGAATTCTCTTCACCAACGAGTTCAGGATCAGTCTTAATTTCATGGATGGTCTTGCTAGGGTGTGGAGATTCTCAGGAGAGCATTAACCAGGAAATGTGAGACAGTGAGCATAACAAATCTCGAGGTGGGTCTCTGACGGTTTGGGCCTGTATCGGCATGGTTGGGAAAAACGGTACAAGGTATTAGGTACTTTATGGCTTGTACCCACGTGTCGTCATATCCTGCCACAAGGAGCGCCATATTATGGGAGACCGCCATCTTAGTCAGTAACTTTGTTTGAAAAATGCCAGATCGATGCTGCGTATTTGGCTGTTCCAATTCAAAACTTATCTAAACTGTATTTATAACATCTGGATGTTTTCTTTACACATTTAGATAACATTTTCACTTTGTTTACACACAAATAAGGACTAAGATGGCGTCTCTTCCGTTGAAAGATTCGGGTTAGTCTCCGTCTCTGGAAATTCGGGTCGCAGCCAGAGCGCGCGCGCAGCCAGAGGCGCGCCACCTATTTTTTTGGGCATGCGAATTTTGTGTGACTGATGAAGAAGGAAAGAGGGGTGGTCGTAAATTTTGACTAAATGACAGCTTTTTTGTTGCCACTGGGTTTAACGTGTGCTAAGTGCATGGGCACACGGGACCTCGGTTTGTCGTCTCATCCAAAAGACTCCACGTTCAGACCGTAAGGCCTAGTGCAAAGTGAGAAGAACAAATCCCCTGTACCCAGGTTCGAACTCGGGTTTACTTGACACGAGGCGAACGCGCTACCACTGTGCCACAGATTCTTCAAAAACAATCCCTGATAGCTGTTCCCTACAGGGATGAGGTCATCGATGTCCACGTCAAATCTTCTGCTGGCATGTTCCGAGATGACATCAACTTCATGGATGATAATGCACATTTTGTTCGAGCATGAGTTGTTGACGCGCACCTGCAGCAGGAGATCATCGTCCATATGAGGTAGGTTTCCCAATCCAGAGACCTCAGTGTGATAGAACAATGTTGAAACATGCTCCAGACAGCCATTAGAAGCCTTTCACAGCAGCTCAGAAGTCTACATGACCCAGAACTGTTAGAGGAGTGGAACACCCTGGATCAGCAGGAGCTTCAAAAGCTCCTCCAGAACACAAAATGGCGTTTCAAAGCTGGAATTGCAGTGAGGGGGTCTCGCACATGCTTATCCATGACTTTTCTTGCCACCCCCCCCAAACAAAATCTGAAAATAAAAAATTCACTCCCTTCGATTGTTTTATGCATTTTGAAGGGGTATCACAAACGTTCCTTGAGGTAAGCCAATAAAATCATTCTCAGACCTTGTTTTCTATCAAAATGTGAAGACGACATGTTAATTAAACTGAACAAGAAAAAAAGGTAATGGCTTTATGTTTATCTTTGATAATTTTGTATGCTTAAAATAATAAATGTCCTTAGCAAATTTTGAGCAGTATATTATCTACCGACAGTACGATTAAATGGCTTGCTATATCAGTGCGTGTGTGTGTGTGTGTGTGTGTGGCAGCGACCGACCCTCTCTGCTTCCAAAGCTAATCTCAAGACCCACCTGTTCCCCCGTCATTAAAGCTCCGCTTTCTCTTCTCTTTCTTGCCTTTAGGTCTGTTTCTGCTGTATTCCATTTATGTTATCCTTGTGTGTTCGCTTTGTATTGCGTTTTCGTTTGTATGCGTTATGAATGCTAACGTGTGTGTGCGCTTTGATTTGATTTCTATCAAGATTCAGCGCCGTATAAATACTATAATATATTATGTTGTTGTTGTTGTTCTTGATGCTGCTGCTGTTGTTGTTGTTGTGTGTGTATGAATGAATCGTTACTTTAATGTCTTTTCACGCGAATGGTGATTTTAGACAACATGCAAAAATTGAACCAATTAAAAAAAAAATACATGCAAGCTTATAAACAACAATTACAACAACACACCAAGCAAAACATCTACAGTAAGCTTCCAATAGGCGTGGACAGCATTAATTTCGCAATTAAAGCAATGTCAATTTCTGCATCACTTAAGATATTCTTGGTATTATTACTTGTGAAAAAAGTCCATATTGAACATTCGGTATTTAGAGAGCAACATTGGGCATTCTAATAGTAAATGATGAACTGATAATCTCTGAGTGCAGAGACAATTAGTTTCTATGTATTTAGTTTTCCATGAATTTAGACGTATCTTGTACACTAAACCAACTATGGATCTGCTATGCATCAAAATATTAGGTCTGAAGTCAGATGGATTGATACAAATGGATTTTTCCAACAAAGAGAAAGTTTCATAATTATGTTGACAATGCCAATGTATCGGGTCTAGGCCACTTCCCCCCCCCCCCCCCGGCCATTTGCCCCCGGACACTTCCCCCTGCCATTTCCCCCCCGGACATTTGCCCCCCAGACCATTTGCCCCACGGCCATTTGCCCCCCAGTCCATTTCCCCCCCGGTCACTTGCCCCCTGGTAATTTTGCCCCCCCGTTCCTGGCGGACATTTCCTCCCTGGACATCCCCCCCCCCCCCCCTGTGTGTACGTGTGTGTGGTAGGGGGGGGGCAAGTAAGAGAGAGTGAGAAATAGAGAGAGAGAGAGAGAGAGAGAGAGAGAGAGAGAGAGAGAGACGGACGGAGAGAGAAGAGAGAGAGAGAGACATAGAGATAGGACACAGACACAGACACAGGACACACACACACACACACACACACACACACACACACACACACACACACACACACGGAGGGGGGGATGTCCGGGGGACAAAAGTACCAGGGGGCAAGTGACCGGGGGGCAAATGGCCAGGGGGCAAATGGTCTGGGGGGCAAATGTCCGGGGGGCAAATGGTCTGGGGGGCAAATGGCCGGGGGGGGGGGGGGGGGGGGGGAAGTGGCCTGATACCCAATTTCTCATCTAAAAATGTGTTAGTGTTATTGAAGGCCCCTCATTTAGCAGCTCTATCAGCAACCTCAATGAGCCAACAATGAGATGGCACCCAGCAAAAATCAATACCAATACATTTGGTAATAATACAATGAATTAAATGCTTAATTTCAAAGACAACATCGTTACGAATTTTTGCTGTTATTTTCCTTCAGGGGTTATAAAACTGATTTTGAATCCACACAAAATAAGATGTTACAAATGGAATATGGTAGAGCACAAACAAATTCTAAAGCTCGCATTATTGTGTATAATTCAGAAGTAAATATTGATAGGCCCCTATATCTTTGCTTAAATAATAAGACTTTTCTATTTTAAGTGATGGTATAGCAAAACCTGCCCCACTGTCTGACGTGTCTAAAGACTGAACCATCAGTGAAGAATTTTAGATGATTTGAATATTTTGAATCTAAATGGCGTCGAACGTCAGAAACTGACAGATTAACCTCTTCGTCTTTGTTGTAACTGGTATATATTCTATATTGAAGTTTGCCTTTCTTTGTTCCCATGGTGGCATTAGTGGCATAATAGGCATGACTGGGATATTATGGATACTAGCGCAACGCCCCGTACTGGTAACGCCTAGTACCGGTAACGCCTAGTACAGGTAACGCCAAGTACTGGTAACTCTGAGTACCGGTTTCGTTGGGTCCGTGAAATATTATATTTTTATTTTTGTGGCTGAAAACCCAATTTTTAGACCCCTACTACTTTCAAGGCCTACCGATCTCCATGACCTTGACCGTGACCTTGATCGGTATGCAATCATCAGAAAAACCGTAAGCCAAAGTACCTACATGCCAAGTTTGAAGTCCCTAAGACCAACGGTGTGGACGTTATAGCCCCTTAAATATGTCCGGTTTTCAAGGTCATACACCAAGGTGAAGGTCACAACGGCAATAATTTATGCGCGGATGCCTTCCTCTCATGGTGACACGCCACCACACAAAATTGGAAACGATTTGGTGAAGCGGTTCGGGAGATATGCGTGGGACAGAAAACCGCAATTATTAGACCCCTACCACTTTCAAGGCATACCGATCTCCCTGACCTTGACCTTGACCTTCATTGGTACGCCATCAGCAGAACGGCCATAAGGGAAAGTACCTCCATGCCAAGTTTGAAGACTCTAGGACCTGCGGTGTGGAAGTTATGGCCCCGTAACGGTTTTCGGTTTTCAAGGTCATACGCCAAGGTCAAGGTCAGGGCGGCAAAAAGTTTTGCGCGGATGCCTTCCTCTCATGGGGACACACAACCACACAAAATTTGAAGCGATTCGGTCAAGCGGTTCGGGAGATCCTTGGGACAGACAGAAAAGAAAAACAAACAAACAAACAAAAAAAGGAAACAAACCTGAACGAAAACATACTCCTTTGCGATCGTAGATCGGCAAAGGACTAAAAGGAAAAACGAACTGAAAGCCTACTTAGTTAAACCAGAGAGGTTCTTAATCTGTGGTTCAACCATTGTAGCTCCGTTTTAATAAATCTGGGGACCCACAACTAAAACAAAAAAAGCATTCATTCTTCTCCATGAACACCCCCCACTGTACCCCACCCCCAACCATCCCCGTCCTCCCCATCCCCCCTTGAACACCCCCCACCACACCCTCCACCATCCCCTCCATCAGCCCCCCTCCCCTCACCAGCCCCCCTCCCCCCACCAGTCCCCCTCCAGCCCCACTCCCCCCTCCAGCCCCCGTCCTCCGTCTGGAGCAGGCACAGAGGCAGACAGACAGACAGACAGACAGAGAGAGAGAGAGAGAGAGAGAGAGAGAGAGAGAGAGAGAGAGAGAGAGAGAGAGAGAGAGAGAGAGAAAGAGAGAGAGACAGACAACAGAGAGAGACAGACAGACAGAGAGAGAGACACATACACATACAGAGACATGAGACACAGAGAGAGAGACAGACAGACAAATACAGAGAGAGAGAGAATGAGAGAGAGAGAGAGAGAGAGAGAGAGAGAGAGAGAGAGAGAGAGAGAGAGAGAGAGAGAGAGAGAGAGAGAGAGAGAGAGAGAGAGAGAGAGAGAGAGACAGACAGACAGACAGACAGCGACGCGCGCGCCCCCGCCCCCCCTGAAATGTAGGGCACATCTTGACCTATCGCAGAAAGAGTGTTTCATAATCATTTGTAAATACAAAGATTGTGGGAACAATACAAGAGGCAATGCCCGGAGGCAGTGCTAAACCAGTAAAGTCCCGATTTTAAAAAAATACAGATACGTGTAGTCTCATCCCGGTGTCATAATGAATACGTAGTCCTATTAAATATCTACCTCTGCGCATGCGCATTAGAAGTAGTCCTAGCGTAGCCAATCAGAATCGTTTGTTTGTCCGCCATTGTGAATTTTACGGATTATGGATTTATGGACTTGTACATCGATTTATCGGCAGATATGTAGATTTACACCCTCCTGCTCTATTTTTTTGTTCTTTCCGTGGTTAGGGATAAGGTTAGGGTTAGGGTTAGGGTTAGGGATAGGGTTAGGGTTAGATGGGTACAGTTCTCATGCGAGAGGTAGATATTTAATGACAGGTACTTATTTATCATAACACCGGTGTAATCGCCACTGCCCCCCACCCCCCCACCGGTTTGGCACAGGGATCGTCACCGTCCCCGTCATCTACCTTCCAAATTCGAAGAAGAAGTACCTAGCGAGACAGACAGACAGAAAGACAGACAAAGAGCAAAGAGGACAACTGCTGTTCCGGTTGGATGAGTGAACATTTGTTTAACGTCCTCCGCCCGCGGAGCAGGCACAGAGACAGACACAGACAGAGAGAGAGAGACAGAGATTAACCGAGAAATGTAGGGGGTTGGCACATCTTGACCTATACCAGAAAGTGTTTCATAATGATTTAAACTTTGACCGCGCGCGCGCGCGCACCCCCCCCCCCCCCCCCTCCTATCCCCCTGCTAACATCACTTTTTTGTCGACTCAGGCTATAGAGAGAGAGTTGTAGTTCTTCTTCTTCTTTTTCGTTATTCTTCTTCTTCGGTCGTTCAGGCATGTTCCTGTCAATTATGAACGTAAATGCACCATGCTGCTGTTATGCGCCTAAGTAAGAATAATTAGGCCCAGCATGTCTGACTTCAGCTAGAGGAAATCTTTTTGAAAGTAGTTCTTGAAAAAAGGCAGGAGAATGGACCGGAAAGGCAGAACGATAGTAGATAACAGCATGCAAAGGGAAAAGGCAGAATCAAAGAGACTGACAGATAAGAGGTAGTTATAAGCACAGAACTTCCAGAAGGTGGGGGAACTATTTGTACGGAAGACATCCCCCCCTACCTGTATCCCTGGGGGGGGAGGGGGGGGGGGGGGGGGGGGGGGGTGGCTACCACCCCTATATTCGGTCTATGCGCTTAACAACATAATAATTAAAAAGCAAGAAATTCAACAACAAAACAAATAATCGCTCACACACATGCTAACAGGCATACACATACACACACCACCCCCACCCACGCAGGCACGCACATATACATATACACACACACACACACACTCACTCGCGCACGCACGCACACACATACACATACACACACACACACACACACACACACACACACACACACACACACACACACACACACACACACACACACACACACACACACACATCTCCTCCCTACACCTACCCC
>CM065689.1:18073970-18078970 GCA_017654935.2 Phymorhynchus buccinoides | reverse complement strand
GTGAAAAGGGCGGAGTTTCGCCTGAAAAGAGAATTTGGTTCGATTAAAGTTAAACGCGTGCGCGTGCATGCATACGCACGCAGAGAAAGACACACATTTATTCAATTCAATTCAATACCATACCGTTTAATAGTCCTTTTGTCCCTCTGACCCCTCATGGGGTGAAATAGGTGAAGACGGGGTAAAAATCCCATGGGCGGGTAAGAAGCTCATGCCAATTATCTCATGAAAGGAAGCAAATTTCAGTCAAATTTGCCCATGAGACGAATGCTAAACATTAACACTCCTCTCATGGGCAAAATGTGACTGAAATTTGCTTCGTTTCATGAGATAATTGGCATGGGCTTCTTACCCGCCCATGGGCTTTTTTACCCCGTCTTACCCTACAAGTGGCCACATATACACAAAGTACGAACATTCATAAAATAAAAGTACGCTTGCCTACCTGCATCGTTAAACCAATTTACCCAATTTCATAAACTAAGCTTTCTTAAGAATTGAAATTGTCACGCACGCACGCACGCACGCACGCACGCACACGCACACACTCACACACTCAAACAGACACACACACACACTCACACACACACAGACACACACACAAACACACACACACACACACACACACACACACACACACACACACACACACACACACACACACTTACCACTGTATGGTTCTTCTCTCTGGAGCAGAGCTCAGTGATGTTGTCGTCGGCATCTTTCACGTTGGGGTTATACTCTTCCAGAAGCATGGTCAGATTCTCCGTTTCCAGCTCTTGGGCTAATTCCTCAAATTCGTCGATCTCCTCCACTGTAAGATTGTATTAGGTATTAGGTACTTTATACTATTGTCACAGAG
This sequence comes from Phymorhynchus buccinoides, assembly GCA_017654935.2. Lineage (NCBI taxonomy): Eukaryota > Metazoa > Mollusca > Gastropoda > Neogastropoda > Raphitomidae > Phymorhynchus > Phymorhynchus buccinoides. The sequence goes on along the minus strand of CM065689.1, from coordinate 18,078,108 downwards.
GCGTCTCTGTGAAATTCGGGTTGCTCCCACCTGGAGAGCGCGTCGCAGCCAGAGGCGCACCACCCATTTTTTGTTTTTGGTTGTTTTGTTTGTGCATGCGATTTTTGTGTGACTGATTTTAACCAAATGACAACTTTTTCGTTGCCACTGGGATTAACGTGTGCTAAGTGCATGGGCACACGGGACCTCGGTTTATCGTCTCATCCGAAAGACTCCACGTTCAGACCGTAAGGCCTAGTGCAAAGTGAGAGGAAAACTCCCCTGTACCCAGGTTCGAACTCGGGTTTACTTGACACGAAGCGAACGCGCTACCACTGTGCCACTCTACACTCTGTATTCATATGCATTATTACAATAGACTATAATAATTATGAAAACTCTGCGACTAGTACTGCAAAGTACCTTGCATAGACCCATGTTCATTCAATAAACGCCCACCCCCAACTTTTGTAATCTTCGTGTCTAGGGGTACTTACCGAATACCCCCCCCCCCCCTCCCCTTCCACTTTGAAGCAACATTCGTGCATACGCGTATGTACCTCGTAAAACGCCCACCCCTTACATTAGATCAGGGGATGGGGTGGGGGTAGGCCTATTAAGTAAGTCAACGCACGCTAGACATTGCTTCTCAGAAATACCCTTTCCTGACTTGTCTAAAATACAAAGTAACATTGCTGGACTATAGCAACAAAAAGTTATGACATCATCAATGACATCACACTTTGAGTCAGGAGTTTGTCTAGTATGACATTGTAAACCCTTTCGTTCATAGGGGTGATGGTGGTTGGCTTATACTTTTTTTCTAATTGTCGTCGTTATAGAAATCGTAGTCATCATTGTTGCTTCCATCATCATCATCATCGTCGTCGTCGTTGTCGTCATCATCATTATCATCATCATTATCATCATCATCTTCTTCATCATCATCATCATCATCATCATCATCATCATCATCATCATCATCATCATCATTCCTTCTCTTCTGAAAACACACACACACACACACACACACACACACACACACACACACACACACACACACACACACACACACACACGCACACACACGCACGCACGCACGCACACACACATACATAAGCGCACGCATGTCCATTATACACATAAGCAAACTTCTCATTTCACCTACATTCTCTTCTTAGTGGAGAAAGTGTTAAAGACCCACCAGGTCACGTGTCAAAATCACGGTTTTCACGTGTTTTCCCTCTTATAGCTGGTAAGAAATCTTATTTTGACCAAGTGTTGCTCCCATACAAATGTCCTCATGCACGAAAACGAGACATCACTTTAAAGACCCACCACGTCACGTGTCAAAATCACGGTTTTCACGTGCTTTCCCTCTTATAGCTGGTAAGAAATCTTATTTTGACCAAGTGTTGCTCCCATGCAAATGTTCTCATGCACGAAAACGAGACATCACTTTAAAGAGCAGCCTCGATCGTATACGAGGACAGTCTGAATGTGGGCCACATCGACCCAGAAAAAAACAAGGGACTTAATCCAGCCGGCTCTGTGGGTCTTTAAATTGAAGAAGAAGAAGAAGAAGAAGAAGAAGAAGAAGAAGAAGAAGAGAAGGAGAAGGAAAAAAAGAAGGAGAAGGTAAAGAACATGCAGACTTAAAGCAAGTCTGTCCCGTGCGCTTTACGCACGTAAAATTCCCACGGTAGTTAAAAGTCGGCAAGAGCAGGGATAATCCCACTGCCTGGTATGTGCCGATTTGATGGCTAGATTTCCCAAGTCCACAATCCCGTCCTCACCCATGTGGGAGCAGCCCGAATTCCACAGAGACAAGCGTCTGTGTCTAGAATGTATCAAATACCAAACACCGAATACTATAAAACAAAATGCCCGTCTTCCCGGGTGATGTAGTCCTGATGTGAAAGTCCGTTTAAACTCCTCCGGCCTGGGACAGGCACCTATGGGACATTAATAACTATGAAGATAATGGGACGATCCTGGAGGTAGTGCAACACCAGAAAAGTCCCGATGTTTTGAATTATCAAGATAAGATATGTTAATGCTCAGTAATACTGGTACATGCATTTACTGATTCGAGGGTCTCTCATTATATTTTGCAATGTGAAGATTCTGATAATGTCACAAAAAATGTAAATAGTGTCATGAGATAGACCATTATCACAATACTTATGTTGCACATTCATTAGTTTCCGCCTTGTCATAGCCGTTGAGCAAAGCAAAATGTCCACCAAGGTGAACGTTGATCCCAAGCTGTGAAAATCTCTTTAATGCCGAGATTTTAAAAAATATATAAACGTGTGCATTTATGCTCAAGGGCAGACATTCAAACAAAGGTATTGGGTGTTTATAAATTGTTTTTGAGACCTTGCACGGTCAGATATAAAAGTTTACAACGAGCTTGAGAATTTTCAGTTAAGCAGAAGAACGTTAGAAAAAGTGACCGTTACAATCATCAAGTGGCTGTTGTGACTGTTAAAGCCATAGCCAGTGCAAAGCTTGTTGTAGGAAATGATCTCTGGATAAGTGCTGATGAGATGGAAAGCATAATGAGCATTTCATCAGGAAGCCATGATAAAATCTTGCTAGAACACCTGGGTATGTGGAAACGTTATAACCATTGAGTACCCCACTAAGCGCAGAAAAGGGGTAGAGTTGATTAAAGCACCCAAACTACATAAAATATTTGATGGCGAGACGTCAGCTGGCATCTAAGACATCGTGACTGATAATGAAATATCTATATATCAGTATGATCCATAAAACAAGAAATAAATAGCCGTTTGTATGTTGTGCATGATAAATCATTAGTACATTTCCACAGAAAACAGAGCAGTAGCAAAATTTATCAAACAAACAGTCACCTTGAATTTTTACCGAAAAGCTGGTTCCAGGGCCACAGTTCCTTTCCCAGACAGAATAGCTATCACTGTGGATTGAATAATAAGCATCTTGTTTTTCCAAAGGCCTTTTTGATTTGCCGTCCAAGCACTGATGCCCGATTCCCCCCTATTTTATTCCGACAACGCAAGTGAGCACACTGCTTCAGCTACTTGGGACATTTTGCCAGATAAGAGAGTTTTGCAGAGATCAGTTGGTCTCATATCCACCTAGATTTCCGACTTGGTCCCTTGTGACTTTTTCCTATGATTGTATGCGAAGCTTTGGCGAAGGGGATTGCAAATGTAAAAAGTTGAAGATGCTCGAAAGTTCGCTGAGGGCGCTATTTTTAACATACCACAGTCGACCTGGACTGGTGCCATAACCGTTTGGTTTTAAAGAATATCAAAGTGTGTGTGCTCTAGTTATAACGAAACCTCTAAACTCTGGACTGGCCAGAAGGAGGGTGCACACAGCCAGTTCTCCACATTGCAAAATATAATGAGAGGCCCTCGTATAGGCCTAATACAACTAACAGATTATTTATAAACCACTCACATCCGGAGGCCTCGCACTTTGCGTGCATCTCTCGGGCCAAGGCAGTTTCGTTCATCTGCGAATAATAATAATAATAAAAATATATACAAAATAAAGAATAATAATAATAATAATAATAATAATAATAACAATAATAATAATAATAAAAATGCACATATCAAAATTGAAAAAGAAGAAGTAAAGAACAAGGTAACGACGGCGATAATTTATCCGCGGATGCCTTCCTCTCATTGTGACACGCCACCACACAAAATTGGAAACGATTCGGTCAAGCGGTTCGGGAGATATCCTTGGGACAGAAACCCCCAACTTTTAGACCCCTACCACTTTCAAGGCCTACCGATCTCCCTGACCTTGACCTTGACCTTGATCGGTATGCCATCATCAGAACGGCCATAAGCCAAAGTACCTCCATGCCACTTGAAGTGTCAAGACTCTAGGACCTACGGTGTGGAAGTTATGGCCCCTTAACGATTTTCGGTTTTCAAGGTCATACGCCAAGGTCAAGGTCAGGACGGCGAAAACCGTTGCGCGGATGCCTTCCTCTCGTGGGGACACACCACCACACAAAATTTTAAGCGATTCGGTCAAGCGGTTCGGGAGATATCCTTGGGACAGACAGAAAAGAAAAAAACCCCGAAAAAAACACCACACGAACGAAAACATACTCCTTTGCCATCTACTTGGTAGATCGGCAAAGGACAAA
>CM065689.1:18063970-18066470 GCA_017654935.2 Phymorhynchus buccinoides | reverse complement strand
AAGTAAATCAGCACATTATTTTCTTTTATTCTTTTCAGAACACAGAATAAATGGTAAAGTTGAAATTAAAGTTATTCAGTGTCTTTCTCAGGTTCACAAACTTAAATATTGGACACAAAAAAAGTTTTATTCAAGCAAACTAGATATATAAGAGGAAAGTTTAATGGTGTGGTTGTTTTTTCTTCTTCAATTCTTGTACGTTTATATTATACTTGGAAGAAGGAAAGCGCATCAGTTTACCTGATCCAGGCACACCTCTCTACATTCCTCCTCACCGGGAGTATGTTGGTGTTTACTACGATTTCTATGACCTCCCTTATTGAATCCTTCACTGGATCCACCAACATGGCATCCCATCTCTTCTACTCTCTTCGAGGGATTGTAATTTTAGAACATTATTATTTTTGTTATTTCTCAAGATTTTTACCATTTCTTTTGAATTAAGTGCTGGTTTGCTTTTATTGTGGACTTTCAATCTGGTGCAAAGAGGACAACCTTTCTCTTGTAGAAAGTCTTCTAGCTCAGTTTGAATGTTCACTGTGGACATTCTTTGCAGGCCGACATGCAGACTGAAGAGTCTTTCTCAAAGACGAAACAGCTGTCTTTGCATAGGCATTGTCTATCTTCCCCCCCCACCCCCACCCCCCATTGGGAGAAAAAGTAAATCAGCACATTATGTTCTTTTCAGAACACAGAATAAATGGTAAAGTTGAAATTAAAGTTATTCAGTGTCTTTCTCAGGTTCACAAACTTAAATATTGGACAAAACAAAAAGTTTTATTCAAGCAAATTAGATATACACTACTCACAAAAAGTTAAGGATCACTATGAGAAAACAGGTGCGCAATAAACTCCGTTCGCTCCTGTTATTTTTTTCTCAGTCAAGCCAAATTGTTATGAATTCTTGTTCAGCTGTAAGTGGGCGATGTTGTGTTAGTGGAAACATTGCACGTGATTCTCTATTACTGAGCTTGGCAGCAAAAGAAAAAGCGGAAACTTGCGAAAAAGGACCTTGTTTTGGATCGTTCTGCATGAACACATTGCACAAGCCAGATGGAAAAACCATTATGCACGTGCAAGCACTGCTGTTTATGTGTGAGATGCTGTCTCTTGCTTGGCTTTATAAGACATACCACCAGTATTAGGCCTGATTTGACAATGCCTCCACGACGAAAATTGAGCGAGTTGGATAGGGGACGAGCTGTTGCATGGTTCCAAGATGGTGTTCCCAAGCGAGAAGTGGCCAGGCGACTTCAGGTGTCCATCTCGGTCATTGTCAGACTGATTCAACGCTTCACAGCCACTGGGAGGGTCCATGAAAGACGCAGATCTGGTCGACCGAAGAAGACAACTCCACGTGAAGATCGTCTCATTGAACGACAAGCCCTGCAGACAAGAACAGCCTCTTCCAGCATCATTCGAAGGCAGCTGAGGGTGGCTACTAACATCAACATCAGCCAGCAGACCATACGGAACCGCCTTCATGGGTTTAACCTCCGTTCTCGTCGCCCAGCTGTACGGCCACGCTTAACTCCAGCCCATAGGGCAGCACGCCGCGCCTTCTGCAGACGTCACGTGAGGTGGACACGTCAGCAATGGTCCCAGGTCCTGTTCAGTGATGAATCACGCTTCACCCTGAACCACAACGACGGCCGACTGAGGGTCTGGAGGCGCCCAGGGGAACGCTTTATTGACGCCACTGTCCAAGAAAAGGTGGCCTTTGGTGGAGGTTCTGTAATGGTCTGGGGGGCCTTCAGCCTTCACCACAGAACACCCTTGTATCATGTACAGGGTAACCTGACTGGCCTCCGATACCGGGATGAGATCCTTCGACCGCTGGCTGTGCCTACACTGCAGCAGATGGGACCGCCGGCTGTCTACCAGGATGACAACGCTCGCCCCCACAGGGCAAGGGTGGTCAACGACTTCCTGCAGCAGTCTGGAGTCAACAGAATGGAGTGGCCAGCATGCAGTCCCGATCTCAACCCGATTGAGAACCTCTGGGATGAGCTGGATCGCAAAGTGAGGAGCAACCACCCCCCTCCCAGGGATGCCCAGCACCTCTACCAGATGCTGCAGGCTGAGTGGCAGGCGCTTCCACAGAGGATCTTCACCACCCTGGTCAACTCCATGAGGACTCGCTGCGTCGAGTGCCAGAACAGCCATGGCGGATACACGCATTACTGAACTTTTGGGAGCATCAGAATGCCCTGTCTTGTGATTTCAATGACTTTGGGAAATCAAATTTCGATACGTACCCACTTTGATCAAATGTACAGACCAAACGATTGCTCGAAATTGAAGGCAATTGTGTATCGTTATCACTAAAGCATTGAATTAAATGTTGGCCAAAATTCAACGCATTGGCTTTCTTATTTGGAAAGTTATGAATTAGTTTGCAAGTGATCCTTAACTTTTTGTGGATAGCTTATAAGAGGAAAGTTTAATGGTGTGGTTGTTTTTTCTCCTTCAATTCTTGTACGTTTATATATATACAAGC
>CM065689.1:18053970-18058970 GCA_017654935.2 Phymorhynchus buccinoides | reverse complement strand
CAATTGGCGAACGTTTTAGCTGGAACTTTAAAAAAACAACCCAAAACCCGAAATATCGCTTATCTTTTACAACGGTGTTGCTGTTTTTGTTCCCTCACGTCTCAGGGGATACCTTGCCTCAGAAGCAAATTGAGTGAAGCTGAGCCGTTAACTAAAGCATTATTTTACCTGGAAATAGCTCCTCGTCGATGTCTGAATCGAACCAATCCGTGATGTGATTTTTGACTAGGAGGTAGAAGTCGTTAGGGTGGTCCACTTGGAATTGGTAGTCATGTTTAGCAGTCTGGAAAAACTGCGCCAGAACGCTGAACAGAGAGAGAGAGAGAGAGAGAGAGAGAGGTGAGAGAGAGAGAGATACATGAATGTATAGTCAAAGGCTCATAGCCAACATCCATCCAGAATGAATGAAATTTAAGGCTTTACGTCCTCTCGACCCGGCTAGGCACATAATGGGACATTTGTTTCGGTTAGTTTACCAACATGATCATCCATCCATCCATATATCTATCCATCCGTCCTTCCAGAGGCTCGTCGATGTCTGAGTCGAACCAATCCGTGATGTGATATTAAGTTTGACTAGGAGGTAGAAGTCGTTAGGGTGGTCCACTTGGAATTGGTTATCATGTTTAGGAGTCTGGAAAAACTGCGCCAGAAAGCTGAACAGAGAGAGAGAGGGCGGGGGGGGCAGAGACTTCAAACTTCAAATTCTTTATTTTTGCAAGGATAAGAATTTAGGCTGGGCCTAGTCTTCCATTCTGTCCGAGAGAGATAAATGATGATGTATTGATGTTGTTTTCAATGTTTACATTTCATTGGTTGTTAATTGTTTGTTTCTCCTTTCATTGCATGATTACCAACCGCGATCGTAGAGAGCGGATTGGTAATGTTTTCACTCGTGTCTGAGGCGGACGTATGTTTGTATCCTCTCTAGCGTTTGAACGGATGGACTTAGGGTACTCAAGTTTTGCATGCGGGTAGGTAGTAGGAAGATCTAGGCCAAGTTCTATAATGAAGGTTATGGGTCAAAGGTCAAGGTCACTGGAGCCGAATAACGCTGCCGCGCGGTAGGTGATTTAACGTCTTAACGCTCTAGTTTTATTATTGTTGCTGCTTATTCGAGATTATCTTTTGCCACAGGGCTGGGTGTAAAAAAGCATGTATACTTATCTCACTACCCTGCATAGATAAAATTTCGTTCGTTCATTCGTTTGCTCCGAGTCTCTCTCTCTCTCTCTCTCTCTCTCTCTCTCTCTCTCTCTCTCTCTCTCTCTCTCTTACGCACGCACGCACGCACGCACATACACACGCGCGCACACGCACACGCACACACGCGCATGCACACACACGCACGCACGCACGCGCGCGCGCGCGCGCACGCGTACACACACACACACACACACACACGCGCGCGCGCGCGCGCGCACGCACACACACACACACACACACACACACACACACACACACACACACACACACACACAAACCCAGACAACCGATTTGGAGAAATCGTGCCTGGCGTGGGTGGATGTAGTTTCTAATTTCAAATTATAAAATCGTGGTTTGGTTGAAGTGGTTGTCAAACGTTCAATTCCCAATGTGGCATCATTAATCTAACCATTATTCTTATAAGCCTATAATTTATGTTGATTCAAATTCTGCCTTGAAAGCTCTACAAAATAAGGCCCATGTCCATTCTCATTGTGCGTTGAATTAGGATACAGCAAATAGTCTCGCAAAATCTGGAGCTTAAACAATGTTCGGAAATTGATTAAAGAACCCCCTTATAGATTTCTTCGGCTAAAATGTGGTTACAGTGTTTACAAAAGAACTCGCGCGGAAAGGTTCAAATATGTGCCTAACATAATTGTCCTCGCAAATATTTCAAAATAATTGCAAAAATACACGGGACACTAAATGTTATTATGTTTCGTGCACCTGTGGCATGCCTGTCTCGGTGAGAGTCATTTGTTGGTAGAATGTCCTATCTTAAAGGTGGACCCTGACGGATGAGTGTTTGCAAGTAACGCGTCCAGATCAGCAGAAAGACAGCCTTTTCAAGGATCAGAACACTCACTTTGCTCTGGTTTCCTAGAACGCAAACCGTCAAAAACGGCGATTCCTCCTTGGCGGAGATGCCGGAGAGAGAAGCCATTTTGGATGGGGTGGGTGGGTCACTCATTGTGGTTGAAGCTTTTTCTTTTCTTAAGTAGTGAAGTAAAAAAAAAGAGAGTTATATTCTGCGAAACTCCTTTAGGTAAACTGTATAAAAAATATATAAATAAATAAAAAGGCTTGTAATGTGAAACATTCATGCAAACGAATTGCTCTAAACTCAGGCGGCAATCAGAAAAGAGAAGGCACACCTCCGCCACCAAAGAGGAATCGCCGATTTGACGGTTTGATTTCTGGGAAACCACAGCAACGTGAGTGTTGCGATCTCTGTAAAGGGTGTTTTCCTGCTGATCTCGACGTATTTCTTGCAAAAACGCATCCGTCAGGGTAACTCCAATTTATAGAGATAAAAAAATCTATTGACTTTATTAACTTTCAAACTGACAATCAAATATATTACGAAGCCCTTTTATCATTGATATTGGTACTATTATTGTACAGTCCGAAGTCGGTAAGTTACTTTGATGTGTCTTTTCCTTAATATGTTGACGTTGTTATTTCATTCATTTCTTATAGTGGCCGCAATGATTGTTAGATAGAGATATCTTTTGTTCTTTTTTTTCATTTTACTTTTCTTTTCTCTTTTTCCAACTAATATCACCAATGGTGATTAGACGTTACATAAACCCCTGAACTGATCTGATCACACACACACGCGCGCGCGCACGCACACGCGCGCACACACACACACACACACACACACACACACACACACACACACACACACACACACACACACGCACACACACACGCACACACACACACACACACACACACACACACACACACACACATGTGCGCGCGCGCACATAAATTATACTCACGATTTTAACTTTTCCAGCCGTTCTTCTTCCATGCGGATAGTATCCTCAATGCCGTGGATAAGTGCTCCATTGCCGCCCTCCACCAGCTCAAGTAACTTTTCGTATGACGTAATCAACGACGTCACCATCGGGGGTCGTGACGTCATGGCAAGTAGCAGTGACATCACCAGGGATGGCGCTGTAAGCTTCATGACTCTCGAGTTCTCGAACTGAAAAGATAAACGGTGTTGATGCTAACTCTAGGGGCAGTGGTTGGATGCCTCGTGCTTCCATGCGGGGAGCTGGACGACCCCGCCACCTCCACGAGTCTCTCCCCGTGGGGATACCCGGGGGGGGGGGGGGGGGGGGGAGGGGGGTATTTCGTAAAAATAGTTCCCCCACCTTGAAGTTCTGTGCTTGTAACTTCCTCTAATCTGCCACTCTCTTTGACTCTGCCTTTTCCCTTTGCTTTCTGTCATCTACCTACTATCTTTCTGACTTATTGGCCCATTCTCCTGCCTTTAAAAAAAATCTTCCAAATAAGAGCTCTGAGCTCCTCCGAAATCAGAATGTGTCGGCTGTACGCAGCGCGCGGGTAGACCAGTAAAAAGTGAAAACCAACCAGCCCCCGTAGCTCAGTGGTTAGAGTTGCGGACTAGTGACTGGGAGGTCGTGGGTTCGAATCCCATCAGAGTCTTGTGGGGGGTTTCGGCCCAGGCCGGCTCCTACCCAGAGGGAGTGTGCTGTGGGCTCAATGGAAAGACTGGGACCACACAGTCGAGCTTCATCCACTTTACGGATGTGTATTTGAGAGTGTTGCTCTAATTTCTTGACCAACACTGCAGGTTGACACCAGGATAAATTTGATAGGGAGCGTGGATCGAGGACAGTCCTGTCACGTTTTTCTCAAAGCCTTAATGGATACCACAGCATCATCTTCATCAGGACTTATCATCATTATCATCAATCATCAGGGGGGGGGGGGGGGGGGGGGGGGGGGTGGGGGGGAAAAAAAAAAAGGAAAAATAAACGAGGAAAAAAAGAAAAAAAAAAAGAGAAACGATAAGGAAAAAAGGAGGAAGAAGAAGAAGAAATGATGAAGAAACAAACAAACAAAAAAGACTAAGAAAAAAAAAAGACTACAAACAAGAATACAGAAAGAAAAGAGAAGGAAAGAAAAATAAGAATAATGAAAAGGAAAAAGAAAAAGAGAAAACAAAAAAGGACGGGAAAGAAAGAAAGATGGAAAATGAAAAGAAGGAAGGGGAAAAAATGGGAAAGAGGAGGAGAGAGAGGGAGAGACAGAATGAGGATGGGGAGGAAGAGAAAGCCAGGAACGAAGGAAAAGGAGGAGGAGACAAGGTGAAGATGAAGAAGAAACAAAGGAAGCTGGAGGAGATGATACAACAGCGGCGACGGAGGACGGGAACGACGACAGCGGTAACAACAACAACAACAACAACAACAACAACAACAACAACAACAACAACAACAACAACGGATGGAGAGAGAGAACGAACGAACGAACGAACGAAATGTTATTTATACAGGGTAATGAGATAAGCATACATACGTTTTTACACCCAGCCCTGTGGCAAACGAAAATATCGAAATAAACAACAATTAAAAACGACAACATCCAATGAAAGAATATAATAAAGGATAACCATGAATATCATGTAAAAAGTGACAATGTTGAGGGAGAGAGGGAGAGAGAGAGAGAGAGAGAGAGAGAGAGAGAGAGAGAGAGAGAGAGAGAGAGAGAGAGAGAGAGAGAGAGAGATGGAGAGAGAGAGAGAGAGAGAGAGAGAGAGAGAGAGAGAGAGAGAGAGAGAGAGAGAGAGAGAGAGAGAGAGAGAGAGAGAGAGAGAGAGAGAGAGAGAGAGAGAGAGAGAGAGAGAGAGAGAGAGAGAGAGAGAGAGAGAGAGAGAGAGAGAGAGAGAGAGAGAGAGAGAGAGAGAGAGAGAGAGAAGAGAGAGAGAGAGAGAAGAGAGAGAGAGAGAGAGAGAGAGAGAGAGAGAGAGA
>CM065689.1:18008970-18048970 GCA_017654935.2 Phymorhynchus buccinoides | reverse complement strand
CCTTTACTGAATGAATTTGACTTCCAGCACCTCCGCCAACGAGGAATCGCCGATTTGACGGTATCATTTCTAGAAAACCAGAGCAAATTGAGTGTTGCGATCTCTGTAAAGGGTGTTTTCCTGGTGATAGCGACGTGTTTCTTGCAAAAACTCATCCGTCAGGGTGGCCCTTTAAGGTGTTGCTGAAGTACGTGTTAACGCGTTCGCTTCGTGTCTAACGCGTTCGCTTCGTGTCAAGCAAACCCGAGTTCGAGCCTGGGTACAGGGGATTTTTCCTCTCACTTTGCACTAGGCCTTACTGTCTGAATGTGGAGTCTTTCGGATGAGACGATAAACCGAGGTCCCGTGTGCCCATCAGTGGATAGCCTGCATCTTGGCAAACTAGTATACCAAATTTGATGATGATAGACGGAATAGTTTTTTGAGAAAAACGGACGAATAGCCGGACGGACGGACGGACGGAGGCACGCCGGACGGACGGACGGACACCGGACGGACGGACGGACCAGACCTTAAACAATAGTTCCCCGAATCTTCGGCTCGGGGACTAAAAATGGGCAGGGATGGAAGGGTGGGATGAGGGCAAGGGTGAGCAGTTGTTGGGTGGAGAGAAAGTTATCCAAAAGCGGGGGATGGGTAGGTGGGGGTTGGGGGGGGGGGGGGGGGGACTTGTCACCCAGCAATTTACCTCCTAGGATCTTTCTTCCTCCCACCCACCCAGGTTAGTGTATATATATATCACCAACAGTCTGTTTTCACTATACAAAAACCCTCTCCTTCTACCCATCTCCCAGTGTGTGAGAGAGAGAGAGAGAGAGAGAGAGAGAGAGAGAGAGAGAGAGAGAGAGAGAGAGAGAGAGAGAGAGAGAGAGAGAGAGAGAGAGAGAGAGAGAGAGAGAGAGAGAGAGAGAGAGAGAGAGAGAGAGAGAGAGAGAGAGAGAGAGAGAGAGAGAGAGAGAGAGAGAGTAGACTGGCACACAGGTAACGCGTTCGCCTCATGTACAATAAACCCAAATTCGAACCTGGGTACCGGGTACAGGGGATTTTTCTTCTCACTCTGCACTAGGCCTTATGGTCTGAACGTGGAGTCTTTCGGATGAAACGATGATAAACCGAGCTAATGCACTTAGCACACGTTAAACCCAGTGGCAACGAAACAGTTGTCATTATTTTGGTCACACTTTACACCCCCACCCCCCCCCCCCCCCTTCCTCATCAGTCAAGTTCATGCAAATTTAAAAAAATGGCTGACGCGCCTCTGGCTGCAACGCCTCTCCAGGCGAGAGCAACCCGAATTTCACAGAGACGCCTCTGTGACCATAAATAACCACCACTTGACTTTTGAACGATCTTTCTGTATAAGTAAATTATCGGACTTTCGTGAGAAAATGCCAGTAGCAGCAGCAGCAACAGCAACTGCATCAAAGGCGTTTCGCCCGATCCAAGATATTTAGGGTTTTTTAAAGCTAAATGAAATTCGCTGGCTGCATGTTTATGATTACGTGGGTAAAATAAATGTTGAATAATAAAACGGTAAAGGTAAAGATGTGCCCCCCCCCCCCCCCCATGCATTTCTCGGTTAATTGTATTTTTCCGTTTTTGCCTTTCTTACCATACATAAAGCTGTATTTTAGGAACATTTTCAGCTAATTCTCTTTTTGGAATACTAACCCTAACCCTAGCCCTAAACCTAACCCTACCCCCCCCCGTGATCCCCCCCCCCCCCCCCCACTATGTACTGCAGTACACCGCGATTTGTCACAGTTGTGGTTCGTTGCGTTTTTCCCGTCTTATAGGGGGGGGGGGGGGGGGTAGGGTTAGGGATAGGGTTAGTATTCCAAAAAGGTTATTAGCTAAAAATGTTCCTAAAATACAGCTTTATGTATGGTAAGAAAGGCAAAAACGGAAAAATACAATTAACCGAGAAATGTAGGGGGGGGGTGGCACATCTTGAAAAGGAACAACGTAGGCTACAGATTTTATAAAGACATAACGCAAACTGTAGATCCTTAAATTAAAAGAATTAAATTACAAAAAACAAAACCCACACAACTCTTTCTGTCATAGGACAACCGTCATCATCTTGTTCATGGTTCTGTTGTGGAAACTGGGGGAGTCCAGTTTAGGTAAGGTCGCATTGAGCAAGTGCAACTTCAATTATATATAACTATACACCAAAACAAATATCAGTCGGTAATACTAATCAATCAATCAAATTGCAATCAAACGAATCAAGGTTTTTTTAAAAACAAGTTAAAAGTTCACTTACCACTCTCGATTCAAATTTAGTCACCAACACTTAACGGAAACTCGCGCAGTGAAAATGAAATTGACACGAAGCACACACACACACACACCTGTCTGTCATTCCCTAGGGGTTATGGGTAAAGTGAAAATGAGATTATCTTTTCCCTCACGTAGGTATGTTATTGAAGGCAACGATGAAAATCAAAATCAATAAATTGCAAGCGTCACAAAAAGCTTGCAGCATGCAGCTGTGAAAATAAAAACTGCCTTGTAGACTATGAAAGTAAATGTTTTGCTGAAATAAAATTATTGTTGTTTTTGTTGTTGCTGTTGTTGGGTGTGTTTTTTTGCTTGGGTTTGTTCTTCTATTAATTTATCTATCTCCGTATGGTATAGCTGCTCACCTTGAAAAGTAGGCCTCATCTTGAGATTTCGGTGATATTCATTTTTATGAAAACTTTAGCTATAAATTGAATGAACATTTTATTTTGCAGTATGACAATTTTATAATATGGACAACATTTGAAATTCAAACACTGATAAGGAGGAGAAGAAGTAAGGATTTATTTCCCAATTACATATCTTAATTACACATTAAGCAATTGCGCGCACACGCGCGTGTGTATATGTGTGCATGCATGCGTGTGTGCATGCATGTGCGCGCGTGCGTGTGATATTAGTTTCGGATCCACAGATAATTATATGCTGCATGTGTTGGAATCGGCACCAGCTTGCACCTAAGCTGTTTGCCTCGCTTCTCTAAATAATCGTCCGTTCATCACTAAGCCTATTATTTGCATAGGCCTGTTATACACTCAATGCGTCAAATCAAGTTGTGGAGCTTTCGAGCGGCGCAGTATTGACAAAAGTGTAATGATTGTATTAATTCTTTCTTCTTCTTTTCTTGTTAGACCCTATATCGTTTTATTATATAGTTTTTATAATATTATGATGAAAACTGATGTTCTCTTCTCTTTCAGATTCTTCAGTAGTCAGAGGACTGTGCCAAGAATTCCTTGTTTTGAATCTTTATACCCATTTGTTTTTCTCAATAGCCTAATTAGAGAGGCCTATAGTGTGTGTGTGTGTGTGTGTGTGTGTGTGTGTGTGTGTGTGTGTGTGTGTGTGTGTGTGTGTGTGTGTGTGTGTGTGTGTGTGTGTGTGTGTGTGTGTGTGTGTGTGTGTACACTGCGCGCGCGCGCAAGCATGTGCGTGCCCGCGTGAGTGTGTATGCGTACGTGCATGCATGTTGTGTGTGTATGCGTATGCGTCTTTCTCTCTCTCTCTCTCTCTCTCTCTCTCTCTCTCTCTCTCTCTCTCTCTCTCTCTCTCTCTCTCTCTCTCTCTCTCTCTCTCTCTCTCTCTCTCTCTCTCTCTCTCTCTCTCTCTCTCTCTCTCTCTCTCTCTCTCTCTCTCTCTCTCTCTCTCTCTCTCTCTCTCTCTCTCTCTCTCTCTCTCTCTCTCTCTCTCTCTCTCTCTCTCTCTCTCTCTCTGCGCGCGTGTGTAAAAAAAATCGGGTCAGTATTTGTCCTGTAAAAAATAAATCGCCACGAAAAGAAAGCACACACACACACACACACACACACACACACACACAACAGTGTGTGTGTGTGTGTGTGTGTGTGTGTGTGTATGTGTGTGTGTGTTGTGTGTGTGTGTGTGTGTGTGTGTGTGTGTGTGTGTGTGTGTGTGTGTGTGTGTGTGTGTGTGTGTGTGTGTGTGTGTGTGTGTGTGTATGTGCGTGTGCGTGCGTGTGTGTGCGTGTGTGCGTGCGTGCGCGTGTGTGTGCGTCAGTGTGTGTGTGCGTGTGTGCGTGCGTGCGTGCGTGCGTGCGTGCGTGCGCGCGTGCGCGTGCGTGCGTGTGTACGTGAAGAAATGGGTGGGAAGGGGCAAAGGAAAGAGCACTCTCACATATACGGACCTTCAAAAGAGTGATCTCCCTCAAGAAAATGTGTGCGTGTTGATGTCCTACGTTTCTTCTTCAAGACTGTCGTCCTCTTGTGCGAAAACAGAGATCTCCTAGTTCAAAACTAAGCATGACAGACTTGACGCAAGTACATTCTAAAGTGTCTGACACTTTGTCAGCAGCCGGATTTGAGGTGCACCCTTTTCTGGTAAGTTAAGACAGCACCAATCAATGCATTGAATTAATGAACCTGTGTAAGTGTGTTTTTAGCAACTGCCGAACTCAACTCACAGTCACACCTGCCCAACGGGCAATTATTTTTCCTTATATTCGATAAGGTAGAGAGTTACTAGAGTCTAGATAAGAGTAGACATGTGTAAGGCGTTGAGCATACACGTTTAGGGGGCTGATGGAGAGCCACGAAGTACGTAACTGTGCAAACTCGCCACGAGAGCACACACACGTTGCATAATCATGGCAGTTACTGAGTTAGGTTAGGTTAGGACTACGCGGCTATGTAAGTATTGTTAGTTAGTATGTTTAGTATTAATAGTAAACATAGCCGTTTGGCTTTCAAACGTCCCATCCTTGATTATATCATTTATTATGTACACGGTTTATTGTGCACTCAGGTTCTTGATAGTCATTCATCATATTCCATTATTCGTATGTCTTTAAAAAAA
This sequence comes from Phymorhynchus buccinoides, assembly GCA_017654935.2. NCBI lineage: Eukaryota > Metazoa > Mollusca > Gastropoda > Neogastropoda > Raphitomidae > Phymorhynchus > Phymorhynchus buccinoides. The sequence continues at coordinate 18,044,134 of CM065689.1, read as the reverse complement.
AAAAATATTCCCAGTCTAATAAATTTTTGAAAATGTTAGTATTTGGTGCTCTTCTTCTTCTTCGCTGTGCGTGGCCACAATCAACGCACACACACAGTAAAGGTAAAGATGTGCCACCCCCCCTGCATTTCTCGGTTAATTGTATTTTTCCGGTTTTGCCTTTCTTACCATACATAAAGCTGTATTTTAGGAACATTTTCAGCTAATTCTCTTTTTGGAATACTAACCCTAACCCTAACCCTAGCCCTAAACCTAACCCTACCCCCCACTATGTACTGCAGTACACCGCGATTTGTCACAGTTGTGGTTCGTTGCGTTTTTCCGTCTTATAGGGTGGGGGGTAGGGTTAGGGTTAGGGCTAGGGTTAGGGATAGGGTTAGTATTCCAAAAAGGTTATTAGCTAAAAATGTTCCTAAAATACAGCTTTATGTATGGTAAGAAAGGCAAAAACGGAAAAATACAATTAACCGAGAAATGGGGGGGGGGGGGGGGGCGGGGGGGGGGGGGGGGGGGGGGGGGGGCGCACATCTTGACCTTTACCCAAGTTTTACTTAGAAACTGAAATTAAACATACACACACACACACACACACACACACACACACACACACACACACACACACACACAAACACACACAAACACACATGGCATGCTATTACACACACGTTAAAATTTATCATTTTTGCCATTTTCAATGATGATGTGACTGCTCCTCCTTTACCCCATTGTTTTGTAGCATGTGTGAATGTGTGTGTGTGTGCACGCACCCGTGTGTGTGTGCATGTACGTGTGTGTGCGTACATGTGTGCGGGTGTGTATGTGTGTACGTGTATGGACAGATTTGTGTGTGTATAACTGTATATTTATAATTTGTTGAATTTTTTCATTTTCTTTTTTGTTTTATTAAATTTGTTTATGTTTTCTTATGGATGGCTTGATCATGTAAAAAAGCATACTCATGATGCAGTGGAACCTCCCTTATAAGACCATTATAAGACTCCCTCCCATTATAACAATATAAGACCTACTTCTCTGAGACATTGCCCTTCTTTGTAAGTATTAAAATTACCTCCCTTATAAGACCTCTCCCTTATAAGACCTCACTTTGGATGATTTTTGAAGGTCTTATAACAAGGGAGGTTCCACTGTACTGTAATGCTTATTCAATGTCCTTCTGGTTTGACTTTGAGTTTGACGCACCATCCGATCCACATACACACGCACACATCCACACTCTTCACCTACACAGTGACGCACTGAGGTATATTTTAGCTCAACCCTATAGTACTAGTAGTAATCGTGGTGGTGTCCAGGTGGGGTGGTACAATGGCAGTGTTCAGAAGCCCTTCGCCTTGCCCTACCCCCCGGACACCCTGGCCTTCATCGTCATCAGCACGCCCGCCATGTTCGACAGAGCCTTCAAGCCGTTCATCTCCCGCCAGGCCTGCGACCACCACAGAGACCTTGTTGATGAGTGCGTCATTCACCACTTCAACCAGATCAAGCAGGTAAGTACCATTATTGATGAGTGCGTCATTCACCACTTCAACCAGATCAAGCAGGTAACAGACCTGTTTACTCTACTCTTTTCGAGTAGTATTCTACTCAATGTGGACCTCTACAACTCTTCAAAATTGAAAATAATGCTCTAATTACTCATTTTCAGTGAACAGTGTTTGATGGCTTAATGAAGAGGACTACTCATTTCACATCAAAGCTACTCATTTCAGCTATCCAGACTACTCAAGACTTGTGTAGGGGTAAACAGGTCTGAGGTAAGGAACACAAACAAATTTTGGTTTCCTGTTTCCCGACCGACCCTAGTTTTTGACTGCAGACCCTAAACATTTTTTTTGATGAATGGAAAAGAAGGAAAAAAACTCGAAAGTATGCGAGCAAACAGAAACATGAAATACCATAAGTGCAAAAGTATACACTGTTTTGTTTTATTAAAATATATAAATTATATATTCACACACATGGACTGAACACAAGTTTAAAAAAAAAAGATTTAAAAAATAAGCCTAGTACCTACCTACCCTATTTTTCAAACTGATGAAACCCCAAACAGACTTCTTTTTTTTTGGGGGGGGGGGGGGGGCTAAGTACCGTATTTTTCGGACTACTAATAAAGCATACCTCACTGGCAGGGATGGGAATTGTCCACCGAAAAGCACATTTCCGATGAAATAACATTGCTTTTCCGCCGAGAAAAAAGTCTGTCTGCCCCAAAACAAACAAATTAACTAAATTTAGCCATTCTGATGCTGTTTTAGGGCTTCAATTAACCCCGAAAAGCTTCAGCGTTACATCCTGGACCCCTACTAGGGGCCTTCTGTGGCCCCCAGATTCCTGCTTTTTAGCTTTGTTTTTTACTTTTCCAATTACGATGCCTGATAAGGCGACATTCCCCCCCACCCCCCACCACCCCCCATAGACTGAGAGTGAGAGACTGAGACGCCCTGTCCCCATTGGCCACTGCAAAGAACGCCTTTTGCAACGCACTTTATCCAAACATTAACCCTTTCACCGCCAATGTCGCATTTATGCACCACAGTGGTTATTTGAAGATCTATTTTCTTAATTTTGGGAGGTAATGGTAGGCCTAATGTTATATAGTCATGTCACAGAGGAATTCTCAATACTGCGGATAGTTTTTTTTCTCCACCCCGTTAAGTTTAAAGGTATTTTTTGGCTGAAATATGGCTGGCGGCGAAAGGGTTAAATAAACAACTGTTTATAGTTTATGTTATGCTTTTTGCAATCCTTTTTTATTTATACAATGTATACTAAGCCAAGTCTATCAAAACTTGAGTGGCTTTGTGATACTAGATCAAGATCTTAGCAAAGTGGTCAGCCCGTGGAGTTGGAAGTGTTTGTTTTCCAGACAAAGCGCATTTCATCAGATTATCTACATTGTGAAATATATATATATGCGGCTCACTCGTTTAAAGTAAGAAGTCTCCGAAAATATACTGATTTATTTTTCACTCGGTACATGTTGCATGTTTGTATGATGTGCATTTGATTTTTGGCGGTTTTTAGAAAATGATAAAAAAATAATGCGATCTGAGGGAGAAACTACGTCATTTTGTATGTGACTCAATTGAGTTAACTCATTCACATCATAACGATTTTGAATTATTCAAAGAACTCACAGATCACTCCATCCATACACACAATCAAAACAGACATAAACAAAAGGAGAAATGAAAGAAGATTACTGGTTTTTACTTCAGGTTTAGACATAGGGAAGTGGTAGATCAGACTTTTTTTATATACAGACTTCATATAGAAAAACTCTTCACCGATTGGTTTCCCCACAACAAACCACGACAAAAGCAAAGTCAGAAACAAAATTGTGGTCTAAGGGAGGGAAGCGAGTTTAGAAGTGACCAAGGTATGGTGTGCACACAGATGTACTTCCCTTGAAGCAAATGTATCAAATTGAGAGCTACCTATTTATTCCGGACATATATGACTTGAATGAGTTAAACCTCGGTGTGTGTTCCCAGGCCTTTCCCTCCCTTGAAGTGGACGCCCTGCATGACTTTGAGCTGACTCCGCTGCGTCGTCCTCGCATTCTGGTGCAGACGGCCGGCCACGTGGCGGGGGCCGCCTACTACTACCAGCGAAAGGACGTCACCCCTGACGCCTGGGACCCCAAACAGGTCAGAGGTCAATGGGGTTAATAGTGAGGAGGGTTCTGGGGGAAGCGGGCATATATATATATGTAGCAAAGTGGAGAAGATAGGTAGGAGTGTTTTTACCATAATATCTGTATTGCTAAAAATTCGGGACTTTCCTGGTGTTGCACTGCCTCCGAGCATTGCCTCCAGGATCGTTCCCACCGTCTTTATATCTGCTAATGTCCCATGTGTGTCTGTTCCAGACCGGAGGACGTTAAACAGATTTTTCTTCTAGGTAGGAGTGATGGTGAAAGTATGAAGTTTGAAATTTATTGTTTTGAATTTGTTGGTTGGAGTCCTTGACACTGTACTAAACAAACAACTGACCTACCGTATTTTTCGGCTCATTAGGCGCTGCTGTGTATAAGGCGAATAGGGCAACTTTCAAAAAAAATCTGACAAAATCCAAGTAAAAGGTGCTTCTCGTTTATAAAGGCGATACACACCTCACAAAACAAAGTCGAAGTTTGAAGCCTGTACACGTCCTGTAAATGCTTACCGACCGCCATTATTGTTATCATAAGCTAGAGTTGGCTCCCTTCTCAAATAATCAAAACTTCCGTTTTTGCGACTTCCGGTTGTTGTGTTTGGACAATTCTTCGCGAAAACTGGTAGAATTATGGCATTTTAAGCTCTACAACGATGCTTTTTACATCCAATGAAGGGTTATGGCATCTGTTGGACGATATCTCGGATGATAATAGGGATTTTGAAGCATTTTAACGTGAGTATTCGTCGTATCGGCGACTCGTTACCACTTTCGATGTTGTGACTTACAGTAGACTGTACTGAACACGGCAATCGTTGCCTCTCTTCTCACGATTTTGTTCACTAATAGGGCGCCCTCGTTTATTAGGCGCATAGGTCGAAATTGGAGAAAAAAATATCGCCTTATAGTCCGAAAATTACGGTAACTGAATATGATAAACTCTTGTTCTTTGTGGATGTTTGATTTTTTTTAATTATTTTTTTTTTTGCCTTTTCTTTTACTCAATTATCAAGTATAAATGATGTATTATTGTACTTACACAGTCTGTCATTCACCAAATATTTTTCATGAAATATTTCAGGAGCACGCTATAAGCGCTAGCTTGTTGGTTTAAACAACTTTTTTTTTAATTCAATGTCAAGTTACAACAAATACAATAAATACCGTTTGAGCAGCGACAAAGCAGCTAGCTTGTTGGTTTAAACAACTTTTTTGTGTGTTCAGTGTCAAGTTACAACAAATACAATAAATACTGTTTGAGCAGCGACAAAGCAGCTAGCTTGTTGGTTTAAACAACTTTTTTTTAAATTCAATGTCAAGTTACAACAAATACAATAAATACCGTTTGAGCAGCGACAAAGCAGCTAGCTTGTTGGTTTAAACAACTTTTTTTGTGTTCAATGTCAAGTTACAACAAATACAATAAATACCGTTTGAGCAGCGACAAAGCAGCTAGCTTGTTGGTTTAAACAACTTTTTTTTGTGTTCAATGTCAAGTTACAACAAATACAATAAATACCGTTTGAGCAGCGACAAAGCAGCTAGCTTGTTGGTTTAAACAACTTTTTTGTGTGTTCAGTGTCAAGTTACAACAAATACAATAAATACCGTTTGAGCAGCGACAAAGCAGCTAGCTTGTTGGTTTAAACAACTTTTTTTTTGTGTTCAATGTCAAGTTACAACAAATACAATAAATACCGTTTGAGCAGCGACAAAGCAGCTAGCTTGTTGGTTTAAACAACTTTTTTTGTGTTCAATGTCAAGTTACAACAAATACAATAAATACCGTTTGAGCAGCGACAAAGCAGCTAGCTTGTTGATGCTCTCTTTTGCTTTCTGTTATAAATGTGTTGTTTGGAAATATTAAAGATTTGTTTAAACCAATATGATAAACTCTACAAAGTAAATATTACAAATTGATTAGTGTGTGTGCATGTTTTTTTGTGTGTTTTCTTTTTTTTGGGGGGTATGGGGTATGGGGTATGGGAGGAGGTTGTGGGGGGGGGGGGGGGTGCTTTTGTCATCAGATGGAAATTACTGAGAAGAAATTTATTGTTGAAACACAGTACTGGAAAAGGCATGGCTAAAATGAACTGGAAAAAGAACCCTTCATAAAGTAGAGATTAAAAAATATATATATATATTTTTCTCTTTTCCCTGTCAAGAATTAATATTGAACTTGTACGGGTTTTTTTTACTAACCGTGCTGTTCAGATGTGCAATAATCTACCAATTAACATAAAGAATGCACCTAACATTAATGAACTCAAAAATCTTTTGGATGAAAACCCAAATTTGAAAAGAAAATTTAAAAGGTTTGATGAATAAACAAAGCCATTCCTAAAAAAAAAAATAATAATAAATTACTTTTTGATTAGTTTTAGCTTAAACAGACGCAAACCACTTAAAAAAAAAAAAAAATATGTGTATGTATAAAAATGTCAAAAGTCAAATTTATTTAATCCTTTCTCCGCTAGCCATTTTTCAGCCCAAAAATACCATTAACCCTTTCACCGCCAACGTCGCATTTTAGCACCACAATGATTTAACACATATGTTACTAAAAGGCATCAAATCAGGGCCTGTTATCCAAAGACCCCATTCTCTTGATTTTGGGAGGTAAGGATAGGCCTTACTTTAAATATGTCACAGAGGAATCCCCAATATTACAGACATATTTTTTTCGCTACCCAGGTTAAGTTTAATGGGATTTTTTTTGCTGAAAAATGGCTGGCGGCGAAAGGGTTAAACTTAACTGGGTAGAGAAAATAAAATATCTGCAATATTGCGAATTCCTCGGTGACATGTATAACATTAGGCCTAATCCTTACCTCCCAAAATTAAGAAAATAGGGTCTTTGGATAACAGGCCCGATTTGATGCCTTTTAGTGACATGGGTGTTAACCCTTTCACCGCCAATGTCACATTTATGCACCACAATGGTTTAACACCCATGTTGCTAAAAAAAGGCATCAAATCAGGGCCTGTTATCTGAAAACCCCGTTTTCTTCATTTTGGGAGGTAAGGAGGATAGGCCTCATGTTGTACAGGACACACAGGAATTCCCAATATTGCGGATAATTTCTTTTCTCTTCCCAGTTATGTTTAACCCTTTCACCGCCAATGTCACATTTATGCACCACAATGGTTTAACACCCATGTCACTAAAAAAAGGCATCAAATCAGGGCCTGTTATCTGAAGACCCCTGAAGACCCTGTTTTCTTCATTTTGGGAGGTAAGGACGGGCCTCATGTTGTACAGGACACACAGGAATTCCCAATATAGCGGATAATTTCTTTTCTCTTCCCAGTTATGTTTAACCCTTTCACCGCCAATGTCACATTTTAGCACCACAGTGATTTAACACCCATGTCACTAAAAGGCATCAAATTGGGGTCTATTATCCAAAGACCCTATTGTCTTAGTTTTGGCAAGTAAGGATAGACCTTATTTTTTATATGTCACAGAAGAATCCCCCAATACTGCAGATGGGTTTTGTTCTCTACCCAGGTAAGCTTAATGGACAATTTTGGCTGTAATATGGCTGGCGGTGAAAGGGTTAATGGTATTTTCTGGCTGAAGAATAGCTGGCGGTGAAAGGGTTAAACCATTGTGGTGCTAAAATGCGACGTTGGCGGTGAAAGGGTTAAAGGGCCGCGAGGCCTATGAATAGCCCTGTATCTACCCACCTTGTGCTCACCCCTGCTTTTCTTTTTTCTGTTTAGCCGTGCCTTTGAAACTTTGGTAAAGGTCAAGATTCTGGTAAAGGTCAAGATCTGCCCCCCCCCCCCCCCCCCCCCCCCCCCCCCCCCCCCCCCCCCCCCCCCCCCCCCCTACCTATCTCGGTTAATTCTATTTTTCCGTTATTGCCTTTCTTACCATACATAAAGCTGTATTTTAGGAACATTTTTAGGTAAGAACCTTTTTGGAATACTAACCCTATCCCTAACCCTAGCCCTAACCCTAACCCTACCCCCCACCCTATAAGACGGAAAAACGCTACGAACCACAACTGTGACAAATCACGGTGTACTGCAGTACATAGTGGGGGGTGGGGTTAGGTTTAGGGCTAGGGTTAGGGCTAGGGTTAGTATTCCAAAAAGGTTATTAGCTAAACATGTTCCTAAAATACAGCTTTATGTATGGTAAGAAAGGCAAAAACGGAAAAATAGAATTAACCGAGAAATGCAGGGGGGAGTGGCACATCTTTACCTTTACCGAAACTTTTATCTCATGTCAGTGTTAACCCTTTCACCGCCAATGTCCCATTTATGCACCACAATGGTTTAACACCCATGTCAGTAAAAGACATCAAATCAGGGCCTGTTATACGAAAACCCTATTTTCTTAATTTTGGGAGGTAGGTATAGGTAATGTTAGACATGTCACAGAAGAATTTCCAATATTGCAGATTTTTCTTTCTTATCTACCCAGTTAAGTTTAATAGTATTTCGGGGGCTAAAGAATGGCTGGTGGCCAAAGGGTTAACCTCGCCTTCCTGACAAAGAGGTGAAATAAAATCCCCGAAAGCTTGAGACCATTGGTGTTTTGTGGTCATTTTAAAGTTTAAAAAAAAAAAAAAAAGACCCAACATAGTTTGTCGATGACTTACAGACACTACAGGGGCTAGGGTTTCAGTGTTAAATCTGGAGTGGACATCTTTGAGGAGATGGTTATCGAAACATTTGTACTTGTTTTGTCTACAGTGAATATGAAAGACTCTGAGTTTAAAGTTGAATTGTTTTCCCAGACAGTTCTTAGTTTTGTAATTCCGAGCCCCAATTCACAGTCCCCCACCCCCCCCACCCACCACCCCCCCACCCCCCGCCCCCACCCACCCAGCTTATTGCTAAGAAACTTTATTTCAAACTTTCGGCATTGATCAAAATTTTGCAGAAAATCTGCGGCGTGAGCGTCCACCCGAGGTACGGGGGATGGTTCGCCCTGCGAGGGGTCCTCGTCTTCCGCGACCTCCGACACCCGGACCTTCCGTTCAGGGCGCCGGAAGACTGCGTGCCGGGCAGGGAGGAGCGCATCCGCCTGCTGGAAGGCTTCAACTTCCGCTGGAAGGAGTGGACCTACCGGGACATCATCGCCGCGGAGGACAGGTACTCTGAGGAGCAGTGCAGGTACTTTGAAACGCTGCCCAAGGACCGGCGAGACATCGTGGAGCAGATCAGGGCAAACTCTGTTCGATGATAGTAGTAGCACTAAGTAGTGGAAGTAGTAGGTATTAGGTACTTTATAGTCACAGAGAAGTCTGTGAAATTCGGGTTGCTCCCACCTGGAGAGCGCATCTCAGCCAGAGGCGCGCCACCCAATTTTTGTTTGCATGCAATTTTTGTGTGAGTGATGAGGAAGGAAAGTGTGGGGGGGGGGGGGGGGGTAAATTCTGGCAACTTTTTCATTGCCACTGGGCTTAACGTGTGCTAAGTGCATGGGCACACGGGACCTCGGTTTATCGTCTCATCCGAAAGACTCCACGTTCAGACTGTAAGGCCTAGTGCAAAGTGAGAGGGAAAATCCCCTGTACTCAGGGGGGGGCTTAGGGGGGTGCAGCCCCCACCCTTTTTCTCCTAAAAAACAAAAACGGTGTCGCCGAGTGGTAGCGAAATTTCTTCGCGGGCTATGCCTATTATTGATCAGCACCACCAGTTGAGAAGTACTTATTGGTTGAAATCATGAGTACTGCCCCCCCCCCCCCCCCCCCCCCCTTAAAAACTTAGCAGGCATGGGAATTGTCCGTGAATTTTTTTTTTGGGAAATTGTTACTAAATACTTCGTTTTTGTTACTAAATACTTCAATTGGGGGGCTTTTCAGAATTTTTTGTCTCAGACAATCCCATGCCTGCTTAGGTCCGGGCCTGGTAGTAGTAGTAGTAGTTGCAGTAGTACTTAGTAGTAGTAGTAGTAGCTGTGTGTTGGGACAAAACAAGCCGTGAAGCTTTTTAATATAGTCCCATCGTTTTAAGCATTGTCAGGCATGGTTTAGGTGTTGGTTTGTAAGGTACAAGGTTTCGTGTAAGCAATAACCAATCAAAGCCTCAAAATATATTCATAAATTTTAGGATTGCCTCAAAGCGATTTTGTTGGTGCACATGTTCACTGACAAGGTAATCACTCCACATGTTAACAACTCCTGTTACTAAAAACATGTTTAAGGTGGACTCGGACGGATGAGTTTTTGCAAGAAACATGTCGAGATCACCAGAAAGACAGCCTTTTCAAGGATCGGAACACTCACTTTGCTCTGGTTTCTTATAAATTAAACCGTCAAAACAGCGATTTTTTCTTGGCGGAGATGCCAGAGAGAGTAGCCATTTTGGATGGGGTGGGTGGAGGTCACTCATTGTGGTTGAAGCGTTTTCTTTTTTTGTAGTGCAGTAAAAGAAAGAAAAAGGAGCTTTTTCCTTTGTTGTGAGCGAAACTCCTTTAGATAAACTGTATAAAAAAAAAATTTAAATAATAAAAAGGCTTGTACATATTGCGAAACGTTCGTGCAAACGATTTGATCTAAACACAGGCGGCCATTCAAAAAGAGACGGCAAACGCCTTCTCTTTGGGTGAAAGAATTTGACTTCCAGCACCTCCGCCAAGGAGGAATCGCCTTTTTGACGGCTTGATTTCTGGGAAACCAGAGCAAAGCGAGTGTTGCGATCTCTGTAAAGGGTGTTTTCCTGCTGATCTGGACGTGTTTCTTGCAAAAACTCATCCGTCAGGGTGCCCCTTTAATAATGTTAGTGTTAATGATGAATATTGTGTAGTGTCGGCTAGGCCATTGTTGGCGCTTTCTGTTTACTGATTTATCAAGAGTAGAAGGTGTGATTTTGATCAAAGGTGGTTGTTTCTTTCAGTATTTTCTTTTTTTTTAACTGAACTAAAAAACATCAAAACTCTGCACATTAACACAACTACAGGAAGTTCTCTTTCTTCCCAAGAGCCGTGTGCGAATGGAAGTCTTCCACCTGAGGCAATTTCATCAGCCTCGGTGGCGGTCTTCAAAACCCAGATCTGAACCCCTCCCCACCACCCCCCCCCCCCCCCCCCCATGCCCCTGTTCCCTGAGCTCCAGCTGACCCCCCCCACCCCCCCCCACTGGACCTCTCTCTACACCCTCTACCCTACCTACTCCCCCCACCCCCCTTGAGCTGATCATCTGGGCAGCTGTTCCTTCCTACAGTACTTGTGTTTTTAGATGATGCCGGAAACCCCTGTTTGTATGCATCATAGTCGTCAACAAGCTGACGGAGGATTTAAAGCGAAGAAGAAGAAGAAGAAGAAGAAGAAACAGGTGAGGATAGGAAAAAGAAGCAAAGTAAAAAAAAAACCTAAATTTTCGTCTTAAAAAAAGACTCTCCAAGGCAATGAGGCTATGTGTTTGTAAACAAAAGATAGGTTGGATGAATTAATCTATTTTCTATTTTTTGTGGGAAAACTCTTTTAGGGTCGTTCTTGAGATGTTTTATAGATCTATTAAAAAGAATTAGAGGAAGCATATCGTCGCTGTCCGACGCTAACCGTGTACTTACACAGTCAGTGATTTTACAGGAGCATCCAAAAACATATTATCGCCTGCTACAAAGTCAATCCCCATTTGATATACGCTTGACTCTTCTTCTTTACCGATGAGTAAAGATGTGAAACAATAAAAGTTGCATTAACACCCAAAACGTTCGTGATAATTCGGTTACACGGTTAGTGCATTGTTGTGACAATGGGAGATATGACAGCTGCCGGGGGTGCTGCCGGCAGTTACACGATTAGCGTGACAGTTACACGCTTATCGCGTCAAAACCAGCGACAGCCAGCCACATACACGATGATTTCCACGGTATCATGTGACAAATTTGAGCATTTTCATTGGTCGCAGATACAAGATATTTATAGAAGACCTGTGTGAGGTCACTAGAAGGAGTTTCAGTAAAAAATCTATTTTTGTCAAATTTTGTAGATGCACGGTTAGCGTCGGACAGCGACGATATATATATGACTGTTTTATCATGCCGTCTGCTGGGTTTTGTGTCATCTTTGTTTCTTAAATGCTCTGCTGGGGAGCTTCTTCTTCGATCGCTCACACAGTTTCCTGTCCGTTATGAGCGCAGATACGTCATGCTGCCGTTATGCGCCTGACTAAGAAATAGGCCCAGCAAGTCCGACTTCGGCTGGGGGAAATGTTTTTGAAAGTGTTCCGTGAAAAAAGGCAGGAGAATGGACCGGTAAGGCAGAAAGATAGTAGATGACAGCAAGCAAAGGGAAAAGGCAGAGTCAAAGAGAGTGACAGGTGAGAGGAAGTTACAAGCACAGAACTGCCAGATGGTGGGGGAACTATTTATACAAAAGACCCCCCCGGTATCCCCACAGGGGAAGCTGGGGAGCAAGTCCCAACTATCAATTCATAATTACCTCCGTAATGTTATCATTCTCGACATTGCCACCCAAAAAAAAGAATTCTTATTTTATTTTACATAAAAAAATTGTCATGCCTTTCGATACTTTTTTTTATATAAATTTGTATTACTACAGACAAACCCCTATTTTACGACCCTCTGTTAAGCGACCACCTCTCATTTGAGACCGGATTTGTTGGCACGGATGCATTTTACTATGTAAACGACCTCTCTTAAACGACTTCCTCTAAAACGCGACTTACGACCGCCATTTTGTTGGTTTTTACGACCGTTGTTGTCGTCTGCATAGACTTCGAGCAAAGGGAAACAACCACGGTCAAGGGCCTGAAAGCGGAGTCGCTTCCCTTGTTGTAGAAAAGATGGCGGAAAGCGTAGGAAAAGCACGAAAACCACTGACTTTGAAAAAGAAAACCACTGACTTTGGACGAGAGTGGAGGTGATTAACAGAAGTCGGCGAAGTGAAACTGTAATACATCGATTGCACAATCCTATGGAGTTGGAAAGACCCAAATCCAGTTTTAATATGTCATTGTATGTGTGCATGAAGAAGAGAGTATGAACTGTGCTGAACTTTTTCTTTCTACGGCTGCCAGTGAAAACCTCCGTCATACGACCCCTCCAATTTACGACCGATTTTTCCGGACATTTTGGAAGTCTTAAAATAGAGGTTTGTCTGTACTACTTTCTATTTTTTGTACTACTTTCTATTTTTTGTTTTGTTTTTGTTAACTGCTTTATGTAGTTGGGCTTTGGAAGGGTTTTTGACAAATAGGTAAGTGAGGAAAAAATATAAAACATATAACCACACATTTATCTCGTTTAATGCATGTGTGTGCAGACAGAAAAGTGTCATGCAGTTGGTGTGTAATCAGAATTTTTTATTTTTTTATTTTTTATTTGGAATTAATGACCATGTGATATATCATTACTAGGCATTTATGATTTATGCTCTTTTTTTTTTAATGATCATGACTATTGCTGATACTGGCGTTTTGATTGAACGATGATTATTTTGGTGACAATGGCTGGTACCCACGTGTCGTCATATCCGGCCACAAGGAGCGCTATATTATGGGAGACCGCCATCTTAGTCAGTAACTTTGTTTGAAAAATGCCAGATCGATGCTGCGTATTTGGCTGTTCCAATTCGAAACTTATCTAAACTGTATTTATAACATCTGGATGTTTTCTTTACACGTTTAGATAACATTTTCACTTTGTTTACACACAAATAAGGACTAAGATGGCGACATTTCCGTTGGAAGGGTCGAGATGCGCACGCAGGTGGGGGGGAGCCATTGGTGTTTCTTAAATTGTAATGATTACGACTATTTTGATTGTGTTATTTTGTGAGGAGGAGGAGGAGGAGGAAGAAAAAGAGGAAGGAGAACATCGATGAAATTCTGCTTAACGTCCTCCGGTCTGGAACAGACACATAGTAGCTATAAAGATGGTGGGAACAATCCTGGAGGCATTGCCCGGAGGCAGAGCGACACCAGGAAAGTCCCGAATTTTTAACATTACAGATGTGTATGAAAACATCCAATAAATATTAGAACAAGGTGATGATGATGCTGGGTTTTATGGCAATGCGTAGTGGTTCACATGGTCGCACAAGATGGTGGTGGTGGTATTTCATGGGATATATATTAACCCCGGTGTCACGATAAATAAGTACCTGTCATGAAATATCTACCTCGGCATGAGAACTATAACCATCTAACCCTATCCCTAACCACGGAAAGAACCAAGAAATAGAGCAGGAGGGTGTAAATCTACACATTTGCCGAGAAATCGATGTACAAAGCCATGCACTTAGTTTCGTAAAATTCGCAATGGCGAACAAACAAACGATTCTGATTGGCTAGAGGCAGCTAGGGGTACTTATTTGATAGAGGTAGGATATCATCTTCACACCGGCAAGTAATGTTTATCGTGTAGCATCCTCCTCAGCCTTCACGTTAAGTTCAGCAGGATCCATTTCATGATCATTTGTTTTAATTCCGTTATTACCAGACTAGCCAATCACAGGATTGACGGCAAATGTTAAGAACTGCTCCCTCCTCTTGCCCCTACCATTCATTTCAGACGGTTTCAGGTTAGGGTTAGGGATAGGGTTTGGGATAGGTTTAGGGTCAGCTTAGTCGTCAACTTTATTTTTGTGTGTGTATTTGACACTAAACTGACACTAAGCCTATCCCTAACCGTATCCCAAACCCTATTCCTAACCCTAACCTGAAATTGTCTAATCCACACAACAACAAAACAATGATGGTATGTTATGAGATTGACACTTAACTGACCCTAAGCCTATCCCTAACCCGGTAAAGGTAAAGATGTGCCACCATTTCTCGGTTAATTCCATTTTTCCGTTTTTGCCTTTCTTACCAAACATAAAGCTGTATTTTATTAACCTTTTCAGCTAATTATCTTTTTGGAATACTAACCCTAACCCTAACCCTATCCCTACCCCCCCCCCCCCCCCCTATAAGACGGAAAAACGCAATGAACCACGACTGTGACAAATGCTGCGGTGTACTGCAGTACATAGGGGGGGGGTCCTATTACATAATGGCCTTTATCATGACTGCAATTAATTATTGAAGACAGATAATTAGCTGAAAATGTTCATAAAATACAGCTTCATGTTTGGTAAGAAAGGCAAAAACTCAAAAATGGAATTAACCGAGAAATGTAGGGGGGGGGGGGGGGGGGGTGGCACATCTTGACCTATACCCCTAACCCTAACCCAAACCCTATTCCTATCCCTAACCCTAACCTGAAGCCGTCTGAAATGAATGGAAGGGGCAAGAGGAGGGGGCTTTTCTGAACATTTGCCGGATTGACAAGTGTTAGCTAATCACAACCTGTCTGTTGGAACCAACAACAATGACAACGACAACGACATCCCACTGTTGATTCTTGCACACGGATGTGCGTCTATATATATGACGCTCAAATCTCCCATCTGACGCAATTAATTTCAGACACGTGTGACCTGTGCGTCACAAAACGCAGCAACATTTCACCAGACGCGCATCCCACCCCCCGCCCCAAAAGTTATGATAATAAGTAGTTTGATCGATTTTAGGAAGTGATGCTTGTCCCCTCGCGAGGCTCCAGGCACCACCATGGTATAAAAACCAACAGGTTTAAGAATGAAGATTATACTCTGAATTTGTTCAATTCTGATCGCTTCTCGGCCTTTTGGCTAAGACAGTGATTCGGGAACATAAATTTTTGTTTATAACCTGGTTGGTTTGTTCAGCCCGTCGTACATGGCGAAAGCCGATACACGACGTTAAACTGAACTTCCATCGAATGAAGAAAAAGGAGGCACACAAGATTAAAACATACAAAAGAACCCACTTTAACATCATAGGAGCAACATGCATTCAAAACGTAAAATTGTATACATGCGGGGGGAACGTATACCCCCATCTCTCTCCCTCACGCTGTGTTCCCCCACCAGACTCTCTCAACACACGCACATGCACATGCACATGCACACGCACGTGTGATAATACAGCTGAAGTCATTTGTTGATGCTGATAGTAGTACAATGTATATAATCATGAGTCTACGTTGATTTTCCTTATGTTGTGTGCCACATTGCAGTACTGTGGAACCTCCCTTATAAGACCTTCAAAAATCATCTAAAAATGAGGTCTTATAAGGGAGGTAATTTTAATACTTACAAAGAAGGGAAATGTCTCAGAGAAGCAGGTCTTATGTGGGAGGGAGTCTTATAATAGGAGGTCTTATAAGGGAGGTTCCACTGTATTTAAAAAAAATCTTATTCTCTTTTTTTTCTTTTTTTTCTTCATCTTGTTGTGACCATGATAATTGTTGTTCTTCTTCTTCTTCTTTTTTTTTAATTTTATTTGTTTGTTTGTGTCTTAAATGCATCTGTTATTGCTTATGTGCTGCCAATTGAAATGGTGTTCTTACTATTATTGCGTAAGATTGTTTTTGCATGGTGTTTATCAATATGTTATCCTTAAGCCTTAAAGACCCCCTGACCGGAAGAATTTCTTTCTTAAAAATTCATAGAGATCACCGAGAGAAATAGTTCTGCATAAACCGCATTACGCAGTTTCCTTCGGTTACCTACAAAGCGAGCGTCAAAGGCGGTCGTTTTTAACCTGGATTTTTTTTTTTTTTGGGGGGGGGGGGGGGGGGGGAGGTGTGACTCCCATGCAAATTCCCCCCAAAATTTCAGAACGATACAGCACTATGAAGAGCAGCCTCATTTTGAATTTGGGGAATTTGTATGTGGGTCACACCTGGCCAGAAAAAAAAATCAAATCCCTTGGGGGTTTTTCTGGGTAGCTGTGTATGTGTGTGTGTGTGTGTGTGTTTCATTTAACGTCTTTCCACTTCTCGTGATATTAGTCAAGTCAAGTGAAAATCATCTTTATTGAGGGTTAAAGAATAAGCTGACCAAGCTTTTTTTTCATCCTGCCCTCACGGTTGTGTGTGTGTGTGTGTGTGTGTGTGTGCATGAGCGTGCTTGTGTGTACAGATAATGATACTGATTTTTTGTTTCCACATTACTGATCTGACTTTTTTTGTGTGGTGCCATTGGTTAGCTTCTTGTTGTTTCCTTTTGTGCAAATTTTGTTTTTGTTTTTTGTTGATGATAGATAAGATACAATTATGATTTTTGAGTTTTCGACATTTTTTTAGTTTGTAAAGTTGTTTTTTAATTTTCCTTTTGCTATAGAAGTATTATTTGTACGTGAAATAAAATAAATTGTTTTTGATTATTAACAAAAATTGAAATTAGGCTGTAATGATGTATTATCGATGTTACTGCGGTGCACATGATAATTTAATTTGCTCACTTTTGGGGGTTTACCACAACTTTGAAAATATGTACACAGAATTTGAAATATAAACAGATGAGCAGAAAAAGTGTTTGTGAGTAAGTCAATGATGTGTCCATCTGTGAGTGTGTGTGTGTGCGAGTGCATGGGTATGTGTGTCTCTGTCTCTGTGTGGCTGTGTGTGTCTGTGTGTGTCTGTGTCTGTGTATGTTTGTGTGTGTGTGTGTGTGTCTGTCTGTCTGTGTGTGTGCATGTGTCTGTGTATGTATGTGTGTGTGTGTGTCTGTCTGTGTGTTCTTCAATTTTACATCCTTAAAAGTGATTCAGACAATATTTTTGTAAGTTATAAGACTTCCCATTATAAGACTCCCTCCCACATAAGACCTACTTCTCTGAGACATTGCCCTTTGTCAGTTTTAAAATTACCTCCCTTTAAGACCCCTCCCTTATAAGACCCCATTTTGGACGATTTTTGAAAGCCTTATAAGGGAGGTTCCACTGTATTAATTTGTGGTGTGACTATGGATTTCTTCATCGTCATGGATCGCTCAGTTTCCCATCATATGAGCGCAGATGTCCTATGCTGCCATTATACACCTTTAAACTGCTGATCGTATGATTCAAAATGTCAATGTTTCAAATCATTTATACTGTGAACATTCGTTCCAACACTCAATGATTTGTCCTCGCATGATTTTTGTTAGTTTGTATTTTCTTTACACATCTCCCACAATCCAATGTTTGTCAACGCACACTATTGTTGAATTCATATTTCCTAAACATCATTTTCACAATCCAACGATTTGTTCGCAGATGCAATTTTTTTTAGAGTATGTTTTTGTGTGTGTGTGTGTGTGGTTTTTCCCCCTGAACATGTCTATCACATTCCAACGATTTGTCTGCACATGCGATTTTAGAATATGTATTTTCTAAACATATCTATCACATCTGTACTCTCTCTCTCTCTCTCTCTCTCTCTCTCTCTCTCTCCCTCCCTCCCTCTCTCCCTCCCTCTCTCTCTCTCTCTCTCTCTCTCTCTCTCTCTGAGTATATTTTCTAATAACTGGATAATCACACGAGTAGTGGCACGTCTTCACGTTCAGTCAATACACTTGAGATCAAAACAAAAACACAAACCACCTCAACACGCAGACACTCAAAACACCGTTCCAGATTCTGATGGATGTCGACGTCCAGATCAGAATCACACTGGAGTTCATGTCGTAGTCTGGTGTCGAAGGTCTCCTTGTTGTCAGTGGCCTACACAAAGTCTTTGGCCTACATCTACCGTTGTCCAAGCATCCTAAACAATCCTTTCCTAAACATGCCCGCCACTATCAGATACGCAGAACGCAGTGCCGCATTCTGACTAATGTTAATGTCCAGAGTCCAGACTAGAAGCACCTAGAAGTCCATGCCACAGTCTGGCGTCGAAGGTCCCCTTCATTGTAGTACACCTACTGGTCTCCAAACACCCCTTTTCTAAACATGCTGATCACTACCAGATGCCCAGAACGCAGTTCCACATTCTGACAAAAGTCCATGTCCAAACTAGAAGCACACAGGAGTTCATGTCAAAACTGGGCGACGAAGGTCTCCTTACTTTTAGTACATCTACTGCCGTCCAAACATCTCGAACAACCCTTTGCTAAACATGCTCACCACTATCAAGTACTCTGAATTCTGACTAACGTCCATGTCCAAACTAGAATGACACAGGAGTTCGTGTCACAGTCTGGTGTCCAAGGTCTCCTTAGCGGTAGCATCGTGGTCCGAGTTGGCCTTGGCCTGGAGCTCCTCCACGGGAAGCACCTTCAGCGTGGGCTGGTGGGAGCGGTGAGGTCGTCGGTACAGGATCCGCGCCAGGAGAGATATGACGAACATCTCCCCGACCAGCACCATGTGACGGATGCCTGCGTGCAGAGAGGGGGGGAACAACACCACACTGTGTTATGGCTTGTATATTAGAACGTGTAGAGATAGGGGGACACAACTACACTGTGTTATGGCTTGTAGATTAGAACGTGCAGAGATAGGGGGAACAACACCACACTGTGTTATGGCTTGTAGATTAGAACGTGCAGATAGGGGGAACAACACCACACTATGTTATGGCTTACAGATTAGAACGTGTAGAGATAGGGGGAACAACACCACACTGTGTTATGGCTTGTAGATTAGAACGTGTAGAGATAGGGGGGACAACACCACACTGTGTTATGGCTTATAGATTAGAACGTGTAGAGATAGGGGGAACAACACCACACTGTGTTATGGCTTGTATATTAGAACGTGTAGAGATAGGGGGACACAACTACACTGTGTTATGGCTTGTAGATTAGAACGTGCAGAGATAGGGGGAACAACACCACACTGTGTTATGGCTTGTAGATTAGAACGTGCAGATAGGGGGAACAACACCACACTATGTTATGGCTTACAGATTAGAACGTGTAGAGATAGGGGGAACAACACCACACTGTGTTATGGCTTGTAGATTAGAACGTGTAGAGATAGGGGGGAACAACACCACACTGTGTTATGGCTTATAGATTAGAACGTGTAGAGATAGGGGGAACAACACCACACTGTGTTATGGCTTGTAGATTAGAACGTGTAGAGATAGGGGGACACAACTACACTGTGTTATGGCTTGTAGATTAGAACGTGCAGAGATAGGGGGAACAACACCACACTGTGTTATGGCTTGTAGATTAGAACGTGCAGATAGGGGGAACAACACCACACTATGTTATGGCTTGTAGATTAGAACGTGTAGAGATAGGGGGAACAACACCACACTGTGTTATGGCTTACAGATTAGAACGTGTAGAGATAGTGGGGACAACACCACACTGACGTGTAGAGATAGGGGGAACAACACCACACTGTGCTATGGCTTATAGATTAGAACGTGCAGAGATACGAACAGTAACACCCTCCAAACCATGTCTCCACCCCAGCACTCTATTGGCTACTGCAAAGAACACCCTTTCCCAAGAGTGAATGCCCTTGGTGTGGGTGGGGGAAGATGGTTGAGTACTGACTAAACAAGGGAGTAACCCTCGCCCATAAACCTATTTGAGGCCACTCAATGGCTGCCTTTTTGCGAGAGCCGGTGAAAGCCCTTTCGGATACTGGTCAGCAAGGGCTTAACTCTTGCCGTCAAGGGTGTTATTGTTGTTGTTGTTGTTGTCTTACCCTGGCTTAAAGACTCCAGGGATCATCCCAACAGCCGAAGCATTTGACACACTTTGGTACACAAATGCACCCAGCTAGGGATGAGAACATGACGTGTGTGTGACCGTTTTTGATCACCTCGCCACGTGGGCAGCCACACTCCGACTTCGGAGGAGTCAGGGCCGTTAATTTAATAACCCTAGCCTGCAGTGGCCAATACCACGCCGCATTACAACAACCAACTTAACACCACACTCTCATCATTTCCAACCCCCCCCCCCCCACCCACCCCCGTCCACCTTCTCCCCACCCACCCAACCCCCACCCCTTTCCCACAGGGCGGTCGAGGGAAAGTGGTCACCTCACAGAGTTCCTGGTTCAGTTCCTTTCAGTTCATGCCTTTTGTTAGCGCTCCATATCATGATGCACGTCTCCCTAAAACTGTGTAACTCAGTAGTCAAATTCATCTGACAGCTAGGCCACCACAGGGTGAGGCCCACTTATAATAAGAATTATCACCATATGTTACGAAAATAAAGGCTGATCCCAACCCTATCTTTCCGAAAATATAGGCTGATCCTAACCCTCTCAGTCTCTTTCCGAAAAAATAGGCTGATCCTACCCCTATCAGTTTCTTTCCGAAACACAAAGGTTGGGGCGGGGAGGGGGGAGGCAGAGAGAGAGAGAGAGAGAGAGAGAGAGAGAGAGAGAGAGAGAGAGAGAGAGAGAGAGAGAGAGAGAGAGAGAGAGAGAGAGAGAGAGACGGGGAGAGATTCAATTCAATTCAAACAATTTTAATGACTGGGCCTTCTGCCCGTATCATAGGGAGGCTGGGGGAGGGGGTTATAAAGACACATAACATTTGTATCGAAAACTAGAAAATAACACAAATTCTTGTGGATTTAAACATTTAAGCAAACATAAACAAATTAGTAAGTAAATAAATGAACAGATATATAAATAAATAGGTACATTAAAAAGAGAAAAACAACAACAAATAATCCAATATGATTGAGAGAGGGAGAGAGAGAAAGAGACAGACAGACAGACAGACAGACAGTTAAAGAGAATAGTTACTAAATACAGTAGCCAAATTGATGTGACAGCAGAGGCCAAGTGAGGTCAAAGAGACTACTGTTCCTGGGAGACGCTGTGAGGCAAACTTATAATAAGAAAGCATTACCATATGCATCACCAGCGATAACCAATTTAGAGCGTTATATCCATTAGGCTTACGTTGTTTCCTAGAGGTATACGGTCTTCTTCTATCCATAACCACAATCGATGAAAAGAATATTTGCCTCTGTTAACCCTTTCGCCGCCAGCCATTTTTCAGCCCAAAAAATACCAACAAGCTTAACTGGGTAGAGAAGTAAAAAAATATCTGCAATACTGGGACTTCCTCTGTGACGTGTATAACATTAGGCCTATCCCTTACCTCCCAAAAATTAAGAGAATATGGTCTTTGGATAACAGGTCCTGATTGTATGCCTTTCAGTGACATAGGTGTTAAACCATTGTGGTGCAAAAATGCGACATGGGCGGTGATTGAAATAATCAGACACAAAATAGCTCTCTGGGGAAAATACTGGGTTCAATACAAGTGGCGGTACCATAGCCGACGAGGTTTAACCGAGGCGTGGTTACTGCTACACTTATCTGTATCGTTAAAAAAAATTGGGACTTTACTGGTGTTGCACTGCCTCCGGGCATTGCCTCCAGTATCGATCCCACCATCTTTGTATTTACAAATGTCCCACGTGTGTCTGTTCCAGACCGAGAGGACGTAAAAAAACATAAAGGTCAAGATGTGCCACCCCCCCTACCTATCTCGGTTAATTGTATTTTTCCGTTATTGCCTTTCTTACCATACATAAAGCTGTATTTTAGGAACATTTTTAGCTAATAACCTTTTTGGAATACTAACCCTAACCCTAACCCTAGCCCTAACCCTAGCCCTACCCCCCACCGTATAAGACGGGAAAACGCAACGAACCACAACTGTGACAAATCGCGGTGCACTGCAGTACATAGTGGGGGGTAGGGTTAGGTTTAGGGCTAGGGTTAGGGGGGTTAGTATTCCAAAAAGGTAATTAGCTAAAAATGTTCCTAAAATACAGCTTTTACTGCAGTACACCGCGATTTGTCACAGTTGTGGTTCGTTGCGTTTTTCCGTCTTATACGGTGGGGGGTAGGGTTAGGGTTAGGGCTAGGGTTAGGGTTAGGGTTAGTATTCCAAAAAGGTTATTAGCTAAAAATGTTCCTAAAATACAGCTTTATGTATGGTAAGTAAGGCAATAACGGAAAAATACAATTAACCGAGATAGGTAGGGGGGGTGGCACATCTTGACCTTTACCTTCGGAGTCAGAATGAGGGGGTGCCTGTCACCTCCTGACCAACACCAACAACCACTCACCATCTCCCCGCACGATGGAGGGCAGACGACCGGAGCAGGGGGGGACGTTGCTGCGGGACATGACGAGGAAGGCCATGTCCTGGAAGTTGTGCAGGAACAGCACCACCTGTGTCAGCAACACGACAACAATGTGCTTAAGTTAACCTCTACCGGACTGGGCAGACGACCGGAGCAGGGGGGGACGTTCCTGCGGGACATGACGAGGAAGGCCATGTCCTGGAAGTTGTGCAGGAGCAGCACCACCTGTGTCAACAACACGACAACAATGTGCTTACGTTAACCTCTACCGGACTTCTGGGGTCGCCCACGACCCCTTGACACACAAAACATGTTATATCTCTAAAACTATTTAAGCAATCTTCATGACATTTCATGACTTTGTCCAAAACGTAAATGGCTTGAAGTGTGTTAAATTTCGTTAATGTGTATCAAATATAAATGACGTAATATAACGCGTAATTTTGATATACCTGTCCGGATGATAGGGGTCTCCCACGACCCCTACTTTAAATAGCACTGCAGTGCATTGAGTAGGGGTCGTGGGAGACCCCCGCCATCCGGACAGGGATAAACACATGGTGCCTCTTTGACAAGTAGGGGTCGTGGGAGACCCCCGCCATCCGGACAGGGATAAACACCTCGGAATTTGCTCTTTGCTGAGTAGGGGGTCGTGGAAGACCCCCGCCATCGTGTCCGTGTAGTCAAAAGCATGATCCGGTAAAGGTTAATTGATTGTCTTGACACTGAATCACAAATGGTTTCATAGTTGTTTGTTTCAGTTCAATGCCTCTTCAATGCCCCCCCCCCCCCTCCCCCACCCACCCCCCAATTTCAATTTAATTTCATTTTCATTTTCAATTTCTATGTTCTTGTTGTTCTTGTTGCTGCTTGCTTGTTCGTGCACATTTTGTATGCTATCATTTTCATTATCATGTTCTGTTCCATTCTCTTATTAGTACTTGTGGCAGCCAATTATTGTATAATCTACTGGTGTTTGAGCGCCTTGCATAAGCTTTAACCCTTTCGCCGCCAGCCATTTGTCAGCAACAACATTCCATTAAACTTACCTGGGTACAAAAAAAAAGTCATCTGCAATATTGATAATTCCTCTATAACATGTATACAGTAAAGCCTACCCTTACCTCCCAGAGTTAAGAAAATAGGGTCTTTGGATAAACAGACCCTGGTTTGAGGCCTTTTAGAGACATGGGTGTCAAATCATTGTGGTGCTAAACTGCGACATTGGCGGTAAAAGGGTTAAGCTTGTTGCGCTCGAGTCGTTCTCACTTGTTTATGTTACTGCTTTACTGTGTGTTACTCCATCATTTTAAAAAAATCGTTTAACCCCTTGACTGCCAGAGAATATTAACCAAAACATCATTGGACAAATCATGACATGAAACAGACAACTGATCGAGCCAATCTGGCAAAATGGTCTGGGGATATAACTCTCTTGACTGTGTTAGAGCACAAACTAGCATACCAGAGTTATTCCTCTTCATTTGATGATGACATCAGTGATGTCATCGAGTCAGTACGTAATACGTTATATGGCAGTCAAGGGGTTAAACAAACAAACAAAAACAGACAACAACAACAACAACAACAACAACAACAACAACAACAACAACAGCAGCGTTCAGCGCACGGTCAGAAAGACCAGCTATTTTGTGTGGGTTTCCAGGGGCAGTGGGTGGATGCCTTGTGCCTCCATACGGGGGGACGAGGAGCTGGACGCCCTACGTCCCGCTCTTCCACGAGTCTCTCCCCGTGTGTGTGTGTGTGGGGGGGGATACAGGGGGGGGGGGGGGGGGGGGGTCGGGGGGGGGGGGGGGGGGGGGGGGGGGGAGAGGGCAGGTCTTTTTGTACAAAAAAAATAGTTCCCCGCACCTTAATTCTTGAAGTTCTGTGCTTGTAACTTCCTCTTGATTCTTTTCCAATTATTTCATGTGCCAATTTTTGTTCCATTGTTTTTTGACTTGATTGTTTTACCTCGCATTTTCTTTGCTTGATGCATGGTATGAATGTGTGAGTGAGAGAGAGAGAGAGCATGGTGCAAAGAAGCTATTGTAACATATCCATTTTACTATCAATCAAACATTCGTATTCGTATTCGTATTCTCTCTTTTCCTTTCTATCATCTACTATTTTTCTGACTCATTGGCCCTTTCTCCTGCCTTTAAAAAAAAAATCTTCCTTTGAGCTTTGAGCTCCTCCGAAATCGGAATGTGTCGGCTGTACGCAGCGTGGGAGAACAGTGAAACCTGAAAACCGGACACATGCACACGTACCTTACCCACTGTGGCCATATGCCCTGGGAACACAGAGGAAGAAGAGTATGTGTAGTTTTCCACATCCCCTCCACTCTCAAATTTTCGCATTAAAAATATGAGAAGCGACATTCTGTCGTTCTCGTGATAGTGCTAGGGATAAGATCAGTCTAGGGTTAATATCATTCCTGAGGCTGTGTACAGATATGCGCGGAAGTTCCGCACGGAAACCCTGTAAATAAGTCAAAAGAAAGAAGGACAAAATAAGCGCATGACTTTCCGTGCGGGCGTGGGGTCGTCCAGCTCCCCGCATGGAGGCACGAGGCATCCACCCACTGCCGCGACAACACAGAATAACCTTGTACGCATTGAGAGCAGTGTTGGTTGATCAAAGATAGAAATATTGAGTCTACAAGAGGAGATAATGAGAGAGAAGGTATTGACAGTTCTCTACTTTTGTTCAATTTGAAAGAACCAAACTTTAAGATTGAGTGAAATGAATAAGGAGAAGTAACTCTGTTAATTAACTCCCTCCACCAAAGTTTTTGTTTTCCCCGGCACCGTTCGCCTAGCAAAGTATGGGCAACAGCCACAGCTGGGAGACAGACCCAAGTTCATCCGAATTTTCTTTTTAAAGATTAAAAACAAGGATGACCCCGATCTGCCTATACGACCATCATCCACACAGTACATAAGATATACATACATCTGTATTGTTAGACATTCGGGACTTTGCTGGCGTTGCACTGCCTCCGGGCATTGCCTCCAGGATCGTTCCCACCATCTTTATAATATCCACTAATGTCCCATAATATGTGTCTGTTCCAGACCCCGGAGGACGTTAAACAAGTTTTCAAATTCTTCGCACAGTACACAACAACAGTGGTGGAGAGAATTGTGCACACACGAATCAACATGCATTCAGGAATGGCGGAGCCTCACTATTTCAATTTTTAAAGGGGCACCCTGACGGATGAGTTTTTTTTGGTAAGAAACACGTTCAGATCACCAGGAAAACACCCTTTACAGAGATTGCAACACTCACTTTGCTCTGGTTTCATAGAAATCAAGCCGTCAAAAAGGCGATTCCTCCTTGGCGGAGGTGCCAGAGAGAGTAGCCATTTTGGATGGGGTGGGTGGAGGTCACTCATTGTGGTTGAAGCGTTTTCTTTTTTTGTAGTGCAGTAAAACAAGCGCGGATTCGCAATCGTTTGTGGCGTGCGACAATTTTGGACTGGCGTGCGACAATTTTGGACCGACCGACAGACCGACACCGATCGACCGACAGACAGACCGACAAAGTGAGCTATAGGTTTGTGGCTTGTGCCACAAACATAAACAATCGTTTGTGGCGTGCGACAATTTTGGCAATATGTGAGACAATTTTGGACCGACCGACAGACCGACCGACAGACCGACCAACAGACAGACCGACCGACAAAGTGAGTTATAGGTTTGTGGCTTGAGCCACAAACAAAAAAAGAGGAGCTATTTCCTTTCTTGTGAGCGAAACTCCTTTAGATAAACTGTATAAAATTGATAAAAAAAAAAGAAAACAAAGGCTCGTATTGCGAAAATGTCGTGCAAACGATTTGGCCTAAACGCAGGCGGCCATTCCAAAAGAGACGACAAACGCCTTCTCTTTGGGTGAAGGAATTTGACTTCCAGCACCTCCGCCAAGGAGGAATCGCCTTTTTGACGGCTTGATTTCTGGGAAACCAGAGCAAAGTGAGTGTTGCAATCTCTGTCAAGGGTGTTTTCCTGGTGATCTGAACGTGTTTTTGACACAAAACTCATCCGTCAGGGTGCCCCTGACTGAGAGTCGTAAGCATGCTGCGGGAAGGTCTCTAAAGTGCAACTCTGCTGATCGTTCTCCCTTCCCCAAGGAAGGAAGGTGGCACAGTGGCTAAGACTGTGACGTTCGCCTGCCGATGTCAATGCATGACTGCAGCGTGAGTGGCCCGGGTTCGAATCCCGGCCCTCGTCCTTCCTTTCTTTCTTTCTTCCTTTCTTTCTTTCTTTCTTTCTTCCTAGTTCGACAGGAAAATCGAACTGAGCTTCGAGTCACGTCCAGCAGACGCACGTAAAAATCCCACGTCAGTTAACAAAAAGTTGATAAGTGCATAAGTGGGGGGGGGGGGGGGGGGGGAATCCCGTTGCCTGGTATAACTAAATTGATAATTAGCAAGCGTTGGGAATATAAAATGCTTTTCTCTGTGACAAACCTATATGTCCTCTGTGCCTTAATTATTTGTTTACTGAGGTTATTCTTTCATTAATAATTACATTTATTCATACTCATATAGTTTCTTAATATTCCTTTGTTAAAGCAACATTCTATTCCTTTGCTGAGGAACATAAAGCTATACAATGTGTACATTATTGTCTATTGATATGTTGCTGACTTATTACCGTGTCTCACTCTTTTTTGTTGCTGTGTGAATTATGCTATGTTCCTTTGAAAAAAAGAAATTAAAGAGTAAAAAAAAATGTGATCATTAGTTTTCCCAAAACTGCCCCACCACCACCTAATCCTATCCCTCCCCCCAAAAAAAAACAACCCAACCAAATAAAATTAAAAAAAGGGGTAGGCGCTGCGCTTGCGACGACACGCTCTCCGTGGGAGAGAGCAGCTGAAGTTCACAGAGATAAGTCTCTGTGACTAGAATAGACCAAATTCCAAATATATGTATATGTACCTGCATGACGAAGTACTTTGGTCTGAGGCTGTGGCTCTTGAGGAATCCCTGGCAGCTCCAGAAGAGGATGAGCAGACCGTAGATAGCTATGCCCGTGGACAGGAGCTTGATGACTCCCAGGTACAGACTGGGCTTATCTCCTCCCAGCTGGGAGAGAGAGAGAGAGAGAGAGAGAGAGAGAGAGAGAGAGAGAGAGAGAGAGAGAGAGAGAGAGAGAGAGAGAGAGAGAGAGAGAGAGAGAGAGAGACTCAACTCAAAAACTTTTTAATGATTAGGCCATCTGCCCGTATCAAAAAGGGGAGACAAAGCGGAAGGGGTACTGGTGAAAATCCAATGATCATAATATTAAAAAAATGACTGAAGCAAAACCAAACATAAACCCAATCCGGACGATAACATCATACCACCATTATGAATATATATATATATATATATATATATATATATAGTTTGCTTTGATAAAGCTTTTCTGTGTCCAATGTCTTTATTTGTGAACCTCAGAAACAAAACCAGTTAATGTTAACTTTGAGTAATGTTCGTGTTCAAAAAATAAAACAGCTGTCTTTGCATAAGGCACTGTCCCTCCCCCATTGGGAGAAAAAGTAAATCAGCACAATTTATATAACTTTTTAATTTTTTTTTTTTTTTTTAAAAATTTTTAATTTTATTTTATGAACACGAACATTACTCAAAGTTAACATTAACTGGTTTTGTTTCTGAGGTTCACAAATAAAGACATTGGACACAGAAAAGCTTTATCAAAGCAAACTATTCTGCATTTCAAATGCACTAACTTTTCAGTCCTTCAGAGTAGGGGTACGGAGCTGGCTATTCACTGAGATTTTTCTTTCATGCTATATATATATATATATATATATATATATATATATATATATATATATATATATATATATATATATATAATTCGTATATGTACCAAGGACAGATTGGAAGACTAGGCGTTGCCTAAAATCTTTATCCTTGAAAAATAAAGTTCAAGTTTTCAAGTTTTCACTTTTTCTCTCTCTCTCTCTCTCTCTCTCTCTCTCGCTCGCTCGCTTTGCTACTTGTTCAGCTCTGTGCCTTGCCACGTTTGCGTTCTGTGTTAGCATATTAACCCACTCAAAAGAAAAATGGTGTTTTACGTCCTCTCGGTCATAGACACATAATTATGGGACATTTGTAAATACAAAGATGGTGGGAACAATACTGGAGGCAATGCCCAGAGGCAGTGCAACACCAGTAAAGTCCCGATTTTATTTGAACAATACAGATAGGTGTAGCAGTAACCACGCCTCGGTTAAACCTCATCGGCTATGGTATACTGTGAGATGTCTTAAGTATTAATATGTCTCAAGGACAGATTGGAAGAATAGGCGTTGCCTGAAATCTATACCTTTGGACAATAAAGTCTAAGTTTTCACGTTTTCTCTCACCTGCCCACGAAAATATTTTTCATCCAGCCACAGGACCAGTATGAGGAAAGAGACGAAAGGCTGGACAAACGTGTTCTGGAATACCATCAGACGAATGTTCCGTAGGTTGGACCTGGAGAACGAACGAACGAACGAACGAACGAACGAACGAACGAAAGAACGAATTTTTTTTAATGTTTGAAAAGAATAAGCACAATACACGCTTGTTTACATCTCGCCAACAAAGAAGAAGAAAATATTAGAGAAAGAAAAATGAATACAGTCATGAATGACAAATATTTGTAAATGCCAATTATGTACACAGCCACACAGCCATATACACAACAGCTACACACACACACACACACACACACACACACACACACACACACACACACACACACACACTCATACACATACACACACACACACACACACACACACACACACACACACACACACACACACACACACACACACACACACACACACACAGACAGACAGACACACACACACACACACACACACACACACACACACACACACAGAGAGACACACACACACACACACACACACACACACACACACACACACACACACACACACACACACACACACACACACACACACACACACACACACACACACACACACACACACACAGACACTGTATCAATATGTATCACGAAAGAGGAGAAAACAATATCTAGATGCAACACGCACACAAAGAAGAACAAATTTATTTACAAGCATCAAAAGATGAATTCCACGGCTCGTAAAGACATGGACTTCGAAGGTGCACGTACATGTGCACGTGCAACGCACACACGCAGACACATTCACACGCACGCACGTACGCGCGCACACATACACATACACAGACCTGCTTACCCCCTACACAAGTATTGAGTAGTCTGGATAGCTAAAATGAGTAGCTTTGGCTCAAAATGAGTAGTCCTATTCATTAAATCATCAAACAATGTTCACTGAAAATGAGTAATTAGAGCATTATTTTCAATTTTGAAGAGTAGTAGAGGTCCAAATTGAGTAGAATACTACTCGAAAAGAGTAGAGTAAACAGGTCTGTACACACACACACACAAACGCACGCACACACGTACACATGAAGGCACACGCACAAAAGCATGGAGAGAGAGAGAGAGAGAGAGAGAGAGAGAGAGAGAGAGAGAGAGAGAGAGAGAGAGAGAGAGAGAGAGAGAGAGAGAGAGAGAGAGAGAGATTCTGATTTTTAATCAAACAAGGCCGCAGCCCCGCATGATGGGGTGATACAAATAAACATAATCAGACATGCACAAATAATGAATACAGAAATAGAACAAAATAAACAGAGCATTATGATTATGATATGATATTATGATATATGGGAATTGTTAAGATTCTAACCGCATACAGTAGTCCTGATTTTAAAGGCTTTATGCAAATACATTGCAAACTGCTTAACTACTTTTTGATTAGTAGATGACATTAACATTGATAATCTAAACAAAGAGGGTTGGTTGTAATATTTTCGGGGTATTAATTGGTACATGAGATCACTTAAAACAGGACAGCAAAAAACAAAATGAGTTGAGAGAGAGAGAGAGAGAGAGAGAGAGAGAGGAGAGAGAGAGAGAGAGAGAGAGAGAGAGAGAGAGAGAGAGAGAGAGAGAGAGAGAGAGAGAGAGAGAGAGTAAATGCTTAGTACGAACGATTGTTTATCTAAAGAAAACGATATCTTAGAGATTAGGTTACTTTAAGTAAGTTTTTGTTGAGAGAGAGAGTGAGAGTGCGAGAGGGGGAGAGAGAGAGAGAGAGAGAGAGAGAGAGAGAGAGAGAGAGAGAGAGAGAGAGAGAGAGAGAGAGAGAGAGAGAGAGAGAGAGAGAGAGAGAGAGAGAGAGAGAGAGAGAGAGAGTAAATGCTTAGTACGAACGATTGTTTATCTAAAGAAAACGATATCTTAGAGATTAGGTTACTTTAAGTAAGTTTTTGTTGAGAGAGAGAGTGAGAGTGCGAGAGAGAGAGAGAGAGAGAGAGAGAGAGAGAGAGAGAGAGAGAGAGAGAGAGAGAGAGAGAGAGAGAGAGAGAGAGAGAGAGAGAGAGAGAGTAAATGCTTAGTACGAACGATTGTTTATCTAAAGAAAACGATATCTTAGAGATTAGGTTACTTTAAGTAAGTTTTTGTTGAGATAGAGAGAGTGAGAGTGCGAGAGGGGGGAGAGAGAGAGAGAGAGAGAGAGAGAGAGAGAGAGAGAGAGAGAGAGAGAGAGAGAGAGAGAGAGAGAGAGAGAGAGAGAGAGAGAGAGAGAGAGAGAGAGAGAGAGAGAGTAAATGCTTAGTACGAACGATTGTTTATCTAAAGAAAACGATATCTTAGAGATTAGGTTACTTTAAGTAAGTTTTTGTTGAGAGAGAGAGTGAGAGTGCGAGAGGGGGGGAGAGAGAGAGAGAGAGAGAGAGAGAGAGAGAGAGAGAGAGAGAGAGAGAGAGAGAGAGAGAGAGAGAGAGAGAGAGAGAGAGAGAGAGAGAGAGAGAGTAAATGCTTAGTACGAACGATTGTTTATCTAAAGAAAACGATATCTTAGAGATTAGGTTACTTTAAGTAAGTTTTTGTTGAGAGAGAGAGTGAGAGTGCGAGAGGGAGAGAGAGAGAGAGAGAGAGAGAGAGAGAGAGAGAGAGAGAGAGAGAGAGAGAGAGAGAGAGAGAGAGAGAGAGAGAGAGAGAGAGAGAGAGAGAGAGAGAGAGAGAGTAAATGCTTAGTACGAACGATTGTTTATCTAAAGAAAACGATATCTTAGAGATTAGGTTACTTTAAGTAAGTTTTTGTTGAGAGAGAGAGAGTGAGAGTGCGAGAGGGGGGAGAGAGAGAGAGAGAGAGAGAGAGAGAGAGAGAGAGAGAGAGAGAGAGAGAGAGAGAGAGAGAGAGAGAGAGAGAGAGAGAGAGAGAGAGAGAGAGAGAGAGAGAGAGAGAGAGAGAGAGAGAGAGAGAGAGAGAGAGAGAGAGAGAGAGAGTAAATGCTTAGTACGAACGATTGTTTATCTAAAGAAAACGATATCTTAGAGATTAGGTTACTTTAAGTAAGTTTTTGTTGAGAGAGAGAGAGTGAGAGTGCGAGAGGGGGGAGAGAGAGAGAGAGAGAGAGAGAGAGAGAGAGAGAGAGAGAGAGAGAGAGAGAGAGAGAGAGAGAGAGAGAGAGAGAGAGAGAGAGAGAGAGAGAGAGAGAGAGAGAGAGAGAGTAAATGCTTAGTACGAACGATTGTTTATCTAAAGAAAACGATATCTTAGAGATTAGGCTACTTTAAGTTTTTTGTTGAGAGAGAGAGAGAGAGAGAGAGAGAGAGAGAGAGAGAGAGAGAGAGAGAGAGAGAGAGAGAGAGAGAGAGAGAGAGAGAGAGAGAGAGAGAATATAAATGAATGAATGGATGAATACAAATAAACACCTTAAGCAGTACAAGCCACAATTAAGCCAACCAAATGCGATAATCAAACTGCACATTATTCGGATCGCGAGTTGTTGTTGTTGTTATTGCTTGTCTTACCCTGGCTTAAAGACTCCAGGGATCATCCCAACAGCCGAAGCACTTGAACACTATGGTACAAATGCACCAGCTAGGGATGAGAACAGTACGCGCGAGACCGCTTGGGGATTACCACACTCCGACTTCGGAGGAGGATCGCGAGTCATTTGACATTATATTAGAAACATGGCAAGGACCTCTTTCCTTCTTAAAAATTAATATAATAATAATAATAATAATAATAATAATAATATAATAATAATATTAATAATAATAATAATAATAATAATATATACATTACATTATGCACAATATATGGAAACAAGTTTAAATGAAAGAGAATGTGTTTGGGTTTTTTTGTACATAAAAAAAAAAAATATTTGTTAACATATTTCCGTGTTGGTTGCTCTCCTGGCGGCATAACAATTAACGTAGATTCGTTCCCCTTGGACTACTGATTTGGGATTCTGCGATTTGAACAAGCCGAGGGGGTGGCTGCGAGTTGGGAGTGCTGATCTGCGTGTTTGCCGAAAAGTCTCTGCCCCTGACTCGTCACTAGGTGGCGCGCTCGATTCAGTACACACACTTGTCGCCCTAGTTCGTCGCAAAGACGTAGTATAAATATTATATATAAACGATCAAGAATTGAAGAAGAAGAAAAAAAAAACCCAGTAAACTTTCCTCTTATATATATAGTTTGCTTTAATAAAACTTTTGTTGTGTCCAAAGTATGTGTTTGTGAACCTAAGAAAGAAACTCAATTACTTTAACTTTAACTTTACGATTTGTTCTGTGTTCTGAAAAGAAGAAAATAAAATAATGTGCTGATTTACTTTTTCTCCCAATCAGGGAGATAGACAATGCCTATGCAAAGACAGCTGTTTCGTCTTGTGAAAGACTCTTCAGTCTGCATGTCGGCCTGCGAAGAATGTCCACAGTGAATGTTCAAGCTGAGCTAGAAGACTTTCTCCAACAGAAAGGTTGTCCTCTTTGCACCAGATTGAAAGTCCACAATAAAAGCAAACCAGCACTTAATTCAAAAGAAATGGTAAAAATCTTATGTAAAATAACAAAAATAATAATGTTCTAAAATTACAATATAAAATTATATACAAAACCCCATTGAACAGTTGATGGATGCCGATCAACCAACAGGAGGGTCTCGCCTTGGCTTACTAGGGCTGTGTCAGACCAACTGATAAAGGCTAGAACACCAAGGCTACATCAAAACGTTGCTACGTTATGCGTAGATATGCGGGGGGGTTGTCTTCAGTAGCCATGACAAGCTCCTAGCATAATACCACCCATTCTCTCCAAAATCCTCCGAAGTCGGGAGTGTGGCTGCCTATGCACGGTGACGGGGTTAGTAGTCACAAACGGTCACACACCTAACGTTCTCATCCGTAGCTCATGCACTTGTGCCATATCATTCAGGTGCTTCCGCTGTTGGGATGATCCCTGGAGTCTTCTAGCCAGAGTGCTATGACAACACAACAACAAGAACAACAACCCAAAACCCAGCCGGTATGTTACATGGGTGCTCCTGGGAAATTTTCAAAAATCCTGCCTCAAGCAAGACAAGGATCCAGGGTCCGCCCAGGCCCCGGTGGAGTGCAGGGACAGCGTCCCTCCTGGGGGTTCCGGGGGGGGGGGGGGACAATGCCCCCTGGAAGCTGAAGGGAAACAATTCAGTTTCCAAGGTAATTGACAGGCTCTCGTTGCACTTTCACTTCTGGTCAATGAAACTTTCATGACCTCTATATTAACCAGCAAAATGCATCTTCTCAAATTCTCATAATCCGGCGACGCCAGCTCCAGGCAATACAAAAATCGTGAACTTCAGGACATCATGAAAGCAGGAGCATCCATGATGTGATTATACCCGTTCAAAATACCGGTACGTCAAAACAAACCCGGAATAATACCTGTACTTCCCCCGTGGGGATACCGGGGGGTCTTTTGCATAAATAGTCCCCCCACCTTCTAGAAGTTCTGTGCTTGTAACTTCCTCTAATCCATCACTCTCTTCGACTCTGCCTTTGACTCCCTTTGCTTACTGTCAGCATGACGCATCTGCGCTCATAATTGACAGGATACTGCCTGAGCAATCGAAGAAGCAGAAGAAGAAGATACCTGTACGGGGAAAATCCGTACCGGTACAATACCCAGCTCTAATGACGATTAACCCGCGAGGGGGGGTGTGTGGGGTGGGGGTGGGGATGGGGTGTGGGGTGGCAGCACGCTTAAGGCCTTCGCACACTAGCATCACGCGTCAATTGTTTCTCAGAGCAACGCCTTGACGCGTTGACGCCTGCATCACAGCACACATTTCGGGTTCGAGCAAGTCTGCCATTTTTTTTCTTCAATCAGAGTTATGGTCCTTCCGTCCGTTGTGATTGGCTAGTTTCACGATCTCTGCGATCTTGAGCATCAAAATTAGAGCCGGTTCTATTCTCGAGCAACAAAAAATCGCACAGCTACGCATCAAAAATCCTGCCGCGCCGCGAATCTCTCACACGCAAGCGGCGCATCAAACTGCGCCTTGCAGCAAAAAATCGCCGCGATCTCGAGATCTTGACGCTAGTGTACGAAGCCCTTTACCAGGAGGGTGTGAGGAAGGGGCAGCATCGGCAGCAGCAGCAGAAGGGGGGTGTCCTCAGCAGGAACCCCCCCAGGGTCTCCCCCACTCTGTCCAGCAGCGAAGGTATCCCCCCAGCGTACACGATGATCAGCGAGGTGAAGTGGAACA
>CM065689.1:18001470-18003970 GCA_017654935.2 Phymorhynchus buccinoides | reverse complement strand
TCATCATCATCATCATCATCATCATCACCACCATCATCATCATCATCACCATCATCATCCTCCTCCTCCTCCTCATCATCATCATCATCATCACCACCACCACCACCACCACAACTCTCATCATCATCACCACCATCATCATCACCACCATCATCATCATCACCATCCACCACCCTCCTCCTCCTCCTCCTCCTCCTCCTCATCATCATCATCATCATCACCACCACCACAACTCTCATCATCATCACCACCACCATCATCATCACCACCCTCCTCCTCCTCATCATCATCATCATCATCACCACCACCACAACTCTCATCATCATCACCACCACCATCATCATCATCATCACCATCCTCCTCCTCCTCCTCATCATCATCATCATCACCACCACAACTCTCATCATCATCACCACCATCATCATCATCATCATCATCACGCACCACCCGCACCCCCCCCACCCCCACCATCACCACCACCATCATCATTATCTCTCCGTGGGTCCGCTCACAGGGTAGATGCCGAGCAGCCAGAGGGATTTGATCTTCAGCTCGGGGTTGCCGCGGCCCGTCTCGTATTTCTTTATCACGAAGCGAACCTCGTCCACGAACAGGCCAAGGACCGCAATGCACGCCGCAGAGGCCATGACAACTCCGGTTTTCTCCCCTAGGGAAATGTCTAAATATAGACACAGAGAGAGGGAGAGAGAGAGAGAGAGAGAGAGAGAGAGAGAGAGAGAGAGAGAGAGAGAGAGAGAGAGAGAGAGAGAGAGAGAGAGAGAGAGATAATTTGAACTTGAACTTGAATTTGAACTTGAAATGTTTAATGAGGATGAACTGAATAAGCATAACAACACTTCTTTTAGTCAGGTCCTCAAACAAACAAAATAATAAGCAAGCAAAATTTTTTTTAAATGAATAGACAAACAAACAGCAATATTATAACATCATCATTAAACACGACAGCAAAAGAACGACGAAATAGTAACACCAATAATAATAATAATAATAATAATAATAATAATAATATAATGACACTAATAAAACAGTAATATGCAAAGGATTCACAATACTACAAATACTATAACAGTCAGATATAACAATTAAATCAAAGTGTGTCCCATATGGTCTTTTATAGAGCGAGAGGACGTAAAACATTAACCCGCAATTCAAAGGAACAAGACCAACATGTAACAGGAATCATAACGCATACATAAACTTACGTCTAACCATATGCACGTATGCACGCACGCACGCACGCACGCACGCGCGCACACACACACACACACAACATATATAACAGAGAGAGAGAGAGAGAGAGAGAGAGAGAGAGAGAGAGAGAGAGAGAGAGAGAGAGAGAGAGAGAGAGAGAGAGAGAGAGAGAGAGAGAGAGAGAGAGAGAGAGAGAGAGAGAGAGAGAGAGTTAACACGAGTAATAAAGTACGATGGTAAAATGCACCATGTACCCTAGACGGAGGTTTGTACGACGCTGTGTCATTTATTTCAAAATGCATACATAAACTTACGTCTAACCATACGCACGTATGCACGCACGCACGCACGCACGCACGCACGCACACACACACACACACACACATACATAACACAGAGAGAGACAGACACAGAGACAAGATATATAACAGAGAGAGAGAGAGAGAGAGAGAGAGAGAGAGAGAGAGAGAGAGAGAGAGAGAGAGAGAGAGAGAGAGAGAGAGAGTTA
Source organism: Phymorhynchus buccinoides (assembly GCA_017654935.2). Lineage (NCBI taxonomy): Eukaryota > Metazoa > Mollusca > Gastropoda > Neogastropoda > Raphitomidae > Phymorhynchus > Phymorhynchus buccinoides. The sequence goes on along the minus strand of CM065689.1, from coordinate 18,002,250 downwards.
ACACGAGCAATAAAGTACGATGGTAAAATGCACCATGTACCCTAGACGGAGGTTTGTACGACGCTGTGTCATTTATTTCTACTTTTTATTTCCCCACTGTCATCTGATTACTTAAAAAATTGCATCAATGGCCGATCTGTAGGCCTATTTTTGTTTGTGTACGAGGTGGGGTTTTTGGTGTATGTTTTTTTTAAATTATCAATTGTTGTTTGTTTGTTTGTTTGTTTATGAAGTTCATGCACCCGTTATACTTTTTCGTTACACCTAATAACTCGTCACATTTTTAGTCCCCGAGCCGAAGGTTCGGGGAGCAATTGTTTTTGTCTGGTCCGTCCGTCCGGTGTCCGTCCGGTGTCCGTCCGTCCGTCGTGTCCGGCGTCCGTCCGTCCGGCTATTCGTCCGTTTTTCTAAAAAAAAAAACTATTCAGTCTATCATCATCAAATTTGGTATACTAGTTTGCCAAGATGCAAGCTATCCACTGATGTATTTAGTTTGACATTAAGGTCAAGGTCGCGCCAGTTACGGGGTTCAAACCCCGAAACACATAATCGCTAATATCTCGCGAAGTTTTGCATGTATTTTAATGCACTTTTTTTCCCACAACATTTCTTGATGAATGCTCTATAACACAGTTGTCATGATTTTTTTTTCTGTGCGCGCGTGTGCGCATGATCGCGCGCGCTCAAATCACGGGTCCGAACCCCAAGGCTATTTATAAAACAAGCGCGAAATCGCAATAGTTTGTGGCACGCGGTCTATTTTTACCACTCCAATCATGA
>CM065689.1:17991470-17993970 GCA_017654935.2 Phymorhynchus buccinoides | reverse complement strand
CAGCTTCCCTTCTGGCAGGAAAATTCAGAGATGACTGTGCCCTTGATGTCCCCTGAGAGAAAACAGCTGATATCAGGCAGAAAACTACAGAGGAGCTGAGGAGCAAAACACCACCAGAAAGCATGACAGCCGCATTTACCATCCATGAATTCAACAGCTCTATCAAACAACTGAAAAGCAAAAAAAGCCCCTGGCAAAGATGGAATCACCAATGAAATGATCAAACATCTTGGCTGCTATGCAAAGAAAAAACTCCTGGATATTTACAACCAGTCCTGGAATACGGGGAAATTTCCTAACAGCTGGAAGGAGGCCATCATGACACCAGTCCTGAAGAAAGGAAAAGACAGGCATGACAAGAACAGCTACCGCCCCATCAGTCTGCTCAGTTTTCTGGGAAAGGCCATGGAGCAGATGGTAAACAGGCGACTCCAATACCACCTGGAGAAGAATGGCCTCTTAAGCCCAACTCAGTCAGGCTTCCGCAAAAACAGAAGCACTGAAGACCAAATTATGCTCCTCACCCATGATATTGAAAATGGCTTCAAGCAGAAAATGAAAACGCTAGCTGTTTTTGTGGACCTCACCAAGGCCTTCGATAAAGTCTGGAAAGAAGGCCTCCTCCTCAAGCTCCTCCAGAAAAAAACGTGCGTGTCAGAGATGTACCGGTGGATCTACAGCTACCTATTCCAGAGGACAGCCCGAGTCAAAATAGAAGGTCAGACAAGCAGTCAAGTGAATATCAGGGAGGGTGTTCCTCAGGGTGGAGTCATCTCCCTGACTCTCTTTGTGGTCTTCATTGATCACATAGCTGACCAACTGACTGTGCACACCTCAAACGCACCCCACGCAGATGACCTAGCTGTGTGGACCAAAGCAGAGCAACTCAACACCGCCGCCTACATAATGCAGGAGTCACTGAACAAGATCTCAGACTGGGCTTCCCAGTGGATGGTTGAGGTCAACAGAACCACAACAGAGGCCACCTGCTTCTCACTGTCCCAAAAGAGAGAAATGTTCAGCCTGCGGATCAGAGAAGATATTCCCCAGCAAGACGCCCCAACTTACCTCGGCGTCAAACTGGACAGAAGGCTGACATGGTCCCCTTACATCACCTCCATGCAGAGCAAAGCAGTGAGAAAGATGGCAATAATGAAGAAACTGGCAGGCACTAAGTGGGGAGCCAGCACCAAGATCTTGACTCAAGTCTACACAGGATCTGTACGACCCCACATGGAGCATGCCTCCAACGCCTGGTCCACCGCTGCCAGAAGCCACTCAGACCTCCTGGGAAAGGTGCAGAATGCCAGCCTCAGAGTCATCACTGGGGGCATGAAGACCACTGCAAAGGAGAGTACCAATGGCCTGCTCTCGCTCCAAGAACGACGAAGTGAAACGCTCCTGCGTCTGAGCGAGAAGATGAAGAGGCTACATGCTTACCCTCTACACTCCAAGCTGGAAGATCCAACTAAGAACAGGATCAAGAGACAGAGCCCAAACCATCTGATCAAGGCGCTCCAGCAGAAACACAGCCAATCATTGCCACGGAACGAAACGGCGCAATTTGCAACGACCAAAGTATGATGTTGTTGGGTTTTTCTTCTTGTACTCGACTGCTTTTATAGGTGATCCCTAGCGAGTGTTGCTATGTATAATATACATTCAAGTCTTACAAATCAAATACAGTATATAAAACTGCTTCGCGCATATAACCTACCCGTTGATTTGAGCCCTGTATAAATTTGCAATACACCCATCTGTGATTCCTCCATGTTTCTCGTCACTCCCAGACCTTACAAAGTTCCCCGAAGAAGTTGGACACAATGCCCTACTACCAAAAAACCCTTTGAAATGGGAATTTACAGTACATGTTTTTTAGGTATGTGAGCTGGAGTAGCCAGTCACAGTATGGATTTCCTTGAGCGTCAGAAGATGGGTAAATAGGGCATTTGCCGCGTGCCGGCGACCTTGAATTTCATTGAGTTGAATTTAGAGAGTTGAATTAGAAAGGTCAGCGTAACTCGGGCAGAACGAGCGCGGGCAAGTTAGTAGTCTAGTTTAGAGAACGAACACTCGTGGCAAATGCCCTGTTAGTACAGCGGCGCTAGAATTCTAAGCAACACCCCCCCCCCCCCCCCCCCCCCATTTCTTTTAAATGCTTGTATTTTAGTGGGTGGTTTGTTTTTTTAAACCATGCGTGCTTACTTATATTATAGGAGTAGCAAAGTTTAGGGGTGAAATGGTTTTGTCAAGTTACACAGACAAAAACAGGAGAAGAAGAAAGGAAAGAAAGAAAGAAAGAGACAAAGAAAGAAGAAAAAGAAGAAGAAGAAGAAGACGAAGAAGAAGAATAAGAAAGAAGAAGAAGAAGAAGAAGAAGAAGAAGAAGAAGAAGTCAGAAGAAGAAGAAGAAGAAGAAAAAGAAGAAGAAGAAAGAAGAGAGAAGAAGAAGAAAAAGTAAGAAGAAGAAGAAGAAAGAAGAAGAAAGAAAAAGAAGAAG
>CM065689.1:17983970-17986470 GCA_017654935.2 Phymorhynchus buccinoides | reverse complement strand
GAAGTATCGGCGATTCTACCAGTAGAAAGACCGATCGTAGTTTCTACCGGTAGAAAGTCCGATCGGAGTATTTACCAGTAGAATCGGTGATTCTTCTCGTAAAAACTTTGATCGGACTTTCTACCGGTAGAAACTCCGATCGGACTTTCTACTGGTAGAATCGCCGATTGTACCAGATCGCTGGTTCTACCGTTACATATACATCATCAATGTACATAGAATCGCCGATTGTACCAGATCGCTGGTTCTACCGTTACATATACATCATCAATGTACAAGACTAATATAGGAAGAAGGTGATGGGGAGAGGGCTTGGAGGCGGGAAAAGGTACAGTGATTGATTTAAATGGCACATGGGTAATATTGAGGAGAGAGAGAGAGAGAGAGAGAGAGAGAGAGAGAGAGAGAGAGAGAGAGAGAGAGAGAGAGAGAGAGAGAGAGAGAGAGAGAGAGAGAGAGAGAGAGAGAGAGAGTACAGTTATAGGATTAGTAGTATAATTATTTTTATTTTGAAACAATTCCTGTTCCTTCAGATAATCAAACGCTACCCTTACAATGAAATAACTAAACTAAAACTCTCTCTCTCTCTCTCTCTCTCTCTCTCTCTCTCTCTCTCTCTCTCTCTCTCTCTCTCTCTCTCTCTCTCTCTCTCTCTCTCTCTCTCTCTCTCTCTCTCTCTCTCTCTCCCCCCACTCGTAAATTGAATCAAACCATCCTTAAGTTATTGATAAGAAAATTACGTAGTTTCTTACCTGATTAAAAGTTCAAATATGGTGAAATGACACAGTAAGGTATCCGATAAAAGAAACTTATCAGGTTTTACATTCTGATAACTGGAAAGGCGCAAGTGCGCGCGCGTATATGTCTCTGTGTGTGTGTGTGTGTGTGTGTGTGTGTGTGTGTGTGTGTGTGTGCGTGCGCGTGTGCGTGTGCGTGTGCGTGCGTGCGTGCGCGCGTGTGTGTGCGTGTGTGTGTGTGTGTGCGTGTGCGTGCGTGCGTGCGTGCGTGTGTGTGTGAGCAAGCACGCGTGCATATACATATCATTTATGATTATGTATACATGAATCTGAGCTTATTTTTTCAAACTTTATTATTAATTCTACTTAATTATTATTATTATTGAGTTTAGCTTGCATGTATGTCAAAGGTTCGTGCGTCGTCTTCTTCTTTTTCTTCTTCTTCTTCTTCTTCTTCTGCGTTCCCAGGCCATATGGCCATTATGGGTAAGGTAGCTAGGCGTATGTGTCCGGTTTTCGTTTTTTACCGGTCTCACCGCTGCGTGCAGCCGACACAATATTCCGATTTCGGATGAGCTCAAAGGAGAAAACTTATTTGGAAGATTTTTTGTTGTTGAAAAAATAAGGCAGGAGACTAAAACAATAAGTCAGAAAGATAGTAGATGATAGAAAGCAAAGGGAAAAGGCAGAGTCAAAGAGAATAGCAGATTAGAGGAAGTTTCAAGCACAGAACTTCCAGAAGGTGGGGAACTATCATTGTTTACGAAGGACCCCCCCGGTATTGCCCAATGGGGAGAGACTCGTGGAGGGGGGGGGGGGGGTTGTCCAGCTCCCCGTATGGAGGCACGAGGCATCCACCCACTGCCCCATTGCGTAACATCTCAAACCCATATCTGTAGGGCTTGTCTACAGGCACACACAAATGAGGGACAAGTATTACGAATGTGACCCAGCGCCACGAAAGGGACATTAAGTCGATGGGCTAGTTTCTCACACAACAGGCTTGAAAAGTCAAAAATCTTAATTTTTGTCAGTTTTGAGTTATGGGCATTTTTGTGTTCTCTAACATCTTATCTTTCGTATTTATAAAGGATAATCTTTAATACGGTCTCTAAATGGTCTTATAAGTGTTTTAAAACGAGTAGGTCAATGCATTTTCTTCAACTAGGCTAGACATTAGAGAGCGTTTTCTCAAAATGGCCGATGCTCACCCTACTAACTTTAAATGCTCATAACTCTGGAACGGAAAAAGATACAAGAATGGTTCTTGTATCATTAGAAAGAGAATTGTCTGACGTTTTCAAATGTATACTTTTCTCAGAATGGTCAGTTTGACACTTAATGTCCCTTTCATTTCCCTGGATCACAAATGGCGTGCGGTGATAAAGAATAGGCCTATTATGTTGACAGGTTTATTACTTCAAACATTAAAGGGGAACTCTGACGGATGGTTTTTGTGTGCAAGAAACACGTCGAGATCACCAGGAAAACACACTTTACAGAGATCGCAACACTCACTTTGCTCTGGTGTCCTAGAAATCGAACCGTCAAATCGGCGATTCCTCCTTGTCGGAGGTGCTGGAAGTCAAATTCTTTCAGTGAAAGAGAAGCCATGTGTCTTCTCTTTTCTAATGGCCGCCTGAATCGCTTAGACCAAATCACGAAATTTCCACAATACAAGCCTTTTTATTTGCAGCTTACCAAAAGGAGTTTTCGCTCACAACAAAGGAAATAGCTCCTCTTTTTTTCTTTTTTTCTTTTTT
>CM065689.1:17978970-17981470 GCA_017654935.2 Phymorhynchus buccinoides | reverse complement strand
CACCCGTGATTTTTGACACGTGACCTGGGCCTGTATTCACGTTGAGATAGCATGAGACTTAGCATCATGCTAACTTAGAAGCTCTTCCAAAAGTCCTATTAAATCCTATAGGACATTGGAAGAGCTTCTAAGTTAGCATCATGCTAAGTCTCATGCTCTCTCAACGTGAATACAGGCCCTGGTCGATATTTGCTCATCTTGTGGCGGTACCATAGCCGATGAGGTTTAACCCAGGCGTGGTTACTTTACCGCTACACCTATCTGTATTGTTTAAAAAAAAATCGGGACTTTACTGGAGTTGCACTGCCTCCGGGCATTGCCTCCAGTATTGTTCCCACCATCTTTGTATTTACAAACGTCCCATATGTGTCTATGATCGAGAGGACGTAAAACACCATTTTTCATTCACTCATGATTTTGACACGTGATCTGGTGGGTCATTGACTGTCTCCGACAGCTAACACATCTAACACAAAACTCCTTAGCTTAGCTTCTATCTCTGTCAAATAATGTGTAGCATGGGGCATGGGGTGTGGGGTGGGTGGGGTGGGGTGGGGGTCTCATCCTCACAGGATTAGATCGATTCAATCATGTATGTGATATCAATATTCTGATCGCTTCTCGGCCAATTATTTTTGGCTAAGACAGGTGATTCAGGAACAGCGTTAATGTTTTTTTTGTTTATACCATGGATAATTTGGGCTTCTTACCCGCCCATGCGCTTTTTACCCCGTCTTCCCCTACCCTGGTTGGTTTGTTCAGCCCGTCGTACATGGCGAAAGCCGATACGCGACGTTAAACTGAACTTCCATCCTATGTGATATGTTGTTGTAATACCTGAAGAATAAGAAGGCCCTTTTACTCAAATGTTTTTTTGTATTACTGGTTGACATTATTAGCCTGTAGAAAGGGCCAATAGTAAATGAGAGCTGTACATGTATATATATGATATTCTACAGTATTGGAATATCCTGCTTTTACAGCTTAGTCTTTCGTGGAAGACTCATGACTCTCGATGCTTGGAAGAGAGGAGGGGGAAAACAGGTGAAACCCGGATTTTGACACTTGACGTGGGGGCTGGGGGGGGGGGACCTTCCTCAACTGCCAGCCGTGTCCTCAAATCCCTTTAGGCCGAGAGAGTGGGGATGTACCCTGGGCAAGGCATCTCCACTATAAACAAATTATCGCCCAGAAAAGCCAGAATATAGTATCTGCCCCCCCCCCCCCACCACCCCCCCCCCCCCCCCCCCCCCCCCCCCCCCCCCCCCCCCCCCCCCCCCCCCCCCCATCTGCTATCTGGCAGTCATTGTCGGAAACGACAGACCAGCATACATACAAGACAATACAAGCTTCTTCTATCTGTATCAAAGAATGTATAGTAGGGGTGGTGGGTGGGGTGGGGGTGGGGGGTTTGGGGGGGGGGGTGGGGGGGGGTGGGGGGGGGGGTGGGGGGGGGGGGGGTGGGGGGGTTGGGGAGGGGGGGGGGGGGGGGGGTCTCATCCTCACAGGAATAACTCGATTCAATCATTTTATGTAATATGTTGATGTAATACCTGAAGAATAATGGCCTGTAATGAAGACAAATGTGAAATACCTTTGAAAACATTTGCCACAAACATACCATGGGCGTTTGTGTTCTTTGTACCGTATTCTTACGTTGTTTTGTTTTGTTGTTGTTGTTGTTGTTGTTGTTTACCCTGGCTTAAAGACTCCAGGGATCACCCCAACAGCCGAAGCGCTTGAACACTATGGTACAAATGCACCAGCTAGGGATGAGAACATTACGTGTGTGGCCGTTTTTTGATTACCCTGGCCAAGCCACGTGGTGGGCAAGCCACACTCCGACTTCCGACTTCGGAGGAATGTTGATGTAATACACGATATTAAAGGATGGATTTGGTATTTTTGGTATTTGGTACATCATAGTCACAGATGTGTCTCTGCCAAATTGGGGGTTGCCCCCATCTGGAGAGCGCGTCGCAGCCAGAGGCGCGCCACCCATTTTCTCTTTTTTTTGCAGGCGATTTTTTGTGTGATTGAAGAAGAAGGGAAGGGGGGTGGGGGGTGTACATTTTGACCAAATGACAACGTTTTCGTTGCCACTGGGCTTAGCGTATCCTAACTGCATGGGCACACGGGACCTCGGTTTATCGTCTCATCCGAAAGATCTCCTGTAAGCTTACCCAGGTTCGAACTCGGGTTTATTAATTTTATACGAGGCGAATAAGAACACATCACTGACTAAAGCATCACAGAAGACACGCCCTGATGCATGTCTGATCAGAGATGTAGCCTACAGACTACTCGATAACTCATAGCAAAGAACAAGACTATTTCAGCCCAAACGTTCCATTAATTAACCCTTTCACCGCCAATGTCGCATTTTTGCACCACAATGATTTAACACCCAAGTCATTAAAACTCTTGAAATCAGGGTCTGTTATTCAATGAGAGACTTAGTGCGATTTTTCTCACGCCAGAGGGCATGACGCTCGTGTGG
>CM065689.1:17938970-17973970 GCA_017654935.2 Phymorhynchus buccinoides | reverse complement strand
TGTGTCTAACATGTGTAGAACTAGGACACTGCAATGCTGTGTGTGGGGGTGAGAGTTCACGTGCTGTCAACAGCTGGTGTGTGTGTCAAAGTCAAGGTCAAAGTCAAACATTATTTATGGTCTCGTTAAAGTCCCACCACGTCACGTATCAAAAGCACGGTTATTACGTGTTTTCCCTCTTATAGCTTGTAAGAAATCTTAAAGACCCACAGAGCCGGCTGGATTAAGTCCCTTGGTTTTTTCTGGGTCGGTGTGGCCCACATACAGACTTTCCTCGTATAGGCTACGATCGAGGCTGCTCTTTAAAGTGATGTCTCGTTTTCGTGCAAGAGGCAATTTGTATGGGAGCAACACTTGGTCAAAATAAAATTTCTTACCAGCTATAAGAGGGAAAACACGTGAAAACCTTGATTTTACCCACATGGCCGAAAGGCCGCAGAGGGCGTAAAACCCTAACCTTGATTTTGACACGTGACGTACTGGGTCTTTAAAGACTCACTGACCCACTACGATTAAGTCCCTTGGTTATTTTTGGGTAGCTGTGACCCACATACGCATGCCCCCAATTTCAAACGAAGGCTGCTCTTTAAAAATGACGTTTCGCATTGAATTTGGGGGCATTTTTATGGCAACCAAACCAGGTCAAAACAAGATTTCTTACCAGCTGTATAAAGAGGGAAAACACGTGAAACCCGTGATTTTGACACGTGATCTGGTGGATCTTTTAAAGACCCACCACGTCACGTGTCAAAATCACGGGGTTTTCAGTTCGGTCAAAGGCGTGTTTGGGTAGGTAGGGTGCCCTATATTTCAAACCGAAAAGGCGCCTAGCTGCCGTTTCTGTTTGCATGGATTCAAAACTTCAGGGTTTCGTCACGGAACCTAGGACGACAACGACAACAAAAAAAAAAACAACACACAAAAAAGCTGCCGTAACATGGACTGATGTGGATTTCCAGCTTACGTCTTTTTTTGTTTTTATGTTTTGTTTTTTTGGGGTTACTGCTCTTTTGGGCACAGTGTCAAGGAAACCCGAGTTCGAACCTGGGTAGGCTACCAGGGGATTTTTTCTCTCACTTTGCACTAGGCCTTTAGCGTGATCTGAACGTGGAGTCTTTCGGATGAGACGATAAACCGGGGTCCCGTGTGCTCATGCACTTAGCACATGTTAAACCCAGTGGCAACGAAAAAGTTGTCATTTGGTCAAAAATTACCGCCCCCCCCCCCCCCCTCCCCTCCTTTCCTTCCTCATCAGTCACACAAAAATCGCATGCCCAAAAAAAAAAATTGGTGGGTGGCGCGCCTCTGGCTGCGACGCTCTCTCCAGGTGGGAGCAACCCGAATTTCACAGAGACGCCTCTGTGACTATAATGAACCTAACCTAACCGAACCTGTTGTCTAAACTGTTGAAACCTTGCTGTGTTAACGTAATGCTCCGTGAGCGGCCATAGTTAACATTCACTCTTTCAAATTGACTGAACAGTGTGCCTTCGATCATCATCGCCTAAGGTCTCTCCCGGTAGTATGATACCAGTACCTCCAGGATCGACCCGTGTATCTGTATCTATAAAAAAAAATCAAACGTCTCATATCTACCTATTTCCAGGTCGGAGGACGTTAACCCTTTCACCGCCAGCCATATGTCAACCCCAACAAATGTCATACAATTTACCTTGGGTAGACTGAGAACAAAATCCATCTGCAGTATTTATTGGGGACTCTTCTGAGTGACGCATTACTTCCCAAAACTAAGAGAATAGGGTCTTTGGATAATAGACCCCAATTTGATGCCTTTTAGTGACATAGGTGTTAAATAATCACTGTGGTGCTAAAATGCGACTTTGGCGGTGAAAGGCCCATTTTCTTCTCCATCACCCCACTCCCCTCCTATCCTACCCCCCCCCCCCAAAAAAAAAAATTATAAAAAAAATTATTTTTTAAAAAAAACACCCAACTAATACAAATTATTGAACGAAATTCGTGAATCTTTACACAAGCTAAACAACAACAGCAACAACAGCAACAACAACAGCAACAACAACAACAACAACAACAACAACAAAGCCCCACTATCTGTATGGTTCATTATTGAGGGGATATTTATTTTGTATGTATGCTAGTCAGTCGTTTCCGACTATGGCTACCAGGTAGCGAGAATTAAGGGGGCAGATGCTATTCTGGCGGGCCTGGCAGGGCTGGAATTTGTTTATGATTGGAGATGCCTTGCCCAGGGTACATCCCCACTCTCTCGGCCAAAAGGGATTCGGGGACACAGCTGGCGGTTGGGGGAAGTACGTCCCCCCCCCCCCCCCCCAAAGGTCAACCCATCCCTTTGGCTGCAGCAGCAGAGCCCCAATCGGTGCAAAGGGCCCCCTCGTTCGAGAGTCATAGTCTTCAACAAGAGACTAAACTGTACTTCTTCACCCACCGACAAAATGTCTATCCACAACGACCACCCACAAAATTCCGTAAGGGGTGCCTTTTTATTTTTTGGGGGGACACTGCCAATGGAAATTGAGTAATTGAATTGAATCGTGTGTCACACAGGGTAGGCCTAGATCTACAGGAATTTTTCTCTTTTTAATTTTTACAGATTTAAAATGGACAAAATTACATTTTAAGACAGCTCAAGAAATGTAGGATAAGTACAGCAGTCTTGACACAGTTCTATCGATCTGTCATCGAAAGCATACTCAGTTTGTCAATGCATGTCTGGCATGGATCAGCTTCAGTTAAAGATAAAGGGAAACTCTATCAAGTCGTCCAGACAGCCTCGAAAATCATAGGTCACAAACTGCCATCCCTAGATAACATCTATAGTGTGCGCATAAGACGCGAAGCTAAATCCATCATATCTGATAGCACACACCCAGCCAACCATCCGTTTCAATCTCTCCCTTCTGGTAAAAGGTTCTGTTCTTATTCAGTGCAAATCTAACCGCCTGAAGAACAGCTTTTACTCCTCTGCCGTCAGAGCCATCAATACTCAGTAGGCTCACTACCCTAGGGGAATTCGTTATCCTATTTTGCTCAAACTTGTGTCAATCGGTGTGCCTGCATGCTCGCGGTCTTGTGTGTGTTAGTGTGTGTGTGTGTGTGTGTGTGTGTGTGTGTGTGCGTGCGTGTGTGTGTGTGTGTGTGTGCGTGTGTGTGTGTGCGTGCGTGCGTGCGTGCGCGTGTGCGTGTGTGTGTGTGTGTGTGTGTGTATGCGTGCGTGTGTGAGGAGGTGGGGCATGTGTTGGCACGTGTATGTGTGTGTGTGTGTTGGTGTAGGTGTAGGTGTGCGTCTGAGAGAAAGAGAATCTGAAGGAGAGACTGATACATGATGATGTAATCTGATTTTGTTACCATTTTTCTCTCCCTCTCTTATATAGGTTGTCCATCGATGTGCATGCTTTCGTTGTTGTTGGGTTGTGTCTTGTGAAAAAAACCAAAACGATTTCCTTTGCATTATGATGCATTGGCTGATTAAAGAATCTTTACACTGTTACTAGTAAGGCGAATGGTGGATATGGGAAAAGTGCGAAACGGGATGTGCTAAGCGCATGCGATGTTATGCCGCCCAGAATGGAATGTGCGTGTTCCGATTGAATCGAGGCATGTTTTCGCTAAAAGCTTACTGGACTGTATAGTATAGTATAGTATAGTATAGTCTACGGACTGTCACAACTGCAGCAGTCGTTACATATATCGGCCTACATGTGTGACAAAACAAAATACCGAACGGGGAAATAATTGTGTAGAATAGCGGTGCGGATTGTAATCGACATTAGGCCTATACAAAGGAAATCAAATTTATTGTTACCCGGCCAGAGGCCGAGGTATTGCGATTGGTTTGTGTGTGTGTGTCTGTGTGTCTGTGTGTCTGTCTGTGTATCGAGTATCTTAAAAACTACTGTTTGGATTTTGATTAAAATTGGCAGAGGGGTAGACAGCTTGAAAAGGAAGCTTCCTTTCGTTAATCAACACCGTGCTGACCTTGACCTTGAAGTGTGACCTTGAAAACCGAAATTTCCTTCTTTGGGCTATGTAATTTCCCCCAGCTTTATTTCGTGAACTAGTGAACAGAATCGCTTCAAATTTTGTGTGGTGGTGTACCATGGTGCAAGGAAGTTTGTATAAAAGTTTAGCTGTATCTCGTGAACTACTGAACAGAATCGCTTCAAATTTTGGGCTATGTATTTTATGCGTTCTGTAAGGGTGGAAAGTGGTGTGTTTATGGGGGGGGGGGGGGGGGGGGGGAGAGGACATGGTGCAAGGAAGTTTGTATAAAAGTTCAGCTGTATCTCGTGAACTACTGAACAGAATCGCTTCAAATTTTGGGCTATGTATTTTATGCGTTCTGTAAGGGTGGAAAGTGGTGTGTTTATTGGGGGGGGGGGGGGGTTATTGGGGTGGGGGGGGGTGGGGGGACCTAGGGGGGGGGGGGATCGGTGGGATTTGGGTGGGGGGGGGGGGGGGGAGGACATAACTCTGGCCGGGTTTGCATTGTCACAATGCGTTGCTGCCGCTCGGCGATGCCCTTGTTTAACAATTGTCACACATACGATCAAGAGACACCAAAACAAAAAAAGAAGAAGATGAAATACAATAAAACAACACGGATAATGCTAAATCTAACGACTTCGACAAAAAAATAATAAGTGTATAAGTGCGTGCTCGAGCGCTTGTGTGTGTTTGCGTGCGTACGTGTGTGTGTGTGTGTGTGTGTGTGTGTGTGTGTGTGTGTGTGTGCGTGCGTGTGCGCGCGTGTGTGTGCGTGCGCGTGCGCGTGTGTGTGCGCGTGTGTGTGTGTGCGCTCTTGTGTGTGTGTGTGGTGTGTGTGTGTGTCAGTAGTGTGCGTGTGTGTGTGCGTGCGCGCGCGTGCGTGTGTGAAGGAGATGGTACGGGTGGGATTTAAGCAGGCATATAAGAGGCCTGTAATAGAAGAGAATCAGGAAAGTCAAGACAGTTTGCAGACATTCTTTCATGCTCAGTGGTCGACATTCTCAACATTGCAGCAGGGGATGTAACTACTATTACTACGACATTCTCAAAATTGCAGCAGGGGATGTAAATAGTAGTTACATCCCCTGCTGCGATATTTAGTAGTAATAGTAGTTACATCCCCTGCTGCAATTTTGAGATGGCCGTAGTAATAGTAGTTAGTATTAGTATTGTATTAGGTACTTTATAGTCACAGAGGCGTCTCTGTGAAATTCGGGTTGCTCCCACCTGGAGAGCGCGTCGCAGCCAGAGGCGCGCCACCCAATTTTTTTTTTTTTTTTTTTTTTTGCATGCGATTTTTGTCACTGATGATGGGGGGGGGGGGGGGTAATTTTTTTTGCCAAATGACAACTTTTTCGTTGCCACTGGGCTTAACGTATGCTAAGTGCATGGGCACACGGGACCTCGGTTTATCGTCTCATCCGAAGGACTCCACGTTCAGACCGTTAAGGCCTAGTGCAGAATGAGAGGAAAAAAATCCCCTGTACCCAGGTTCGAACTCGGGTTTACTTGACACGAAGCGAACGCGCTACCACTGTGCCGCGTTCGCTTCGTTACATTCCCTGCTGCAATGTTGAGAATGTATAATAGTATTAGGTAGGTAGATGTAGAGCTATGTGTAGGCCCCTCGGCCCATTCACGCCCCTTCTCTATCAATTTGACTTGTGACATATTGTTCGGTGGTTTGCGTCTCCTTAAACTAAAACTAATCAGAAATAAAATCTTTAAGAGATTGGCTCCTTATTCGTTCATCGAAACTTTTACAATTTAAAGGGGCACCCCGACGGATGAGTTTTTGTAAGAAATACGTCGAGATCACCAGAAAAAAACACCCTTTACAGAGATTGCAACACTCACTTTGCTCTGGTTTCCTAGAAATCAAACCGTCAAATCGGCGATTCCTCCTTGGCGGAGGTGCTCAGTGGAAGTCAAATTCTTCACCCAAAGAGAAGGCGTTTGCCGTCTCTTTTCTAATGGCCGCCCGAAATCGTTTGCACGAATGTTTCGCAATACAAGCCTTTTTATTTTTTTATTTTTAAAAAATTTCATACTGTTTTATCTAAAAGAGTTTCGCTCACAACAAAGGAAATAGCTCCTTTAATTTTTTTTACTGCATTACAAAACAAATTTAAAAAATGCTTCAACCACAATGAGTGTCCTCCACCCACCCCATCCAAAATGGCTACTCTCTCAGGAATCTCCGCCAAGGAGGAATCGCCATTTTGACGGTTACATTTCTAGGAAACCAGAGCAAAGCGAGTGTTCCGATCCTTGAAAAGGCTGTCTTTCTGGTGATCTCGACGTGTTTCTTGCAAAAACTCATCCGTCAGGGTCCACCTTTAAAAGTTTTATCAGTAGTACTAACTACAAGGTAGGTCTATTACCATTTCTACACTCTGGATGACTTACCGTATTCCCTATCACGAGAACTGATCAAAATATATACAGTTGTTTCCCAAAGTAAACACACGAACACCAAAATATAGGGGAAGACGGGGTAAAAAGCGCATGGGCGGGTAAGAAGCCCACCCCAATTATCTCATGAAATAAAGAAAATTTCAGTCAAATTTGCCCATGAGACGAATGCTAAACATTAACGCTCGTCTCATGGGCAAAATGAGACTGAAATTTGCTTCATTTCATGAGATAATGGGGTGGGCTTCTTACCCGCTCATGCGCTTTTTACCCCGTCTTCCCCTATACAGTGTAACTTTCCAGAGCTCACTTAGTGAAAATCTCGTAAAAATCTGCTTAAAACGTCCTCCAGTCTGGAACAGACACTTAGGTATCATAAGTATTATTAGGTATTAGGTACTTTATAATCACAGAGACGTCTCTGTGAAATTCGGGTTGCTCCCACCTCAGTGGAGAGCACGGGACATTAGTAGATATACATATGTTTGGACCGATCCTGGAGGCAATGCAACACCAGTAAAGTCCCGAATTTTTAACAATACAGATAATGATGTACTAAAAGAACGCATTTATGAATGACATTCTACTTAATGTCCTCTGGTTTTGGAACAGACACATATGGGACATTAGTAGATATAAAGATGGTGGGCACGATCCTGGAGGCAATGCCCGGAGGCAGTGCAACACCAGTAAAGTCCCGATTTTTTTTAGCAATACAGATAATTATGTAGGCCCTACTATAAAAGAACGCAGTTATGAATGAAATTCTGCTTAACGTCCTCCGGTCTGGAACAGACACATAGTGGGACATTAGTAGATATAAAGATGGTGGGAACGATCCTGGAGGCAATGCCCAGAGGCAGTGCAACACCAGTAAAGTCCCGAATTGTTAACAATACAGATATATATATATATACTAAAAGAACGCACTTATAGTCCATGCACTTAACCTGCATAAGAGAACGTCAGAGAATGTGGTGGTTTGGAGTACATGATTATGGGACATTAGTAGATATTAAAGATGATGGGAACGATCCTGGAGGCAATGCCCAGAGGCAGTGCAACACCAGTAAAGTCCCGAATTGTTAGCAATACAGATATTATGTACTAAAAGAACGCACTTATAGTCCCACTTACCTCCAAAACTATTGAAGAACGTCAGAGAAAGTGGTGGTTTGGCGGAGTACATGATTATTAATTAGAACAGCTGCAGAGTTTAACTAGAAGATTGTGATTGATGCTGAACAAAAAATAATAATATTATTATGGGTCTGGCAGAAAGCAAAACTACCCGCAGCAATGTGTATGCCACTATGACAGTCACACGACGTCACGTCACTCGATGATCACCACAATTCCACCACCACTCTTCCGTTGACGCAAGTCACGTAATTATGAAGTTATGAAAGTCTGTCAACCACTCGCAAACACACTCATCTTCAATCCGGACAAGCACCATAATAAATTAAAAAAAGTAAGGCGGACAGTACATCAATACACTCTTAATAGCCTTAATAAATGAAGCTTCTTTTTTTTAAAGGCGGAGAGGGGGGCATATGGACTGTCAAAACTGGTGGGATTTCAATTTAATTTGAAATTTATATATCAAACGTACTTTAAAACCAACAACTATGAAACGATGTCTTTACCATTAACCATTTCGCCGCCAGCCATTTTTCAGCAAAAAAAACCCAACAACAATTAAACTTAACTGGGTAGAGAAAATGTTGTATCTGCAATATTGGGAATTCCTCTGTGACATGTATAACATTAGGCCTATCCTTACCTCCCAAAATCAAGAGAACAGGGTCTTCAAATAACAGGCCATGATCTGATGCCTTTTAGTGACATGGGTGTTAAACCATTGTGGTGTATACATGCTATATTGGCGGTGAATTGGTTAAAGGCAATAGCATTTCGACTAATTCTACAACGTCAGTGAAAAATCTTAATTCATAAGAACCTCGTTCTAAATCTTATCAACCCACTCCTTTGGCTGCAGCACCAGAGCCAGTGCTTACGCGTTTCGGTGGGTTTTTTTTATCTTCTGCTGTAAAGGATGCTGTTTATCTTCTGCTGTAGAGGATGCTGTTTATCTTCTGCTGTAGGATGCTGTTTATCTTCTGCTGTATCTTCTTTTGCCTTAATAACGTCTCCCTTCGTTTGAGAGACATAGTCTTCCACAAGAGACTAAATTAAACTATACCATGGTTTTCCATTTCTATATGTTACGCCCAATCCATGAAATTGCCTATTTCATGAAATCGACAAAATGCTTTCCCCAATTTATGAATTGGACAATGTATATCACATTTTTGAATCCCCATTCACACAGGTATTGATTAAGATTGATTCAATGGTATCACACTATTCTACATTGCATGTGCACCCCTATCCTGCCCCCCAACTCGACCAGATGCTAAGCTGGGGCATGCCTGAGCCACATGTTGAATCAAACCTTTTATCAAATTAAGTCTGCATAAAATAATTTAAACTCATCTACGGATGATATTTCTCATTCATTTGAACCCATTCTTGATCTATGTGTGCTAATGAACGAAAACTATTTTTCATTCATATTGCTTTTCTCGATTGCAAATTATAAATTGGCTATTTCACGAACTGGTCAAACCATTTTGCCCATTTCATGAAATCGGCAATTTCATAACATAATAAAAATCGTCTACTATGCACGGCGCTCATGTTGCTGTTGGCCCGAACTACTGGCTAATGTCAGCCAATGATCAAAAGCCATTTTGAGAACAGGGCTAATGCCATGACTACAGCGTCCATTCATTGTTACATTACTATATTACTACATAATAATTGTACTAACCGGTTATGCGTCGTTGTGCTAAGTAGGCTCTACCGTCTGAATAATATAATGCTCTCGGATCTAGGCTCTCAGCTTACGCGTTTCGTTGGGTTTTTTTATCTTCTGCTGTAAAGGATGCTGTTTATCTTCTGCTGTAGAGGATGCTGTTTATCTTCTGCTGTATCTTCTTTTGCCTTAATAACGTCTCCCTTCGTTTGAGAGACATAGTCTTCCACAAGAGACTAAATTAAACTATACCATGGTTTTCCATTTCTATATGTTACGCCCAATCCATGAAATTGCCTATTTCATGAAATCGACAAAATGCTTTCCCCAATTTATGAATTGGACAATGTATATCACATTTTTGAATCCCCATTCACACAGGTATTGATTAAGATTGATTCAATGGTATCACACTATTCTACATTGCATGTGCACCCCTATCCTGCCCCCCAACTCGACCAGATGCTAAGCTGGGGCATGCCTGAGCCACATGTTGAATCAAACCTTTTATCAAATTAAGTCTGCATAAAATAATTTAAACTCATCTACGGATGATATTTCTCATTCATTTGAACCCATTCTTGATCTATGTGTGCTAATGAACGAAAACTATTTTTCATTCATATTGCTTTTCTCGATTGCAAATTATAAATTGGCTATTTCACGAACTGGTCAAACCATTTTGCCCATTTCATGAAATCGGCAATTTCATAACATAATAAAAATCGTCTACTATGCACGGCGCTCATGTTGCTGTTGGCCCGAACTACTGGCTAATGTCAGCCAATGATCAAAAGCCATTTTGAGAACAGGGCTAATGCCATGACTACAGCGTCCATTCATTGTTACATTACTATATTACTACATAATAATTGTACTAACCGGTTATGCGTCGTTGTGCTAAGTAGGCTCTACCGTCTGAATAATATAATGCTCTCGGATCTAGGCTCTCAGCTTACGCGTTTCGTTGGTTTTTTTTATCTTCTGCTGTAAAGGATGCTGTTTATCTTCTGCTGTAGAGGGTGCTGTTTATCTTCTGATGTAGAGGATGCTGTTTATCTTCTGCTGTACTCTAGATGATGCTGTTTATCTTCTGCTGTAGAGGATGCTGTTTATCTTCTGATGTAGATGATGCTGTTTATCTTCTGATGTAGAGGATGCTGTTTATCTTCTGCTGTAGTCTAGATTATGCTGTTTATCTTATGCTGTACAGGATGCTGTTTATCTTCTGCTGTAGCGGATGCTGTTTATCTTCTGCTGTACTCTAGATGATGCTGTTTATCTTCTGCTGTAGAGGATGCTGTTTATCTTCTGCTGTAGAGGATGCTGTTTATCTTCTGCTGTAGAGGATGCTGTTTATCTTCTGCTGTAGAGGATGCTGTTTATCTTCTGCTGTAGAGGATGCTGTTTATCTTCTGCTGTAGAGGATGCTGTTTTCCTTCTGATGTAGAGGATGCTGTTTATCTTATGCCGTAGAGGATGCTGTTTAATTTCTGCTGTAGCGGATGCTGTTTATCTTCTGCTGTACTCTAGATGGTGCTGTTTATCTTCTGCTGTAGAGGATGCTGTTTATCTTCTGCTGTAGAGGATGCTGTTTTCCTTCTGCTGTATAGGATGATGTTTATCTTCTGCTGTAGAGGATGCTGTTTTCCTTCTGCTGTAGAGGATGCTGTTTATCTTCTGCTGTAGAGGATGCTGTTTATCTTCTGCTGTAGAGGATGCTGTTTTCCTTCTGCTGTAGATGATGTTGTTTATCTTCTGCTGTAGAGGATGCTGTTTATCTTCTGCTGTAGAGGATGCTGTTTTATCTTATGCCGTAGATGATGTTGTTTATCTTCTGCTGTTTATCTTCTGCTGTAGAGGATGCTGTTTATCTTCTGCTGTAGATCGAGGATGGATGCTGTTTATCTTCTGCTGTAGAGGATGCTGTTTATCTTCTGCTGTAGATGATGCTGTTTATCTTCTGCTGTAGAGGATGCTGTTCATCTTCTGCTGTAGAAGAAACACGAGCTTTTCCATTGATAGTCAGGTAGGCTAATTAGTAATGATCGAACTCGGATCACGCCTGCATCCGGTTTACCGCAGTGCGTGATTGCATTCCATGAGTGATGCCGATCAAGAAATACATATGGGTCTTTCCAAAGAGACCTAGTTATCCAGTCTGTAGGCCATGGGAGCTAATGTCAAGACATCAGACATTCATGAGTGCGTCTTAAACAGTGAACACGGGCAGTAATAAGTAAAAAAAATTAAAATGCGAAATCGGATCTAGGGGGGTGGGGGTGTTCTGGTTTCCGGAACCCCCCCTTCAGCCCCACGTTAACACAATGGTGAAAAGTAACAAAATGGCTCAATGTTTTGCTTTAATAATTACTTATTGCAAACTTCTACGGGGGATTCACCTCCTGGGCCATCAAAAGGGTACTATACCCCTTAATCTGGAACCGATGCAGTTCCCTGGACCCCTTGCGGACCCCCCCCCCCCCCCCCCACACACACACACACACACACTTATGAATCACTTGGTCCGGTCCTGGCAGGGCCGGATATTGGGAGGGGGGTCCTGGTTTCCCGCGGAAACCCCCTCTGCCCCATGCATGTACCTTATACAATGGTGAAAAGTGAGAAAATGGCTCGATGTGTGCCTTAACAACGTCATCCCGAATTTGCATATACAACAAACAAACAACTACACGACAAGTGTAAATTATAAAGTGACGTTATTTTATTCACAAGAGACACAACAAAACTACTGGATATTTCGGCGAATGCGCCTTTATCAACATAGACAAACAATTAAACAGCAAATAATATAGCAAAAGGAGCAAAAAGCAGGCAACAAAAGGAGCAAAAAACCAACAAGATCAAAATTTAAAAAAACAATACTTCCGCTCTACAGTCCAATGCGTAAATGATGTATGTTCCAGTGACGTTGCAGTCTGTTTCAAGTTTTTTAGTCCGTCACCAAGACGGACTATTGCGATGGGCTGGTTTGTATTTTTTTTTTTTTTTTTTTTTTTTCTCTTCTGTCTGTCCCAAGGATATCTCCCGAACCGCTTGACCGAATCGCGTTAAATTTTGTGTGAAGGTGTGCCTCCTTAATAGGAAGAGATCGGCGCAAACCATTTTGCCGTCGTGACCTTGACCTTGACGTACGACCTTGAAAACCGAAAATCTATTTTTAGCCATATCTCGGGCACCGATCAACATAGGATGTTGACACTTGGTATGAAGGTGGTTTGGCTTATGCCCGTTTTGATGATGGCATACCGATCAAGGTCAAGGTCAAGGTCAAAAAGATCGCTGGAGCCTGAAAATTGGAGGGTCATTTTTTTCTCCTTCTGTCTGTCCCAAGGATATCTTTCGAACGAGTTGACAGAATCACGTCAAATTGTGTGTGCTAGTGTGTCACCATGAGAGGAAGGCATCCGCGCAAACCATATTGCCATCGTGACCTTGACCTTGGCGTACGACCTTGGAAACCGAAAATCTTTCAGGGGCCATAACTCCCACACCGTTAGTGTTAGAGTCTTCAAATTTGGCATGCAGGTACTTTGGCGTATGCCCGTTCTGATGGTAGCATACCGATCAAGGTCAAGGTCACGGTCCGGGCGATCCGTAGGCCTTGAAAGTGGTAGGGGTCTACACATTGGGTTTTAAGCCATATTTTCCACATTGGTACTTGACAGAAGCGCTTCAGATTGTGTGTGGTACTGTATACCCTAGAGAAGAAAACATCCGAGCATAAATTATCACCATGCTGACCTTGACCTTGAAGTGTGACCTTGAAAACCGAAATTTCCTTCTTTGCGCTATATATTTCTTCTTCAAGCTGTATCTCGTGAACTAGAAGACAGAATCCCTTCCAATTTTGTGTCAGGATGTGACACTCTACGGGGTGTCGCAAGTGCGTGGCATTGCTGGTGACGGACATGTCTGCCGCTCGGCGACGCCCTTGTTTTACTCTTAATTTGCATAATTTTCGGGGGCCGCTGTCGACTTTCTCTTGTGTATAATAGATACACGCAGATGCGACTTTTTGCCCAAAACGTTTGTTGTTGGGGTTTTTTTACGAGTCGTGTTGTCCCTAACTCACTTACCCCCTAGGGGCAATTTTAGGTGGAAGGGGGTCAAATCATCAATTCTCAGATTTTGACTTATTATTGAACAATAGGTCTTTATCTGCCTCACACAGAAGTATTGAAGTGTAAAAACGATCCTTTCTGCCTTAAAAGTGTGTTTACATCAGAAGCATCCGGTTGTTTTGTACACATTTTGAAACTTTCCGGTTGCATTCTCTCATTTCGTCGATTCCCTGAGCATACACCTTTAAATCTTCATAACTTTGCAACAAATAGTCCGATTTACAAAATTTGTGGTTTGTTGGAAAGCCTTTTTAATACCGAATGACAATTTGTGATTTTTGATCCAAAACTGAAATTTGATAAGCATATAACATCCGCAATTAATAAAGCAAACAAAATGTTAGGATTAATAAGGAGGACTTTTATAGGACTAAATGGAGAGGTGTTTGTAAATTTGTATAAAAGTTTGGTGAGACCCCATTTGGAATATGGCAACTTAATTTGGAATCCTTTCCTAAAAAGACAGTCTCAGGCTATCGAACGTGTTCAAAGGAGAGCAACCAAACTAGTAAAAGCATTACGAAATTTAGATTATGGTGACAGGTTAGATAAACTGAATTTACCATCCATAAAATATCGGCGACTACGTGGTGATTTGATAAATGTTTATACAAATTTCAAATTTTCACAGTTCTGATATTACTAACAAACATTTGCTACAACTTTCTAACTACTCAAAAACTAGGAATAATGATTTGAAACTACTAACCCAATACAGCAGAACTAACATTAGAAAGAATTTCTTTAGTAACAGAGTCACTAAATACTGGAATTCTCTTCCAGCACATATTAAATTGGCACCTAACCTTAATCAGTTCAAAAACCTCCTCGATAAAGACCCCAAGAATCAACAATTGAAATGTGTATATGATTAACACATCTAAAAGCGTCCTAGTCATGCCAATCATGAAAAAGAATACAAATAATCAGAAAGGACACATTAAGAGGCCGCGGGGCCTAGTTGTCCTCATTCTCTGACCTGACCTGACCTGACCTGTTAATAACTCAAAAGTGACCTCTGGGACATCACGACTCATTTTGTGGTGACGGGTCACATAAAAAATATCATGATACTCAATTCATAGACTGCCCCCGTGGGGATACCGGGGGGTCTTTTGGATAAATAGTTCACCCACCTTCTGGAAGTTCTGTGCTTGTAACTTCCTCTAATCTATCACTCTCTTTGACTCTGCCTTTTCCCTTTGCTTACTGTCATCTAACTATCTTTCTGCCTTACCGGTCCATTCTCCTGCCTTTTTTTCACGAAACGCTTTCAAAAACATGTCCTCCAGCCGAAGTCAGACTTGCTGGGCCTAGCTATTTCTTAGTTAGGCGCATAACGGCAGCATGACGCATTTGACAGGAGACTGTCTGAGCGATCGAAGAAGAAGAGTTCATAGACTTAGCCAACAGCCATCATAAAGGACAATAAAAGTACAGTTGGTTTGGGGCTGAGTCAGTTGTCGAGGGCGTCCTCAGAATTGGTGATTAAAACCACTTGTCTGCTAATAACATAGCCATTAACAGACTGACTGACTCTCTCTCTCTCTCTCTCTCTCTCTCTCTCTCTCTCTCTCTCTCTCTCTCTCTCTCTCTCTCTCTGTGTGTGTGTGTGTGTGTGTGTGTGCGTGTGCGTGTGCGTGTGCGCGTGTGCGCGTGTGCGTGCGTGCGTGCGTGCGTGTCAAAATCAAAGTCAAATCAAAGTCAAACTTACTTTATTATCTCAACAAGAGAAATGACATTGTGGTCTCATGATACAACAAGGGCAACAGAAAACAAACTATCCATGCATTTGAACAAAACAAAAGGAACAGAGAACAAAAATCAAGGTACACAAGGAAATAATAAAAGCAAAGTTCATCTTACCAATAAACAACAACCTTCTTCATACTCAACAAATGTACCGCCCCCCCCCCCCCCCCCCCCCCTTCCCATCCCCAACCGTTCTACCCAATCCACTTCAATCCGTCCCCTCCCACATTGGTACAAAGTATGAACAAAATTAGGTAACACACAGAGCCAGTATACTTTTGAGTCTTCCCCATTCCCCACACAACATGCTCCTTCATACAGTCATTCGCTCTTTACACCCAACCGCACTCTTCCTCACCCCCTCTTCTTACCACTATACGTATATAATATATAATAATAATAAAAAATAAAAAAGATAAAAATATAAATAAAATTGAATTTTTTTTTTTTTTATCTCCTTTCTCACACACAGAACACAGCATCTTCTTCTTCTTCTTCTTCTTCTTCTTCGATCGCTCAGACAGTGAATATCGGAAAATAAACAAAATCAAATCGTTTCTTTATACGGCGCCAATGACTTAATGGGAGACTTAGTGGGATTTTTTTCACGCCAGATGGCGTGACACTCGAGTGGGGCTAATCCCCTCTATATTCTTAGTTGGGGATAAAGAGAGAGCGAGAGAGAGAGAGAGGAGACCAACCCTCTCTCTCTCTCTCTCTCTCTGTCTCTCTCTCTCTTCTCTATTCAAAGTGACAATGCTTCTTTCTTCTGAAAACAAATCGCTAATTATTAGGGTGGCTTTGTACCTTGAAAAGGCATTCAAATTACGTAACATATGTATGGAAGATATACAGTAATTTGATTGGTTGATCGGTGTGTTTATTGATTCATTCATGCATTTATTATGTCTTTGTGGCATTTCTTCTTGTTGAGAAAATATGAATGTTATATGTTGAATAATGTCTAATTATGATTAAAACTGAATTTTTGTCCATTCTGTTTCTGCATGATAACAAGCTTTGTTAACACTCCAGTGATATGGGCCTATGGCCTAATCATTAAACATTCCAGTGTCCAGTCTCTCTCTCTCTCTCTCTCTCTCTCTCTCTCTCTCTCTCTCTCTCTCTCTCTCTCTCTCACTACGCCCAACTAAGAATATAGCGTGATTAGCCCCTCTCGAGTGTCACGCCACCCGGCGTCAAAAAAAACCCCACTAAGTCTCCCATTAAGGCGTCAATTACCTTTTCACAAACCATTTCACAATTATTGTCACAGACCAAAGCCCAATTTTCAAAGACTTTCAAAGACTTGAAAAAGGCACTCCATTTCTCGAAGACTTTCAAAGACTGTAGGGGAAGACGGGGTAAAAAGCGCATGGGCGGGTAAGAAGCCCACCCCAATAATCTCATGAAATGAAGCAACTTTCAGTCTCATTTTGCCCATGAGACGAGCCTTAATGTCTAGCATTCGTCTCATGGGCAAATTTGACTGAAATTTTCTTTATTTCATGAGATAATTGGGGTGGGCTTCTTACCCGCCCATGCGCTTTTTACCCCGTCTTCCCCTATGAACCCTGCACGAGAAGCATGCTTCAAAATGTCAAAATCCGATCGCTTTGAGGTCGAATCGTATGCAGTGTGTCTGGCCCTTAAGGGCCTCAGCAAATGCCTCCTAGCATATATAGTTAGTGAAGAAGAAGAAGAAGAAGAAAAAGAAGAAGAAAAATGGTGTTTTACGTCCTCTCGGTCTGGAACAGACACATATGGGACATTTGTAGGCACAAAGATGGTGGGACCAATACTGGAGGCAATGCCCGAAGGCAGTGCAACACCAGTAAGGTCTCGATTTTTTTTAACAATACACATAGGTGTAGCAGTAACCACGCCTCGGTTAAACCTCATCGGCTATGACACCACCACAGCAGTGACAGTTAGTGATGAATATAGGAGAAAATGTAACCCCTTCAAAGTCGCATTTTAGCACCACAGTGATTTAACACCTATGTCACTAAAAGGCATCAAATTGGGGTCTGTTATCCAAACACCCTATTGTCTTAGTTGTGGGAAGTAAGGATAGAACTTATTTTATATCATGTCACAGAAGAACCCCCAATACTGCAGATGGATTTTGTTCTCTATCCAGGTACATTTAATGGATTTTTTGGCTGAAATATGGCTGGCGGCGGTGAAAGGGTTAAAGAAAACACAACAAACGGAAATAAAGTTAGTGATGAATATAATTATCTAGCCATTTACAAAACACTAACGTGAGCTGTAAATGGTTGCCCACTGCTGTAGAAAATAGATTACTATACAGCTCTCATTCTCTCTCTACTACTGACCCAAACTTAGACAACAAAATCTATTTTTATAAAAATGTTATTGCGTTCAGGGGCTGAATGAAGGAAAGAG
Source organism: Phymorhynchus buccinoides (assembly GCA_017654935.2). NCBI lineage: Eukaryota > Metazoa > Mollusca > Gastropoda > Neogastropoda > Raphitomidae > Phymorhynchus > Phymorhynchus buccinoides. Next base: position 17,956,438 of record CM065689.1, on the reverse strand, counting down.
GGACATAACTCAAGACATTTCTATTCTTATACTGGCACTTCAGAGTTGTGTCCCGTTAACAAGATCGAACGTAAGCTCCGAGCGTGCGTGCAGATGCGGTGTGTGTCACCGTGACTGTGGGTATGTGCTTCCGACAGACCTCAGTGCATATTGTATGCCCTAAGGGACGGATCAAGATGGGGGGGGGTTCTAGGTTACCGGACCCCCCCCCCCCCCCCCCCCCCCCCCCCCCCCCCCCCTACCTATCTCGGTTAATTGTATTTTTCCGTTATTGCCTTTCTTACCATACATAAAGCTGTATTTTAGGAACATTTTTAGCTAATAACCTTTTTGGAATACTAACCCTAAAAACCCCTAACCCTACCCCCCACCGTATAAGACGGAAAAACGCAAGGAACCACAACTGTGACAAATCGCGGTGTACTGCAGTTAGTTTTAAAGTTAGGGGTAGGGTTTAGGGTTAGTATTCCAAAAAGGTAATTAGCTAAAAATAAAAATACACTAAGAAACATTGGAAAAATGTTCCATGCATGGGGGGTCTTGCAAATCTGATTCACGTGGACTACGTTGATATGGTTTGTCATTTGGTCTTGAAATCTGACACCAATATAGAGAGACAGACAGACACCTCCCACCCACCACCAACCTCGCACACAGCACAGTAATCATTAAGAACTAATATAAATTGAATTAACAAGAATGAGGAAATACATTGTGGAGGAAGACAAAAAAATCAATCTAAACAAATGTATTATGAGTATGACATCATCAAAACACAAAAAATTACTTTCTTCCTCCATCTTCTCCCCCCCCCCCCCCCCCCCCCCCCCCCACACACACACCTATTAAAGTAAACAAACAAACAAAAAACACACACAAAAACTCATGTTTAAAAACAAGAATTTTTTTTGATTTTTTTGCTGTCCCATCTTCTGGGCCGTACAGTGGCGTTGCTCCCACGCCGCTCATCCCGAATCCCAATTCGCAGCTACATCCAGGCTTGTTCAAGTCGCAGAATCCGAGACCAGCAGTTCAAGGGGAGCAAATCTATGTTAGGCTGTCAGGAGGCAATCAACCGGGGAGACACTGCACTGCTGCTGAGCCACTTCGGTGGAGTTCAGTGGAGCCTGTTCAGGACACCACCTACGACCGTCCACCGACAGCTCCCCAGAACACACAGATCCCCATGACTTTGACCCGAACGCACCAAGGCACAGACTGGATTGGAAACCGAAACTGAGGTCACCATGAGAGCAGGGCATGCAAAGCCACAAAATTTGAGACATTTTTCCTTTTTAATGATTGATGGGAAATGAGGCGGATGACAACGATCGATGATGATGATGCTATGGAGTTCTGTATCGGTCTGAGACTGCACGACAGGGCTGTATTCTACGCTTCCTTTCATAATGATATCCCGGCGTTAACCAGGCCCGAGAACTACAGACACCTGCAGTGTTGGTCTTGCAATTAGAGCAACACTCTCAGAATCGCATCCGTTAAGCGGATGAAGATCGACTGTGTGGTTTCAGTCTTCCCATTGAGCCCATAGCCACTCACTCTGTGAAGGAGTCGGTCCAGGACCGAAAACAACTCGCCTCTGATGGGATTCGAACCAAAGACCTCCAAGCCAGTAGTCCGCGACGCTAACCACTACACGACAGCGGCTGGTGAACAAGATTTATGTACAAATTAATCATGTCAAGAGATATGAATAAACTTTTTTTTTAAAAGTAATACAGTTCAGAAGCTACATAAGAGAGGTTAATATGCGAAGTCGTTTATGTTTAATCATAAGCTATTTATGGTAGTTTTTCTTGAAAACATTGAGACTTGAATGAACATTAAAAGAAGCTAAAATCGTAGTCCACAAACAACCGCCCGAATACAACAGACTAGTCTTGAAGAGATCAACTCTTGGAAGATGTACTTTGATTTAAATAACATTGCGGACGAGGTTTAATTCAAATTTATGTTTTAAAGCAGGAGGAGTGCGATCAGACATTATTTTAAACATGAAAATGGCTTTGTTATATTCAAGTTTCCATTGTAGAGGCAGTATTCCTAGGTGCTGATAGTCCGTATGAGTAATGGACGAGGATTTCAGAAGGATCAACTTAAGACCACCCTGTACAAACTCAATAAAGGTTTTAGAATTTTTTTTCAACTAGCTGAATCCCATAGTGTAGAGGCATAGTTAATATGTGATTGGGTATAAGCATTGAAAAACGATTTACAACTGTCGATATCAAGAAAATGTTTAATTCTGGAAAGCTGATAAACTTTTTTAGATATTTGCTTGCAAAGCATAGATATTTGGTAGGACCACGAGAGATTGTTATCAACAATAACTCTGAGTATCTTGTGATGGTCAATTTCTTCCATTGTTTCACCATTGATATATGAGCCAATGAGAACCAAGGCAGAGATTTTGACGTTTTTGTCTAGTAATAATTAGTAAGTATTTAGATGTTTTTGAAAATAGTTTCAGGCCATTCAATTAGTTTGTCAACTTTGTCCTGAAAATAAGATGGGGCCAAGGACTGAACCTATGGGGATCACCAAAACCAACAGGCATTAGAAGAGGATTCAGATTAATTTAGAAAGACTCTTTGCTTTCGATCTGATAAAATTTACGATCAACAACATCAAAGGCTTTCATAAATCAACAGCAAGAACACCTGTAATTTCATCATTGTTAATATTAGTAAACCACTGATCTACCAGAAGAACAGTAATTTCATCATTGTTAATATTAGGGAACCACTGAGAGAGAGAGAGAGAGAGAGAGAGAGAGAGAGAGAGAGAGAGAGAGAGAGAGAGAGAGAGAGAGAGAGAGAGAGAGAGAGAGAGAGAGAGAGAGAGAGAGAGAGAGAGGGGAAGTTAATTTGTGGAACACACACACACACACATAGTTTTCGTCGATAAATTGCCACAAAAGTGGCCCTTTTGACTAACCCACAGAAACAGAAACACACACGCACACACACAAGCATTTGGTTGGCAGGCCACTTAGCTAGCTAACTGTAAAACAAACACAAACATCAATCACAAAAGCGCACACAGGCACAGGTAGCTTAAGAGAAGCACATCAAGCTCATGTAAGGAAGGATTATTAAAACACGCCGCACATTATTACATCTCTTTCGTCAATAACATTTCTATAGGTCTCTACCCTTCCTACAAAAAACAAAACAAAGCAACACAAAACAGAAAAGGAATATATATTTTTTTTAAATTGCACCACAGTCACTTAAACATGGATTTTGACTGAATTTCAATTTTTTCTTCATCTTCTTCTTAATCTTTTTACCCTTTTCTTAGAACCGCTGGCAGTTTTCGCGTTCGGGTAGAGGACATCGTGGAATCTCACCAAACGTTTCAGAACTATGGGGAGGGGTAGATTGTCGATTCTCTCTGAGCGGCCCGGTCGACAGTCGATACCGCGAGACACCACCAGCCTAGCCGCGTGCTCCAGCCTGGAAGCAGTGCGAGCGGCCTGCTGAACACGTCTGTAACACCCGTCCATCTCTTGGTCCCCCTCCACCCACTTCTCTGGAATGGAGGCGTCGTTGGCGGCGGCGTGCAGGGTCTGGTAAGAAAACGACCCACAGTCCAGGGCCAGGTTCACGAACTCAGCCAGGCCCCAGCCAAGGGCGTGCCTCAGGAGGCAGTGGGAGTCCCCCGACGGAAGCGTGTCTCTTTGGGTCACCGACAAACCCGCAGCCAGCAGGAGACGCAGCATCTTGGTGCGCAGTCGGTGGTGCCCTTGCGCCACAAACAGCAAGGTCGTGTTGTTTTCGCGGTCAGCGAAAGCGGAGGGGTCCACACGATTCAGTAAATCTTTGGCGATGCTCATTTTCTTCTTATTAACAGCCGCCATAAGGACATAGAGGAGAGTTTCCGAGTCTGTGCAGTTTGTCACGAGAGCTCGGACGAGGGGCCACCACGCGTTTTTGAAAAGAGCCGCCCTGACAGCTTCCTGCAGAAGCCAATTCAACACAGTGTGGTTTTCACAAAGGCTGTGGTGACTTTCCACGTAGGCCCGGTTCTTGCTCTGAAACAGCAGCGCAAGGTCCCACCGGCCACGCTGCTCACAAGCCTTCGCCAGACCTTTGTTGCCAAAGAGTTCGAAGAAATAGTGACAACGGGCGAAGCCTTCACTAATGGGGCATGAGTCTAGAATGGCAGCCGCTGTGGAGTAGGACCCGCCTCGTTCTTCAGACTTAGCGACCATGACGGCGGCTTTCAGTAGAGTGCACAAATAAATGCTAAGAGAAGGGAGTGTGGTGACCAAAAGACCCCAGTCTCTAGTGACCAGAGCCAGGACAAAGGCCAGGTTGGCATAGCCGTTGACCACACACGATTGCTTAGCCCTGCATACCACGCTGACCAGCCACAACTGCTTTTTCCACCTGAGCTTTAGACATTTCACGAGTTTCATCACTGCTTCCCCAACCTTGTTGCCCAGCCACAGGTCCAAGGCTGGGAAAGCATCTGGCCAGCTTGATTCGTCTGACAATGCTGCAGCCACAAACACCCCCAGTCGTTGTATAAAGGATGAATCTATGCGCTTCGGCCAGCCTAGTTCCACATTCAAAACAGGGAGAAGTGCAGCCCAGCTCTTCTCCTTCGTCACTGCTTTTGTCAGTAGAGCAATTTCATTGAACATGACTACATCATGTTTCTCGTTCACTTTCAGCATTTCTCCCAGGTATTTACACAACCCAAACATAAAATGTTTTTTTTCACTCAACGCAGAGGTATATGTAAACGCTAAATCTTTTTGGTCACGGTTACAAGCAGGATAATATGAGTAACAGATGCTCAGTTTCTTAGACCACAAGGCCACAAAGCAATCCGGACAGCCGAAGTGCAGGCTCTTTTGAATGGCTTCTCTGTACAGACTGGAAACCTCAGACTTGCTAAAATAACAGGTAGGCCTGTGTTTTTGCCGAAACCATTCGACGAGGGTTTTCAGGCTCTTGTGCCCCAGCGATTGGCCGACCCTTGAGCTCCAGAATGCTGGCGTGGAGCAGAGAGTCCAGACGGACGAACACCCTTTGTCCATGATTGAATCACCACGCTCCTGAAACACAATGCAGGCAAATAGATCAGCGACTACGACCTAATACTAATCAATCATAAATTACTATTGTTGTTACTTTATTACCGCCACAGTAGATAACTTTACCAGGGAAAACGTGACAGGGGTGCCCCACGAAAGCGCTTCAAAGACCATCTAAAACATCAGCTAAGTTGGCCTGGCATTCCTGATAAAGGCTGAAAAAATCATGGCCCAAGACAGAGGCAGCTGGAGAACGTCAACGAGGCAAGGCGCTGAGGCCTCCTTCGAGACTGCCAGGAGAGAGGCTACAGAGGACAAGAGGAGCAAAACAAAGGCATCAACTGCTCAGAGCCCCCCGTGTGTGCATGTTTCTTGCGATTTTCTCAAAAACTACTGGACAGATTTTGATACAGTTGTCAGAAGTTAATAATGTTAACCAGCTGGTCTCGGTTTCTGCGACTTGAACAAACCCGGGTGTAGCTGCGAATTGGGATTCGGAACGAGCGGCGTGGGAGCAACGCCACTGTACAGCCCAGAAGATGGGACAGCAACAAAACAAAAAAAATAATGTTAACCAATAAAGTATTTTTTATATGAATTTAAAAAAATCCAAATAGGTCTGATTTTTTTCTTCAAAAACTACATAGCTGCTGTTGACCGCGACCTTCATCAACCAAACCGGACTGAGCATCTGATATGGCCGGGGACAAAAAAGAAGAATTATTCATAAAACTCTCTCGTTAACTTTCCAAACCCAACGTTCTCCTTTATCCCCTCCCTCTGTCTCCCTTCTTCATGTGCAGAGTTTTCAATCATGTATTATTTTAACCCTGCATGTATGAAATGTGCATTCCACGTCAGGGCGGATGGGAGTTTCCCCACGTTAGACCCAACTGTATAATCCATGTTAGGACGAAACATATATTCCACGTTAGGACGGATGGGAGTTTCCCCACGTTAGGCCCAACTGTACATTCCATGTTAGGACGAAACGTATATTCCACGTTAGGACGGATGGGAGTTTCCCCACGTTAGGCCCAACTGTATAATCCATGTTAGGACGAAACATATATTCCACGTTAGGACGGACGGGAGTTTCCCCACGTTAGGCCCAACTGTACATTCCATGTTAGGACGAAACGTATATTCCACGTTAGGACGGATGGGAGTTTCCCCACGTTAGGCCCAACTGTACATTCCACGTTAGGACGAAACGTATATTCCACGTTAGGACGGATGGGAGTTTCCCCACGTTAGGCCCAACTGCATAATCCATGTTAGGACGAAACATATATTCCACGTTAGGACGGATGGGAGTTTCCCCACGTTAGGCCCAACCATAAATAGACAAGATGACAGAAGAAATCCCTTAGACAAGGTGACAGAAGAATGTCTTTAGACAAGATGACTAGAAGAATGTCCTTAGACAAGATGACCAGAAGAATGTCCTTAGACAAGATGACCAGAAGAATGTCCTTAGACAAGATGACCCGAAGAATGTCCTTAGACAAGATGACCAGAAGAATGTCTTTAGACAAGATGACCAGAAGAAAGTCCTTAGACAAGATGACCAGAAGAATGTCCTTAGACAAGATGACCAGAAGAATGTCCTTAGACAAGATGACCAGAAGAATGTCCTTAGACAAGATGACCAGAAGAAAGTCCTTAGACAAGATGACCAGAAGAATGTCTTTACACAAGATGACCAGAAGAATATCTTTAGACAAGATGACCAGATTAAGATTAAGATTAAAATTATAGCCCCGTTGACAACAAAGGCCATGTCAGGGCTGTCACCACATTAAAAAAGATGACCAGAAGAAAGTCATTAGACAAAATAACCAGAAGAATGTCCTTAGATAAAGACAAGCTGACCAGAAGAATGTCCTTAGATAAGATCACCAGAAGAATGTCCTTAGACAAGATGACCAGAAGAATGTCCTTAGACAAGATGACCAGAAGAAAGTCCTTAGACAAGATGACCAGAAGAATGTCTTTAGACAAGATGACCAGAAGAATATCTTTAGACAAGATGACCAGATTAAGATTAAGATTAAAATTATAGCCCCGTTGACAACAAAGGCCATGTCAGGGCTGTCACCACATTAAAAAAGATGACCAGAAGAAAGTCATTAGACAAAATAACCAGAAGAATGTCCTTAGATAAAGACAAGATGACCAGAAGAATGTCCTTAGACAAGATCACCAGAAGAATGTCCTTAGACAAGATCACCAGAAGAATGTCCTTAGACAAGCTGACCAGAAGAATGTCCTTAGATAAGATCACCAGAAGAATGTCCTTAGACAAGATCACCAGAAGAATGTCCTTAGACAAGATGACCAGAAGAATGTCCTTAGACAAGATGACCAGAAGAATGTCCTTAGACAAGATGACCAGAAGAATGTCCTTAGACAAGATCACCAGAAGAATGTCCTTAGATAAGATTAACGGAAGAAAGTCCTTACAAGTCACAAGTCACAACATTTAATTGTCCTTAAAAGGACATACAGCCTGCGGTGGCATGTAAAAGTAAAACATGAAAGAAAACCCAACATATCACAGGTCTAATAACGCAGCATTCATGCAAAACACGCTCACGCACACGACATGCAGCCATTCATGAACAAGATTTAAGATAATGATAATAATGAAATTATAATAATAATCACCAACATCATCATCTATTAACAATAATAATCAAATAATAATAATAAAACGAAGAAAAGATAGTAAAGGGGTTTTGAGCATGAATGCCCCTTTGAACACACACGCACGCGCACACACGCACACACACACACACACACACACACACTCCTGCATGTGGAGAGAGAGGGAGAGAGACACAGAGAGAGAGAGAGAGAGAGAGAGAGAGAGAGAGAGAGAGAGAGAGAGAGAGAGAGAGAGAGAGAGAGAGAGACACTCATGCCCACACATGTGAGCACACACGTACACACACATGCACATACACACACGCACATACAAAACACATTTCCCATATATGCAAGGTAGCATTAAAAATAAGAAGACACGAAAACAATACCTTAAAATAATCACAGAACAAGATACTCCCCTATACAAGAAGAAGAAGAAGAAAAAGGAGAAGAAGTACAAAATAAACCATGAGGAGAAGAAGAAGAAGAAGAAGAAGAAGAAGAAGAAGAAGAAGAAGAAGAAGAAGAAGAAGAAGAAGAAGAAGAAGAATGCAACCATTAGATAAAATTATTTTCCACAAATGCAACATTGATCAAATGTCCATAAATTAACTATCACATTCATAAAATAACACTGATAAGAAAGAACACCAACGGAATTATTAATTTGTACAACACAAGATGACCAGAAGAAAGTCCTTAGACAAGATGACCAGAAGAAAGTCCTTAGACAAGATGACCAGAAGAAAGTCCTTAGACAAGATGACCAGAAGAAAGTCCTTAGACAAGATGACCAGAAGAAAGTCCTTAGACAAGATGACCAGAAGAAAGTCCTTAGACAAGACGACCAGAAGAAAGTCCTTAGACAAGATGACCAGAAGAAAGTCCTTAGACAAGATGACCAGAAGAAAGTCCTTAGACAAGATGACCAGAAGAAAGTCCTTAGACAAGATGACCAGAAGAAAGTCCTTAGACAAGATGACCAGAAGAAAGTCCTTAGACAAGATGACCAGAAGAAAGTCCTTAGACAAGATGACCAGAAGAAAGTCCTTAGACAAGATGACCAGAAGAAAGTCCTTAGACAAGATGACCAGAAGAAAGTCCTTAGACAAGATGACCAGAAGAAAGTCCTTAGACAAGATGACCAGAAGAAAGTCCTTAGACAAGATGACCAGAAGAAAGTCCTTAGACAAGATGACCAGAAGAATGTCCTTAGACAAGATGACCAGAAGAAAGTCCTTAGACAAGATGACAGATTAAGATTAAAATTATAGCCCCGTCGACAACAAAGACCATGTCAGGGCTGTCACCACGTTAAATCTTACCACGTATTAAAAAGGGATAAAAACACAAGGCAAAAACAAAATCAAAGGTTTTTTTGTTAAAATACTTTTGTTAAAAAAACATTAATCAATCACAAACTTAGCAAGTAAAAACATGAATCTCTTTTAAGAAATTAAAGATCATGTCAGGCGGAACGTTACAGAACAAAATTTTCATTGACTCCGCAGTGTAGTGTTTCCTTCTAATGTCGTATAAATCCCAGCAGTCCAAAAGGACATGATGAATGGAAATAGGAGAACCGCATGCTACACAGTAAGGCGGGTCCTCTCCTTTGAATAGAAAGGAATGCGTGTAGTATGTGTGTCCCGTATGTAGTCTACATAAAACAGTTTCTTCCTTCCGGCTGCCAGCAGCCAAAGGAAGATATTCTTTAAGGTCAGGACGAATGTTGTACAATTTGTTATCCTGTTGAAGGTTCCATTCCTCTTCCCTTAGATTCTTTATATCAGAGGAAACCCCACACCTCATGTCGGTGGATGGAACATATGCCCGCACAGGAGGATCTCTTACAGCATCCCTGGCCTCCTGGTTCCCTCGAATACCGACATGACCAGGGACCCATGCCAAGATGACGTCATAACCTTGGGATTTCAGAAGCGTAAACAATTCAAAGAATTTTATCAGTTCCGGATGTTTCATATTTTGTACGGCTATAGCCTCTAAAGCTGAAAGGGAGTCGGTGCAAACTAGAAACTTTTTATTCGGATTGCTCGATCAACTTAAGAGCGATGACAAGAGCAGTCAGCTCGGCAGTATACACATAACTTTCTGTTGGAATATGCTTTGAAGAACTTTGGCGCGATGATGGAATAAACGCTGCAGAAGCAACAACTTCGTCAGATTTGGAGCTGTCTGTGAAAATTGTTTGATGATTGGGACTCTTGGAACACATCTAAAAAAAATATCTGTTTATAAGCTAGTGAGCTGGTGGAATGTTTCCTTAGACAAGATGACCAGATTAAGATTAAGACTAAAATTATAGCCCCATCGACAATTAAGGCCATGTCAGGGCGGTCACCACGTTAAAAAGATGACCAGAAGAAAGTCCTTAGACAAGATGACCAGAAGAATGTCCTTAGACAAGATGACAGAAGAATGTCCTTAGACAAGATGACCAGAAGAATGTCCTTAGACAAGATGACCAGAAGAAAGTCCTTAGACAAGATGACCAGAAGAATGTCCTTAGACAAGATGACCAGAAGAAAGTCCTTAGACAAGATGACCAGAAGAAAGTCCTTAGACAAGATGACAAGAAGAAGTCTTTAGACAAGATGACCAGAAGAATGTCTTTAGACAAGATGACCAGAAGAAAGTCCTTAGACAAGATGACCAGAAGAAAGTCCTTAGACAAGATGACAAGAAGAATGTCTTTAGACAAGATGACCAGAAGAAAGTCCTCAGACAAGATGACAAGAAGAATGTCCTTAGACAAGATGACCAGAAGAAAGTCCTTAGACAAGATGACAAGAAGAATGTCTTTAGACAAGATGACCAGAAGAAAGTCCTTAGACAAGATGACAAGAAGAATGTCTTTAGACAAGATGACCAGAAGAAAGTCCTCAGACAAGATGACAAGAAGAATGTCCTTAGACAAGATGACCAGAAGAAAGTCCTCAGACAAGATGACAAGAAGAATGTCTTTAGACAAGATGACCAGAAGAAAGTCCTCAGACAAGATGACCAGAAGAATGTCCTTAGACAAGATGACCAGAAGAAAGTCCTTAGACAAGATGACAAGAAGAATGTCTTTAGACAAGATGACCAGAAGAAAGTCCTTAGATTACATAAGAGAAAATCCCTAGAAAAAGTGACCGGGAGAACTTACATAGACACAATGACCAGGAGAACTTCCCCCCTCAGAATCTGCAGCAGGAAGGGAGCAGGAGACGTGGAGAGCCCAAAGATATTTGGCAAACTGAGCTGATGTTTCAGCTGGTCTTTGAAGCGCTTTCGCGGGGCACCCCTGTCACGTTTCCCCTAGTAAAGTTATCTACTGTGGCGGTAATAAAGTAACAACAATAGTTATTTATGATTGATTTGTATTAGGTCGTAGTCACTGATCTACTTGCCTGCACTGTGTTTCAGGAGCGTGGTGATTTAGTCATGGACAAAGGGGGTTCGACCGTCTGGACTCTCTGCTCCACGCCAGCATTCTGGACCTCAAGGGTCGGCCAATCGCTGGGGCACAAGAGCCTGAAAACCCTCATCGAATGGCTTCAGCAAAAACGCAGGCCTACCTGTTGTTTTAACAAGTCTGAGGTTTCCAGTCTGTACAGAGAAGCCATTAAGAGCCTGCACTTCGGCTGTCTGGATTGCTTTGTGGCCTTGTGGTCTAAAAAAATGAACGTCTGTTACTCATATTATCCTGCTTATAACCATGACCAAAAAGATTTAGCATTTACACATACCTCTGCATTGCGTGAAAAACAGCCATTCATTTTTGAATTATGCGGATTCCTAGAAGACACGCTGAGAGTGAACGAAAAAAATGATGACATATTCAATGAAATCGCGTTACTAACAAAAGAATGTGGACCTAGGCTGGCCAAAGCGGGTAAATTCTTTGTTTATACGACGACTGGGGGTGTTTGTGGCTGCAGCATTGTCAGATGAATCAAGCTGGCTGGATGCTTTCCCAGCCTTAGAACTGTGGCTGGGCAACAAGATAGGGAAAGCAGTGATGAAACTCGTGAAATGTCTAAAGCTCAGGTGGAAAAAGCAGTTGTGGCCGGTCAGCGTGGCATGCAGGGCAAGGCAATGGTGTGTGGTCAACGACTATGCCAACCTGGCCTTTGTCCTGGCTTTGGTCACTGGAGTCTGGGGCCTTGTGGTCGCCACACTCCCTTCTCTTAGCATTTATTTGTGCACTCTACTGAAAGCCGCTGTCATGGTCGCCAAGTCTGAAGAACGAGGCGGGTCCTACTCCACAGCGGCTGCCATTCTAGACGTATGCCCCATTAGCGAAGACTTTGCCCGTTGTCACTGTTTCTTTGAACTCTTTGGCAACAAAGGTCTGGTGAAGAGTACGGATGGTGAAGTCAAAAGGTTTTGTTTATGGTGCAAAGATAATTATCTGGATTTAAATGTTAAAACAAAAGAACTGCTTGTAGATTTTCGTAGAAACCCAGTGCCAGTGCCACATTTGGAAATTGATGGTGAAACGGTTGAAAGAATTGATGAGTACAAACACCTAGGCATAGTTTTAGACAAGAAACTTACTTTTGATAAACACATTGAGCATATACATAAGAAGAGTCAGTCCATGATCTTTTGTTTACAGAGGCTAAGGAATATTGGTGTCGGTTCAGATATTCTTCAAATCTACTACAGATGTTGCATTGAATCTGTTGGTATGGAAGCTTGAGTGTAAAAAGTAAGCGCGTGTTGAGTAATATGGTGAATGTGGGCAGTAAGGTTGTGGGTGCAAGGCAGAGTGGTATGCAAAAGTTGTATGACAGACAAGTAGTCAAGAAAGCCAGGAAAATTCTTAATGATAACAGTCATGTTCTGGCAAAATACTATGAAGTGTTACCATCTGGCCGTCGATACAGAACTCTAAAACTGAAAATAAGAGCACAGAAAACTTTCTTACCAAGATCAATTCATCTGTTGAACTCTTAATGCACTGCATCGAGTGATTGTTTTGCTGAGCAGCCTGTCCATCTCCTTGGGATTGAATTTGTATTCGTCCAGTTTGTTAATTACAATATTGCAGTGTTATTAGTTATTAGTTTATATTCTTTAATTGTTGTTGATAAATGTGTTTATTGTTGTTGTTTTTGTTGATAAATATGTTTATTGTTGTTGTTTTTCTTATGTGCACCTGGCTGCAATTTCTCTGTTATGAGATAATAAAGATGATTTGATTTGATTTGACCTTGCACTGCTGTTTCAGAGCAAGAGCCGGGCCTATGTGGAAAGTCACCACAGCCTTTGTAAAAACCACATTGTGTTGAATTGGCTTCTGCAGGAAGCTTTCAGGGCGGCTCTTTTCAAAAACGCGTGGTGGCCCCTCATCCGAGCTCTCGTGACAAACTGCACGGACTCGGAAACTCTCTATGTCCTTATGGCGGCTGTTAATAAGAAGAAAATGAGCATTACAACAGATTTACTGAATCGTGTGGACCCCTCCGCTTTTGCTGACCGTGAGAACACCACCACCATCCTGTTTGTGACGCAAGGGCACCACCGACTGCGCACCACTATACTTTTGAGAGGACAGCAATAAAAATTAGAGAATATGAAATGAGTGGTTGGACTGTACGTATAAAAGAGAAAACTTGGAAGGGAAAATGTTGAAAACATGAACATTTTGAGTAAGGGAACTAGGGGAGTGTGTGTGTGTGTGTGTGTGTGTGTGTGTGTGTGTGTGTGTGTGTGTGTGTGTGTGTGTGTGTGTGTGTGTGTGTGTGTGTTTCCTTTCTTTGTATTGAAAGATTGAGGGTTAAGCCCTGTTGCTTGGACAAATGAAACCTGGACCTGGTGTTGACTGTACAAACTGAAAACAGCCTTTTGTGCTGTTGATTGATGATACTGTCACCGATGGGATACTAAATCGCAGCTTTTTGTGCTGTTGATTGATGATATTGTCACCGATGGGATACTAAGTCGCAGCTTTTTGTGCTGTTGATTGATGATACTGTCACCGATGGGATACTAAGTCGCAGCTTTTTGTGCTGTTGATTGATGATACTGTCACCGATGGGATACTAATTCGCAGCTTTTTGTGCTGTTGATTGATGATACTGTAACTGATGGGATACTAATTCGCAGATTTTTGTGCTGTTGACTGATGATACTATAACCGATGGGATACTAATTTGCAGCCTTTTGTGCTGTCGCATCACGAACAGAGTAAAGAACTTGGGAAAAATCTGGCATTTTGTTGCCTAGGACGAAGCCATATTGCATAGATGCACAGGTTTCTGTTCTGTTATCAGACGAGCTGAATTGAACTTACTCTGCCCTGTTGTGATAATAAGAATCGCATGCTACACAGTAAGGCGGGTCCTCTCTTTTTCAATGAAAAGGAATGGTGTGTTTATGTGTATCCCGTATGTAATCTACATAAAAAAAACTTTCTTCCTTCCGGCTGACAGCGAGCCAAAGTAAGATTTTTAATTTTTGTTTTTTCTTTAAGGCTTGAACTATTGTTGTACACTTTGTTATCCTGTTGAAGTTTCCAGTCCTCTTGCCGCTAGATTCTTTTATATAAGTGGAAACCACACCTCATGTCGGTGGATGGCATATATGCCGCGCACAGGAGTATCTCTTACAGCATCCCTGCCTCCTGGTTCCCTCGAATACCGCATGACCAGGGACCCATGCCAAGATGAGCGTCATAACCTTTGGATTTCAGAAAGCGTAAACTATTCAAAAGAATGTTATCAGTTGCCGGATATTTCATATTTTTACGGCTATAGCCCTAAAGCTGAAAGGGAGTCAGTGCATAACTAAAACTTTTTATTCTCGGATTGCTCGATCAACTTAAGAATAATAGCGATGACAAGAGCATCAGCTCGGCAGTATACACATAACTTTCCATTGGAATTTCTTTTGAAGAACTTTGGCGCGATATGACATAAACGCTGGCAGAAGCACAACTTTCGTCCAGATTTGGAAGCCGTCTGTTGAAATTGTTTGATTGATGATTGAGAAATAATATTGAACTTGTTGTGATAAGAGCATCACTTAATCGAGATGAAAAAGGATTTTAAGTAAGGGGGATCTTTCATTCCGCTAAGGAATTTGACCCAGAAACGCCTGAAATATATATATATACAAAGAGCTCCACTCCGCAGTTGACGGAAGCCGGGTTTTTTTTGTTGTTTTTTATCCACCCTTTCCACTTACACTACAGGTGGGGATCATTGTGAACTCACTCACTGCTACAACAACACCTTTTTAGAATCTTCCCACCTTTCCACCTTTTCACCTTCCAGGTGGTGAATGAGAAAGTTGGGCTTCATTCTTGCAAGGTTGGTAAAAAAAAAAGCTGCGAAGATATCACTCTTTGTATCATTTTAGGCTTTTTTGATTGGCTCGATTTTAGAATGTGTTATGTAAGGTTACATTATTATTTGACAATTCCTTTCGCGTTAGTAGTACTGAATCTGAAGAAAACTCTTTGTAATATAGCTAGGCTAAGAAGTGAATCTCCATGATTAGGGGACGTGGTCTTCTCTCTTCTAATATTTTCTTCTTTTTCATCATCTTCTTTCACTAGCCTTCTTGTGCTCATTTTCTAACCCGACCAATTTTGCTGGATTTGGTTTGCACTGTTCTTTGTTTCTTCCAGCCAGGTTTCTCATGCCTTTGCTTATTAGTAATATTACTGTCCCTAGCAGATGGCTTCCAACGACATAGAAATGGTGAGCTCACTGGAGAGAGGGGATGCAACAAACGAACCACAATCTAGACCGAGTCCGTCTAAGACCAACGTCAATACCACTTCATGAAAGGCTTTCGAAGCCTCAAAGCTTCTGTCCCGCTGTACAGGAAAATAGTCCTTCAGAATCAGAAGCCGAATTTAACACGAGTCAGCTGATTAGCCTACTTAAAACGTTTGATGAAGAAGAATCGCAAATGAAAGAAACTCAAAGATGACCGAAGCAACAGAGGGTCCGGGAGACATCGAGAAACTTCAGAACTAAGTCTGCAGGAAACAGCTCTGCATCACAGTCTCGGAGAAGCAGTTCCGAAGATAACAGCACTAGTGCGAGGGAACACCGGTTCCAAGACCAGTTGCTGAAGAAGTGGCCATGGCTAGCGAAGATTGAATCGACAACCTCCCCCCCCCCCCCTCCCCCTCGTATCCATTGGACCTGCCCCCCTTTTTTTCATTCTTAGGGGGGGGGGGAGGAGCCGCCCCCCTTTTTTCAAATCCTAGAATCAGCTCTGATGGAGTCGTGCGCTCTATTTCTGAAAAAAGTGAGGGTGATTAGCACTTCCAATCATCTTACATGCTCGTGGATGTTTACCTGGGCCATTCATATGGATGCAGGAAAGAAAACTTATCACTTGCCAAGGTGGTTAGCTGAACCTTTCGACTAGACTTTTGAACACCACTTCGGCGATCTCAACAACCAAAATTCAACACACAAAATAAGTAGGGCTACCTACCTTAACCTACCCCCATTTTGTGGCCATGTTACCTTAGCCACACTTTTTTTTTTCCCGCCTAAAGCGGTGAATTTTCTGCGGTGCTCAAGCGTGGGCCAGCCTACCTGAGTAAAGCATGTCAGTAACACGGGAGTGTTGTGGTAGCGGTTTAACACAAAGCGAGCCGTCTGGTTTTGACAAGAATGTTGAAATTCAGCCTTCAAATCGGAAGTTCATCAGCCCCATGACAATGGTGTCAGTCTACAAAGCCTAACAGGACTACAGTTTTTGCCTGTCCTGAAGTCCCCCAATGTATGTGCAAATTCTAGCAAAGTACTATTATCAACAAAAGGACTGTGGTGTCCAGTTGGTTTGTATCGGAAACTGGACGTTTCGTACCCGAGTCGATTCGTACACTACGATTTTCGTACCAATTTTGTTTATTCGTTTTCGTACTCACGTTGAGACGATTAGACAAGGATAGGGTTAGGATATAACGCGCCGGAAAGGGATATGAATTAAGGATTAGGTTAAAAGAATGACACAAAAGTCAAGACAAAATGCTGGGTACAAAAACAGTCGAGGGTGCGAAACGTCATGTTTCGTGTGTCACTGTGACTGTAGGCCAAGAACAAGAAGAAAACCAACAATAACAACGACTGGGCTCCGGTTTTGCCGTACGTTAGCAGTCAGCAACATGAATGAAAACATGCAAACAGAACGAAACGGGAAGACTGCAACAAACGACAGAGTTTGCACATCCGCCGCCATGAGAAAGCTTTTCCAACAGGAATCCGAGACTTCTTTGAGAAATCCTGCAGAATGGACTGGTTTTTCTAACACCTAAAACACGTGTGACACAATGTAGGAAGTGGAACTGCGCATGTCCGTTTTTACTGGGGCTAAAGCAAAGATGCTAAAGTTAACTTTCAAGAATGTTGTCTTTTTACTGCAGAGAGCAAAAATACTACATTCATTGTGCATCAGGTCAGGTCAGGTAGTTAGGACATTTAGGCCTCTTCAACATATCCTTTCATTTTTTTTGAACTTTTGCACAGGCTGAGAGTTTTTATATTTTGTTTTTGGCAAATCTACCTTTAGTCATGCTCATTGCAGTTTTGAGATGGTGGTGTATTTACCAATGATGTTTTTTGATTGTTTTTAAATTTTGTGCTCGTTTAATATGTGCAGGAAGGAGTATTCCAAAACTTTGTGTTACTCTGTTAGAGATAGATTTGGATTTTTTTTCTAATATTATAGTTCGGCTATACTGAGGTTATTTGTTAAATCACTGTTACAGGTC
>CM065689.1:17882677-17938470 GCA_017654935.2 Phymorhynchus buccinoides | reverse complement strand
TGAATCGAGACATTTTTTCGCTAAACGCTTTACTGGACTGTATAGTATAGTTATAGTATAGTATATTAGTCCTACGGATTCACAACTGCAGCAGTCGTTACATATATCTGCCTACATGTGTGACACAACAAAATACCGACTAGGTAAATAATTGTGTAGATAGCGAGGTTCGGATTGTATCGACATTATGCCCTATACAAAGGAAATCAACTTTATTGTTACCACCCGGCAGAGGCCGAGTATTGCGTATTGGTGTTGTGTGTGGTGTCTGGGTGGTCGTGTGTCTTGGTCTGTGTTCGAGTATCTTAAAACTACTGTTTGGATTTTTGATAAAATTGGCAAGGGGTAGACAGCTTGAAAGGAAAGCTTCCTTTCGTTAATATCAACACCGTTCTGACTTGACCTTGAAGTGTTACCTTGAAAACCCGAAATTCCTTCTTTGGGCTATGTATTTCCCCCCAGCTTTATTTCGTGAACTATGAACAGAATCGCTTCAAATTTTGTGTGGTGGTGTACCATGGTGCAAGAAAGTTTGTATAAAGTTTAGCTGTATCACGTGAACTACTGAACAGAATCGCCTTTCAAATTTTGGGCTATGTATTTTATGCGTTTCTGTAAGGGTGGAAAGTGGTGTGTTTATTGGGTGGGTGGGGGTGGGGGGGAGAGGACATAACTCGGTAGCAAGGAAGTTTGTATAAAAATTCAGCTGTATCGTGAACTACTGAACAGAATCGCTTCAAATTTTGGGCTATGTATTTTATGCGTTCTTTTCTGTAAGGGTATAAAAATGGGTGTGTGTTTATTGGTGGGGGTGTGGGGGGGGGGGGTGCGAGGGGGGGGTGGGGGGGGGGGGGGAGAGGACATAACTCTGACCTAACTCTTCGGACGCCGGGTTAAGGGGTTGGGAGAGGGAACATAACACATAACTTCTGTCTGCCCCGGTTGGCATTGTGACAATGCGTTGCTAGCGTTGCTGCCAGCTCGGGCGGGGCGATGCCGCTTGTTTAACAATTGTCCAACATACGATCAAGAGCAGCAACCAAAACAAAAAATGAAGAAGATGAAATACAATCACACCGATAATGCTAAATCTAATAAAATCTGTTACGAACTTCGCGACAAAAAAATAATAAGTGTAACAAGTTCGTGCTCGAGCGCTGTGTGTGTTTTGCCGTACGCGTAGTGTGTTGTGTGTTGTGTTGTGTGTGTGGTGTGTTGTGTGTGCCGCCGTGCTCTGCGTGTGCGCGTGCGTGTCTGTGCGCGTGCGCGTGCGTGCGCGTGTGCGCTCGTGTGTGTGTGTGTGTGGTGTGTGTGATGATAGTGTCAGTACGTGTGGCTTCCGCGGTGTGTGTGCAGTGCGCGCGCCGTGCGTGTGTTGAGGAGATTGTACGGGGTGGGATTTAAGCAGGCATATAAGAGGCCTGTAATAGAAGAGAATCAGGAAAGTCAAGACAGTTTGCAGACATTCTTTCATGCTCAGTGGTCGACATTCTCAACATTGCAGCAGGGGATGTAACTACTATTACTACGACATTCTCAAAATTGCAGCAGGGGATGTAAATAGTAGTTACATCCCCTGCTGCGATATTTAGTAGTAATAGTAGTTCATCCCCTGCTGCAATTTTGAGATGGCCGTAGTAATAGTAGTTAGTATTAGTATTGTATTAGGTACTTTATAGTCACAGAGGCGTCGTGGCTGTGAAATTCGGGTTGCTCCCACCTGGAACGGAGCGCGTCGCAGCCAGAGGCGCGCCACACCATTTTTTTTTTTTTTTTTTTTTTTTGCCTGCGATTTTTTGTCACTGATGAGGGGGGGGAGGGGGGGGTGTAATTTTTTTTGCCAAATGAAACTTTGTTTTCGTTGATCCACTGGGCTTAACGTTATGCTAAGTGCGATAAGTGGGCACACGGGACCTCGCTGGTTTATCGTCTCATCCTGGGGTAATCCACGTTCAGACCGGTAGGGGAGCCTAGTGAAGTGCATGTGTGAGAGGAAAAATCCCCTTTACCCAGGTTCGAACTCGGGTTTACTTTACACGAAGCGAACGCGCTACCACTGTGCCGCGTTCGCTTCGTTACATTCCCTGCTGCATGTTGAAATGTATAATAGTATTAGGTAGGTAGATGTAAAGCTATGTGTAGGCCCCTCTGGCCCATTCACTGCCCCTTCTCTATCAATTTGACTTGTGACATATTGTTCGGTGGTTTGCGTCTCCTTAAACTAAAACTAATCAGAAATAAAATATTTAAGAGATTGGCTCCTTATTCGTTCATCGAAACTTTTTTTACAATTTAAAGGGGCACCCTGACGGATGTGTTTTTGTAAGAAATACGCCGAGATCACCAGAAAAAAACCCACTTTACAGAGACTGCAACACTCACTTTGCTCTGGTTTCCTAGAAATCAAACCGTCAAATCGTCGATTCCTCTTTGGCGGAGGTGCTGGAAGTCAAATTTTTTCACCCAAAGAGAAGGCGTTTGCAGTCTTTTTTCTAATGGCCGCCCGAAATCGTTTGCACGAAATTTTCACAATACAAGCCTTTTTATTTTTCTATTTTTAAAAAATTTCATACAGATTATCTAAAAGAGTTTCGCTCACAACAAAGGAAATAGCTCCTTTAATTTTTTTTACTGCACTACAAAACAAATTTAAAAAATGCTTCAACCACAATGAGTGCCTTCACCCACCCCATCCAAAATGGCTACTCTCTCCGGCATCTCCGCCAAGGAGGAATCGCAGTTTTGACGGTTTAATTTCTAGGAAACCAGAGCAAAGCGAGTGTTCCTATCCTTGAAAAGTCTGTCTTTCTGGTGATCTCGACGTGTTTCTTGCAAAAACTCATCCGTCAGGGTCCACCTTTAATAAGTCTTTATCAGTAGTACTAACTACAAGGTAGGTCTATTACCATTTCTACACTCTGGATGACTTACCGTATTCCCTATCACGAGAACTGATCAAAATATATACAGTTGTTTCCCAAAGTAAACACACGAACACCAAAATATAGGGAAGACGGGGTAAAAAGGCGCATGGGCGGGTAAGAAGCCCACCCAAATTATCTCATGAAATAAAGAAAATTTCAGTCAAATTTGCCCATGAGACGAATGCTAAACATTAACGCTCGTCTCATGGGCAAAAATGAGACTGAAATTTGCTTCATTTCATGAGATAATTTGGGTTGGCTTCTTACCCGCTCATGCGCTTTTTACCCCGTCTTCCCCTATACAGTGTAACTTTCCAGAGCTCACTTAGTGAAAATCTCGTAAAAATCTGCTTAAAACGTCCTCCAGTCTGGAACAGACACTTAGGTATTATAAAGTATTATTTGGTATTTGGTACTTTATAATCACAGAGACGTCTCTGTGAAATTCGGGTTGCTCCCAACTCAGTGGAGAACACGGGACATTAGTAGATATACATATGTTTGGACCGATCCTGGAGGCAATGCAACACCAGTAAAGTCCTGAATTTTTAACAATACAGATAATATGTACTAAAAGAACGGCATTTATGAATGACATTCTACTTAATGTCCTCTGGTATTTGAACAGACACATATGGGACATTAGTAGATATAAAGATGGTGGGAACGATCCTGGAGGCAATGCCCCGGAGGCAGTGCAACACCAGTAAAGTCCAGAGTTTTTTTTAACAATACAGATAATTATGTAGGCCCTACTATAAAAGACGCAGTTATGAATGAAATTCTGCTTAACGTCCTCCGGTCTGGAACAGACACATATGGGACATTTGTAGATATATAAAGATGGTGGGAACGATCCTGGAGGCAACGCCCGAAGGCAGTGCAACACCAGTAAAGTCCAGAATTGTTAACAATACAGATATCTATATATATATACTAAAAGAACGCACTTATAGTCCATGCACTTAACCTGCATAAGAGAACGTCAGAGAATGTGGTGGTTTGGAGTACATGATTATGGGACATTAGTAGATATTAAAGATGATGGGAACGATCCTGGAGGCAATGCCCAGAGGCAGTGCAACACCAGTAAAGTCCCGAATTGTTAGCAATACAGATATTATGTACTAAAAGAACGCACTTATAGTCCCACTTACCTCCAAAACTATTGAAGAACGTCAGAGAAAGTGGTGGTTTGGCGGAGTACATGATTATTAATTAGAACAGCTGCAGAGTTTAACTAGAAGATTGTGATTGATGCTGAACAAAAAATAAAAATATTATTATGGGTTGGCAGAGAGCAAAAATACCCGCAGCAATGTGTAGGGGAAGACGGGGTAAAAAGCGCATGGGCGGGTAAGAAGCCCACCCAATTATCTCATGAAATGAAGCAAAAATTTCAGTCTCATTTTGCCCATGAGACGAGCGTTAATGTCTAGCATTCGTCTCATGGGCAAATTTGACTGAAATTTTCTTTATTTCATGAGATAATTGGGGTGGGCTTCTTACCCGCCCATGCGCTTTTTACCCCGTCTTCCCCTATGCCACTATGACAGTCACACGACGTCATGTCACTCGATGATCACCACAATTCCACCACCACTCTTCCGTTGACGCAAGTCACGTAATTATGAAGTTATGAAAGTCTGTCAACCACTCGCAAACACACTCATCTTCAATCCGGACAAGCACCATAATAAAATTTAAAAAAAGTAAGGCGGACAGTACATCAATACACTCTTAATAGCCTTAATAAATGAAGCTCTTTTTTTTAAAGGCGGGGAGGGGGGCATATGGACTGTCAAAACTGGTGGGATTTCAATTTAATTTGAAATTTATATATCAAACGTACTTTAAAACCCCCCACTATGAAACGATGTCTTTACCATTAACCCTTTCGCCGCCAGCCATTTTTCAGCAAAAAAAACAACAATTAAACTTAACTGGGTAGAGAAAATATTTTATCTGCAATATTGGGAATTCCTCTGTGACATGTATAACATTAGGCCTATCCTTACCTCCCAAAATGAAGAAAATAGGGTCTTCAAATAACAGGCCATGATCTGATGCCTGTTAGTGACATGGGTGTTAAACCAGTGTGGTGTATACATGCTATATTGGCGGTGAATTGGTTAAAGGCAATAGAATTTCGACTAATTCTACAACGTCAGTGAAAAATCATAATTCATAAGAACCTCGTTCTAAATCTTATCAACCCACCCCTTTGGCTGCAGCACCAGAGCCAGTGCTTACGCGTTTCGTTGGGTTTTTTTTATCTTCTGCTGTAAAGGATGCTGTTTATCTTCTGCTGTAGAGGGTGCTGTTTATCTTCTGCTGTAGAGGATGCTGTTTATCTTCTGCTGTACTCTTCTTTTGCCTTAATAACGTCTCCCTTCGTTTGAGAGACATAGTCTTCCACAAGAGACTAAATTAAACTATACCATGATTTTTCCATTTCTATATGTTACGCCCAATCCGTGAAATTGCCTATTTCATGAAATGGGCAAAATGCTTTCCCCAATTTATGAAATGGACAATGTATATCACATTTTTGAATCCCCATTCACACAGGTATTGATTAAGATTGATTCAATGGTATCACACTATTCTACATTGCATGTGCACCCCTATCCTGCCCCCCAACTCGACCAGATGCTAAGCTGGGGCATGCCTGAGCCACATGTTGAATCAAACGTTTTATCAAATTAAGTCTGCATAAAATAATTTAAACTCATCTACGGATGATATTTCTCATTCGTTTGAACCAATTCTTGATCTATGTGTGCTAATGAACGAAAACTATTTTTCATTCATATTGCTTTTCTAAATTGCAAATTATAAATTGGCTATTTCACGAACTGGGCAAACCATTTTGCCCATTTCATGAAATCGGCAATTTCATAACATAATAAAAATCGTCTACTATGCACGGCGCTCATGTTGCTGTTGGCCCGAACTACTGGCTAATGTCAGCCAATGATCAAAAGCCATTTTGAGAACAGGGCTAATGCCATGACTACAGCGTCCATTCATTGTTACATTACTATATTACTACATAATAATTGTACTAACCGGTTATGCGTCGTTGTGCTAAGTAGGCTCTACCGTCTGAATAATATAATGCTCTCGGATCTAGGCTCTCAGCTTACGCGTTTCGTTGGGTTTTTTTATCTTCTGCTGTAAAGGATGCTGTTTATCTTCTGCTGTAGAGGGTGCTGTTTATCTTCTGATGTAGAGGATGCTGTTTATCTTCTGCTGTACTCTAGATGATGCTGTTTATCTTCTGCTGTAGAGGATGCTGTTTATCTTCTGATGTAGATGATGCTGTTTATCTTCTGATGTAGAGGATGCTGTTTATCTTCTGCTGTAGTCTAGATTATGCTGTTTATCTTATGCTGTACAGGATGCTGTTTATCTTCTGCTGTAGCGGATGCTGTTTATCTTCTGCTGTACTCTAGATGATGCTGTTTATCTTCTGCTGTAGAGGATGCTGTTTATCTTCTGCTGTAGAGGATGCTGTTTATCTTCTGCTGTAGAGGATGCTGTTTTCCTTCTGCTGTATAGGATGCTGTTTATCTTCTGCTGTAGAGGATGCTGTTTTCCTTCTGCTGTAGAGGATGCTGTTTTCCTTCTGATGTAGAGGATGCTGTTTATCTTATGCCGTAGAGGATGCTGTTTAATTTCTGCTGTAGCGGATGCTGTTTATCTTCTGCTGTACTCTAGATGGTGCTGTTTATCTTCTGCTGTAGAGGATGCTGTTTATCTTCTGCTGTAGAGGATGCTGTTTTCCTTCTGCTGTATAGGATGATGTTTATCTTCTGCTGTAGAGGATGCTGTTTTCCTTCTGCTGTAGAGGATGCTGTTTATCTTCTGCTGTAGAGGATGCTGTTTATCTTCTGCTGTAGAGGATGCTGTTTTCCTTCTGCTGTAGATGATGTTGTTTATCTTCTGCTGTAGAGGATGCTGTTTATCTTCTGCTGTAGAGGATGCTGTTTTATCTTATGCCGTAGATGATGTTGTTTATCTTCTGCTGTTTATCTTCTGCTGTAGAGGATGCTGTTTATCTTCTGCTGTAGATCGAGGATGGATGCTGTTTATCTTCTGCTGTAGAGGATGCTGTTTATCTTCTGCTGTAGATGATGCTGTTTATCTTCTGCTGTAGAGGATGCTGTTCATCTTCTGCTGTAGAAGAAACACGAGCTTTTCCATTGATAGTCAGGTAGGCTAATTAGTAATGATCGAACTCGGATCACGCCTGCATCCGGTTTACCTCAGTGCGTGATTGCATTCCATGAGTGATGCCGATCAAGAAATACATATGGGTCTTTCCAAAGAGACCTAGTTATCCAGTCTGTAGGCCATGGGAGCTAATGTCAAGACATCAGACATTCATGAGTGCGTCTTAAACAGTGAACACGGGCAGTAATAAGTAAAAAAAATTAAAATGCGAAATCGGATCTAGGGGGGTGGGGGTGTTCTGGTTTCCGGAACCCCCCCTTCAGCCCCACGTTAACACAATGGTGAAAAGTAAGAAAATGGCTCAATGTTTTGCTTTAATAATTACTTATTGCAAACTTCTACGGGGGATTCACCTCCTGGGCCATCAAAAGGGTACTATACCCCTTAATCTGGAACCGATGCAGTTCCCTGGACCCCTTGCGGACCCCCCCCCCCCCCCACACACACACACACACACACACTTATGAATCACTTGGTCCGGTCCTGGCAGGGCCGGATATTGGGAGGGGGGTCCTGGTTTCCCGCGGAAACCCCCTCTGCCCCATGCATGTACCTTATACAATGGTGAAAAGTGAGAAAATGGCTCGATGTGTGCCTTAACAACGTCATCCCGAATTTGCATATACAACAAACAAACAACTACACGACAAGTGTAAAGTGACGTTATTTTATTCACAAGAGACACAACAAAACTACTGGATATTTCGGCGAATGCGCCTTTATCAACACAGACAAACAATTAAACAGCAAATAATATAGCAAAAGGAGCAAAAAGCAGGCAACAAAAGGAGCAAAAAACCAACAAGATCAAAATTTAAAAAAACAATACTTCCGCTCTACAGTCCAATGCGTAAATGATGTATGTTCCAGTGACGTTGCAGTCTGTTTCAAGTTTTTTAGTCCGTCACCAAGACGGACTATTGCGATGGGCTGGTTTGTATTTTTTTTTTTTCTTTTTTTTTTTCTGTCTGTCCCAAGGATATCTCCCGAACCGCTTGACCGAATCGCGTTCAAATTTTGTGTGAAGGTGTGCCTCCTTAATAGGAAGAGATCGGCGCAAACCATTTTGCCGTCGTGACCTTGACCTTGACGTACGACCTTGAAAACCGAAAATCTATTTTTAGCCATATCTCGGGCACCGATCAACATAGGATGTTGACACTTGGTATGAAGGTGGTTTGGCTTATGCCCGTTTTGATGATGGCATACCGATCAAGGTCAAGGTCAAGGTCAAAAAGATCGCTGGAGCCTGAAAATTGGAGGGTCATTTTTTTCTCCTTCTGTCTGTCCCAAGGATATCTTTCGAACGAGTTGACAGAATCACGTCAAATTGTGTGTGCTAGTGTGTCACCATGAGAGGAAGGCATCCGCGCAAACCATATTGCCATCGTGACCTTGATCTTGGCGTACGACCTTGGAAACCGAAAATCTTTCAGGGGCCATAACTCCCACACCGTTAGTGTTAGAGTCTTCAAATTTGGCATGCAGGTACTTTGGCGTATGCCCGTTCTGATGGTAGCATACCGATCAAGGTCAAGGTCACGGTCCGGGCGATCCGTAGGCCTTGAAAGTGGTAGGGGTCTACACATTGGGTTTTAAGCCATATTTTCCACATTGGTACTTGACAGAAGCGCTTCAGATTGTGTGTGGTACTGTATACCCTAGAGAAGAAAACATCCGAGCATAAATTATCACCATGCTGACCTTGACCTTGAAGTGTGACCTTGAAAACCGAAATTTCCTTCTTTGCGCTATATGTTTCTTCTTCAAGCTGTATCTCGTGAACTAGAAGACAGAATCCCTTCCAATTTTGTGTCAGGATGTGACACTCTACGGGGTGTCGCAAGTGCGTGGCATTGCTGGTGACGGACATGTCTGCCGCTCGGCGACGCCCTTGTTTTACTCTTAATTTGCATAATTTTCGGGGGCCGCTGTCGACTTTCTCTTGTGTATAATAGATACACGCAGATGCGACTTTTTGCCCAAAACGTTTGTTGTTGTTGTTTTTTTACGAGTCGTGTTGTCCCTAACTCACTTACCCCCTAGGGGCAATTTTAGGTGGAAGGGGGTCAAATCATCAATTCTCAGATTTTGACTTATTATTGAACAATAGGTCTTTATCTGCCTCACACAGAAGTATTGAAGTGTAAAAACGATCCTTACTGCCTTAAAAGTGTGTTTACATCAGAAGCATCCGGTTGTTTTGTACACATTTTGAAACTTTCCGGTTGCATTCTCTCATTTCGTCGATTCCCTGAGCATACACCTTTAAATCTTCATAACTTTGCAACAAATAGTCCGATTTACAAAATTTTTGGTTTGTTGGAAAGCCTTTTTAATACCGAATGACAATTTGTGATTTTTGATCCAAAACTGAAATTTGATAAGCATATAACATCCGCAATTAATAAAGCAAACAAAATGTTAGGATTAATAAGGAGGATTTTTATAGGACTAAATGGAGAGGTGTTTGTAAATTTGTATAAAAGTTTGGTGAGACCCCATTTGGAATATGGCAACTTAATTTGGAATCCTTTCCTAAAAAGACAGTCTCAGGCTATCGAACGTGTTCAAAGGAGAGCAACCAAACTAGTAAAAGCATTACGAAATTTAGATTATGGTGACAGGTTAGATAAACTGAATTTACCATCCCTAAAATATCGGCGACTACGTGGTGATTTGATAAATGTTTATACAAATTTCAAATTTTCACAGTTCTGATATTACTAACAAACATTTGCTACAACTTTCTAACTACTCAAAAACTAGGAATAATGATTTGAAACTACTAACCCAATACAGCAGAACTAACATTAGAAAGAATTTCTTTAGTAACAGAGTCACTAAATACTGGAATTCTCTTCCAGCACATATTAAATTGGCACCTAACCTTAATCAGTTCAAAAACCTCCTCGATAAAGACCCCAAGAATCAACAATTGAAATGTGTATATGATTAACACATCTAAAAGCGTCCTAGTCATGCCAATCATGAAAAAGAATACAAATAATCAGAAAGGACACATTAAGAGGCCGCGGGGCCTAGTTGTCCTCATTCTCTGACCTGACCTGACCTGACCTGTTAATAACTCAAAAGTGACCTCTGGGACATCACGACTCATTTTGTGGTGACGGGTCACATAAAAAATATCATGATACTCAATTCATAGACTGCCCCCCGTGGGGATACCGGGGGGTCTTTTGGATAAATAGTTCACCCACCTTCTGGAAGTTCTGTGCTTGTAACTTCCTCTAATCTATCACTCTCTTTGACTCTGCCTTTTCCCTTTGCTTACTGTCATCTAACTATCTTTCTGCCTTACCGGTCCGTTCTCCAGCCTTTTTTTCACGAAACGCTTTCAAAAACATGTCCTCCAGCCGAAGTCAGACTTGCTGGGCCTAGCTATTTCTTAGTTAGGCGCATAACGGCAGCATGACGCATTTGACAGGAGACTGTCTGAGCGATCGAAGAAGAAGAGTTCATAGACTTAGCCAACAGCCATCATAAAGGACAATAAAAGTACAGTTGGTTTGGGGCTGAGTCAGTTGTCGAGGGCGTCCTCAGAATTGGTGATTAAAACCACTTGTCTGCTAATAACATAGCCATTAACAAGACTGACTCTCTCTCTCTCTCTCTCTCTCTCTCTCTCTCTCTCTCTCTCTCTCTCTCTCTCTCTCTCTCTCTGTGTGTGTGTGTGTGTGTGTGTGTGTGTGCGTGCGTGCGTGCGTGCGTGTGTGCGTGTGCGTGTGCGTGCGTGCGTGCGTACGTGTCAAAATCAAAGTCAAAGTCAAAGTCAAACTTACTTTATTATCTCAACAAGAGAAATGACATTGTGGTCTCATCATACAACAAGGGCAACAGAAAACAAACTATCCATGCATTGGAACAAAACACAAAAGGAACAGAGAACAAAAATCAAGGTACACAAAACAATAATAAAAGCAAAGTTCATCTTAGCAATAAACAAAAACCTTCTTCATACTCAACAAATGTACCGCCCCCCCCCCCCCCCCCCCCTTCCCACCCCCAACCGTTCTACCCAATCCACTCCAATCCGCCCCCTCCCACATTGGTACAAAGTATGAACAAAATTAGGTAACACACAGAGCCAGTATACTTTTGAGTCTTCCCCATTCCCCACACAACATGCTCCTTCATACAGTCATTCGCTCTTTACACCCAACCGCACTCTTCCTCACCCCCTCTTCTTACCACTATACGTATATAATATATAATAATAATAAAAAATAAAAAAGATAAAAATATAAATAAAATTGAATTTTTTTTTTTTTTATCTCCTTTCTCACACACAGAACACAGCATCTTCTTCTTCTTCTTCTTCTTCTTCTTCGATCGCTCAGACAGTGAATATCGGAAAATAAACAAAATCAAATCGTTTCTTTATACGGCGCCAATGACTTAATGGGAGACTTAGTGGGATTTTTTTTCACGCCAGATGGCGTGACACTCGAGTGGGGCTAATACCCTCTATATTCTTAGTTGGGGATAAAGAGAGAGCGAGAGATAGACCAACCTCTCTCTCTCTCTCTCTCTTGTCATTTCTGGTCTCTCTCTCTCTTCTCTATTCAAAGTGACAATGCTTCTTTCTTCTGAAAACAAATCGCTAATTATTAGGGTGGCTTTGTACCTTGAAAAGGCATTCAAATTACGCATATGTATGGAAGATATACAGTAATTTGATTGGTTGATCGGTGTGTTTATTGATTCATTCATGCATTTATTATGTCTTTGTGGCATTTCTTCTTGTTGAGAAAATATGAATGTTATATGTTGAATAATGTCTAATTATGATTAAAACTGAATTTTTGTCCATTCTGTTTCTGCATGATAACCTTTGTTAACACTCCTGATATGGGCCTATGGCCTAATCATTCATTCCAGTGTCCAGTGTCCAGTCTCTCTCTCTCTCTCCTCTCTCTCTCTCTCTCTCTCTCCGTCTCCTCTCTCTCTCTCTCTCTCTCACTACGCCCAACTATATAGCGTGATTAGCCCCTCTCGAGTGTCACGCCACCCGGCGTCAAAAAAAACCCCACTAAGTCTCCCATTAAGGCGTCAATTACTTTTTCACAAACCATTTCACAATTATTGTCACAGACCACAGCCCAATTTTCAAAGACCTTCAAAGACTTCAAAAAGGCACTTCATTTCTCGAAGTCTTTCAAAGACTGTAGGGGAAGACGGGGTAAAAAGCGCATGGGCGGGTAAGAAGCCCACCCCAATTATCTCATGAAATGAAGCAAATTTCAGTCTCATTTTGCCCATGAGACGAGCCTTAATGTCTAGCATTCGTCTCATGGGCAAATTTGACTGAAATTTTCTTTATTTCATGAGATAATTGGGGTGGGCTTCTTACCCGCCCATGCGCTTTTTACCCCGTCTTCCCCTATGAACCCTGCACGAGAAGCATGCTTCAAAATGTCAAAATCCGATCGCTTTGAGGTCGAATCGTATGCAGTGTGTCTGGCCCTTAAGGGCCTCAGCAAATGCCTCCTAGCATATATAGTTAGTGAAGAAGAAGAAAAAGAAGAAGAAAAATGGTGTTTTACGTCCTCTCGGTCTGGAACAGACACATATGGGACATTTGTAGGCACAAAGATGGTGGGACCAATACTGGAGGCAATGCCCGAAGGCAGTGCAACACCAGTAAGGTCTCGATTTTTTTTAACAATACACATAGGTGTAGCAGTAACCACGCCTCGGTTAAACCTCATCGGCTATGACACCACCACAGCAGTGACAGTTAGTGATGAATATAGGAGAAAATGTAACCCCTTCAAAGTCGCATTTTAGCACCACAGTGATTTAACACCTATGTCACTAAAAGGCATCAAATTGGGGTCTGTTATCCAAACACCCTATTGTCTTAGTTGTGGGAAGTAAGGATAGAACTTATTTTATATATGTCACAGAAGAATCCCCAATACTGCAGATGGATTTTGTTCTCTATCCAGGTAAATTTAATGGACATTTTTGGCTGAAATATGGCTGGCGGTGAAAGGGTTAAAGAAAACACAACAAACGGAAATAAAGTTAGTGATGAATATAATTATCTAGCCATTTACAAAACACTAACGTGAGCTGTAAATGGTTGCCCACTGCTGTAGAAAATAGATTACTATACAGCTCTCATTCTCTCTCTACTACTGACCCAAACTTAGACAACAAAATCTATTTTTATAAAAATGTTATTGCGTTCAGGGGCTGAATGAAGGAAAGAGGGAAATAACTCAAGACATTTCTATTCTTATACTGGCACTTCAGAGTTGTGTCCCGTTAACAAGATCGAACGTAAGCTCCGAGCGTGCGTGCAGATGCGGTGTGTGTCACCGTGACTGTGGGTATGTGCTTCCGACAGACCTCAGTGCATATTGTATGCCCTAAGGGACGGATCAAGATGGGGGGGGGGGGGGTTCTAGGTTACCGGACCCCCCCCCCCCTTCCCCAAAGTATGCCACCTTAAAAATACAAGGGTGAAAAGGTTTTGGTAAAGGTCAAGATGTGCCACCCCCCTACCTATCTCGGTTAATTGTATTTTTCCGTTATTGCCTTTCTTACCATAGATAAAGCTGTATTTTAGGAACATTTTTAGCTAATAACCTTTTTGGAATACTAACCCTAACCCTAGCCCTAAACCTAACCCTAACCCTAACCCCCACCGTATAAGACGGAAAAACGCAAGGAACCACAACTGTGACAAATCGCGGTGTACTGCAGTACATAGTGGGGGGTAGGGTTAGGTTTAGGGGTAGGGTTAGGGTTAGGTTAGTATTCCAAAAAGGTAATTAGCTAAAAATGTTCCTAAAATACAGCTTTATGTATGGTAAGAAAGGCAAAAACGAAAAAATACAATTAACCGAGAAATGCATGGGGGGTGGCACATCTTTACCTTTGCAAATCTGATTCACGTGGACTACGTTGATATGGTTTGTCATTTGGTCTTGAAATCTGACACCAATATAGAGAGACAGACAGACACCTCCCACCCACCACCAACCTCGCACACAGCACAGTAATCATATGAACTAATATAAATTGAATTAACAAGAATGAGGAAATACATTGTGGAGGAAGAAAAAAAAATCAATCTAAACAAATGTATTATGAGTATGACATCATCAAAACACAAAAAATTACTTTCTTCCTCCATCTTCTCCCCCCCCCCCCCCCCCCCCCCCCCACACACACACCTATTAAAGTAAACAAACAAACAAAAAAAACACACAAAAACTCATGTTTAAAAACAAGATATTTTTTTTATTTTTTTGCTGTCCCATCTTCTGGGCCGTACAGTGGCGTTGCTCCCACGCCGCTCATTCCGAATCCCAATTCGCAGCTACACCCGGCTTGTTCAAGTCGCAGAATCCGAGACCAGCAGTTCAAGAGGAGCGAATCTATGTTAGGCTGTCAGGAGGCAATCAACCGAGGAGACACTGCACTGCTGCTGAGTCACTTCGGTGGAGTTCAGTGGAGCCTGTTCAGGACACCACCTACGACCGTCCACCGACAGCTCCCCAGAACACACAGATCCCCATGACTTTGACCCGAACGCACCAAGGCATAGACTGGATTGGAAACCGAAACTGAGGTCACCATGAGAGCAGGGCATGCAAAGCCACAACATTTGAGACATTTTTCCTTTTTAATGATTGATGGAAAATGAGGCGGATGACAACGATCGATGATGATGATGCTATGTATCGTCTGAGACTGCATGACAGGGCTGTATTCTACGCTTCCTTTCATAATGATATCCCGGCATTAACCAGGCCCGAGAACTACAGACACCTGCAGTGTTGGTCTTGAAATTAGAGCAACACTCTCAGAATCGCATCCGTTAAGCGGATGAAGCTCGACTGTGTGGTTTCAGTCTTCCCATTGAGCCCATAGCCACTCACTCTGTGAAGGAGTCGGTCCAGGACCGAAAAAACCTCGCCTCTGATGGGATTCGAACCAAAGACCTCCAAGCCAGTAGTCCGTGACGCTAACCACTACATCACGGTGGCTGGTGAACAAGATTTATGTACAAATTAATCATGTCAAGAGATATGAATAAACTTTTTTTTTTAAAGTAATACAGTTCAGAAGCTACATAAGAGAGGTTAATATGCGAAGTCGTTTATGTTTAATCATAAGGTATTTATGGTAGTTTTTCTTGAAAACATTGAGACTTGAATGAACATTAAAAGAAGCTAAAATCGTATTCCACAAACAACCGCCCGAATACAACAGACTAGTCTTGAAGAGATCAACTCTTGGAAGAGGTACTTTGATTTTAATAACATTGCGGACGAGGTTTAATTCAAATCTTTGTTTTAAAGCAGGAGGAGTGTGATCAGACATTATCTTAAACATGAAAATGGCTTTGTTATATTCAAGTTTCCATTGTAGAGGCAGTATTCCTAGGTGCTGATAGTCCGTATGAGTAATGGACGAGGATTTCAGAAGGATCAACTTAAGACCACCTTGTACAAACTCAATAAAGGTTTTAGATTTTTTTTTCAACTAGCTGAATCCCATAGTGTAGAGGCATAGTTAATATGTGATTGGATATAAGCATTGAAAAACGATTTACAACTGTCGATGTCAAGAAAATGTTTAATTCTGGAAAGCTAATAAACTTTGTTAGATATTTGCTTGCCAAGCATAGATATTTGGTAGGACCACGAGAGATCGTTATCAACAATAACTCTGAGTATCTTGTGATGGTCAATTTCTTCCATTGTTTCACCATTGATATAGAGCAAATGAGAACCAAGGCAGAGATTTTGACGTTTTTGTCTAGTAATAATTAGTAAGTATTTAGATGTTTTTGAAAATAGTTTCAGGCCATTCAATTAGTTTGTCAACTTTGTCCTGTAAACAAGCAAAAACCTTATCTACTTTACTATCACTAGTATGCATAGTCGTATCGTCTGCAAACATTTCAGTGGGAGTTGTAAGAAAATGAGGCAGATCATTAATGTATATTGAAAATAAGATGGGGCCAAGGACTGAACCTTGGGGAACACCAAAACCAACAGGCATTAAAGAGGATTCAGATTCATTTAGAAAGACTCTTTGCTTTCGATCTGATAAAATTTACGATCAACAACATCAAAGGCTTTCATGAAATCAACAGCAAGAACACCTGTAATTTCATCATTGTTAATATTAGTAAACCACTGATCTACCAGAGAGAGAGGGAGAGGGGAGGGAGAGAGAGAGAGAGAGAGAGAGAGAGAGAGAGAGAGAGAGAGAGAGAGAGAGAGAGAGAGAGAGAGAGAGAGAGAGAGAGAGGGGAAGTTAATTTGTGGAACACACACACACACACATAGTTTTCGTCGATAAATTGCCACAAAAGTGGCCCTTTTGACTAACCCACAGAAACAGAAACACACACGCACACACACAAGCATTTGGTTGGCAGGCCACTTAGCTAGCTAACTGTAAAACAAACACAAACATCAATCACAAAAGCGCACACAGGCACAGTTAGCTTAAGAGAAGTACATCAAGCTCATGTAAGGAAGAATTATTAAAACACGCCCCAAATTATTACATCTCTTTCGTCAATAACATTTCTATAGGTCTCTACCCTTCCTACAAAAAACAAAACAAAGCAACACAAAACAGAAAAGGAATATATATTGTTTAAAAATTGTATCACAGTCACTTAAACATGGACTTTGACTGAATTTCAATTTTTTTTTCATCTTCTTCTTAATCTTTTTACCCTTTTCTTAGAACCGCTGGCAGTTTTCGCGTTCGGGTAGAGGACATCGTGGAATCTC
Source organism: Phymorhynchus buccinoides (assembly GCA_017654935.2). NCBI lineage: Eukaryota > Metazoa > Mollusca > Gastropoda > Neogastropoda > Raphitomidae > Phymorhynchus > Phymorhynchus buccinoides. The sequence continues at coordinate 17,921,516 of CM065689.1, read as the reverse complement.
ACCAAACGTTTCAGAACAATGGGGAGGGGTAGATTGTCGATTCTCTCTGAGCGGCCCGGTCGACAGTCGATACCGCGAGACACCACCAGCCTAGCCGCGTGCTCCAGCCTGGAAGCAGTGCGAGCGGCCTGCTGAACACGTCTGTAACACCCGTCCATCTCTTGGTCCCCCTCCACCCACTTCTCTGGAATGGAGGCGTCGTTGGCGGCGGCGTGCAGGGTCTGGTAAGAAAACGACCCACAGTCCAGGGCCAGGTTCACGAACTCAGCCAGGCCCCAGCCAAGGGCGTGCCTCAGGAGGCAGTGGGAGTCCCCCGACGGAAGCGTGTCTCTTTGGGTCACCGACAAACCCGCAGCCAGCAGGAGACGCAGCATCTTGGTGCGCAGTCGGTGGTGCCCTTGCGCCACAAACAGCAAGGTCGTGTTGTTTTCGCGGTCAACGAAAGCGGAGGGGTCCACACGATTCAGTAAATCTTTGGTGATGCTCATTTTCTTCTTATTAACAGCCACCATAAGGACATAGAGGAGAGTTTCCGAGTCTGTGCAGTTTGTCACGAGAGCTCGGACGAGGGGCCACCACGCGTTTTTGAAAAGAGCCGCCCTGACAGCTTCCTGCAGAAGCCAATTCAACACAGTGTGGTTTTCACAAAGGCTGTGGTGACTTTCCACGTAGGCCCGGTTCTTGCTCTGAAACAGCAGCGCAAGGTCCCACCGGCCACGCTGCTCACAAGCCTTCGCCAGACCTTTGTTGCCAAAGAGTTCGAAGAAACAGTGACAATGGGCGAAGCCTTCACTAATGGGGCATGAGTCTAGAATGGCAGCCGCTGTGGAGTAGGACCCGCCTCGTTCTTCAGACTTAGCGACCATGACAGCGGCTTTCAGTAGAGTGCACAAATAAATGCTAAGAGAAGGGAGTGTGGCGACCAAAAGACCCCAGTCTCTAGTGACCAGAGCCAGGACAAAGGCCAGGTTGGCATAGCCGTTGACCACACACGATTGCTTAGCCCTGCATACCACGCTGACCAGCCACAACTGCTTTTTCCACCTGAGCTTTAGACATTTCACGAGTTTCATCACTGCTTCCCCAACCTTGTTGCCCAGCCACAGGTCCAAGGCTGGGAAAGCATCTGGCCAGCTTGATTCGTCTGACAATGCTGAAGCCACAAACACCCCCAGTCGTTGTATAAAGGATGAATCTATGCGCTTCGGCCAGCCTAGTTCCACATTCAAAACAGGGAGAAGTGCAGCCCAGCTCTTCTCCTTCGTCACTGCTTTTGTCAGTAGAGCAATTTCATTGAACATGACTACATCATGTTTCTCGTTCACTTTCAGCATTTCTCCCAGGTATTTACACAACCCAAACATAAAATGTGTTTTTTCACTCAACGCAGAGGTATATGTAAATGCTAAATCTTTTTGGTCACGGTTACAAGCAGGATAATATGAGTAACAGATGCTCAGTTTCTTAGACCACAAGGCCACAAAGCAATCCGGACAGCCGAAGTGCAGGCTCTTTTGAATGGCTTCTCTGTACAGACTGGAAACCTCAGACTTGCTAAAATAACAGGTAGGCCTGTGTTTTTGCCGAAACCATTCGACGAGGGTTTTCAGGCTTTTGTGCCCCAGCGATTGGCCGACCCTTGAGCTCCAGAATGCTGGCGTGGAGCAGAGAGTCCAGACGGACGAACACCCTTTGTCCATGATTGAATCACCACGCTCCTGAAACACAATGCAGGCAAATAGATCAGCGACTACGACCTAATACTAATCAATCATAAATTACTATTGTTGTTACTTTATTACCGCCACAGTAGATAACCTTACCAGGGAAAACGTGACAGGGGTGCCCCACGAAAGCGCTTCAAAGACCATCTGAAACATCAGCTCAGTTTGCCTGGCATTCCTGATAAGGGCTGAAAAAATCATGGCCCAAGACAAGAGGCAGCTGGAGAACGTCAACGAGGCAAGGCGCTGAGGCCTCCTTCGAGACTACCAGGAGAGAGGCTACAGAGGACAAGAGGAGCAAAACAAAGGCATCAACTGCTCAGAGCCCCCTGTGTGTGCATGTTTCTTGCGATTTTCTCAAAAACTACTGGACAGATTTTGATACAGTTGTCAGAAGTTAATAATGTTAACCAGCTGGTCTCGGTTTCTGCGACTTGAACAAACCCGGGTGTAGCTGCGAATTGGGATTCGGAACGAGTGGCGTGGGAGCAACGCCACTGTACAGCCCAGAAGATGGGACAGCAAAAAAACAAAAAAAATAATGTTAACCAATAAAGCATTTTTTATATGAATTTTAAAAAATCCAAATAGGTCTGATTTTTTTCTTCAAAAACTACATAGCTGCTGTTGACCGCGACCTTCATCAACCAAACCGGACTGAGCATCTGATATGGCCGGGGACAAAGAAGAAGAATTATTCATAAAACTCTCTCGTTAACTTTCCAAACCCAACGTTCTCCTTTATCCCCTCCCTCTGTCTCCCTTCTTCATGTGCAGTGTTTTCAATCATGTATTATTTTAACCCTGCATGTATGAAATGTGCATTCCACGTTAGGGCGGATGGGAGTTTCCCCACGTTAGACCCAACTGTATAATCCATGTTAGGACGAAACATATATTCCACGTTAGGACGGATGGGAGTTTCCCCACGTTAGGCCCAACTGTATAATCCATGTTAGGATGAAACATATATTCCACGTTAGGACGGATGGGAGTTTCCCCACGTTAGGCCCAACCATAAATAGACAAGATGACAGAAGAAATCCCTTAGACAAGGTGACAGAAGAATGTCTTTAGACAAGATGACTCGAAGAATGTCCTTAGACAAGATGACCAGGCCCAAAGAATGTCCATGTTAGACAAGATGATTCCAGAAGAATGTCGTTAGGCCCAAGACAAGATGACCAGAAGAATGTCACGTTAGACAAGATGACCAGAAGAATGTCCTTAGACAAGATGACCAGAAGAATGTCCTTAGACAAGATGACCAGAAGAATGTCTTTAGACAAGATGACCAGAAGAAAGTCCTTAGACAAGATGACCAGAAGAAAGTCCTTAGACAAGATGACCAGAAGAATGTCTTTAGACAAGATGACCAGAAGAATGTCCTTAGACAAGATGACCAGAAGAAAGATTAGACAAGATGAAAATTATAGCCCCTTAGACAAGAAGGCCATGTCAAGGCTGTCACCACATTAAAAAAGATGACCAGAAGAATGTCCTTTAGACAAGATGACCAGAAGAATGTCCTTTAGACAAGATGACCAGAAGAATGTCCTTTAGACAAGATGACCAGAAGAATGTCCTTTAGACAAGATGACCAGAAGAATGTCTTTAGACAAGAGACAAGATGACCAGAAGAATAGTCCTTAGACAAGATGACCAGAAGAATGTCCTTAGACAAGATGACCAGAAGAATGTCCTTAGACAAGATAACCAGAAGAATGTCCTTAGACAAGCTGACCAGAAGAATGTCCTTAGATAAGATCACCAGAAGAATGTCCTTAGACAAGATCACCAGAAGAATGTCCTTAGACAAGATGACCAGAAGAATGTCCTTAGACAAGATGACCAGAAGAATGTCATTAGACAAGATGACCAGAAGAATGTCCTTAGATAAGATTAACGGAAGAAAGTCCTTACAAGTCACAAGTCACAACATTTAATTGTCCTTAAAAGGACATACAGCCTGCGGTGGCATGTAAAAGTAAAACATGAAAGAAAACCCAACATATCACAGGTCTACCAACGCAGCATTCATGCAAAACACGCTCACAGCACTCGACATAGACCAGATCATGAACAAGATTTAAGATAATGATAATAATGAAATTATAATAATAATCACCAACATCATCATCTATTAACAATAATAATCAGAATAATAATAATAAAACAAAGAAAAGATAGTAAAGGGGTTTTGAGCATGAATGCCCCTTTGAACACACACGCACGCGCACGCACGCACAGCACACACACACACACACACACACACACACACACACAGAATGTGTGGAGAGAGAGGGAGGGAGACAGTCCTTAGATAAGAGAGAGAAGAGAGAGAGAGAGAGAGAGTCACAAGAGATTGAGAGAGAGAGAGAGAGAGCCTGCGGTGGCATGTAAAAGTGAAAGAATGCCCACACATGTGAGCACACACGTACACACACATGCACATACACACACGCACATACAAACACATTTCCCATATATGCAAGGTAGCATTAAAAATAAGAAGACACGAAAACAATACCTTAAAATAATGACAGAACAAGATACTCCCCTATACAAGAAGAAGAAGAAGAAGAATAAGAAGAAGAAGAAGAAGAAGAAGAAAAAGAAGAGAAGAAGAAGAAGAAGAAGAAAAAGGAGAAGAAGTACAAAATAAACCATGAGGAGGAGGAGAAGAAGAAGAAGAAGAAGAAGAAGAAGAAGAAGAAGAAGAAGAAGAAGAAGAAGAAGAAGAAGAAGAATGCAACCATTAGATAAAATTATTTTCCACAAATGCAACATTGATCAAATGTCCATACACATTCATAAAATAACACTGATAAGAAAGAAAACCAACGGAATTATTAATTTGTACAACACAAGATGACCAGAAGAAAGTCCTTAGACAAGATGACCAGAAGAATGTCCTTAGACAAGATGACCAGAAGAAAGTCCTTAGACAAGATGACCAGAAGAAAGTCCTTAGACAAGATGACAAGAAGAAAGTCCTTAGACAAGATGACCAGAAGAAAGTCCTCAGACAAGATGACCAGAAGAAAGTCCTTAGACAAGATGACCAGAAGAATGTCCTTAGACAAGATGACCAGAAGAATGTCCTTAGACAAGATGACCAGAAGAAAGTCCTTAGACAAGATGACCAGAAGAAAGTCCTCAGACAAGATGACCAGAAGAAAGTCCTTAGACAAGATGACCAGAAGAAAGTCATTAGACAAGATGACCAGAAGAATGTCCTTAGACAAGATGACCAGAAGAATGTCCTTAGACAAGATCACCAGAAGAAAGTCCTTAGACAAGATCACCAGAAGAAAGTCCTTAGACAAGATGACCAGAAGAAAGTCCTTAGACAAGATGACCAGAAGAAAGTCCTTAGACAAGATGACCAGAAGAAAGTCATTAGACAAGATGACCAGAAGAAAGTCCTCAGACAAGATGACCAGAAGAAAGTCCTTAGACAAGATGACCAGAAGAAAGTCATTAGACAAGATGACCAGAAGAATGTCCTTAGACAAGATGACCAGAAGAAAGTCCTTAGACAAGATGACCAGAAGAAAGTCCTTAGACAAGATGACCAGAAGAAAGTCCTTAGACAAGATGACCAGAAGAAAGTCCTTAGACAAGATGACCAGAAGAAAGTCCTTAGACAAGATGACCAGAAGAATGTCTTTACACAAGATGACCAGAAGAAAGTCCTTAGACAAGATGACCAGAAGAAAGTCCTTAGACAAGATGACCAGAAGAAAGTCCTTAGACAAGATGACCAGAAGAATGTCCTTAGACAAGATGACCAGAAGAAAGTCCTTAGACAAGATGACAGATTAAGATTAAAATTATAGCCCCGTCGACAACAAAGACCATGTCAGGGCTGTCACCATGTTCAATCTCACCACGTATTAAAAAGGGATAAAAACACAAGGCAAAAAGAAAATCAAAGGTTTTTTTGTTAAAATACTTTTGTTAAAAAAACATTAATCAATCACAAACTTAGCAAGTAAAAACATGAATCTCTTTTAAGAAATTAAAGATCATGTTAGGCGGAACGTTACAGAACAAAATTTTCATTGACTCCGCAGTGTAGTGTTTCCTTCTAATGTCGTATAAATCCCAGCAGTCCAAAAGGACATGATGAATGGAAATAGGAGAACCGCATGCTACACAGTAAGGCGGGTCCTCTCCTTTCAATAGAAAGGAATGCGTGCAGTATGTGTGTCCCGTATGTAATCTACATAAAAACGTTTCTTCCTTCCGGCTGCCAGCAGCCAAAGGAAGATATTCTTTAAGGTCAGGACGAATGTTGTACAATTTGTTATCCTGTTGAAGGTTCCATTCCTCTTCCCTTAGATTCTTTATATCAGAGGAAACCCCACACCTCATGTCGGTGGATGGAACATATACCTGCACAGGAGGATCTCTTACAGCATCCCTGACCTCCTGGTTCCCTCGAATACCGACATGACCAGGGACCCATGCCAAGATGACGTCATAACCTTTGGATTTCAGAAGCGTAAACAATTCAAAGAATTTTATCAGTTCCGGATGTTTCAATATTTTGTACGGCTATAGCCTCTAAAGCTGAAAGGGAGTCAGTGCAAACTAGAAACTTTTTATTCGGATTGCTCGATCAACTTAAGAGCGATGACAAGAGCAGTCAGCTCCGCAGTATACACATAACTTTCTGTTGGAATATGCTTTGAAGAACTTTGGCGCGATGATGGAATAAACGCTGCAGAAGCAACAACTTCGTCAGATTTGGAGCTGTCTGTGAAAATTGTTTGATGATTGGGACTCTTGGAACACATCTAAAAAAACATGTTTATAAGCTAGTGAGCTGGTGGAATGTTTCCTTAGACAAGAGGACCAGATTAAGATTAAGACTAAAATTATAGCCCCATCGACAATTAAGGCCATGTCAGGGCGGTCACCACGTTAAAAAGATGACCAGAAGAAAGTCCTTAGACAAGATGACCAGAAGAATGTCCTTAGACAAGATGACAGAAGAATGTCCTTAGACAAGATGACCAGAAGAATGTCCTTAGACAAGATGACAGAAGAAAGTCCTTAGACAAGATGACCAGAAGAATGTCTTTAGACAAGATGACCAGAAGAAAGTCCTTAGACAAGATCACCAGAAGAATGTCCTTAGACAAGATGACAAGAAGAATGTCTTTAGACAAGATGACCAGAAGAAAGTCCTTAGATTACATAAGAGAAAATCCCTAGAAAAAGTGACCGGGAGAACTTACATAGACACAATGACCAGGAGAACTTCCCCCCTCAGAATCTGCAGCAGGAAGGGAGCAGGAGACGTGGAGAGCCCAAAGATATTTGGCAAACTGAGCTGATGTTTCAGCTGGTCTTTGAAGCGCTTTCGCGGGGCACCCCTGTCACGTTTCCCCTAGTAAAGTTATCTACTGTGGCGGTAATAAAGTAACAACAATAGTCATTTATGATTGATTTGTATTAGGTCGTAGTCACTGATCTACTTGCCTGCACTGTGTTTCAGGAGCGTGGTGATTTAGTCATGGACAAAGGGGATTCGACCGTCTGGACTCTCTGCTCCACGCCAGCATTCTGGACCTCAAGGGTCGGCCAATCGCTGGGGCACAAGAGCCTGAAAACCCTCATCGAATGGCTTCAGCAAAAACGCAGGCCTACCTGTTGTTTTAACAAGTCTGAGGTTTCCAGTCTGTACAGAGAAGCCATTAAGAGCCTGCACTTCGGCTGTCCGGATTGCTTTGTGGCCTTGTGGTCTAAAAAACTGAGCGTCTGTTACTCATATTATCCTGCTTATAACCATGACCAAAAAGATTTAGCATTTACACATACCTCTGCATTGCGTGAAAAACAGCCATTCATTTTTGAATTATGCGGATTCCTAGAAGACACGCTGAGAGTGAACGAAAAAAATGATGACATATTCAATGAAATCGCGTTACTGACAAAAGAATGTGGACCTAGGCTGGCCAAAGCGGGTAAATTCTTTGTTTATACGACGACTGGGGGTGTTTGTGGCTGCAGCATTGTCAGATGAATCAAGCTGGCTGGATGCTTTCCCAGCCTTGGAACTGTGGCTGGGCAACAAGATAGGGAAAGCAGTGATGAAACTCGTGAAATGTCTAAAGCTCAGGTGGAAAAAGCAGTTGTGGCCGGTCAGCGTGGCATGCAGGGCAAGGCAATGGTGTGTGGTCAACGACTATGCCAACCTGGCCTTTGTCCTGGCTTTGGTCACTGGAGTATGGGGCCTTGTGGTCGCCACACTCCCTTCTCTTAGCATTTATTTGTGCACTCTACTGAAAGCCGCTGTCATGGTCGCCAAGTCTGAAGAACGAGGCGGGTCCTACTCCACAGCGGCTGCCATTCTAGACGTATGCCCCATTAGCGAAGACTTTGCCCGTTGTCACTGTTTCTTTGAACTCTTTGGCAACAAAGGTCTGGTGAAGAGTACGGATGGTGAAGTCAAAAGGTTTTGTTTATGGTGCAAAGATAATTATCTGGATTTAAATGTTGTTAAAACAAAAGAACTGCTTGTAGATTTTCGTAGAAACCCAGTGCCAGTGCCACATTTGGAAATTGATGGTGAAACGGTTGAAAGAATTGATGAGTACAAATACCTAGGCACAGTTTTAGACAAGAAACTTACTTTTGATAAACACATTGAGCATATACATAAGAAGAGTCAGTCCATGATCTTTTGTTTACAGAGGCTAAGGAATATTGGTGTCGGTTCAGATATTCTTCAAATCTACTACCGATGTTGCATTGAATCTGTTGGTATGGAAGCTTGAGTGTAAAAAGTAAGCGCGTGTTGAGTAATATGGTGAATGTGGGCAGTAAGGTTGTGGGTGCAAGGCAGAGTGGTATGCAAAAGTTGTATGACAGACAAGTAGTCAAGAAAGCCAGGAAAATTCTTAATGATAACAGTCATGTTCTGGCAAAATACTATGAAGTGTTACCATCGGGCCGTCGATACAGAACTCTAAAACTGAAAATAAGAGCACAGAAAACTTTCTTACCAAGATCAATTCATCTGTTGAACTCTTAATGCACTGCATCGAGTGATTGTTTTGCTGAGCAGCCTGTCCATCTCCTTGGGATTTAATTTGTATTCGTCCAGTTTGTTAATTACAATATTGCAGTGTTATTAGTTATTAGTTTATATTCTTTAATTGTTGTTGATAAATGTGTTTATTGTTGTTGTTTTTGTTGATAAATATGTTTATTGTTGTTGTTTTTCTTATGTGCACCTGGCTGCAATTTCTCTGTTATGAGATAATAAAGATGATTTGATTTGATTTGACCTTGCACTGCTGTTTCAGAGCAAGAGCCGGGCCTATGTGGAAAGTCACCACAGCCTTTGTAAAAACCACATTGTGTTGAATTGGCTTCTGCAGGAAGCTTTCAGGGCGGCTCTTTTCAAAAACGCGTGGTGGCCCCTCATCCGAGCTCTCGTGACAAACTGCACGGACTCGGAAACTCTCTATGTCCTTATGGCGGCTGTTAATAAGAAGAAAATGAGCATTACAACAGATTTACTGAATCGTGTGGACCCCTCCGCTTTTGCTGACCGTGAGAACACCACCACCATCCTGTTTGTGACGCAAGGGCACCACCGACTGCGCACCACTATACTTTTGAGAGGACAGCAATAAAAATTAGAGACTATGAAATGAGTGGTTGGACTGTACGTATAAAAGAGAAAACTTGGAAGGGAAAATGTTGAAAACATGAACATTTTGAGTAAGGGAACTAGGGGAGTGTGTGTGTGTGTGTGCGTGTGCGTGTGTGTGTGTGTGTGTGTGTGTGTGTGTGTGTGTTTCCTTTCTTTGTATTGAAAGATTGAGGGTTAAGCCCTGTTGCTTGGACAAATGAAACCTGGACCTGGTGTTGACTGTACAAACTGAAAACAGCCTTTTGTGCTGTTGATTGATGATACTGTCACCGATGGGATACTAAATCGCAGCTTTTTGTGCTGTTGATTGATGATACTGTCACCGATGGGATACTAAATCGCAGCTTTTTGTGCTGTTGATTGATGATACTGTCACCGATGGGATACTAAGTCGCAGCTTTTTGTGCTGTTGATTGATGATACTGTCACCGATGGGATACTAAGTCGCAGCTTTTTGTGCTGTTGATTGATGATACTGTCACCGATGGGATACTAAGTCGCAGCTTTTTGTGCTGTTGATTGATGATACTGTCACCGATGGGATACTAATTCGCAGCTTTTTGTGCTGTTGATTGATGATACTGTAACTGATGGGATACTAATTCGCAGATTTTTGTGCTGTTGACTGATGATACTATAACCGATGGGATACTAATTTGCAGCCTTTTGTGCTGTCGCATCACGAACAGAGTAAAGAACTTGGGAAAAATCTGGCATTTTGTTGCCTAGGACGAAGCCATATTGCATAGATGCACAGGTTTCTGTTCTGTTATCAGATGAGCTGAATTGAACTTACTCTGCCCTGTTGTGATAATAAAGTCAGAAATCAAAGTAACAAGATGACCAGAAGAAAGTCCTTAGACAAGATGACCAGAAGAATGTCTTTAGACAAGATGACCAGAAGAAAGTCCTTAGACAAGATGACCAGAAGAAAGTCCTTAGACAAGATGACCAGAAGAATGTCCTTAGACAAGATGACCAGAAGAATGTCCTTAGACAAGATGACCAGAAGAAAGTCCTTAGACAAGATGACCAGAAGAAAGTCCTTAGACAAGATGACAGATTAAGATTAAGATTAAAATTATTGCCCCGTCGACAACAAAGGCCATGTCAGGGCTGTCACCACGTTCAATCTTACCACGTGTTAAAAATGGATAAAAACACAAGGTAAAAACACAATCAAAGTTTTTTTGTTAAAACACTTTTGTTAAAAAACATTAATCAATCACAAACTTAGCAAGTAAAAACATAACACGTCTAGAATTAAAAACATCACAGTAGCTTACATCAAGTGCAATATATGAATCTCTTTTAATTAAAGATCATGTCAGGCGGAACAAAATTTTCATTGACTCCGCAGTGTAGTGTTTCCTTCTAATGTCGTATAAATCCCAGCAGTCCAAAAGGACATGATGAATGGAAATAGGAGAATCGCATGCTACACAGTAAGGCGGGTCCTCTCTTTTCAATAGAAAGGAATGCATGTATTATGTGTGTCCCGTATGTAATCTACATAAAAACGTTTCTTCCTTCCGGCTGCAAGCAGCCAAACGAAGATATTCTTTAAGGTCAGGACGAATGTTGTACAATTTCTTATCCTGTTGAAGGTTCCATTCCTCTTGCCCTAGATTCTTTATATAAGTGGAAACCCCACACCTCATGTCGGTGGATAGAACATATGCCCGCACAGGAGGATCTCTTACAGCATCTTGTTCCCTCGAATACCGACATGACCAGGGACCCATGCCAAGATGACGTCATAACCTTTGGATTTCAGAAGCGTAAACTATTCAAAGAATGTTATCAGTTCCGGATATTTCATATTTTTTACGGCTATAGCCCTAAAGCTGAAAGGGAGTCAGTGCAAACTAGAAACTTTTTATTCTCGGATTGCTCGATCAACTTAAGAATAAGAATAAGAGCGATGACAAGAGCAGTCAGCTCGGCAGTATACACATAACTTTCCATTGGAATTTGCTTTGAAGAACTTTGGCGCGATGATGAAATAAACGCTGCAGAAGCAACAACTTCGTCAGATTTGGAGCCGTCTGTGAAAATTGTTTGATTGATTGATTGAGAATAAATATTAGGAACATTGTTGTGATAAGAAGCATACACTTAATCGAGATGAAAAAGGAGTAAAGGGGGATCTTTCAATTCCGCTAAGGAGATTTGACCCAAACGCCTGAAAATATATATATATACAAAGAGCTCGCACTCCGCAGTTGACTGAAGCCGGGTTGTTGTTGTTTTTTACTCCCACCCTTTCACTTACATTACAGGTGGGGATCATTGTGAACTCACTCACTGCCTACAACAACACTTTTAGAACACTTCCCACCTTCCACCTTTTCACCTTCCAGGTGGGAAGTGAGAAAGTTGGCTTCATTCTTTGCAAGGTTGGTAGGCTGCGAAGATATCACTCTTTGTATCATTTAGGCTTTTTGATTTGGCTCGATTTTAGAATGTGTTATGTAAGGTTACATTATTATTGACAAATGCCTTTCGCGGGTAGTAGTACCGAATCTGAAGAAAACTCTTTGTAGATATAGCATAGGCTAAGAAGTGAAATCCTCCATGATTAGGGACGTGGTCTTCTTCTTCTTCTGAATATTTTCTTCTTTTTCATCTTCTTCTTTCACAGACTTCTTGTGCTCATTTCTACCCGACCAAATTTTGCCTGGATTTGGGGTTTGCACTTTCTTTGTTCTTCCATGCCAGTTTCTCATTGCATTTGCTTATTAGTAATATTACTGTCTACAGAATGGCTTCCAACGACATAGAAATGGTGAGCTCCATGAGAGAGGGGGATGCAAAACAAGCGAACCAAAATCTAGAACGAGTCCGTCTAAGACGCAAGCGTCAATACCAAATCATGAAAGGCTTTCGAAGCCTCAAAGCTTCTGTTCCCGCTGTACAAGGAAAATAGTCTTCAAAATCAAAGCCAGAAATTTAACACGAGGCAGCTGATTAGCCTACCTTAAACGTTTGATGAAGAAGAATCAAGCAAATGAAGAGGAACTCAAAAAGATGAACGAAGACAACAAGAGGGTCCGGGAGACAATCGAGAAACTTCAGAACTAAGTCTGCAGAAACAGCTGCTGCATCAACAGTCTCGGAGAAGCAGTCCGAAGATAACAGCACTAGTGCGAGGGAACACCGGTTCCAAGACCAGTGGCTGAAGAAGTGGCCATGGCTAGCGAAGATTGAATCGGACACCTCCCCCCCCCCCTCCCCTCGTATCCATTGGACCTGCCCCCCTTTTTTTCATTCTTAGGGGGGGGGGGGGGGAGCGCCCCCGCTTTTTCAAAATCCTAGAATCAGCTCTGATGGAGTCATGCGCTCATATTTCTGAAAAAATATGAGGGTGATTAGCACTTTCAAAGCATCTTACATGCTCGTGGATGTTTTCTGGGCCATTCATCCGGATGCAGGAAAGGAAAACTTATCACTTGCCAAGGTGGTTTAGCTGAACCTTTCGAACTAGACTTTTGAACACCACTCGGCGATCTCAACAAACAAAATTCAACACACAAAAAGAAGGTAGGGCTACCTACCTTAACCTACCCCATTTTGTTGGCCATGTTACCTTAACCACAACTTTTTTTTTCCCGGCCTAAGCCTGGTAGATTTTCTGCGGTGCTCAAGCGTGGGCCATCCTAACTGAGAAAGCATGTCAGTAACACTGGAGGTGTTGTGGTAGCGAGCCGTCTGGTTTTGACAAGAATGTTGAAATTCAAGCCTTCAAAATCGGAAGTTCAATCAGCCCCATGACAATGGTGTCAGTCTACAAAGCATAACATGAACTACAGTTTTTGCCTGTCTGAAGTCCCCATGTATTGCAAATTCGTAGCAAAAGTACTATTATCAACAAAAGTACTGTGGTTGTCAGGTTGGTTGTGTAGTCGGAAACTGGACGTTTCGTACCCGAGTCGATTCGTACACGACGATTTCGTACCAATTTTGTTTATGTCGTTTCGTACTCAACTTGGACGATTAGACAAGGATAGGGTTAGGATATAACGCCCGGGAAAGGGATAGAATTAGGATTAGGGTTAAAAATGAAAACAAAAAGTCAAGACAAAATGCCTGGGTACAAAACGTCGAGGGTGCGAAACGTCATGTATTCGTGTAGTCACTGTGACTGTAGGCAAGAACAGAAGAAAACAACAATAAACGACGGGGCTCCGGTTTGCCGTACGTTAGCAGCAGCAACATGAATGAAACATGCAAACAGAACGAACGGGAAGACTGCAACAAACGACAGAGTTTGCACTCACCGCCATGAGAAAGCTTTTCCAACAGGAACCTGAGACGTCTTTGAAGAAATCTGCAGAATGGACTGGTTTTCTAACACCTAAAAAAACACGTGTGACACATGTAGGAAGTGGAACTGCGCATGTCCGTTTTTACTGGGCTAAAGCAAAGATGCTAAAGTTAACTTTCAAGAATGTTGTCTTTTTACTGCAAGAGAGCAAAAATACTCATTCATTTTGTCAGGTCAGGTCAGGTCAGGTAGTTAGGACATTAGGCCTCTTCACTATCCTTTCATTTTTGTTTGAACTTTTGCACAGCTGAGAGGTTTTTATATTTTGTTTTTGGCAAATCTACCTTTTAGTCATGCTCATATTGCAGTTTTGAGATGGTGGTGTATTTACCAAGGATGTTTTTGAATTGTGTTAAATTTTGTGCTCGTTTAATATGTGCAGGAAGAGTATTCCAAAACTTTGTTACTCTGTTAGAATAGATTTGGGGATTTTTTTTCTAATATTATAGTTCGGCTATACTGGGTTAGTATTGTTAAATCACTGTTACAGGTTCTTGAGTCAGTTGTTAGCTGGAACAAACATTTATTAGTAATGTTATCGCTGTGAAAAAAATGTGTATGTGGTCGTTCGCTATGCATGTAGTGCGCTGCGATTCAAATTAATGAGCTGTTTTTGGTAGGTTTTTTATGATTATTATTTTGTTTTCTTTAACACTTTTGGGGGGGTTTAACTAAACATTACTTGCTTCCCTGCATTGCCACTGAGGAGTCTGGAAAAAAAATCATTGTTTATTAAAACTACAAAAAAAATCATTGTTTATCTAAACTATAAAAAATTAAAAACCCATAGTGCTCTTCTTCTTCTCTTCTTCGCAGTGTGTGGCCACAATCAACATGTACACTGTCTGATTATCATACCACCGAACTCCTTCTCTCTCTCTAGTCTCATATATAAATCACACAGACACAGACACGCAAAAACGCACACACACACACACACACACACACAATCACAGACTGTGATGCAGACAGACAGGAGAGCACACACACACACACACACACAGAGTGTGTACTATTATATTATTATTTTCTTCCACATACTCACTTACAGACACACCTACTCCACAATGAACCACACTAAAACCACTTCGCAATATAACACTGTCTGAAAATCACTTTTAGTGGAAGGACGTTAAACTGAAGAACAACATACATACATACAATTACATATATATGCATAAACATGCAAATGCACACAGACACAGACGGACTGTGAGACAGACACGAGCACATGCACACACACACAAATGCACATAGACATACACAGACTGTGTGACAAGAGACGAACACATGGACTCGCACACACACACACCAATCATGCGCATACAAAATTATGGGTATGCATATTGTTGTATGTGTGTGCGCATGCATATTTCTGTCTATGTGAAAGTGTGTGAATGTATTGCAAGGGTTCATGTGCTATTTGCGAATATTATAGTCTTCTTTTATTTTTACACATCAATGTGTCAATGCTTAATGCATTCTCGGTATATTAGTCAAGCCTCTATTTTAAGACGTTATAAAATCGGGGGAAATCGGTCTTACATTCGACTTGGAGGGGGTCTTATAACGGAGCTCATTTTTATAGGAAGACTTGTACATCTGGGGGTGAGTGAAAATAGGGTTTTACGCCCTCTTCGGCCTTTCGGCCATTTGTAAAGATGGGGGGAACAATACTGGAGGCAATGCCCAAATCCTGATTTTTTAATAATACAGATTATGATATGTGTACCAGTAACCACGCCTCGGTTAAACCTCATCGGCTATCGTACCGCCACCATTATAATAAATATAGGATTACTTGTACCGTTCCAAAATATCAGTTTTAAATCATGAGAGGTCTTTTAGCGGATGTCTTATATAATAGACGTTTGACTGCATTCATTATTATATTGTAACAATTACTAAATATTATTGAACTTATTGCGATAACTAATAACTTAATTTAAAAAAAAGACTGCAGAAATATAAAAAGAATATCCCCATTATATATTATTTGCAGTCTTTTTTTTAATACAAGTTCTTAGTTTTCGCAGTAAGTTCAATAGACTATCTAGAGATAGTCCGTTTTGGCTCCAAGCCATCGTAATAGCAGCAGTAGAAATAGTAGTATTTGTTGTTGTGTGGTTGTTGTATTGTTATCTGTGCACTGTTATCCGTTTTATAAGTTTTAATGGTTTACTTTTTGACGAGTGAAGTCTCGTCTATGTACTGAAAATTTGGTGTGTGTGTGTTCACCGTCTCATTAAAAACTTGAACATAGCAGTTTTCTCAGAAACTACCCACAACCAAATTTGTTGCACGATGATAAAAATCACATTATGTCTGCAGTGACTGCTTTTAGTTTTACATGTATTTAAAAGTCACTAGACCATATTGGTTGCATACCACTTCTTGCTCTTACAAAGAAAAATCTGGGCTATCATCTAAAATAGGCGAGAAATCTTAATTTTACTTAGCGTCCCTTTTAGTGGAATAATATTAAAAATAAAGACAGCAAAATTAAATAAGCAACGTTCGACTCTGGCAAGCAAAACAGAAAACAGTCGAGTTCAATTCCATAAAATATGCATATTTATTTCTCTGAACATTACTCATTCATTTACATATTACAATTATATATGCATGGTTGTGTACATCGAGTCATTTTCAATACCAACAAAACACATGCATGATTAAATGCCTCAGCAAAGTTCTATGTACATTTCAATGAAATTTTAAAAAAAAGTACAGTGCTAAATCAGATTCTATATCCTTTAGAGTATCAAAGTCAGACATCACAATGCATCGTTCCCCCATTACAACTGGGCGAATTGAGATTGCCACACAAAAAAAGGCTCATTTATAAATTCGAGTATTCACGTACACCCTCGCTACAAAACGACTCAAGCTTCAAGGACGCACAGTTCAGTTCTGAGCATGACCATTCATTCTGGGTGTTTTGTTACTTTGATTTCTGACTTTATTATCACAACAGGGCAGAGAAAGTTCAATTCTGCTCGTCTGATAACAGAACAGAAACCTGTGCATCTATGTAATATGGCTTCGTCCGAGGCAACAAATGCCAGATTTTTCCCAAGTTCTTTACTCCGTTCGTGATTCGACAGCACAAAAAGCTGCGATTTACTATCACATCGGTTACAGTATCATCAATCAACAGCACAAAAAGCTGTTTTCAGTTTGTACAGTCAACGCCAGGTCCATGTTTCATTTGTCCAAGCAACAGGGCTTAACCCTCAATCTTTCAATACAAAGAAAGGAAACACACACACACACACACCACACTCCCCTAGTTCCCTTACTCCAAATGTTCATGTTTTCAACATTTTCCCTTCCACGTTTTCTCTTTGATACGTACAGTCCAACCACTCGCTTCACATTCTCTCATTTTTATTTCTGTCCTCTCAAAAGTATAGAAACTGTTAACAATAAATGCCTACAAATAATATTATTCTCTTCTTTCTCAAACGTGTCAATTTCCCAGACTGATTTTCTCTTCCAATGGACAAGATATTTAATTGTGTAGGTCACACATGTTATATGAAGACAGAAATAATAAACTTTACATATTAAATTGTGTAAACATATATAGAGAGGACAGAATAAACCGTTAATCATAAAGTTCCGAGTTTCAAATATAAATGATTTTACAATCACACCATTTATAGCGCAAAAATACCTTGAAAAGTCCATGTTCTTAATTTCCTGAATTTATCTTCTTCCTTTTTTTAATAGAGGAAAGACAAATAAGGCGTTCTGAGAATTACTTTTCTGACCAGCATTGAGAAAAATCTGACAATGATGCATGCCTTGGTTTGAGTCCATTTGACTTTCAAAAGCATGATTATGACCCACAGTCAAATACTCTACTATACATGTCCAGAATCATTCACCTAAGAATTATGAATATGATGAACAGGCACATACACAGAGTCAGACACACACATGCCACAGACAAAACCAATCTTGAAGCTCAATGAAAGACAAAACGCAAGTTAAGTGAGCATAGTATGTACATATTTGACATGAAAATGAGTTTCAGGACACACTGTTATCACACTAAGAATTTTTGGACTGTAGTGCATAAAACATTTAACCCTTTCACCGCCAACGTTGATTTAACACCAATATCACTTAAAGGCATAAAATCAGGGTCTGTTATCCAAAGACCCTATTCTCTTAATTTTGGGCCTTACTTTAAATATCTCACAGAGGAATCCCCAGTATTACAGAGATTTTTTTTCTACCCAGGTAAGTTTAATTGAATTTTTTTGCTGAAAAATGGCTGGCAGTGAAAGGGTTAACTTCAACGCTTTCTGCACTAGAAGCAAAACTCCGTTCCTTAGAATTTAAAACAATAATCATACACCAAATGGCTTGGATCCAAATTGCAAAGTTCAATTTCTAAAATAATAGAAATCAAGCACACAAATATGCTTAAAAATTTAAAAAAACTTTTAACAATAATCAACAAAGCCATTTCAATTTCTACCTTCAACAAAAACATTGACAGAAAATGAAAAGAGCTTAGCTAACATTAACAATTCACATAGATACGGTATAAGCATCATAATGTGCTGCGAGGAAACACTTGAGGGAAAAGACACACACACATAAAGACAAAATCCCTGAGAGAAAAACGACCCGCCATTTTGTTCAGTCTTTCCTGCTTTTTAACCCTTTCACCGCCAATGTCACATTTTTGTACCACAATGGTTTAACACCCATGTCACTTAAAGGCATCAATTATCAAACCAGGGCCTGTTATCCAAAGACCCTATTATCTTAATTTTAGGATGTAACGATTGGCCTAATGTTATACATGTCACAGAGGAATTCCCAGTATTGACGATACAAATTTGTCTCTACACAGTTAATTATAATGGTAATTTTTTTTGCTAAAAACTGGCTGGCAGTTAACCTTTTCACTGCCAATGTCGCATTTTCGCACCACAATGGTTTAACCCCCATGTCACTAAAAAGCATCAAATCAGGGTCTGTTACCTGAAGACCCTATTTTCGTAATTTTGGGAGGTAAGGATAGGCCTCATGCTATGCATGTCCCAGAGGAATTCGCAATATTGCAGATATTTACTTTCTCTACCCAGTTAAGTTTAATGGTATTATTTGGTTGAAAAACGGCTGGCGGCGAAAAGGGTTAAACAGTTTTAGTGGTATAGGCGGGGTCAGCACTTGTGTGTTTTGGACAAACAACTACAGGAGAGTAAAAATATAATATATGGATGTGTAGACAAAAGCTGAAAACTAGAACACATTTTGCAATCAATCAAGCCCCCCCCCCCCCCCTGCTTCAGACTTCAAATGCCTGCCAAAATCATACAAGTTTTCAAAGTAAAAAACCCCAAATGTACACATTCCATCCAACAAGCTTTCGAGGTCTCGGAAGATGGACTATAACCAGCTAACTTCCATTCTATTAGCGCATTACCAAACATTTGCTAGTCTTTCTGAACTGGAATGCGTGTATATACATCTATAGGCAAAAAGCACAATCATTTTGCAAAGTATAAAATAATATGGTTTTGAACAACTGCAAGTGTAACACAGGGATTTGCGTGCTTATTTTTTCAACAAGCTATTTACTACCAATTTCAATTCTACTATGCTCATCCTATAGAAAATATTAATTAAAATAAAATGTACAAAAAAAAGCCAAGGGATTTTGCAATTTGGTCAAATCATTCGTACAATTAATCGTCAACTTAATGTGAAACAAGCCAATGTTTTAATCACATACCAGCATTCATTAAATCTTTTCTTTCTTTAATTTTTTTTTTTTCAACACTAACAAATTTGTAAGGAAAATAAACAAAACCAACACAAAATAAATGTATTTAAACATAAAATCACAGTAACAAAGTTTACACAAATAAGTCACACTTATTGCAGACAGCAATGTTGTCTTTTTTGTCTTAACTTAATAATACAGAATCACAAAACCATGTTCTGTATCGCTTAAAAAGAAAAAAAAGTTTTAAAAAAACCACAGAACAGATGCTGAAATCTACCAGTACCTGCACTTTGCAAAATGTGCAATTCAAAATAAAACACTACTGGCATTTTTTACACAATCACACTTGTTTGTCACTTCCACGCTTAATTGAAAAATAGGTGGGGGTTTTGAGAGCTTACTTTCATACCCATACAGTTATTTATTTTATATTTTGACATTGCATATAGTCCCGTCGACATGCAAGCAAAAGCAGTAAGTAACATGTCATGTTCCGCAAATCATCCACACATGTACACAGTACAGGCTTCAAGCCATCTCAGAAAACACCATGCTACGATTTTGTTCAATTTTCAACCACAAATTCAACATAACCAAAACTGAGGCTGCTTCATGTTGTACATCATATAAATTTTGTTTGCGAGTGCATACACTCATTCATTGAACAAAACTTAAAAAATATTTAGATCACAGATAACTTTGTTTTTTCTTTAAGAAAGAATAAACTTTTTCATTCAATTTGACAATTTCATTATTATCTTCCGGTCTATACACCCACGATTCACAAGTAATTTGTGATTTAAAAAAATCCTTTCATGATGAATCCACTTTCAATACCAAAGTACAACCCAGCCCCCCTCCCTCCTTCCACCATCCCCACTCCTCTTTCTTCCCCCACCCCCTCCCCATCTTCTCTCCCACTTCCACAGGTCTGCCTACCCTCTAAACAATAGTGACTTCGGTGCCACCCATCCCCAACACATCTTTTGAATCATGCATGTTTCTCTTCCCGCAGAAGCTGAAAGTTCAAACAAGCGCTGTGAGGATGTTAAATACTGAACCAGTCAGCTCAGCATTTTAGCTTCACACATAATTTGGAGGGCTTGCCGCCGTTTAGTTCTTAGCCCTTGGATCGCTGGCAGGGCGTGATCTGGCATGATGGGATATCTTTAGATGCCATTTTTATGGGGAGGGGTACAGGTCGTTCCACTTATAACCTTGAGTCTCTGGCAACCTAGAAAACGTTCAATCCACTTCTCTGTGTTGATAGTAAATCTTCACACGCAGCCGGAGGGCCTCTCAGTGTTAAGCATCCTAATCTTTGAAAGCTAGAAAAAAATAATTAAATCTGCCACTCAACTTCCCGTGAATGCGAAGGCTTCCTCGCCCCGCCGTTCAGCTCGCAATCCCTAAATCGCTGATAGAGCTCAAGCCTGCTGAGTACTCAAGCGTTGCTCATAAAAAATCTTCAGACGTAGTTTGAAGACTTGCCGCCATTCAGCTCGCAATCCCTAAATCGCTGATAGAGCTCAAGCCTGCTGAGTACTCAAGCGTTGCTCGTCCAAATCTTCAAACGTAGCTGGAAGGCTTGCCAGCGTTCAGCTCGCAATCCCTAAATCGCCAATCTCAAGTCTGCTGAGCACTCAGCGTTGCTCGTCCAAATCTTCAGACGTAGTTGGAGGGCTTGCCACCGTTCAGCTCGTAGTCCTTGGAGCGCTGGTATGGCTCGATCTGCCACTCGGTGTTGTGCGAGAGGAAGCGCAGGAAGAGGCGGTAGATGGTGTGCTTGGCCTTGATCTCCACCGTCATGGCCACGAAGAACGACACGAAGAACATGATGCCGCAGATCAGCGTGATGATCTCCTCAGAGGTCAGCTCAATCTGCTGAAACGAGAACGAAGGAAGATTTTTTTTTTAGGTTTGTGTGCGCGCGTGTGTGTTTGTGTAGAGAGAGAGAGGGGGAGGGGGGGTGGGAGGGGGAGGAGTGAGTCAGTGAGAGAGAGAGAGTAAGGGAGGGAGAGAGAGATATAGAGGGAATGAGAAAACAAGATTTTAAAGAAATATCAGCAACACTGAAATTGTGTGGAAAGCAAGGGACAGGCAGCTAGCCTTAATTACAGGGGGGGGGGGGGGGGGGGGTCTGTATACAGGCTGACACCTAAAGCAAATTATTCTGCATTTCATTCCTTATTTATAAATTAAAAAAAAAAAAAATGTCATCAGTCATTAACCCTCTTGCATTCGCATTTGTTACAGACAAAACGTTTTCTAGTATTTGGATTCTTTCACACATTTTCAGGAAAATATGTCTTTTGAAGCACACAGAGCACCATACAGTTACTATCACATCCTTGCAAGTGAGAAGCTTCTTTATAGTGTGTGCATAACAAGCCAGAACTTAGGGCGTGATGAAAATGCCATCAGAGGGGGTCTCAGAGTGGGGGCAAGCTACGGGCGGTTTTGGGCGGCTTGAATACCCAGAGACAACTTCCAGATGGGCGGGTTGGGGCGGAATAAATGCAAGAGGGTTAAGACTTAAAATAGCAAACAATTTTTTAAAATCAGACACTGGGGTCTGGACAGTCACAATTTCCGCACCAGCTTGATCAAGTGTTAAAAACATCGTAAAGATTGGAACTGCCGGACAGAGAAATGAAACCCTACACTATGGAAATGGAGAAACTCTAAATGGAATCCTGTTTTCGCATCAAAAGATTTCAATGGTATTTACCCCTTCCTACACTATGGGTGTGTGTGATGTCATTGATGACGTCATAACTTTTGATGTCATAGCTCTGGAAGGACAGTTTTTTGGTTTAGGTCACACACAAAAAATGTTCGTTTCCTGTTTCCCGACCGACCCTAGTTTTTGGCTGCCGACCCTAAACTTTTTCTTGACAAATGAGGAGGAAAAAAGAAAAAGAAAACGAAAGTAAGCGAGCAAACAGAAACATAAAACATCATAAGTGCAAAATTATACACTGTTTTGATTTATTCAAATATATAAATATATTCACACACATGGACCAAACACAAGTTTATATAAATTTTAAAAAAATAAAAAAATAAAAGCCTAGTACCTACCTACCCTATTTTTCAAACTGATGAAACCCCAGACATCTTTTCTTTTTTGGGGGGCCTTAGGCAAGTCAGGAAAGATATATCGCTACACAATTTTCTCAGATTTAAACTTCATAATAAGAAATTTGATATTTTCTCCGTTTTCCTCTGGCAGTGAAGGGGTCAATTCCACTTGCACTAATTATTCCAAGCGTAAGTGTTTTTCGTTTTCCTCACCTGTTTGTTCCTGTTGACGGCCTGTTGTCCCCGCGGCATCTGCTCCAGGTGTCCCTTGTCGGAGAGGAAGCACAGGATGGTGGCCACGGCGCAGCTCACCATGACGATCAGGTTGATGAAGAACGCCATGTGCAGGCACTTGTCCTTCGCCGACACGCGCGGCATGCGCCAGTGGGTGAACTGCGGAAAGAAACGCCAAACCCAACGATGAAGCATTTCTCTTCCAGCTTCATGCCATAAACATTTGGCGCAAATGATCGACCGGTTTGCGGAGCTTCGGATCGTCGGGGGGGGGGCGGAAGCAGGGTCAATGACCCCAACGAACCCCTTTTGTGCAGCCAGGGGTCGTATGACCCTTGAAGTTTGAAAACAATCTGAAGCAATAAAAACCGCCTGACAAGGTTTTTTTGTTGAAGCAGCATGGCAGCGTTGCAAACGCGATGCTCAAACAAAAAAGGCGTAAATCAAAACGCAGCCCAGAAAAAAATCCTTTTCTCTGGGATTCGTAAGTCGACGACATCTGCACCAAATTTTATGCCATACAGTGATACACGGAGTCGAACGGATCCCGAGGTTAATAACAACACACATGCAATAAAACTAAGTAAATTTTGTAGTAATATAAAATGAAGATACCTCTCGATACTAATACCGCCACCCCCCTGGGCTCAAAGTGGACCGGCCCTGTTTCAGAACTGGTGCCACGTCCCGTCCAGGCAGGGGACGGGGGGGGGGGTCAGGACTTGAGCTGTGTTGATAAAGCCTGACGTTAGCCATCTCAAGCACACTTGTTTCTGAACAGCCTCTGTCTGCCTTACAGTCTGCGGTCAGGCCTTAGTCAGTAGAAGTGGCTGGATGAGGAGCAATGAATGAACTGCGGGCTGGAATGAGACAGACAGGAAAACGCCATGGTCAGGGAAAAGCCACACACAGCAGACAATACACGCTCTAATAGGATAGACAATCAACTATAGCGTGTGAAATACGACTAGGCTAGGACCCCTCCCCCCATGTATGTGAGTAGCTACCTTGAATCGCTTGTGGCGCACGTACTGGAAGTGACACAGCTCGCATCTCGGAGGCCGCTTCGTCTTACGTGTCGAGATTTCGATCCATTTCTGAAACAAAAAAGTCAAGCGCATGGAATTAAAAGCCAAGATGTCGCATGTTCCTTGTTTCCTCACGCTGTTGATCTAAGCTTGAGCAATAACTTAACGTTAGTCAAATCACCTTTCTTAATCAATAGCTTACAAATACAATACCAGTAATTTACTAATAATACTAGATTCCTACTAGTGGAACCTCCCTTGTAAGATCTTCAAAATTAGGCCTTATAAGGGAGGGGTCTTAAATAAATTATAAGGGAGGTAATTTTAATACTTAAAAAGAAACTAGAAGTTCAAACATATGTACACACACACACATGACCTGACATGTATATCGGTACATGTGTATTCACACACTCAAAATGAGTTGAGTTTTCTGTGTGCGGCATCCATACATCATAATTCAATTTTGATCCACAGGACTCCCAGGGACACCCATTTGGGTTTCTATGAAGCACAAAATTCTAAAGGACCCTCTAAAAGAATGTGCAAGGGGTCCCAGGGATGCACTAGAAAAATTATTTTTAGCATTCGTAATGCCACTGGGACCCTCTGTCCCGCCCCAAGGACCCTCTATACTGTCAGTGAAGGAGTCCCTGGGACCCCTTGTTTTGCGGGGCGATTGGGAGCCCTGTATTCCATTTTTAGAACAGTAGGCTGAATACCCCAGGTACTCCGCACTTGGCAAGAGTATTGTTGTTGTGGCCACTAATGAGTCATACTAGCAGTTTGCACAGTTCACACCCATGGATTCTCTTGGTCTTAATCCGAGACACACCTAGCAATGACCTACACAGGCAAACACCCAAGGACAAGTTTTCTTTTTCGTAGAGCTGTGACCTGTCAATCAACAGATTCTTTCAGTAGAGCTGTGACCTGTCAATCAACAGATTCTTTCAGTAGAGCTACAACTTCAGACTAACTATTATTAACAAATCAGTACTCCAAAATATTTTTTTATAAATAAACTGCTAATTTTTAGTTCTTTTCGGTTAATTTAATTAAATTTTAAATAGCATTTTTATTTTCAAAAGTCACGAACAAAAAGTCAATAATCATTAGACAGAGCAACAAGAAACAAGTACACAGACAGAATTGTGACGGATGACTAAACAAAATAATGTAACGCTATCTTAATTTACAAAATAGATTAAAAAAATTAATAAAAATGCCCTGGTTAGTTCAGTGCTGTAGCCTTATACTATAGATGGCCTACTTATAGTATACTGTTAATGTTATAGAATCATGTCTCCTGTACAAGGATAGGACTACTGTTCTAGAGTGTGGGGGTGCAAGTGTTTTGACATTTTGTGCCAACAATGTCAGTTGAGTTGTCACTGTGTTGTCAGCCTTTAGTGCAGTCATGTTTAAGAACTTAAAGAGGCAATGGTGTTACACTATTAGTAGTATTAGTTGCGAAAGAGTAAAGCGGTTCCATTACTTGTTTCATGTCATGTACTGTATTACGTATGCAACTTTACTGTTGCAATTCTCTTTTTCATTGTAACTTATGGGAGGCGAGGGAGTGTGTGTGTGTGTGTGTGTGTGTGTGTGTGTGTGTGTGTGTGTGTGTGTGTGTGTGTGTGTGTGTGTGCTGAATTGCCTCTTTGGTTTTTAATTTTAGCTAGTGTGTGTGTGTGTGTGTGTGTGTGTGTGTGTGTGTGTGTATTAGGTATTAGGTACTTTATAGTCACAGAGGCGTCTCTGTGAAATTCGGGCTGCTCCCACCTGGAGAGCGCGTCGCAGCCAGAGGCGCGCCACCCAATTTTTTTGTTGTTTTTTTGCATGCGATTTTTGTCACTGATGAGGGGGGGGGGGGGGGTAAATTTTGACCAAATGACAACTTTTTCGTTGCCACTGGTTTTAACGTATGCTAAGTGCATGGGCACACGGGACCTCGGTTTATCGTCTCATCCGAAAGACTCCACGTTCAGACCGTTAAGGCCTAGTGCAGAATGAGAGGAAAAAATCCCCTGTACCCAGGTTCGAACTCGGGTTTACTTGACACGAAGCGAACGCGATACCACTGTGCCACTCTACACCTTGTGTGTGTGTGTGTGTGTGTGTGTGTGTGTGTGTGTGTGTGTGTGTGTGTGTGTGTGTGTGTGTGTGTGTGTGTGTGTGTGTGTGTGTGTGTGTGTGTGTGTGTGTACTTTCGTGCGTGCCATGCACGCATGTATGTGTGTGTGTACACTAAAGCAAGAGTTTTGACCCAGACGACTTTCTACTTGGTAATTTAAAGCAAGCTCTAATTATTCTTGTTGATAGGAAATTATGTTACCTTCATATTTTGACTGATTAGTTTCCACTATAGGATGTCATTGACAATTGTCATATGTGTCTAGTGAATCATGTCATATATTTTGAAATTTGTAGAATGATCAAAGGGTACAAAGCTCATACACTGAGTACACGTTTACCAGCTACCACCAGGATACACTGCTGTCATTGCTAGCTGATGTGTGAATTTAGTATTTACACAGAAATAATTTCATTTAGCAAGTTTAAATCACCATTCCCATTTGCCAGCTATCCTTGAGCCCAAAATTTCCATTAAACTTACTTGGCTACAGAAAAGATTTTGTCTAAAATATTGTGGGATTTCTCTGTGACAGATTTACTAATTTTAGAATAGGGTCAATCCTTACTGCCCAAATTTAAGAACTCATATCATTGAATAATAGACCCTGATTTCAAGGGTTTTAATCATGACATGGGTGTTAAATCATTGTGGTGCAAAAATGCGACACTGGCGGTAAAAGGGTTAAATCTCAATTTAATTACAATAAATAAGAAATGAACCTGCAATGCTTGAGATAACACATCATGGCAGCAACAACGATAGACCTCGACTCACCAGCAAGCACAGGTAGTGGACAAACATCATGGTTCCAGAGCAGCGGCACGGAGAGAACAGGAAGTCCTCCTTGTCCCCGGGCAGCTGGCAGATCCGACACACCGGCAGCAGGTCCGTGCCGGCGTCGGAATCGGTGGACTTGAACTTCCGGATGGCCATCGGCGTGGACATGGCACTGGCCAGGCAGCTGGCGCTGGACAGGCAGCTGTGAATGCCGCCATTTTCGGAAGAAAAGTCCAGTAGGGACGCGGTGATGGGGAGCCCCGTCAGCAGCGGCAAGGGAGGGGCGAGGAGCGGGGTCTCCGTGGGGGATTCGGGGAGAGGGGGCACCGGGAGAAACGGGGTCTCCATGTTGGAAATGTCCTGGATGGAAATGAAGCGGGAGTCCATGTGAAGAGAGAGGTCGACAGGGAGTGAGCCCAGTTGGGCCTCCACCGCGCTCAGGTCCAGGCGGCTCAGCACGGGGGTTTCCGCTCGTGACAAGTTGGGTGTCTGTAGCTGTGAGTGTGAGGCGGAGGGCAGGGGTGTGCCCGCCCTAGAGGTGTACTCTGGCGGCAGCAGCAGCATGCCCGTTTCTTCGGTGGGCACGCTGGTTTCGTCGTCGTGGAGATGGTGCGCCAGCTCTGCAGGTAGGTCTGTCATGGTTCCGGTATAACAATCTTCGCTCTCAGTCTCACTCTCAGTCAGTCTGGTATCGCTCATACCTGAAGCTGAAAGATGTACAGTTTCTCTTAAGGTCTAAATCTAACACCATTTTTGGGGTGGGAGGTGGGGGGGGGGGGAGGATAACAAACAAAAAATCGGGGTGGGGGTGGGGGTGGAGGGCAACAACAAAAACAAAAAACAACAAAAAACCCATCTCAATCTTTTTTTCCCAGTTAACATGTGGCCATATATTTTAATATATGATTGATGAACATCACATAATAGTACAGTGGAACCTCCCTTATATTATAACTTATAAGACCTTCAAACATCCTCCAAAATGAGGTCTTATAAGGGAGGGGTCTTATAAGGGAGGTAATTTTAATACTTACAAAGAAGGGCAATGTCTCAGAAAAGTGGGTCTTATATGGGAGGGAGTCTTATAATGGGAGGTCTTATAAGGGAGGTTCCACTGCATTACTATTATCAAGATAATAATGGGAGAGTCACATATGGAGACAGCTCTGTTATTGACAAAATCACTGTTAATGTAGCCCACAGTCACTGGTCACACAGTAAAAATTCCAACCAACTATGGTTTGCAATCTAATCTATACTATAGTAGTTAGTAAGTACACAGGCAATTTCGATTTATAAATTTTATCCATTTCACTTCAGTCACACTCTCTTTCTCTCCTCTCCTTCAATGAGAATGGAACACTGTCGCTGAATATTTAATATAATGATGTTGTCAAGCTGAGAACTAAAACACAGTGGCTACGGGTACGGCATTGCTGCAACACTCAGACCATGTTCAGGGATAGTAACTCTTCCAAGTCGAATCTTTCGTCAACAAATTACATTTTCTTATTTCGTATATTTAACGTATCTTGTTAAGGAATAGGTACCGTAAGGGATAGGGTTAGTAGTTTTTGAAGACATGCGCACAATTTATGCGTCTCGTGATTGAGCGACGTACCCGTAGCCTGGAGAATGTGAGATACAGGCCCGTACCCCGAGCCTCTGCCTATATAAAAAGGCTGGTAAATTTATGGGTTTTGTCTCAACAAACTTTAAGAACAGACACCAGCATACCTGATAAGATTAATTATGAGACAACCATTCATAATTCAATCAGCATTAAAAAAAAAAAGGGGTCCTTCGAAATTGGTTATAAATCTTATTCATAACAGTACATGTCTACTTCATGACTAATCAACTATACTACTATTAGTACTAGTCATACCTTAGTGATAAGTTACTCCTAAAGGTATAAGTCCAGTTCTGTGTGGTCTAAATACACATGCGTCTTTGCGCAGTAACCATACATCATTTGATTGGATATGGCCATTTTCAGTCACTTACGTTGTTTCATGGAAACCGACTCTAACCCAACCCTAACCTTGTGCTAACCCTATCCCTTACCCGAGAAAAGCAAAAAGTTGTTTGTACTGAGTATTATGCAGTGAGAATGTTTAGGTGTGGGGCAAACAAAGTTTAACCTTTGCAAGTGACGAAAATAGCAGCCAATCAAATTGAAGTATGGTTACTGTGCACAGCTCTATCCCTAAATACTAGACACCTTTGTAATGGATTCATATTGTGTTCCAGTAATTGTAGTTTTGTAAGCACTGTACAAATGAGACCAGACAATGTACTCTATCACGTATCAGTATACATGTACTTGAATCTAATTAAGACATCCAAGCTATTTTAATTAAGCAAATCTATGCATATGCACGCCCGAACGTCTGCTTGAATGACCCAGTCTGAATCTGCTAAAAGTGTATATAATTATTCAGTCAAGAGGAAGAGTGATAGAATTCTATTAAAAAAAAATACAAGATGATTGGGTTTTCAGGAAGAGAAAAGATAAATTAAAATGAACAAAATTAGGGTATCACCCACGTTAGGGTATATCAAGCCCATGGCAAATGCAGTGATGTACACACGTGTGCTTTTGTTGTGATACTTGGCAACTTCATCGTTATTATTTACTGTTGTGTATCTTAACATGTATGTTAGTATTCCAATTTTAGATGATCACTCAAAAAGTACAGAATCAAACGAGAAATCAGAGCCACTCATTTATCTAGTCAATTGTGATCACTCAAAAAGTGAATCAAGTGTGTGTGCAGTGCGTGTGCGTGTGTGTTTGTGTGAATGATTGTGTGTGTGAGTGTGTGTGTGTGTGAATGTGTGTGTGTGTGTGTGTGTGTGTGTGTGTGTGTGTGTGTGTGTGTGTGAGTGTGAGTGTGTGTGTACGTGTACATGTGGGGCAAAGAAACGTTTCGGTACTATTTGGGAAACTCCATTTCGGCAGCAAAATGCGCCCGAGGCCGGTTTTTATGAAATTAGGTCAGTTCGACACAGTTAGTCAGATGTAAATAAAGCCAAATCAACAAACAAAATATATATATACGAATCAACTTCTACTTGTCGTTCTAATAATCAAAATCGTTTGCTCATACGCAAAATTTACCAGGAGCGAAACTGAAAGAAACCAACTCAAGTCCCAAGCCTAGGCCTACACTAGTACTACTACACTACTACAGAAACTAGTCTCAGTACAGAAACTAGTCTCAGTCAAGTTACCCTAATAAACAAACTATGGCCCCCCCAAAAAAATAGAACAATCTTTGTTGAAGTGAATCGGACCCTGTTCACACGCTGCTACATACAATAAAAGTACAAGAAAACAAAGTAATACGTGTCATCTTTGTTCTTATCTTACCGGAATGATCTTGTTCAGTCCGTCGGTTGCAGCCAATGTTGACCTCAGTGAAACGCTCGCCCTGCCCAAACACACAGCTGACTCGCACTCGTTCAAACTCGATCCAACCAGTTTGCCCAAGTCACATGACCTGCAGATGCCTGGATGATTGGATCACATGACCGGTGTCATGAGAAATAAGTAGCTCCCATGAAATATTAATAATAATGGGAATTTATATAGCGCTCTTTCTCACATGAGCTCAGTGCGCTTTACATTGATAACAAGAACATTAAAGGCAAACAAATAATTAATCATTAATAAGTACCCTTTGCATGCGAATATAACCATCCTAACCCTAACCCTAACCCTAACCACGGAAAGAACCAATAAATTGAGCAGGAGGGTGTAAATCTACATCTTTGCCGATAAATCGATGTACAAAGCCATGCCACTTAGTTTCGTAACATTCACAATGGCGGACGATATAAAAAATACAAAAATAAATAATGATAAATATTATAA
The DNA here is from genome assembly GCA_017654935.2 of Phymorhynchus buccinoides. NCBI lineage: Eukaryota > Metazoa > Mollusca > Gastropoda > Neogastropoda > Raphitomidae > Phymorhynchus > Phymorhynchus buccinoides. Next base: position 17,890,895 of record CM065689.1, on the reverse strand, counting down.
AAAATATTCCTGACTTATCACTATTTAATGATGAATCCTCTGTTTTTCCTGCATGCCACAAGACGCCTCTGAAAATATTTAGGGGTGAATCTTTCCCAAACAGCAAACAATTCGAATGAGGAATGGGTAATTATTTCATGAGGTATAATATTCTCTACACACCGGTGCGTGCGTGCGTGCTAGAAAAAAGACAAAAAGTGACTGCTTCACAAGTCAGAAACAACCTTTTTTTTCTTTCTTTTTTTAAAACCTTCTCCCATATGGTCTGTTAAAACTGTATACCATTCAAATTCTGATCTTTGTTTTACACTGTAATGTAAAGACAGTAGCTATTCATTGAGTTTTCATACACTGAAAAAAGCTTGTTTTCAGTCGGTGTGGTGGTGACCTCATAAAACTGAAATCAAGGTCAGGAGCTGTTGAAATAAGCTTTTCTTGGCCCTCCGACACTAGTATTAAGACCCGAAAGTGTGTGTGTGTGGGATGGGGGGGGGGGGGGGGGGGGGGTAGGAGGATAATAGAAGTCGGATGACCCCGCAAATTCGCTGATTTGTCATGACCGAGAATGCTGTTTATGTGCATTGATACCCATACATAAAAGACGTGTCAATCGGAGCAGCTGCAGTGCTGCAACACAAAAAAACCGTGTCACCAGTAAAATCGATAGCCTCGAGCGCGTGCGCAAAAGCGTGCGACACGGTGCGTGGGCGCCGAATCGCTTGTTTATAACCAGATTGTTTACATCACAAAACACACGCTTCAGCAACATCTACATTCTTGAAACTGCAGAAACATGGGTGCGTGTGTCCCGTTCAAGTTCATGCGTACCGGAAAACAGCTTGTTATTGTTGGCATTGTATCCGGTCGACCTGTAGCCGTCTGTTTTGTATTTTTAAGAAAGCATACCCAACATTGATAGATCGGAATTTTGAAATAACTCTCTCTCTCTCTCTCTCTCTCTCTCTCTCTCTCTCTCTCTCTCTCTCTCTCTCTCTCTCTCTCTCTCTCTCTCTCTCTCTCTCTCTCTCTCTCTCTCTCTCTCTCTCTCTCTCTCTCTCTCTCTCTCTCTCTCTCTCTCTCTCTCTCTCTCTCTCTCTCTCTCTCTCTCTCTCTCTCTCCTTTTCAGGAGTAGGCCTACAATAAAGACCAAAACGTTGCTAAGACTTGAGTTGCATTCAAATTCAGTTCGGCAATCAAGATTAAAAATTACCGTAGGGGTAAAGGTAAAGATGTGCCACCCCCCATGCATTTCTCGGTTAATTGTATTTTTCCGTTTTTGCCTTTCTTACCATACATAAAGCTGTATTTTAGGAACATTTTTAGCTAATTACCTTTTTGGAATACTAACCCTAACCCTAACCCTACCCCTAAACCTAACCCTACCCCCCACTATGTACTGCAGTACACCGCGATTTGTCACAGTTGTGGTTCGTTGCGTTTTTCCGTCTTATACGGTGGGGGGTAGGGTTAGGGTTAGGGCTAGGGTTAGGGTTAGGGTTAGTATTCCAAAAAGGTTATTAGCTAAAAATGTTCCTAAAATACAGCTTTATGTATGGTAAGAAAGGCAATAACGGAAAAATACAATTAACCGAGATAGGTAGGGGGGGGGGGGGGGGGGGGGGGGGGGGGCACATCTTGACCTTTTGGATGCGAGAAAGCAGGAGAGAAAAAGACTATTGAGAATTAACAACAAACAAACAACTTCTTTCTTCTTTTTTTATTATAGAGAATTTTTTTTTTAAAGAGAAAAAAGGGTGATGATCTGAGCATGACGAAACCACCTTTCAGGGCACTGTGCCAGGAAGCAGACCAAAAAAAAAAAGAAGCCAAACCCGAGAACTAGGGCGACATCTCACTGATCTCAATCTACAGGTATCGTGTGTAACGCGACGGATTTGGCCACATTTCTTTGCACAGAGCGTTTGAAACTGTTTGCAAAAGTTTGGGCAAGCAATGGGTGCGAAGCGGGTATGATTGCCTGATAGTTTACTAGCCGGTGTGGCCGCGTTCTCAAAATGGATTTGTTCTCACCATGTCTGCGCATGTGCGAAGAGTTAGGGATAGGTTTAGGGTTAGGGTTAGGGATAGGTTTAGGGTAAATTTAGTGTCGAATACACAAAAGAATAAATTTGATGGTACGTCATGATCGATTGAGGGTTTGGGTTTAGAAAAAGGAAAGAAACTAAGGGTTAGTGAAAACGGCTCCCCACACCGTTATTGCTAATAGATAATCTTTACATACATTATACGAATTATTCAAAAACTTCGGGACGGCTTTCCTGGTATTGCAGTACCTCCAGGATCGTTCCACTATCGCTATAGCTGAAAAATGGCCCACATGTGCCTGTTCCACATTGGTGGACGTTAAAAGGACTTTCGCTCTTATTGTTAACAATTAGTTTTATTATTGTTAACAAATACATTGGGGCGGATCGGGGGGGAGGGTACATTGTTTTCGGACCCCCCCCCCCCCCCACTACGAATCATCTGGTCCGCCCCTGAATTAGTTTTTATTATTGTCAAACATTTCAGTTTTATTATTGTTAATAATTTAGTTTTATTATTATTGATAATTTGAGTTTTATTATTGTTAATAATCTGAGTTTCATTACTGTTACTAATTCAGTTCCATTATTTTTTGAGTTTTATTATTGTTAATAATTTCAGTTTTATTATTGTTACTAATTTCAGTTTTAAATTTGAGTTTTATAATGGTTAATAATTGGAGTCAGTTTTAGCTCCAATAGAGCGGTCATCGTGAAACTCTGCCCCAGATATCGACCTTTGGCGTGTCCGGGTCCCAGCGAGTGACTGACCTAGAATGATGTCTGATATCAATGACGCATTGGTTGAACTCATTGCCGACCTGAATGAAATTGAATTTTACGTCCTCTCGACCTGGGAAGGCACATATGGGACATCTCATTGCCGACCTAATGAGATAATACGGCTTATGAGAGACGGGCAAAGACTCTAAAAGGGTAACTTAAGAGTTACGGCGAGCCGGGCTGATAGAGTTATCGTCAGTGGGGTAGTTATCCAAAGTATAACTGACTCATGAAAAGATAACTCCATCAGGCTTGAAAAAAAGAGTTAATGTAACCTAAATGTGTCACGTTTAAAAGGGACATAACCAGTGTTTCTGTCCTCACTACTCATATAGGGAAAAGGGACCGGGTGTTAGTCTTTCTTTTCAGTGTCTTTGAGACAGGTCAGCATTTTCCGTTCCCTTAGAATTAGGCCTAAAGGTTATTGGGACACCAGTAGAGGGGGAAAAGATTGAAGCCACAACACGAGACAGACACGTGGGGAATGAATGGCGGAATGGTATGGCGCGCCGAATGACCAAAACTCTATCTAGCAGTTCGACAGAGTTTAAAAACCCTATTGAACTGTTAGATACAGTTTCTAAACTATAGCTAGCAGTTAGATAGAGTTTCAAAACTCTGTCGAGCAGCTAGATACAGTTTCTCGTCGTAAAACTCTATCGAACGCGCCATTTTGATACTTTTTTAAACGAAGCATTTCATTAGGACTAGTATTTTTGACTGTGTAGGGCCTAGGCCTATTGTCTTATTCAAATTCACGGGTCACTGCCCTGCCAAGGCCACAAACTTGTCGCTGAAGCCATGTACCAATCAGAAATCGCGATAGAAAAACTATATCTCGATAGGGTTATTTTGTGGAAACCCTATCTAGCTGTTCGACAGAGTTTTAAAACTCTATCGAACAGCTAGATAGGGTTTTCAAACTCTATCGAACTGATAGATACAGTTTCGAAACTCTATCGAACAGCTAGATAGAGTTTTGTATCTTTGGCGCGCCATAGAATGGGCATGCTGTCTGTCTGAATGGAACTCCTACGCTGCTATTAACCATTTCACCGCCAGCCGCATTTCAGCCCGAAAACATTCCATTAAATGTACCTGCTGGGTAGAGAACAAAATCCATCTGCAGTATTGGGGATTCTTCTGTAACATATATAAAACAAGGTCTACCCTTACTTCCCAAAACTAAGACAATAGGGTCTTTGGATAACAGACCCCAATTTGATGCCTTTTAGTGACATAGGTGTTAAATCACCGTGGTGTCTAAAATTGCGACTTTGGCGGTGAAAGGGTTAACCGGGTAGGCCCTTTACTCAAATGGCGTTTATCACTGGTTGACATTAGCCTGTAGAGAGGGCCAATAGTAAATGAGAGCTATAGTATAAATGATAGTCTACAGCCAGTACGATATCAATGATATTCCACAGTATTGGAATATCATGTTACGGCTTAGTCTTTCGTGGAAGACTATGACTCTCGAACGAGGGGGAGGGGGGGGGGGGGGGGGGGGGGGGGCTTGCACCGGCTCTGGTGCTACAGCCAAGGGGATTTGGTTAGCCTTTGGGAATGACCTTCCCCAACGCCAACTCGTCGTCCTCAAAACAGTCCCTTTGGCCGAGACGGAGTGGTGGGGATGTACCCTCGGGCAAGGCATCTCCACTATGAACTAATTATCTCTCCAGCCCGCCAGAATAGTATCTGGGCAGCCCTCCTCTCTCTGCTATCTGGCAGTCATTGTCGGAAACGACAGACAGGCAACAACTCCATAAATATACCGACTCACAATCACTAGTCATTAATCCCCGAGCCGAAGGTTCGGGGAGCTATTGTTTTTGTCTGGTCCGTCCGTCCGTCCGGCGTGCCTCCATCCGTCCGGCTATTCGTCCGTTTTTCTCAAAAACTATTCAGTCTATCATCATCAAATTTGGTATACTAGTTTGCCCAGATGCAAGCTATCCACTGATGTATTTAGTTTTACATTAAGGTCAAGGTTGCGCCAGTTACGGGGTTCAAACCCCGAAACACATAATCGCTAATATCTCGCGAAGTTTTGCATGTATTTTAATGCAGGTTTTTTTCACAACATTTCTTGATGAATGGTCTATAACACAGTTGTCATGAATTTTTCTGTGCGCGCGTGTGCGCATGATCGCGCGCGCTCAAATCACGGGTCCGAACCCCAAGGCTATATATAAAAAAAACTATTCAGTTACGTGCTGTTTTGATGCCTTTTCATGTAGTTACGTGCTGTTTTGATGCGTTTTTATGTATGTGTACAGCCGACACATTCCGATTTCGGAGTACCTCGGCGATGCTGCGAGGGGACTTTGCAGCAGCTCGGCGTTGCACTTGTGTTTTCTCTTTTTTTTTCTCTTCCGGTAACGATAGCGATGGTGATGAAATTAGAGTCCAATCGTTAACGATAGTGATGTAACTTCCTCTAATCTGTCACTCTCTTTGACTCTTGCCTTTTCCCTTTGCTTGCTGTCTTCTACTATCTTTCTGCCTTACCGGTGTAGCAGGCAAGAAAGACTTCCAGGCAAAAAACACTCCCAGTGGTTTTTCCTAGGCAAAATGCACTCCCTGTGGATTATTTTCATAGGAAAGAAACACTCCCCTTAGGTAAACAATACTCCCGTCACGCAGGAAAAAAATACTTCAGGAAAAACACATTCCCCTTTGGCTTAAAAAAAATCTTACGGAATTTGATATGGCAATAGCTATAATTGCTACCACTACACTTTCCCCCCCTTAAATCACGATTTTACAGTTATTTGGAGAGAACAATTCAACGCGGTTTGAATTAATACCACTGAGTAAAATTCACTGTGTTTCAGTTGCTCTCAAATAAGCTTTCTTATTAGGCTATTTCACACTGGGCCGCCCAAAGGACAGCAACGCACTTTATGCCAAAGACAATCTGCATATTCAGAAGTTTTTAGAAGACGGATTTTACCCCAACTGGTGTCGGAAGAATCGCGGCACAAAAGCGAATTGGCGACGGGATGTGTGCAAAATACGTACTGCATGATGGATACTTACATAAGAAAACGAAAAGAAATGGTGCAGGTAGGTTCTATTTGTCTCTCTGTCTGTTTGACTGTCTGTCTGTCTGTCTGTCTGTCTGTCTGTTTGTCTCTCTCTCTCTCTCTCTCTCTCTCTCTCTCTCTCTCTCTCTCTCTCTCTCTCTCTCTCTCTCTCTCTCTCTCTCTCTCTCTCTCTCTCGCTCACAATAGAAACACTGATGAAAAACTCTATTTTGTAAATATGTGTGCCCATTTTGAAAGATGTATTTCATGCTCAACGAAATCAAAAAACAGCCATGAAAGAAAAAACGATCAGGGAAAAAAAAAGTCAGATGACAATCAGAAGACGAACGATATTCTGAAAAAGAATATGGATATGACTAAAATATGCCTTTTAGTTTAACATTTATTGTTTTAAGATCTTCCATTTAATTTGAGAGAGAGAGAGAGAGAGAGAGAGAGAGAGAGAGAGAGAGAGAGAGAGAGAGAGAGAGAGAGAGAGAGAGAGAGAGAGAGAGGAGAGAGAGAGAGAGAGAGAAAGAAAGAGAGAGAGAGAGGAGGAGGAATGAGCCATCATTTCATACTCATTTTTTGTTACTATTTTTAACACTGACTACAAGTGTGTTTTCTTTTTATCATTGTCTATGAAGCTTTTCCAAGAGAGAGAAAGAGAGTGGGGAGAGGATGGGAGAGAGGGAGAGAGAGAGAGAAGGGGGGGGGGGAGAGAAAGCGGGAGCGATTGAGATATTAAGAAGTAACAAAAATTTTTGCCTGGGGAGTGTTAATTTCCTAACGACAGTCTTATTTTCCTGGTGGAGGGAGTGTTTTATTCCTAGGCAAATAACACTCCCAGTGTTTTTTGCCTAGGTACAAAACACTCCCTCAGTGTTTTTTGGCCTGCAGTGTTTTTTACCTGCGACACCGGTCCATTCTCCTACTTTTTTGGGTTTTTTTTTTTCAAGAAACACTTTCAGAAAGATTTCCTTCAACCGAAGTCGGACTTGCTGGGCCCTAACTATTTCTTAGTTAGGCGCATAACGGCAGCATGACGCATTTGCGCTCATATGACATAATTGACAGGAAACTGTCTGAGCGATCGAAGAAGAAGATTCCCTCCGTAACTAATAAGTGTAGAGTGGCACACGGGTAACGCGTTCGCCTCGTATACAATAAACCTGAGTTCGAACCTGGGTACAGGGGATATTATCCTCTCACTCTGCACTAGGCCTTACGGTCTGAACGAGGAGTCTTTCGGATGAGACGATCAACCGAGGTTCCTTGTGCCCATGCACTTAGCACACGTTAAACCCAGTGGCAACGGAAAAGTTGTCATTTGGTCACAATTTACACACACACGCACGCACGCACGCACGCACGCACACACACACACACACACACACACACACACCTCTGTGACTATAAAGTACCAAAATACCAAAATACCAAAATAGGCTACTTTTTATACTTCCGACAGCGTGCGAAGCCGAACAATGATCATCAGGCCTAATTAGACCTGATGAAAGAGACTATCTGTATTGTTGAAAAAATTCGGGATTTTCCTGGTGTTGCACTGCCTCCTGGCATTGCCTCCAGGATCGTTCCCACCATCTCTATATCCACTAATGTTCCGCATGTGTCTGTTTCAGACCGGAGGACGTTAAGCAGAATTTCATCATCATGAAAGAGACAGGGTGTTTTTGTTAAACGACAATTAACACGATATCAATTAACCGATATTAATCAAAATAGTTATTTAGGGTTATCGTGATTCCCTGTATTATTATTATTTAAAAAAATTTAGTATGCTATAAACAACCCATTTCATCAATTCATATACAAGGCTTTGTATCCTATTTTATAACTCCTTGACCTTTTCGCCAATTAGACTTTTTGGTTGTAAATCATTTCAAATGATGTGCTTGCACATCCCTTGCGAAATAGAGAATGTCCCCCATAATTATTTCTATGTTGTTTACGTCAATGTAATGTCTGTTTTTAGTCCCCGAGCCGAAGGTTCGGGGAACTATTGTTTTTGTCTGGTCCGTCCGTCCGGTGTCCGTCCGTCCGGCGTGCCTCCGTACGTCCGGCTATTCGTCCGTTTTTCTCAAAAACTATTCAGTCTATCATCATCAAAATTGGTATACTAGTTTGCCAAGATGCAAGCTATCCACTGATGTACTTAGTTTGACATTAAGGTCAAGGTCGCGCCAGTTACGGGGTTCAAACCCCGAAACACATAATCGCTAATATCTCGCGAAGTTTTGCATGTATTTTAATGCAGTTTTTTCTTCACAACATTTCTTGATGAATGGTCTATAACACAGTTGTCATGAATTTTTCTGTGCGCGCGTGTGCGCATGATCG
>CM065689.1:17862677-17875177 GCA_017654935.2 Phymorhynchus buccinoides | reverse complement strand
CTGAGGTTGGTGCGGCAATCCTGTGTTGAGTTGTCCCAAGGTTGATTGCAGGATAGCAAACACCTCTTGCCTGAGTTTCCCCTTTAGCCTGGATTCATCATTGCTGATGATGTGGTTTGGTAGGCCGATTCGGGCGAAAATGGCTTTGAGTGCCGCGGCTACCTGACTAGCATCAAGTGAGGAGATTGGGGCGGCATCGCACTGCATGGTACATATGTCGACCACGGTGACTATGTACCGGAATTTCTTCTTCCGTTGAGGTAGAGGCCCGACCAAGTCGACTGCCACTCGCTGAAAGGGAGGGGTAGGTGACGGCTGTACGTGCGGCGGCCTGTCCCGATAGTACCTTCGGTGGGTGTTTGCGGGTACAGTGCTGCCTTTCACCTGAGGTACCTGTGGCGAGTGGTCTTGGGTCGTTAGGCGGACATTCCTTGGGAAGGATTTTCCAAGTTGTGGCGGACTTGGGGACTTGGGACAATCTGGATTGGCTCGCGCGGCAATTTGGTTTGCCGCGTTGAGAGGTTTCTTCCCTGCTGAGGGAGATTTGCTCTTTGGGAAGGAGGGAGGGAGTTGGTTTGTGGATTGGGGAGAAGGGAATCCTGCTGAAACAATAGCAGGTTGAGAGGGGTGCCCTAAAAACACATACTGTGATCCAAGTATGAGGTCATAGACAGGACTGTCCATGAGCACTGCCTTGATGGGTCCCTTTACATATCTGGTGTCGACATTGATTATGGCGACTGGCAAAGTGGATGGGGGGATTGCAGCATCAGGGCCTTGCAGAGAGATGAAGTCTCCCGTGTATGCTGACGCGGGGACTAAGGATCCGCAGACAATGGCGTCGCATGACAGTCCAGTGTCATAGAGACACTGAACAGGGATGTTGTTGACAGTCGCCTGTCCAACGACTGACGGTGTGCCTGGACACTGTACTGGGGAGGGGTTTGTGCAATTCTGCGAAGTCGAGACGACTTGCATAGTTGCAACATTTTGCCGCTTGTAAGCAAGTTTCCTGCAGTCATCCCGATTGTGGGTGTTCGACTTGCAGTATGAGCAGAATAAGGGTTGTCCCAGTGGTTGTCGTTCATGGGTAGAACTGTTTGACCCACTGTTGGAGTTGGGGTTACCCCTGCTCTGCTGTGAACCAGTGGAACCAATAACTTGCTGCAGTTTTGGCCTTTTAGGGGCGCTAGGTTCTTCATGGGCCAGAGTGTACCTATCACTTAGCTGGATGAGGTCAGCCAGAGTTGTGGCACCTTGTTCGGCAGTAAAGGTGCGTAACTCTGGGGACATGGTTTCGCGCAGTTGCTCGCCAACCATCAGTTCACGGAGATCCTCATAGGACTCTGATTTGGCAGAAAGGGACACCCATTTTGTCAGATAGTTTCCCAGTCTATCTGAAAATTGGGCATATGACTCTCCCCTACCTTTTCTGGTTGTCCGGAACTTTTTCCGGTAGGCGTCCGCTGTCAACTCGTATCTGTTGAGCAGGGCTTCTTTCAAAGCTGGGTAGTCGGTAATTTGGCTTGACGGAAATTTACTGTATACCTCATAAGCCACACCCCTGAGACTTTGGGCAAGCTTGAGGTTGAACTTTTCCGGAGCAAGCTCAAATTCCTGGGCCAGTCTTTCAAACCTATCGAGGAATGCATCGATAGACTCGGTTGCCTCATTGAATGCCTCCAATGTGAAGGTCATGGCTGAGGTATGAATGGGAGGGTGAAAATTTTGAGGCGCAGCAGTCTCGGAGTCTGCTGAGTTTTCAAGCTGCTTCATAGCTAGCTCATGGTCTCGCGCTTTTTCTCGCTCAGTGGCCTCAAGTTCGAGTTCTTTATTTTTGGCCTCCTGCACTAGTTGTCTCTGCCTTAACTCATGAGTACGGATTTGCTCTTGAGCCTCATGGGCTCTCTGTTTGTCTTTCTCGGCCTCCTGAGCCTCCCGAGTTTTGTCAGCCTCTTGAGCCTCATGAGCTCGCTGTTTGTCTTTCTCAGCCACCTCGCGAGCTTTCTCTTTGTCATATTCAGATATGACAAAATTGGCTAACTCTTGGCCTGACAATCCTAGAGATTCTCCCCATTCTTTAAGTTCCCTCCTAAGTTTAATAATCTCAGCCATGGTTGTAAATACAACTATTCAAAATAAAAACAAAGCTGCTGAGTTGAATGTATCAAACAACACTTAACTATTTCAGCATAAACAGAAATAGCATGCACATCAAAATAAAGTCATAAATAGCATTCAAACAAATCAAATCAAAACACAGTGAACCAAATCACAATAACTTTCCCAGTGGACACAAGATAAGTTTTTGAAAAGGAACTACAGTTTGAATTGAAATTTGTTAGACTTTATGAAAAAAAAATATCCCGGACGCGAGCCCCCAATTAGATGTGACGAGGTAATGGGTTAAAAGGCTAAGTCCCTAGGGAAGACTTTAGAAAATTTGCCTTTAGCCCACTTCTCTAGGGTATGGGAGATGAGCAACTTTCCCGGCCCCTTTTCATCTAATAAATTTATATTTGTGCCCGGGTTCTGGCTCGTATGGTTGTAAGAAATACAAGTGGTTGAATTGCTCTAAATGGCAGACAGAGAGAAGTAGGGTTTTACATGAAATTACAAGACTCCCACTCTCATCAGTCTGACCAAAGGGTTCAGGATTATTTGACACTTGTATTTTATTTACTCCCAAAATCTGCATGAGATTATGCAACAATAATAATAAAGCAGCTCAATGGCGCCAAAACAAAATATGGATAAAAAAACAATGAAATCCGAAAGGATTTACAAGACTTTTGTCTTTCTATAAGGTTCGCCCCATGCCGGAAGGGTTACTAATTATCTTCAGTGTCCGTAGGAAAGTTCAAATGATTGGCGCAGTCCGGTGGACTTAGCTGTTTCAAGTTCCTCCGTGGTGATCGGCGAGTGCTGGGTTGGCTGGGCTTGCTCGTCAGATGAGAGTAGCTCCCAGTCGTTCCGGTTACGGCTTCGCGGGATGGCACGGTTCAAGCGTGGTCTCCTCGCGGATTCTGGGTGCGGGTCGTCTTGGCGACGGACCCGTCTTGGTGCTTGGTGGAGTCCGGGATGATCGTCCGGCCCACGATGCCCTGCTGATAATCACAGGAGAAGGTGGATGTAGATCTCTATGGCTTAGAGACAAGGGGCTTCAGTCGGCAGGGCATTAGTGAATCCCAACCGGCTAGAAGGCTTCCCTTGTACAATAGCACTATGTAGTTAATAAATAAACTGAATTTCAGTTAACAAACTGAGATCAGAAAAAACATAAAAGGTGATCAAGACAACATCACTCTCCATCCAACACCTGGAAAGGAATGGTATCATAAAGTGCAAGATTGCGGCCCATAGGTTTCCTACTAAAAATAGACAAAAGGGTTAGTAGGCATAAAACTCCGGTTCTGGTACCAAAAGTGTTAAAGTCAAAAACACACACACACAAATAATCAGTGCACATTAATAGAATAGAATGTTTACCACTTCTTTTCTATAGCATATCTATCTACTCCTTATTCATCATTGAACATAGGATCTAGATCAAAACTAGGGTCAAACAAACAACCAGTCTCAATCACCAGTCATCAATAAGACTTACTAGGTGGGCTATTCTGGCTGGGAGAGGTGTTGCTCTAGTCAGTTTCAGCGTCTTGTGTGAAAAACTTTTTCTCACTACGCCAATTATAGCCTTCACTTTCAAACAATGAAAGCCTGCTATTGGTTTATTACAGTCGACACGTCACAAGATGATGTTCAGAGTGTACAGAACAATCACGCGCCTATTACATCCTTATCACATGCCGGACATTCCTAACCTTGTGATTGGAAAGGCAAAACCGTCTTCAAAGGGAGATAACCGTGGTTGTCACTTTCTTGTGATGGGTAAGGCCAAGGTGTCTTACAAAGGGAGCCGACTGTTGATATCACTATCTCGTGATGAGACGGTAGATAAGAGGGGGGGGGGGTGAAGGGAGATAACCTCTGTAGGGGTTACATGCCGACCGGGGAGACAAATCCCTTACTCGGCGTTCTCTTTGAAGCGGCCGGGCAATTAACGTGGCGGCTGGTCGAGACATGAAAAAGAAGGGGGGGAGGGAGACGGGGGGGGGGGGGGGGGGGGGGGGGGGGGGGGAACGGGGGGGGGGGGGGGGGGGGGGGGGTGTAGATAAGGAATAAAGAAAGCGGGTCGCGCGGGACACTTACGTCACATGCATACGAGCGACGTGACAAAAATAGATTCGGGCTTCCACTTCACACACAAAAAGTAAAATAAGCCACTGGAGTTATATCCCGTTGACCCACCAGAGTCGCTCACCCCACACACTATATAGACCTATCTATAGGCCCTATTGATTCCATGCACTGAACGACTGGTTGGACACTGACAATTCATAGGCTGTGGACAAAATCGAACAGATGTTGTTTACGTCGGCGCATCTGAATTGCGCCTATTTTGTTTACATTAACCCTATTGGCCACTGCAACGACCACCTTTTGCAACATTGATTGCCCTTGGTGGGTGAGGGAAAGATGCTTGAGTACTGACCAAACAAAGGATTAACTCTCGCCAATGACCCTATTTGAGGCCACTGAAGGGCTGCCTTTTTGCAAGATACTGACCAACAAGGGTTAACTCTCGCCAATAACCCTATGTGAGGCCACTGAATGACTGCCTTTTGCAAAATACTGACCAACAAGGGTTTAGCTCTTGCCGTCAAAGGCTTTAATAACCCAAGTTGCAATTAATGGCCAACACTCAATGGTCAACCTATGGCGATATTTTTCACGCCAGAGGGCAGTCAATGCACTAGGGGTTTATCACGCGATTTTCTTACTTGGGCGTAGTGAGAGAGAGAGTGATGGTAGGACCACTCACTCTCTCTCTCTTTCTTTATCCCCAACTAATAATATAGAGAGGATTAGCCCCACACGAGCGTCATGCCCTCTGGCGTGAGAAAAGTCGCACTAAGTCTCTCATTGCTCCTCTGTCAATTGTGCCCGTTGTAGTCACCAATTTTGCCCGTTAAATTAAAATGGTTGAAATGGCTCTTGGGGAAAAGAAGACACGGTGGTAGTTTTGCATAAAACGTTGATTTTTATTTATTTTTCTCAGAAGATAGAGCTAACATTCCTTATATAAATATACGGAAAATAGAATTCAAACAGGTTTGTCCAGTTTTTGATGTCATAGTCACCTGAAATTTGTGCACAAAATTCTCTCCACCACCACCACTGCATGGGTCGGATGGTCATACAGGGGGCATCGGCAGTTCGGGCCTACAATTATCGCCCCTTTCGTGTCAGCAAGTAGTATAAAGCCTCATTGGAAAAGGTTTTTTTAACAGTCTGCCCCACATGGCCGAAAGGCCCAAGAGGGCGTAAAACATTATTTTCTCTCTTTTTTTAAAAGTTTTTCTCATATGACTTAGGTCGAGAAGACGTAAAACTTTATTTTGTTTTAAAAGCTGTCATGTCCCGTGCCTTCCCAGGTCGAGAGGACGTAAAGCCCTAAATTTCATTCATTCATTTTAAAAAGCTGAAAAAAGGGGGGAGTCAGTGTGTGTGTGTGTGTGTGTGTGTCTCTGTGTGCGCGCGCATGTGTGTGTGTGTGTGTGTCTGTGTGTGTGTGTGTGTGTGTTAAAGTCAAAATTGTATTTTTAGATGGACATTACATAATAATATAAACATTACATTATGCTTTTTGTTTGCACAAAGCCAACTTGGTGTGTGTGTGTGTGTGTGTGTGTGTGTGTGTGTCTGTGTGTCTGTGTGTGTGTATGCGTGCGTGCGCGCGTTGGCCTTTTTTGTTGTTGCTGCTTTTTGGTGTTTGTTTGCTTTGCGCCAAGGAGTGTCATGCGAGCGCACTCGTCTTCACCCTATTGTGCCATGTTCCAACCCAACACTGTAGCTGCAAATCTGGTGTCATGAGAAATAAGTACCTACCGTGAAATAATTACCCTTCAAAAGCGCACTAGAACCGTTCTTCTTTCATGTGATAAATAAGTCAAGTATTATTTAAGATAGTTATATTTAAGTGCTCAATCTACACGGAAAGAACCAAGAAATAGAGCAGGAGGGTGTAAATCTACATTTTTGCCGAGAAATCGATAGGGGAAGACGGGGTAAAAAGCGCATGGGCGGGTAAGAAGCCCACCCCAATTATCTCATGAAATGAAGCAAATTTCAGTCTCATTTTGCCCATGAGACGAGCGTTAATGTCTAGCATTCGTCTCATGGGCAAATTTGACTGACATTTTCTTTATTTCATGAGATAATTGGGGTGGGCTTCTTACTCGCCCATGCGCTTTTTACCCCGTCTTCCCCTACATAAGGATGGTGGGAACGATACTGGAAATCTTACTCCGGAATCTGTATAATTTCAAATGCCCCAAATGGTCTTTTGACCCAGAAGGCGTTAAATCTCTATTTTTCTCTCTCTCTACTGGAAATCGGGACTTTACTGGTTTAGCACTGCCTCCGGGTATTGCCTCCAGTATTGTTCCCACCATCTTTGTATTTACAAATGCCCCACATGGCCGAAAAGCCGCAGAGGGCGTAAAACCTTATTTATCTCGATACTGGAGTATGCAGGTTATATTTTTATGCATATGTGGCGGTACCATAGCCGATGAGGTTTAACCGAGGCGTGGTTACCGCTACAGCTATCTGTATTGTTTTTAAAAAATCGGGACTTTGCTGGTGTGGAACTGCCTCCGGGTATTGCCTCCAGTATTGTTCCCACCATCTTTGTATCTACAAATGCCCCATATGTGTCGGTTCCAGACCGAGAGGACGTAAAACACCATTTTTCATTCATTCGATACTGGAGGCAATGCCCGAAGGCAGTGCAACACCAGTAAAGTCCCGATTTTGTTTTAAGCAATACAGATAGTTTTGCTATATGACCCAAGCCCTGTCCGCAAGTCCTAACCTCTTTAAGGGGGTAGACCTATCATACGAGGGCTCACTAAATTATTCTTTTACATGTAGTCATAAAAGTAAATCTATTGAATAAAGTTATCCCAAATTTAGCCTGAAAGTAAAGCACAGACTAAAAACAAGCGCGAAATCGCAATAGTTTGTGGCACGCGGTCTATTTTTACCACTCCAATCATGAGTTACCTCCCCTGGCTTTTCAATAATTTTAATCTGTAAACCAGAATGTTGTGAAGGTGTGCCTCCTTAATAGGAAGAGATCGGCGCAAACCATTTTGCCGTCGTGACCTTGACCTTGACGTACGACCTTGAAAACCGAAAATCTATTTTTAGCCATATCTCGGGCACCGATCAACATAGGATGTTGAAACTTGGTATGAAGGTGGTTTGGCTTATGCCCGTTCTGATGATGGCATACCGATCAAGGAGCCTGAAAATCGGAGGGTCATTTCTTTCTCCTTCTGTCTGTCCCAAGGATATCTTTCGAACGGGTTGACAGAATCACGTCAAATTTTGTGTGCTGGTGTGTCACCATGAGAGGAAGGCATCCGCGCAAACCATTTTGCCGTCGTGACATTGACCTTGGCGTACGACCTTGAAAACCGAAAATATTTCAGGGGCCATAACTCCCACACCGTTAGTGTTAGAGTCTTCAAATTTGGCATGAAGGTACTTTGGCTTATGCCCGTTCTGATGGTGGCATACCGATCACGGTCACGGTCCGGGCGATCAGTAGGCCTTGAAAGTGGTAGGGGTCTACACATTGGGTTTTAAGCCATATTTTCCACATTGGTACTTGACAGAAGCGCGTCAGATTGTGTGTGGTACTGTATACCCTAGAGAAGAAAACATCCGAGCATAAATTATCACCATGCTGACCTTGACCTTGAAGTGTGACCTTGAAAACCGAAATTTCCTTCTTTGCGCTATATGTTTCTTCTTCAAGATGTATCTCGTGAACTAGAAGACAGAATCCCTTCCAATTTTGTGTCAGGATGTGACACTCTACGGGGTGTCGCAAGTGCGTGGCATTGCTGGTGACGGACATGTCTGCCGCTCGGAGACGCCCTTGTTTCATATGCTGAGCTAACAGTGTTTGTTTGTCTGTTAAGAGACTACTCAAAACATTGTGTCGTTTTCCGATTAAGTCTTCCCAGATAGCAGTTGCGATATAGCTGCTATTCTCGAGGGCTGGGCTGAAATTTGTTTACAATAAAGATGTCTTGCCCGGCCAGGGTATATATCTCCACCCCCTCGGCCTTCTTCTTCTTCTGCGTTCTTCCCAGGCCATATGGCCATAATGGGTAAGGTACGTATATGACAAGACCTTCAATGCTGCACTTGGGTCATCTCCAAATATGGAAAGTGACGCCATTCGCGTGACAATGTCGGTTTTCAGCGAAACTTTAGAACGTGTATCTTTTAACCATTCAATCTTAAGTTAAGGCAACTCTAGCCTTAACCCTAACCCTATCCCTAACCATAAGCAACTAAAACCTTAAACCATCAAATACACAGAAAAATAAAAATTTGACTAAGAATTGAGTGTTCCATGTTTGGAGGTGACCAAGTGCAGTATTGAACGCCTAGTACGTATGTGTCCAAATAAAAGGCCAACTGATCTTTTTCCATATGAAGCACAAAGAGCGCCAGTCAAGAATAGCCCAGTAAACCACTTGGCCTACTTATCTGTGAGCCAGTGCAAATGTCTCCTAGTTTCACCAAAGATATTCTAAAAGGGTCAGATGGATTACTTAAAAGCTCAGCGAACCGGGCTGATAGAGTTATCGTTAGTGCGGACGTGTACACTATTCACAGTGGAGGCTATCCAAAAACTGGGACTGGAACTTGAACGGAGAATTCAACTGGCCTATCGATGTGTAAAATGTGTCACGTTTTAAAGGGACATAACCAGTGTTTCTGTCCTCACTACTCATATAGGGAAAAGAGACCGGATGTTTATCTCCCCCTGTACAGTCTTTGGTTTCACAAACGAGAGAGAGAGAGAGAGAGAGAGAGAGAGAGAGAGAGAGAGAGAGAGAGAGAGAGAGAGAGAGAGAGAGAGAGAGACAGACATAGAGAGAGAGAGAGACAGAGAGAGAGAGAGAGAGAGAGAGAGCAGAGAGAGAGAGAGAGAGAGAGAGAGAGAGAGAGAGAGTGTGTGTGTGTGTGTGTTGTCAGAGTGAATAGCACTAATTACAAATGACCTGCCGCTGGCAACCAAGCCACAACAGTACAGACAGACGTATGGTGGAGTGGATGGCTTGCACTGTAGTAACCTCATAACCAGTCCCACATCAACCAACCATCCACGGTAGTACCATGCAACAACTCTTCTTTATACGCACGCGGACGCATACGCGCGCGCGCGCACGCACACACAGAGACACACACACACACGCACGCACGCACACACAGAGACACACACACACGCACGCACGCACGCACACACAGAGACACACACACGCACGCACGCACACACAGAGACACTGACACACACGCACGCACGCACGCACGCACACGCACCACCACCACCACCAGCACACACACATCGGCTAAGAGAGAGAGAGAGAGAGAGAGAGAGAGAGAGAGAGAGAGAGAGAGAGAGAGAGAGAGAGAGAGAGACAGAGCGAGAGAGAGAGAGAGAGAGAGAGAGAGAGAGAGACAGAGAGAGAGAGACAGAGAGAGAGACACAGAGAGAGAGAGAGAGAGAGAGAGAAGAAAGAGAGAACAGAGAGAGAGAGAGAGAGAGAGAGAGAGAGAGAGAGAGAGAGAGAGAGAGAGAGAGAGAGAGAGAGAGAGAGAGAGAGAGAGAGAGAGAGAGACAAACAAGGAAAGAAACACAGGTATACAGAGACAGAAACAGAGAGAGGAATGTCGTTGCAGTATAGGCTCAAGAATAGTATCATAGTCCTTGATAGGCTAATGTTGTAATGTGGGTTGGGGGGCGTGGCCGGCTGCGGCATGGGGGGGGAAACCAGTTTCAAGCTGTAAAGTAAACAAGTCCACGCTGCGCAGCTATAAAACACAGACACACACAGACACACGCGCGCGCGCACACACACAACTAGTCCAAAGCGTGACACGAGAGACCTGCGGTTGTGGTTCAGTGGTATCGACACCACTTACTTCTTATTTTTGGCTTCTATATTCGATAGCAACAGCGGGGTAAAAAAAGAAACGAAACAAGCCATAGGGTATTATCAGCCTATTTTGCTTCTTATCGTGATAGCACATTCCGGCTTTTATTAGTCCTCGAGAGCAACGAGAGAGAGAGAGAGAGAGAGAGAGAGAGAGAGAGAGAGAGAGAGAGAGAGAGAGAGAGAGAGAGAGAGATGATGATGATGATGAGCTTAGCGTCCTATTAGACAGTACAGACCGTCTCAAGGACAGTATTCCTGAAGACGAAGACTTCTCAGTGAGGTGGTGATGATGATGATGATGATGATGATGATGGAGTTGATGATGGGACAGGAGTTCCTGACGTGGCAGACGTCGTCGTTGATGATTCCGGCACTACGTTGCACACCCCTTACAGACGAGGGTGCACCTCCGGTTACTGGAACATTTTGGGAGGGAATCCGAATCGAAGAATATCTTGTCCTCTGATGCTGAAGACAGCATCCATGTGAGTTCTTGATCTTGAGGCTGGTGTTGACAATCTATGAGGCGGTAGGAGACTTGAGCATTGTGAGACCAGCCGAAGGTTGTCCAGGTGCTCCTCAGTGTAGTCCGCCTGTCTTGTATCGTTGGTGTTGAGAGCAACGAACCACAGACAGTATTATAGGCCTATCGCAAAGCGCCGGTGTCGTATATAATACTGTCGCTCATAAAATTGTGTCGCAGAGACAGTATTTCCCAGGAAATACTGCAGCTTATTCGTGAAAAAGTGTCGCTGAGCAACATTATTTTATGAAAAAATTGAAGCGCGACAGGATTTCACCAGAAATGTCCATAAAATGGCGTCGCTACCTACAAATAAAATCGTGTCGCAGCGACAGCATTTCACGTCATACTGTGAAATACTGCTGCCAAAACGCTACGACCATATTTCACAGAAAATATTAACTCTAGCAGCAACATTTCACGTGGAAATGTGTCGCAAGCGACAGTATTTACTGACTACAATATTTCACAGTGTCCTGTCGCAAAAAACTGTCGCAAAATTTGGAGCGACAGTATTTTAAGGCATGAGACAATATTTTATAGGACATTTTTCGTGAAAAATTGTCGCGCGACAGTTTTTTTCAGAAAATAATATCGCTGTAACAGTATTTCACGTGAAATGCTATCGCTGCGACACGATCCCACGGCGACAGTATTATATACGACACCGGCCGGCCTCTCTACTGCCAGTAGTCACAGGCCCAAATGATGATCATTTGATCCTCATCAAATGATGAGGATGAGGATGAGGAGGAGATGAGGAGGAGGAGGAGGAGGAGAAGGGGGTTCTTCTTGCCTCTGCTTTGGCTGCTGTTACCGATGATGATGATGACGACAACGACGATCATGTTGTCAGTTGTTGTTGTTGTTGTTGTTGTTGTTGTCGTACCCTGGCTCTAAAATGATTGTTATAGTGATCCACGATGCTCTATTTATGACACCATACAAGCAAATACCCATTGACAACGAGTGGAGTTGTTGTTGTTGTTGTTGTTGTAGTTGTTGTTGTTGATGACGTACCCTGGCTTAAAGACTCCAGGGACTGATCATCTCAACAGCCGAAGCGCTTGAACACTATGGTACATTACGTGTGTAACCGTTTTTGATTACCCCTGCGCCACGTGAGCAGCCACACTCCGACTTCGGAGGATTATCTATGGACTGATGATGTTATGCTAGGAGCTTGCCATGGCCAAAGACAATCCCCGGATAACTACGGCATGCAGAACATAACATAACAACATTTTGATGTAGCCTTGGTGTTCTAGCTTATGTCAGTTAGTCTGACACAGCCTTTTGACCAAGGCGTGTTAACAAGACTAGTGTATAGTGACGTTATTTCCTTGACTAAAAAACAAACTAAATATGTACTGGTAGCATTTCAGGGGGGCGGGGGGGGGGGGGGGGGTGTGCTTTTGTCAAACGTACGAAACAACAAAACAGTAGGCCCCATACTTGCCTTCTTCACAAGCAAGCACTGAGTCTCCAAACCAGGAAGCCTTAACCCTTTCACCGCCAACCATCTCTGTGCCAAAAATTTCCATTAAACGTACTTGGCTACAGAAAAGATTTCGTCTGCGCTATTGGGGGATTTCTCTGTGACACATTTAGAATGGGGTCGATCCTTACTGCCCGAATTTAGGAACACGATATCATTCAATAACAGACCCTGATTTCAAGAGTTTTAGTGACATGGGTGTTGAATCATTGTGGTGCAAAAATGCAACATTGGCGGTGAAAGGGTTAAAAGATACACTGACCCACCACGATTAAGTCCCTTGGTTTTTTTTTGGGTAGCTGTGACCCATATGCAAATGCCCCCAACTTGAAATTGAGGCTGCTCTTTAAAATGATGTTTCGTTTTTCAATTTGGGGGCATTTGTATTTGA
>CM065689.1:17847677-17857677 GCA_017654935.2 Phymorhynchus buccinoides | reverse complement strand
CATCATCATCATCATAATCATCATCATCATCATCATCATCATCATCATCATAATCATCATCATCATCATCATCATCATCATCATCATCATCATCATCATCATCATCATCATCACCATCATCATCATCATCATCATCATCATCATTATCATCATCATCATCACCATCATCATCATCATCATCATCATCATCATCACCATCATCATCATCATCATCATCACCATCATCATCATCATCATCATCATCACCTCAATATGAAGTTGGGGGAATTTGTATGTGGGTCACAGCTACCCAGAAAAAAACCAAGGGACTTTATCGTGGTGGGTCAATGTGTCTTAAAGATTCTGTAGGGTGTTCTTGTGCCATGTATGTTTTGAGGGGCAGAGGCTCGGGGTACGGGCCCGTATCTCACATTATTCTCCAGGCTACGGGTACGGCACTCAATCACGGGACGCATATAGTGTGCGCAACTAGTGATGTCTTTAAAAAAAACCTACTACTAACATTAACTCCGACATGTTCCTAACCCTATCCCTAACCCTATTCCTTACCAAGATGCGCTAAATATACGAAATAAGAAAATGCATTTTGTTGACGAAAAATTCGACTAGGAAGAGTTACTATCCCTGAACATGGTCTGGGAGTGTTGCATTAATGCCGTACCTGTAGCCACTGTGCTAAACGACCACTTTGTCGTTTATTGACTCGCTTGTTTTGCAACACAAACGATTGAATTTTGGTGTGCACATGCTCGAATCTTTCATTGACAAAGTGGTAAAGTTTCAGCAAGATTCAATGAACGGTTTTGAAAATATGAAGCAAAAAGTAAAAGTAGGGGAAGACGGGGTAAAAAGCGCATGGGCGGGTAAGAAGCCCACCCCAATTATCTCATGAAATAAAGACAATTTCAGTCAAATTTGCCCGTGAGACGAATGCTAGACATTAACGCTCGTCTCATGGGCAAAATGAGACTGAAATTTGCTTCATTTCATGAGATAATTGGGGTGGGCTTCTTATCCGCCCATGCGCTTTTTACCCCGTCTTCCCCTATGGGTGCGAACACACCCACGGGGTACGGGGAAGGGTTATTAATGTTATTTGATAGTTCTGTGTAATATTTATAATCGGCCTGAGATTGTATCACTAAGCATACAGTAACGCTTGTCACTCTACGCTACTACTAATTAACAACAACCGCAAACAAAGCCGCTACTGGTTCTAACTTAATTAATTAAAGCGTGGGCCAATTAATTAGCAACTTTCGCCGCCTGTCGACACTGACATTCGATATAGTAAGCATACAGTAACGCTTGTCACTCTACGCCACTAATTAACAACAACCGCAAACAAAGCCGCGCTACAGGTTCTAACTTAATTAATTAAAGCGTGGGCCAATTAATTAGCAACTTTCGCCGCCTGTCGACACTGACATTCGATATAATATAGTAGGGACAATTATTATCAACTCGTTATACCGACTACTGGCAAGTGGGAAAGTGGGAGGAGAGGGGTGGGGTTGGGGGGTGTCGGTTGAGTGACATGCACTTTCATTTCATTATTAACACTGAACAAAGTTGGGCCCGTGCCTGACTGGAAAACCCGTTCTAACCAGTTCTTACCGGTCTGTGGTCGTCCGCGCGCTGAAGTTGAACCGACGAGAGAGGCAATACAAGTAAAGTAGAGTACAGGCAAGCAAGCCGGGTTTTTTTTTTTTTGTAGTCTGAAAAGAAACAACAGCCGCAACAAAAATAATATATAAAAAATTTATGCTAGCCTAGCAGCTCCCGCGAGCAGCGGAGTGGAACAAGTTGTGTTGTGGTTTTCCCTGTATTTCATCATCCACCTAGTTGTGTGTGTGTGTGTGTGTGTGTGTGTGTGTGTGTTTGTTTGTTTTGTGTGTGTGTGTGTGTGTGTGTATGTGTGTGTGTGTGTGTGTGTGTGTGTGTGTGTGTGTGTGCGTGCGATGTGTGTGTGACTGTGTGTGTGTGTGTGTGTGCGTGCAGTCGTGCGCTTTCACAGCTGGTAGACTAAAAACTAGGTCTTAAAAATTAAAACAGTCGAAACATGTTCCATCTGTTTGGGTGCGGATGCGCGCGCGCGCGCGCGCGTGTGTAGCCTATGTGCGCGCGTGCTTCTGTGTGTATTAATGCGTGTGTGTGTGTGTGTGTGTGTGTGTGTGTGTGTGCCGCGTGCACGTGTGCACATCCACGTTGCAGTTTTTTTTCATTCTTCATTGCACAACAGCGTCGCACGCGCTCACATAGACAGACTTACAAAACAAAATGGTGAGCCATATAGACTATGGCTTACGAAGTGGGGGGGGGGGGGGGGGGGGGGGGGGGGGGGGGCTGGCTGGGGGGGGGTGGGGAGACGTTCTTTCAATATTTTTAGATTTTAGTGGCGATCTAGGATGCGCAAGCACAGCAACAAATGAGACCTACTTTTGTTTTTTTTTTAATGTATATATATATATTTTATTTTTTTAATGATTGTTTTTGTTTGTTTTTTTAACTTGAGGTAGGCCTACACCGCTACCGCTGTTGACGATTTTCACAAAACGGGCTTCAAGTTCTTGCAGTAGCAGCGTTCTTTGAGTGAAACCAAAAAGCCTAAATATTGCAAAGAGTGATAACTTCGCAGCTAGCCTACAAACATACATTGCAAAAAAGGATTGAAGCCAACTGTCTCCGACTTCCCACCTGGACAGTAAAGTGTTAGCGTTGTTGTAGGCAGTGAGTGAGTTCCGACAATGATCCCCAGCTGTAGTGTAGCTGAAAGGTTGGGGGGTATACAAAAAAAGATAACCAAAAAGAAAACCGGCTTCAGTCAGCTGCGGAGTGCGAGCTCTTTCTATATTCAGGCTTTTTGGTGAAACTGAACGGACGGTATTCATGTCGAGGTAGAATGAGACTTAGCATGATGATAACTTAGAAGCTCTTCCAAAAAGTCATATTAAAACCTATCATTGGAAGAGCTTCTAAGTTAGCATCATGCTAAGTCTCATGCTATCTCAACTTGAATACCGTCCTGGCACCATCGTAATAGGAACCACAGGGCTCCCAATCGTCCCTCAAAACAAGGGGTCCCAGGGACTCTTCACTTACAGTACAGAGGGTCCTAGAGGCGGGATAGAGGGTCCCAGTGGCATTGCGAATGCTAAAAAAAAACATTTCTAGTGCATCCCTGGGACCCCCTGCACATTCTTTTAGAGGGTCCTATGGAATTTCAGTGCTTTATAGACCCTCAAATGGGGGTCCCTGGGAGCCCTGGGAACCAAAATAAATCAGGGACAGTGTGTTTTGCCCATAATCGTCACGATCGGTTGAATGGTTTAGGCGGCTGTGGTATAGTGACGGGACAGGAACTTTTTTCGTCTGTCTGTTTGTTTGTTTGTTTGTTAGTTTGCAACTTTCCCAGGTACACCTACAGAATCGGAACGGCGTAGGTCCTCGTCATGAAAATCCGTTTAACGTCCTCCGGTCTGAAACAGACACATATATACATGGGACACTATTAGTAGATATAAAGATGGTGGGAACGATCCCTGGAAGCAATGCCCGGATTTGCAGTGCAACTCCAGGAAAGTCCCGATGTTTTAACGATACAGATGGTCCTCGTCAGTTTTAAGGCTGCTCTAAGTACTTGACCCTGAAACAGCTGAGAGTGCAGAAATTAATAAACATTCCGGTGTGTGGCATTCTCAAAATGGATTTGTTCTCAACATGTCTGCGCATGCGCGAAATCGATCATGACGTAGCGTACGTATACCATCAGATTTTATCTTTTGTGTATCCGACACTAAATTGACCCCAAACCTATCCCTAACTCTATCCCTAACCTATCCCTAAACCTAACCCCCTAACCGTAACTCTAAACCTAACCCTATCCCTAACTCTTCGCAGACATGCGCAGACATGTTGAGAACAAATCCGTTTTAAGAACGCCACACCGGAGCCACGCTGTAGCCAAAAACGAAAGTGGGCCTACGTCATGTTTGTATGCCAGTCCAGTCGTTGCCGACTCATGACTGCCAGATAGCACAGAGAGAGAGAGTGGGGGGGGGGGGGGGGGGGGTGTGGGGGGGTGGGGGGGGGGGGGGGGGGGGGGGCGGGGGAGGGGCAGATACTATTCTGGCGGGCGGGGCGAGAATTTGTTGGGTGGGGTGGTTTTCTGTTTATCGTTGAGGTGCCTTGCCCAGCGTACATCCCCACTCGTCTCGGACAAGAGGGATTATGAGGACACGGCTGGCAGTTGAGGAAGGTCCCCCCCAAAGGGAAGCGCCCGTCCCTTATGCTGCTGCACCAGAGCCGAATGGCCGCAATACAAGCCCCCCCACGCCACACCCCCGCCACCCTCACCCTCGTTCGAGAGTCAGAGTCTTTCCACAAGAGACTCAACTGTACCCATAATTCCAATTCCCCCCGTGGGGATACGGGGGGGGGGGGGGGGGGGTCTTTCGTAAAGGTAGTTTCCCCTACATTCTGGAAGTTCTGTGTTTGTAAATTTACCCTAAATCTGCCACTCTCTTTGACTCTGCCTTTTACCTTGCCTTTCTATCGTCTAACTATCTTTCTTACTTATTGGTCCCAATCTCATGCCTTTCTTTCCCCTCAAAAAACAAAATCTTCCAAATAACTTTTTCTCATTTGAACTCACCTCCGAACGAAATCGGAAATGTGTCGGCTGAATGTAGCGGGGGAGACCAGTTGAAACTGAAAACCGAACACATGATACGTACCTTACCCATTATGGCCATATGGCCTGGGAACGCAGAAGAAGAAGAAGAAGTAGTAGTAGTACAATGATTTGGTATTACTGTAGAAAATCATCTATTGTACAACTGTCAAATTAACGTTCATGTAAGCCCTACCCAAAAAGCCAATAGAGGCCTACTGCGCCTATGCACCCCCCCCCCCTCCCCCCCCCCCCCAATGATCCCCTTCCGACTTCACCTAAGTAGGCCTATTTCGCCGTGTGCGGTCCGGTAGGCTACATGTGCGTATATAATGTATTGACAATGCATACTTATGAAAAAGTGTAGTATGCTATCAGCAATTAACTTTGGTAAATGTGTGTATGGATGAGTGCGTGTGTGTGTGTGTGTGTGTTGTGGTGTGTGTGTGTGTGGTGTGTGTGTGTGTGTGTGTTTTTTGTGTTTGTGTGTGTGTGTGCGTGCGTCCGTGTGTGTGTGTGTTGAGAGGAGAGAGAGAGAGAGCGAGAGAGAGAGAGAGAGTAGAAATAGAGAGAGAGAGAGAGAGAGAGAGAGAGAGAAGATAGAGAGATCATTTGTGGTGTATGCGCCGCGGAGTGTGTGTTTGTGTCAACTGCCGTGTGTGTGTGTGTGTGTGTGTGTGTGTGTGTGTGTGTGTGTGTGTGTGTGAGAGAGAGAGAGAGAGAGAGAGAGAGAGATGTGTATGTGTGTGTGTGTGTGTGTTGTGTGTGTGTGTGGTGTTTGTGTGTGTGTGTGTGTGTGTGTGTGGGTATGTGTTTGTGTGTGTGTGTGCGTGCGTGTGTGTGTGTGTATGTGTGGTGTGAGAGAGAGAGAGGGAGAGAAAGGGAGAGAGGAGAGAGAGAGAGATAGACAGCAAAGCAGACAGACAGACAGACAGACAGAGAATGTGTGGTGTATACCTCGCGAAAGTGTGTGTGTTGTCTCTTGTGTCACTGAGTGAGTTTATTAATGTGTCCGTGAGTGTGTGTGGTGTGTGTGTTTGGTGTGTGTGCGCGCGCGCGCGTGCGTGCGTGGGTTGTGTTGTGTTGTGTTGTGTTTTGTTGTGTGGTGTTGTGTGTGTGTGTGTGTTTATGTTTGTGTATGCCAGTGTGTGGGTGTTGTGTGTGTGTGTGCGTTTGGCGCGGTGTGTGTGTGTGTGTGTGGTGTGTGTGTGTGTGCGTTGCGTGTGAGCGCGTGTGTGTCCTCTGTTGTTCTTGCTATGCACGGCGTCAGCACTTTTTAGCACATGAAAAGTGTCTTCGTATGTGCCGCTCTTGTGAAGTTCTCGAACCTATTTTGCCGACTGAATCGAAACACACACACAAACACACCCACACAACCACACACAACACACACACACTACACACACACACTTGTCTGAATCATTTTTAGTGGAAGGACTTTAAACTGAGCAAAAACACACAACACCACACACACACACCACACACACACACACACACACACAACACACGCATACACCACACACACACACACTGTAGGAATCATTTCAGTCAAGGGCGTTAAACTGAGGCAACACAGGCAACACAACAACACACACACACACGACAAACACACACACACACACACACACACACACACACACCCACACACACTTGTCTGAAGCACATTTAGTGGAAAGACGTTAAACTGAACAACCACCACCGCGCACAACGCCGCACGCCGGCACACCGGCACACGCACGCACGCACACCGCACATACACACACACACACACACAGCGCGCTGGAATAGAGATATTTAAACAACTGGCGCGTATTGGCCACTGCCCTAGGGCAATTAACGCCCTTGACGGCGAGAGTTAAGCCCTTGTTGATCAGCATCCGAAAGGGAATTCACCTTTGCAAACGGGCAGCCATCTCAGTGGCCTCAAATTATGGTTATTGGCGAGAGTTATTCCGCTTGTTTGGTCAGTATCTCCACCATCTTCCACCACCCTCCAGGGGCTATTCACTACTCTGCAAAAGGTATTCTTCTGCAGTATTTCTTCGAATTCATATTAATGTACTAATGTGTTGACCCTTTGTTTTGCTGCATGTGAATATAATTAATTTGATATATTCGATTGTTTATATAATATGTGTTTATGCCTACGGATGTACTGTAATCATGCTAGTATTTAGTGTAGCTTTTGTGTATTACTTAAGTCGTGCTTATTTATGTATCTTATTTTAAACATTTGTAAAGCGCAAAGAGCTCCAGTTTCGCTGAGAGGTGTTGCGCTATATAAAAAAAATCATTATCATTAGTATTATCCTATAATGCTGATCTCATTCACAATAGAAAACAAATCAAAACGTTTGTTGAGGCTTTTTTTGTTTGTTTATTAACAAAATAAGTATACGGCTGTCACAAACATCAGGCACAATCACATGTGACTAAAAAGGTCTTTAAAGACCCAGCACGTCACGTGTCAAAAATCAACGGTTTTCACATGTTTTCCCTCTTTAGGGGAAGACGGGGTAAAACGCGCATGGGCGGGTATAAAGAAGCCCACCCCAATTATCTCATGAAATGAAGCCACTTTCAGTCATCATTTTGCCCATGAGGACGTGCGTTAATGTCTAGCATTCGTCTCATGGGCAAATTTGACTGAAATTTTCTTTATTTCATGAGATAATTGGCATGGGCTTCTTACCCTCCCATGCGCTTTTTACCCCGTCTTCCCCTACAATCTCGATAAGAAATGAAAGACATCTTCCTAGCATAAGAGGGATGTGGTCACGTGACGTGGGGGGTCTTTAAGGCAAACACTGGATATGATTGCATTTGATGCGATTGTGACAGGTCTGTGAGCCATGATTCACGTGAAATACTCCCCGCCTACAAAATAATTACCACCTTTTTTGTTCACTATACTCCTATAGAACCCCAAAGGACTACACGAATCGCATGAAAGTCTGATAACACTTCAAAATACAAATTTCTTCAATCAGATCGTGTTTAAACCCACAACGGGGGACTACAAATAGGTGAAGACGGGGTAAAAAGCCCATGGGCGGGTAAGAAGCCCATGCCATATTATAAACTCATGAAATGAAGCAGATTTCGGTCTCAATTTTGCCCATGAGACGAACGCTAAACATTAACGTTCGTCTCATGGGCAAAATTGTGACTGAAATTTGCTTCATTTCAAGAAGATAATTGGGGTGGGCTTCTTACCCACGCCATGGGCTTTTTACCCCGTCTTTTTCCCCTATAGAGAACAAAAAACTACTGTCTTTTACGGACTATAAGGCGATGCTTTTTTCCCTATACTGAGACCCCTGCGCCTTATATAATGTGACGGATGATAATCTAGTAAGAAACTATAATAACAAAATCTGAATTCGGTGTCAAATTTGAGGGGTGCGCCTTATAGTTCATGTGCGCCTTGTAGTCTGTAAGTCCGTGGAATACGGTAGTAGGGGAAGACGGGGTAAAAAGCGCATGGGCGGGTTAAGAAGCCCACCCCAATTATCTCATCAAAAATGAAGCCAATTTCAGTCTCATTTTGCCCATGAAGACGAGCGTTAATCCAGCAGTCTAGCATTCGTCCACCTCATGGGCAATTTGACTGACATTTTCTTATTTCATGAGATAATTGGGGTGGCTTCTTCCCGCCCATGCTCTTTTTACCCCGTCTTACCCCTAGTAGGGTTTCGTCAGATTCATGTAGACAGTAGAATGTCCACGAGAAGCGTGTCTCACAGATGTCACAGTCGGATCGCTTCGTACGCAGTGTGTCGACCCGTTTTACGCATTTTCGCATGGGCTGCCTACCCTCTGTTGCAGTTTCCGGGGACAAACTACTTAATAACCAGGGACACAGACTTATTTCCAGTACAAACATCGCAATGTCATGCATCAGTGTCAAAACGAGCATTAACTTCCAATTATGTCATGATCTAGCAACATTTCTGTGACTTTTTTCCCCCCCTGTATTTTTGATGGTTTTTCTTGGCACCAGTGGCGCCAATGTGCTTCAATATTCAAGGTCCCTTGCTGTTCAATAACCTATGTGTAACATGCATGTGTTCAATAGCAAGGCCAGCAAACAAGACAAGTGATTGTTCTACAATGTTTCTTATTCTACTCAGTTTCCAGGGACACCAGACAGAAAAGTGGATTCCAGGGACAGGGTGCCTAAGATGTGCCCCCCCCCCTCCCCCCCTGCATTTCTCGGTTAATTGTATTTTTTCCGTTTTTGCCTTTCTTACCATACATAAAGCTGTATTTTAAGGAACATTTTCAGCTAATTCTCCTTTTTGGAATACTAACCCTAACGCCAAAACCTAACCCTAAACCTAACCCTAACCCCCACGATGTACTGCAGTACACCGCGATTTGTCACAGTCGTGGTTTCATTGCGTTTTCCAGTCTTATAGAGGGGGGGGAGAGGGGGTGGAGGGGGTTAGGGCTAGGGTTAGGGTTAGGGTTAATATTCCCAAAAGGTTATTATTAGCTAAAAGCTGTTCCTAAAGATACAGCTTTATGTATGGTAAGAAAGTCTCCCTCAAAACGGAAAAATAGCAATTAAACGCGAAATGTAGGGGGGGTGGGGGGGTGTTGGGGGGTGGGCACATCCTGACCTTCACCGACATGTTAAAAATAGCACAAGTTAAAACAAATAGGGGGGACATCAACAACATGCGCTGACTCACAGTAACAACACACAACTGAACACATACCGGCTTAGCACACAAAAAGACAACAATGGCTCAACCACCTGCGTGCGCACCGACCCTTCCAACGGAAGTGTCGCCATCTTAGTCCGATTTGTGGTAAAAAGTGAATGTGATGAAACGTGATTAAAGAAAACAGCCAGATGTAAAATACAGTTTAGAAAGTTCGAATTGAACAGCCAAAGACGCAGCATCGATCTGGCATTTTTGAAAAAAAGGTAAGGACTAGATGGCGGTTCCAAATATGGCGTCCTGTGCCGGATAGACGAAACGTGGGTACAGCAGACAACAATACAAATAAGTTGATGCATCATGATACGATGAGCACGACAAACACAGACACAAGAGCGGCGCGCGCGCACACACACACACGCAGCGCAGACGAGCACACGCAAGCACACGCAACGCGCAACACACACAACACACACCGCATGATTTAACGATTAGCAAGACAGTAGCAATGCAACAGAAAGACAACAACGGCCATATAATTTCTACTGGCAAAAATTAAATGAGTAGGGGAAGACGGGGTAAAAAAACCCACCATGGGCGGTAAGAAAACCATGCCAAATTCTGAAATAAAGCAAAATACAGTCACATGCCGAGGACG
>CM065689.1:17834936-17847177 GCA_017654935.2 Phymorhynchus buccinoides | reverse complement strand
GGAGTGGATGACTTGCACTGTAGTAACCTCATAACCAGTCCCACATCAACCAACCATCCACGGTAGTACCATGCAACAACTCTTCTTTATACGCACGCGGACGCATACGCGCGCGCGCGCACGCACACACAGAGGACACACACACACACGCACGCACGCACACACAGAGGAAACACACACACGCACGCACGCACGCACACACACACAGACACACACACGCACGCACGCACGCACACACAGAGACACTGACACACACACGCACGCACGCACGCACGCACACGCACCACACACCACCACCAGCACACACACATCGGCTAAGAGAGAGAGAGAGAGAGAGAGAGAGAGAGAGAGAGAGAGAGAGAGAGAGAGAGAGAGAGACAAGAGAGAGAGAGAGAGAGAGAGAGAGAGAGAGACAGAGAGAGAGAGAGAGAGAGAGAGAGACAGAGAGAGAGACACAGAGAGAGAGAGAGAGAAAGAGAGAAACAGAGAGAGAGAGAGAGAGAGAGAGAGAGAGAGAGAGAGAGAGAGAGAGAGAGAGAGAGAGAGAGAGACAAACAAGGAAAGAAACACAGGTATACAGAGACAGAAACAGAGAGAGGAATGTCGTTGCAGTATAGGCTCAAGAATAGTATCATAGTCCTTGATAGGCTAATGTTGTAATGTGGGTTGGGGGGCGTGGCCGGCTGCGGCATGGGGGGGGAAACCAGTTTCAAGCTGTAAAGTAAACAAGTCCACGCTGCGCAGCTATAAAACACAGACACACACAGACACACGCGCGCGCGCACACACACACAACTAGTCCAAAGCGTGACACGAGAGACCTGCGGTTGTGGTTCAGTGGTATCGACACCACTTACTTCTTATTTTTGGCTTCTGTATTCGATAGCAACAGCGGGGTAAAAAAGAAAAGAAAAAAGCCATAGGGTATTATCAGCCTATTTTGCTTCTTATCCTGATAGCACATTCCGGCTTTTATTAGTCCTCGAGAGCAACGAAGAGAAAGAGAGAGAGAGAGAGAGAGAGAGAGAGAGAGAGAGAGAGAGAGAGAGAGAGAGAGAGAGAGAGAGAGAGAGAGAGAGAGATGATGATGATGAGCTTAGCGTCCTATTAGACAGTACAGACCGTCTCAAGGACAGTATTCCTGAAGACGAAGACTTCTCAGTGAGGTGGTGATGATGATGATGATGATGATGATGGAGTTGATGATGGGACAGGAGTTCCTGACGTGGCAGACGTCGTCGTTGATGATTCCGGCACTACGTTGCACACCCCTTACAGACGAGGGTGCACCTCCGGTTACTGGAACATTTTGGGAGGGAATCCGAATCGAAGAATATCTTGTCCTCTGATGCTGAAGACAGCATCCATGTGAGTTCTTGATCTTGAGGCTGGTGTTGACAATCTATGAGGCGGTAGGAGACTTGAGCATTGTGAGACCAGCCGAAGGTTGTCCAGGTGCTCCTCAGTGTAGTCCGCCTGTCTTGTATCGTTGGTGTTGAGAGCAACGAACCACAGACAGTATTATAGGCCTATCGCAAAGCGCCGGTGTCGTATATAATACTGTCGCTCATAAAATTGTGTCGCAGAGACAGTATTTCCCAGGAAATACTGCAGCTTATTCGTGAAAAAGTGTCGCTGAGCGACATTATTTTATGAAAAAATTGAAGCGCGACAGGATTTCACAAGAAATGTCCATAAAATGGCGTCGCTACCTAAAAATAAAATCGTGTCGCAGCGACAGCATTTCACGTCATACTGTGAAATACTGCTGCCAAAACGCTACGACCATATTTCACAGAAAATATTAACTCTAGCAACAACATTTCACGTGAAAATGTGTCGCAAGCGACAGTATTTACTGACTACAATATTTCACAGTGTCCTGTCGCAAAAAACTGTCGCAAAATTTGGAGCGACAGTATTTTAAGGCATGAGACAATATTTTATAGGACATTTATCGTGAAAAATTGTCGTGCGACAGTTTTTTTCAGAAAATAATATCGCTGCAACAGTATTTCACGTGAAATGCTATCGCTGCGACACGATCCCACGGCGACAGTATTATATACGACACCGGCCGGCCTCTCTACTGCCAGTAGTCACAGGCCCAAATGATGATCATTTGATCCTCATCAAATGATGAGGATGAGGATGAAGGAGGAGGAGGAGGAGGAGGAGAAGGAGGTTCTTCTTGCCTCTGCTTTTGAACGTGTCGTCATATCCGGCCACAAGCTCCTCTCTCTTTATCTTCTCTCTCTTGCCATTAGGTCTGTTTCTGCTATATTCCATTTATGTTATCTGTGTGTGTTCGCGTTGTATTGCGTTTGTGTTTGAATGCGCTTTGAATGCTAACGTGTGTGTGCGCTTTGATTTGATTTCTATCAAGATTCAGCGCCGTATAAATACTGTATGTTGTTGTTGTTGTTGTTACCGATGATGATGATGACGACAACGACGTTGTCATTTGTTGTCATTTGTTGTTGTTGTTGTTGTTGTCGTACCCTGGATGGAAGTTCAGTTTAACGTCGCGTATCGGCTTTCGCCATGTACGACAACGGGCTGAACAAACCAACCAGGGTATAAACAAAAATTTATGTTCCTAAATCACTGTCTTAGCCAAAAGGCCGGGAAGCGATCAGAAATTCCTTGACTCTTGTCGTTCCCTGGCTCTAAAATGATTGTTATGGCTTGTACCCACGTGTCGTCATATCCGGCCACAAGGAGCGTGCCATATTATGGGAGACCGCCATCTTAGTCAGTAACTTTGTTTGAAAAATGCCTGTTTACACACAAATCTGACTAAGATGGCGACACTTCCGTTGGAAGGGTCGAGATGCGCACGCAGGTGGGGGGGGGGGGGGGGGGGGGGGGAGCCATAGTGATCGACGATGCTCTATTTATGACACCATACAAGCAAATAGGGGAAGACGGGGTAAAAAGCGCATGGGCGGGTAAGAAGCCCACCCCAATTATCTCATGAAATGAAGCAAATTTCAGTCTCATTTTGCCCATGAGACGAGCGTTAATGTTTAGCATTCGTCTCATGGGCAAATTTGACTGACATTTTCTTTATTTCATGAGATAATTGGGGTGGGCTTCTTACCCGCCCATGCGCTTTTTACCCCGTCTCCCCCTACCCATTGACAACGAGTGGAGTTGTTAGTCCCCGAGCCGAAGGTTCGGGGAGCTATTGTTTTTGTCTGATCCGTCAGTCCGGTGTCCGTCCGGCGTGCCTCCGTCCGGCTATTCGTCCGTTTTTCTCAAAAACTATTCAGTCTATCATCATCAAATTTGGTATACTAGTTTGCCAAGATGCAAGCTATCCACTGATGTATTTACTTTTACATTAAGGTCAAGGTCGCGCCAGTTACGGGGTTCAAACCCCGAAACACATAATCGCTAATATCTCGCGAAGTTTTGCATCTATTTTAATGCAGGTTTTTTCACAACATTTCTTGATGAATGGTCTATAACACAGTTGTCATGAATTTTTCTGTGCGCGCGTGTGCGCATGATCGCGCGCGCTCAAATCACGGGTCCGAACCCCAAGGCTATATATAAAAAAAACTATTCAGTCTATTATCGTCAAATTTGGTATACTTGTTGCACAAGATGCAAGCTATCCACCGATGTACTTAGTTTTACATTAAGGGCCAATTTACGCCATTCCGATTTCGGAGTACATCGGCGATGCTGCGAGGGGAGTTTGCAGCCGCTCAGCGTTGCACTTGTTGTTGTTGTTGTAGTTGTTGTTGTTGTTGTAGTTGTTGTTGTTGTTGATGATGACGTACCCTGGCTTAAAAAGACTCCAGGGACTGATCATCTCAACAGCCGAAGCGCTTGAACACTATGGTACATTACGTGTGCGACCGTTTTTGATTACCCCTGCGCCGCGTGAGCAGCCACACTCCGACTTCGGAGGATTATCTATGGACTGATGATGTTATGCTAGGAGCTTGCCATGGCCAAAGACAATCCCCCGGATAACTACGGCACGCAGAACATAACATACATACATTTTGATGTAGCCTTGGTGTTCTAGCTTATGTCAGTTAGTCTGACACAGCCTTTTGACCAAGGCGTGTTAACAAGACTAGTGTATAGTGACGTTATTTCCTTGACTAAAAAACAAACTAAATATGTACTGGTAGCATTTCAGGGGGGCGGGGGGGGGGGGGGGGGGGGGGGGGGGTGCTTTTGTCAAACGTACGAAACAACAAAACAGTAGGCCCCATACTTGCCTTCTCCACAAGCAAGCACTGACTCTCCAAACCAGTAAGCCTTAACCCTTTCACCGCCAACCATCTCTGTGCCAAACATTTCCATTAAACGTACTTGGCTACAGAAAAGATTTCGTCTGCGCTATTGGGGGATTTCTCTGTGACACATTTAGAATGGGGTCGATCCTTACTGCTCGAATTTAGGAACACGATATCATTCAATAACAGACCCTGATTTCAAGAGTTTTAGTGACATGGGTGTTGAATCATTGTGGTGCAAAAATGCAACATTGGCGGTGAAAGGGTTAAAAGATACACTGACCCACCACGATTAAGTCCCTTGGGTTTTTTTTGGGTAGCTGTGACCCATATGCAAATGCCCCCAACTTGAAATTGAGGCTGCTCTTTAAAATGATGTTTCGTTTTTCAATTTGGGGGCATTTGTATTTGAAGTCAAACCTCGTCAAAACAAGATTTATTTCCATGACCTACCACGATTAAGTCCCTTGGTTATTTCAGGGTAGCTGTGACCCATATACAAATGCCCCCAACTTGAAATTGAGGCTGCTCTTTAAAATGATGTTTCGTTTCCAATTTGGGGGCATTTGTATGGGAGTCAAACCTGGTCAAAACAAGATTTATTTCCAGCTATAAGAGGGAAAACACGCGAAACCCGTGATTTTGACACGTGATCTGGTGGGTCTTTAAAATAATAATGAAGACCATGATGATAGTAATAATGATGATGGCGACGATTTTGACTGACAACGGATAATCGATGATGATGATGATGATGATAATAACGGCGATGATGATAAACATGAAAAAGTACAGCAGCAAAGGTGATAGTGGAACTAATCGGGGTTTCGCAGGCTGTTGTTATTATTACGAAAGCAGCAGGCCTAAAGACGATTATCAAATGATCATACCGTTGATGAATACTTAGATTGTTATCGATGGTACTGAACTTTCATTATTATTGTTATCGCCGTGTTACTAGACTTTGATTCTATTAATTGTTATCGATGTTACCGAACTTTCATGCAAATTGCTACCACCATCCTGTCAGCAGCTTAGGCTACCTTTTTATTCAGTTAAACTCAATTACGGCTTAGCTGGCTGTTTTGACCGCCAGGTGGCATAACGCTCGAGTGGGGCTAATCCTCTCTCTCTATTCTTAGTTAGGGAGAGAGAGAGAGAGAGAGAGAGAGAGAGAGAGAGAGAGAGAGAGAGAGAGAGAGAGAGAATAAAGATTTGTTTAAACCAGAGAGAGAGAGAGAGAGGGGGGGGGGGGGGGGAGGAGGAGTTCCCCCCCCCCCCCCTCTCTCTCTTTCTCTACCCCCAACTAAAGATATCACGAGTTAAGCCCTTATTGAGTTGGTTGCCACCTGGCGGTCAAATTGGCGAGCTAGGTTGACTATTGTCATACAAACCTAACACCGAATGAGCCAGTTGTAGCATACAAAATAAGGGCAAGCTTGACCAGACTTCAGCAAAATAAATGTTTTTGGGGGTACCATGTTTTTTGTTTCCATCGCCTACCTTTATGGGCCAGCCACACGAGATACCAGTCGCATCTAGAATGCGATGCGATTTGGACGATGTGATCGAGTCATGATTCACGTGAAAATTCATGTATTGAGTCTACTTGAGGATAGTGAGCGAAAATGGCAGGACTATTTCAGACCGGGAGATCATGACTCACGTGACAGCGACACAATCGCATCGCGTCCCCGTACAATTGTACACGCCGTGTGGTCGCGCCGGCTTCACAGCAGTCGATATATATCATCATCAGCAGCAGTCAATATTATCATCATCCTTGCCGCATGTGCCTATGAATCAGTCCATCAACCTTTTGGCACTCTTTAACACGTGAGTTCAAGGGTAAACTGAAGTCAAAGGCTGCCCCCAAGACTAGTATTATAGAATGTACGGGTCTCCGGTTTCAAAGTCAGGCAAGAGACCCTTTGACCTTGGCCCAGTCGCTGGTCAGGTATCCTGGGTTGAGTTTCTCTAGATAACGGCCGCCGCGCGAATAACGCTTACGCCAAAAGGGCCTAAGCGTTCGCTAACCGTCTGCAAAAACACCCTAAACGTTTGCTAAGGTCAGATAACTCTTCAAGCTTGCTCTTCATTTTTGGGGAGAGAGAAAAGGGTTGCTATCATAAGGGAGATAAATCATACCTCTCTGTCAGTTTGTACAAGGTTTTTCGATTTCACCCACGTCTATTTGTGTGCAGAAATTTAAATTTGCACTATCAATATTATGCCATCTAACATGATGGAAAATTAAGAATGAGCACTCCAAAAACACTTGCGTTCGTTTAATTTGCTAAAATCATCCCGTATTTTTTCACGATAGACTAAAGAATATTTTGCTGTGGCAAGCTTGTTGTTTTGGTCTTCCATTTTTAAAGTTCAAGTCTCGTCACGAGAGATATATAAACACAAAACAAGTATTGCTATTTCCCATGATCCTTGAAATAGGTTTGCCGCTTGTTACCTCGACAGCAGCCACAAAACGTTTTCGACAAACCGTCGGCAAAAGAGGTGTTTCTTAGTACCGGTTTTTTTGGTGGCCGATTTGCGTTCACGCTACGTAACGTTAGCCTATGTGAAACGGGGCCCAGGGTATCCAGGTAGAGCTACTGTAGTACGTACCGCAGTTCGCCCTATCTAGCCTGCTACCCTTGAACTGACGTGAACTGTCATTTATCATGTCGGCTTCTGCCTGTGGCACGTGCCATGGCCAGGAAGGGTCTACTAGTGCACGCCGGGTCAATTACAAGCTAGCCTATATATCCATTACTAATGCTCCCATTCTCTCAGTTTTTGCCTCTGCAAGCTAGCCTATATATCCATTACTAATGCTCCCATTCTCTCAGTTTTTGCCTCTCTCTCTCTCTCTCTCTCTCTCTCTCTCTCTCTCTCTCTCTCTCTCTCTCTCTCTCTCTCTCTCTCTCTCTCTCTGCGCACAGAGATACGCCGAGTAGGAGGCGCACTCTCTCTCTCTCTCTCTCCCTCTCTCTCTCTCTCTCTCTCTCTCTCTCTCTCTCTCTCTCTCTCTCTCTCTCTCTCTCTCCCCCCCCCCTCTGGGCTGAGTGAAAAAAAGCTGTAACTAATTAGCTTATCTCATTACCCTGAATGAATAACATTTCGTTCGTTCGTTCGTTCGTTCTCTCTCTCTCTAGTATTAGTTATGTATTGCATGCTTAGAACCAAGGACAGAATGGAAGACTAGGCCCAGCCTAAATTCTTTTCCTTGTAAAATAAAGTTTCTGAGTTCTGAGCTCTCTCTCCCTCTCTCTTTCTCTCTCTCTCTCTCTCTCTCTCTCTCTCTCTCTCTCTCTCTCTCTCTCTCTCTCTCTCTCTCTCTCTCTCTCTCTCTCTCTCTCTCAAAAAGTATTGTAACTATCCTTCTACGTTTACAGTTTTTAGTCCGTCACCAAGATGGGCTGGTTTGTTGTTTAAAAAAAAAAAAAAAAAAAAAATTTAATGTTTTAAATTTGTTATTACTTTCTTGCACAAACACATGTATTGTTAGAAAAGTGGTGGTTTTTTTTTTATCTTTAAAGCTTTGAAAGTTAAGCAAGGTTTATGCGTACTGTTTTGTAATGTCAAGTTGAAAATGTAATTTTAATTTGTTGTTGTTGTCACACGCACTCTATGGGCATTACTGAATTTTCCTGACTCCTGACTCCTCTCTCTCTCTCTCTCTCTCCCTCCCTCCCTCCCTCTCTCTCTCTCTCTCTCTCTCTCTCTCTCCCTCCCTCTCTCTCTCTCCTCTCTCTCTCTCTCTCTCTCTCCTCTCCCTCCCTCCCTCTCTCTCTCTCTCTCTCTCTCTCTCTCTCTCTCTCTCTCTCTCTCTCTCTCTCTCTCTCTCTCTCTCTCTCTCTCTCTCTCTCTCTCTCTCTCTCTCTCGTGTTTCCGTTTTACAACAATGAGTATTCTACACTCAAGAACCATCCTCATCCTCCTCATCGTCACGTCAGTCATCGTCATCACCACCAACAAAATAGTATCACTATGCCCTCCAGTCTATGCCTCTAGAGTCTCTTCTATGTTTATGATAATGTCAGATGCCCGGCGGGATGTGGCGTGCAAATCTGTCGCTCGTGCAAATCTGCAGCTCGCTACCTATGAGAGTCTGTATTTGCGGCATTTTGCGACATTGAGCATGAACCACAAATTTCACTTTTTTCGTGGGTTAGGGATAGGGTTAGGGTTAGGGTTAGGTAAATGGTTCAAGTACGGAAAAAGTGAAATTTGTGAATGTCGCAAATACACACTCTCATAGTAGCGAGCGACAGATTTGCACGAGCGACAGATGGTGAATCTGATACGCATTGAGAATTGCTGTTCACTCTCGATCAGATGTGTGCTTTCTACTTCTGGTTGGTTTAAATGATTTTTACTTACCAAAACTGAAGCACATTATTACACTCATGTTAGGCAAGCATAACGGCAACGCCATAACAAGCTTAACCCTTTCACCGCCAATGTCGCATTTTAGCACCACAGTGATTTAAACCCTTTCGCCGCCAGTCATTTCTCAACCAAAAAATACCCTTAAATGTAGCTAGGCAAAGAAAAAAAAATATATCTGCAATATTGGGAATTCCTCAGTAACATGTATAAAGTAAGGCCTATCCTTACCTTCCAAAATTAAGAAAATAGGGTCTTCGGATAACAGGCCCTGATTTGATGCTTTTTAGTGACATGGGTGTTAAACCATTGTGGTGCACAAATGCGACATTGGCGGTGAAAGGGTCATGTCACTAAAAGGCATCAAATTGGGGTCTAGTATCCAAAGACCTTATTGTCTTAGTTCTGGGAAGTAAGGATAGACCTTATTTTATATCTGTCACAGAAGAATCCCCAATACTGCAGATGGATTTTGTTCTATACCCAGGTAAATGTAATGGACATTTTGGGCTGAAATATGGATGGCGGTGAAAGGGTTAAAGCTTATACTGCGCGGCAACGCCGTACTATGCATGAATTTCGGAATGGCGGCTAGCAAGTACAAGTCAGAGTAAAAAAACAGGTTGATCTAAACATTATCGAAGAAAAATGGATAAAGATAGGTGTACATTTCAAATCCTTCGTCAGTGAAATATACACCAGGAAACCAATGAGAATAAGAATAAAGATCAATCCAAACTTTGCGATATGCACAACACACAGAAAATAAACTACACAATATAATTATGAACAAAATGGAAAAAGAGAAAAACAAAATTACATTCAGAATATGAAAGAGACATGAGGATGATGGGGGATACAAAAGATAACAATTATGAAGTGAATCAATTACTAATTGCAGTGTTTACAAAGCATCTTAGTTGCTAAATAAGGATCACTGTACATTTGTTTGCTTTTTTAATTATATTCTTCTTGTTCTTGTTCTTCATCATCATCATCATCATCATCATCATCATTATCATCATCATCACCATAATCATCATCATCATCATCATCATCATCATCATCATCATCATCATCATCATCATCATCATCATCATCATCATAATCATCATCATAATAATCATCATCATCATCATCATCGTCATCACCATCATCACCATCATCATCATCATCATCACCATCATCATTATCATCATCATCATCACCATCATCATCATCATCACCATCATCATCATCACCATCATCATCATCATCATCATCACCATCATCATCATCATCATCATCACCTCAATATGAAGTTGGGGGAATTTGTATGTGGGTCACAGCTACCCAGAAAAAAACCAAGGGACTTTATCGTGGTGGGTCAATGTGTCTTAAAGATTCTGTAGGGTGTTCTTGTGCCATGTATGTTTTGAGGGGCAGAGGCTCGGGGTACGGGCCCGTATCTCACATTATTCTCCAGGCTACGGGTACGGCACTCAATCACGGGACGCATATAGTGTGCGCAACTAGTGATGTCTTTAAAAAAAACCTACTACTAACATTAACTCCGACATGTTCCTGACCCTATCCCTAACCCTATTCCTTACCAAGATGCGCTAAATATACGAAATAACAAAAATGCATTTTGTTGACGAAAAATTCGACTAGGAAGAGTTACTATCCCTGAACATGGTCTGGGAGTGTTGCATTAATGCCGTACCTGTAGCCACTGTGCTAAACGACCACTTTGTCGTTTATTGACTCGCTTGTTTTGCAACACAAACGATTGAATTTTGGTGTGCACATGCTCGAATCTTTCATTGACAAAGTCATAAAGTTTCAGCAAGATTCAATGAACGGTTTTGAAAATATGAAGCAAAAAGTAAAAGTAGGGGAAGACGGGGTAAAAAGCGCATGGGCGGGTAAGAAGCCCACCCCAATTATCTCATGAAATAAAGACAATTTCAGTCAAATTTGCCCGTGAGACGAATGCTAGACATTAACGCTCGTCTCATGGGCAAAATGAGACTGAAATTTGCTTCATTTCATGAGATAATTGGGGTGGGCTTCTTATCCCGCCCATGCGCTTTTTACCCCGTCTTCCCCTATGGGTGCGAACACACCCACGGGGTACGGGGAAGGGTTATTAATGTTATTTGATAGTTCTGTGTAATATTTATAATCGGCCTGAGATTGTATCA
Source organism: Phymorhynchus buccinoides (assembly GCA_017654935.2). NCBI lineage: Eukaryota > Metazoa > Mollusca > Gastropoda > Neogastropoda > Raphitomidae > Phymorhynchus > Phymorhynchus buccinoides. The sequence goes on along the minus strand of CM065689.1, from coordinate 17,836,343 downwards.
CTAAGCATACAGTAACGCTTGTCACTCTACGCTACTACTAATTAACAACAACCGCAAACAAAGCCGCTACTGGTTCTAACTTAATTAATTAAAGCGTGGGCCAATTAATTAGCAACTTTCGCCGCCTGTCGACACTGACATTCGATATAGTAAGCATACAGTAACGCTTGTCACTCTACGCCACTAATTAACAACAACCGCAAACAAAGCCGCGCTACAGGTTCTAACTTAATTAATTAAAGCGTGGGCCAATTAATTAGCAACTTTCGCTGCCTGTCGACACTGACATTCGATATAATATAGTAGGGACAATTATTATAAACTCGTTATACCGACTACTGGCAAGTGGGAAAGTGGGAGGAGAGGGGTGGGGTTGGGGGGTGTCGGTTGAGTGACATGCACTTTCATTTCATTATTAACACTGAACAAAGTTGGGCCCGTGCCTGACTGGAAAACCCGTTCTAACCAGTTCTTACCGGTCTGTGGTCGTCCGCGCGCTGAAGTTGAACCGACGAGAGAGGCAATACAAGTAAAGTAGAGTACAGGCAAGCAAGCCGGGTTTTTTTTTTTTTGTAGTCTGAAAAGAAACAACAGCCGCAACAAAAATAATATATAAAAAATTTATGCTAGCCTAGCAGCTCCCGCGAGCAGCGGAGTGGAACAAGTTTGTTGTGGTTTTCCCTGTATTTCATCATCCACCTAGTTGTGTGTGTGTGTGTGTGTGTGTGTGTGTGTGTGTGTTTGTTTGTGTTTTGTGTGTGTTGTGTGTCAGTGTATGTGTGTGTGTGTGTGTGTGTGTGTGTGTGTGTGTGTGCGTGCGATGTGTGTGTGTGTGTGTGTGTGTGTGTGTGTGCGTGCGCGTGCGCGCGCGCGCGGTAGACTTAAACTAGGTCTTAAAATTAATTCAGTCGTACACTTTCCATCTGTTTGGGTAATCGGATTTGTGCGCGCGCGCGCGCGCGTGTGTAGCCTATGTGCGCGCGTGCTTCTGTGTGTATTAATGTGTGTGTGTGTGTGTGTGTGTGTGTGTGTGTGCCGCGTGCACGTGTGCACATCCACGTTGCAGTTTTTTTTCATTCTTCATTGCACAACAGCGTCGCACGCGCTCACATAGACAGACTTACAAAACAAAATGGTGAGCCATATAGAGACTATGGCTTACGAAGTGGGGGGGGGGGGGGGGGGGGGGGGGGGGGGCTGGCTGGGGGGGGGGGGGGGGGGTAGACGTTCTTTCAATATTTTAGATTTTAGTGGCGATCTAGGATGCGCAAGCACAGCAAAAAATGAGACCTACTTTTTGTTTTTCTTTTATATGTATATATATATATAATTTATTTTTTAATGATTGTTTTTTGTTTGTTTTTTTAACTTGAGGTAGGCCTACACCGCTACCGCTGTTGACGATTT
>CM065689.1:17819936-17829936 GCA_017654935.2 Phymorhynchus buccinoides | reverse complement strand
AATGGACTACACGAATCGCATGAAATGTCTGATACACTTCAAAATACAAATGTCTTCATCAGATTCGTGTACGGGGGACTACAAATAGGTGAAGACGGGGTAAAAAGCCCATGGGCGGGGTAAGAAGCCCATGCCAATTATCTCATGAAATGAAGCAGATTTCGGTCCAATTTTGCCCATGAGACGAACGCTAAACATGAACGTTCGTCTCATGGGCAAAATGTACTGAAATTCGCTTCATTTCAAGAGATAATTGGGGTGGGCTTCTTACCCACCCATGGGCTTTTTACCCCGTCTTTTTCCCCTATAGAGAACAAAAACTACTGTCTTTTACGGACTATAAGGCGATGCTTTGTTCCCTAGACTGAGACCCCTGCGCCTTATATAATGTGACTGATGATAATCTAGTAAGAAACCATAATAACAAAATCTGAATTCGGTGTCAAATTTGAGGGGTGCGCCTTATAATCAGGTGCGCCTTGTATTGTAAGTCCGTGGAATACGGTATAGGGGAAGACGGGGTAAAAAGCGCATGGGCGGGTAAGAAGCCCACCCCAATTATCTCATCAAAAATGAAGCCAATTTCAGTCTCATTTTGCCCATGAGACGAGCGTTAATGTCTAGCATTCGTCTCATGGGCAAATTTGACTGACATTTTCTTTATTTCATGAGATAAATTGGGGTGGGCTTCTTACCCGCCCATGCGCTTTTTACCCCGTCTTCCCCTAGTAGGGTTTCATCAGATTTATTTAGACAGTAGAATGTCACGAGAAGCATGCCTCACAGATGTCACAGTCGGATCGCTTCGTACGCAGTGTGTCGACCCGTTTTACGCATTTTCGCATGGGCTGCCTACCCTCTGTTGCAGTTTCCAGGGACAAACTGCTTAAAAAAACCAGGGACACAGACTTATTTCCAGGGACAAACATCGCAATGTCATGCATCAGGGTCCAAAACGAGCATTAACTTCCAATTATGTCATGATCTAGCAACATTTCTGTGACTTTTTTCCCCCTGTATTTTTGATGGTTTTTCTTGGCACCAGTGGCGCCAATGTGCTTCAATATTCAAGGTCCCTTGCTGTTCAATAACCTATGTGTAACATGCATGTGTTCAATAGCAAGGCCAGCAAACAAGACAAGTGATTGTTCTACAATGTTTCTTATTCTACTCAGTTTCCAGGGACACCAGACAGAAAAGTGGATTCCAGGGACAGGGTGCCTAAGATGTGCCCCCCCCCCTCCCCCCCTGCATTTCTCGGTTAATTGTATTTTTCCGTTTTTGCCTTTCTTACCATACATAAAGCTGTATTGTAGGAACATTTTCAGCTAATTCTCTTTTTGGAATACTAACCCTAACCCTAAACCCTAAACCTAACCCTACCCCCCACGATGTACTGCAGTACACCGCGATTTGTCACAGTTGTGGTTCGTTGCGTTTTCCCGTCTTATAGGGGGGGGGGGGGGAGGGGGGGGGGGGGGGGGGGGGGGGGAGGGTTAGGGCTAGGGTTAGGGTTAGGGCTAGGATTCCAAAAAGGTTATTAGCTAAAAAAAGGTTCCTAAAATACAGCTTTATGTATGGTAAGAAAGGCAAAAACGGAAAAATACAATTAACCGAGAAATGTAGGGGGGGGGGGGGGGTGGGGGTGGCACATCCTGACCTTCACCGACATTTTAAAATAGCACAAGTAAAACAAATCGCATCCAAAAACATGCGCTGACTCACAGTACCAACACACAACTGAACACATACCGGCTTAGCACACAAAAAGACAACAATGGCTCCAACCCACCTGCGTGCGCATCTCGACCCTTCCAACGGAAGTGTCGCCATCTTAGTCCTTATTTGTGTGTAAACAAAGTGAAAATGTGATCTAAACGTGTAAAGAAAACATCCAGATGTTATAAATACAGTTTAGATAAGTTTCGAATTGGAACAGCCAAATACGCAGCATCGATCTGGCATTTTTGAAAAAAAGGTAAGGACTAAGATGGCGGTCTCCCATAATATGGCGCTCCTTGTGGCCGGATATGACGACACGTGGGTACCAGCCATACAACAACATAACAATAAGTTTGATGCATCAATGATTACGATGAGCACTACCAACACATACACACGCGCGCGCGCGCACGCGCACACACACACGCACACGCGCACGCACGCACGCGCACGCACACGCACACGCACACGCACACGCACACACACACACACACACACGCACTTATTTATAACGATTAGCAACGACAGTTTAGTCGATTGCCAACATGATAATGATCAAAGAAACGGCCATTATAATCTTACTGGCAAAAATTAACATAGAGTAGGGGAAGACGGGGTAAAAAAAACCCACCATGGGCGGGTAAGAAACCCATGCCAATTATCTCATGAAATAAAGCAAATTACAGTCACATTTTGCCCATGAGACGAGTGTTAATGCTTAGCATTCGTCTCATGGGCAAATTTGACTGAAATGTTCTTTATTATTTCATGAGATAATTGGCATGGGCTTCTTACCCGTCCACTATGGGCTTTTTACCCCCGTCTTCCCCTATAATTAGGCACAACAACACAGTTTGCAAATACTGCACGTCTTCAAATCAAGGAGTCTGGTCGATATTAACATGTATGTAAATATAATATAAATCTCTATCTCCTGGCTTTGTCTTAATTTAAAATGGCATGCTTTGGCAGTGTGAAACGCTTTTGATAACACGAAGTAGGCACACATTTATAAGAGCACACAAGTAATAGCCTCTTTCTGTTTATACACGCTACGTGGGTGAGGTTTTTTTTATAAAGTCAACACGGTACAGAATGGTAACCCAAAAATATACATATATACGAAAAGAAGAGGCAAAGCCTTCAAGGCTCACTCGAACAGGCACATGTGGGACAACAACAAAGAAATATTGACTCAACTCAACTCAACTTTTAATTTTGAGGGGGGGGGGGGTCTAAAGTACAAGATTGCTAATACATTTTAATGTACAAATGCAACTATCGTTAATGGATACAGCTTTTTTTTTTTTTTAAAGAGAGAAAAAAGTGCCCGTGCCGAGAATCGAACCCGGAACCATTGGCATGACAGACAGACACTCTACCAATGAGCTATCGAGGCTTTCACCGTGGAATACTTTCTTAACTCGTGTTGCCTGTTGAATACTCTCTAACCGACTAATCTAAAATGTTATGTGTTTTGTTAGCTGTTTACAGTGTTGTTTTAAGTATTTCATTATCAAAATCATTAATGTTTGGAAGCTTTGCATAGACATCTATATAATTATGTGTGCAAAGTTTGAACAATGTACGCCTTCTATTTCCTGAGAAAATGCCAACGTTAAAGTTTGGAGATTAGACCACGGACGCAGCACATACACACAGACACACAGAGACACACATCCGAACAACTATTATACTATAGACTCACTTCAGCCAATAAGCCAATAAAAGCAACAGTCTTTGCAGGAAAGAAGTATTCTTGAATACAGTAGACAATCGGTATAAAATGAAAATCTATATTCCTAGATTCTGATTAATTAATAATATTACAAAAAGACAAAAGAACCACACACACATGACCGAAAACATGTTTTACACACAGACACACTTTGAGATATTAACCCTTTCACCGCCAAAGTCGCATTTTAGCACCACAATGATTTAACACCCATGTCACTAAAAAGGCATCAAATTGGGGTCAGTTATCCAAAGATTCTATTGTCTTATAGTTTCGGGAAGAAAGGGTACACTTTATTTTATATATGTCACAGAAGAATCCCCAATACTGCATATGGATTTTGTTCTCTACCCAGGTAAATTTAATGGAAATTTTGGGCTGAAATATGGCTGGCGGTGAAAGGGTTAAACACACACACACACACACACACACACACACACACACACACACACACACACACACACACACACACACACACGCCTCGTCACACTGTTAACATTAGCATTAGCATTATTCACAAAATATCACTATTTCTCCCATGGCAACACAGCGAGTTGCAAGTCACCGATGTTAAGGTCCGTGTACACGTTAGCATTATTCACGAGATATTTCTATTTCCCCATGGCAACACAGTGATAGCCCACTCTTAATATAACTTACAGCTCACTGTGTTGCCATGGGGAAAATAGAAATATCTCGTGAATAGTGTTAACGTGTACACAGACCTTTACGAGTGGCCTAACACTGTGTTGCCATGGGGGGAAATAGTGATATCTTGTGAATAATGTTAACGTGCACACAGACCATAAGGCCTCTGTATACGTCAACATTATTCACGGGATATTTCTATTTCCCCATGGCAACACAGTGATATCCCACTCTTAATATGACTTACAACTCACTGTGTTGCCATGGGGAAAGAGAAATATCCCGTGAATAATGTTAACGTGTACCAATATCATTAAAGACCCACCACGTCAAGTATCAAAAATCATGGTTTTTCACGTGTTTTCCCTCTTATAGCTGGTAGGAAATGTTAAGAAATCTTCCAAGCATAAGAGGGAATGTGACACGTGACATGGGGGTGGGGGGGGGGGGGGGGGTCTTTAACCCTTTCACCGCCAAAGTCGCATTTTAGCACCACAGTGATTTGACACCTATGTCACTAAAAAGGCATCAAATTGGGGTCTATTATCCAAAGACCCTATTGTCTTAGTTTTTAGAAGTAAGGATAGACCTTATATTTATAATATGCCACAGGAGAATCCCCAATACTGCAGAATGGATTTTGTTCTCTACCCAGGTAAAATTAATGGAATGTTTTGGCTGAAATGTGGCTGGCGGTGAAAGGGCTAAGCAACACAGTGTAAGCATTACCAACTCCTCGATGGAAAACAAGGACAAATGTACGATTTCTTGTTCTTCTTTTTGGAAGGAAAAGAAAAAGAGGGACAGAATTGAGGATGGAAGAGATGGATTGAAGGGGATGGGTAATTTTGTCGTGCGCAAATTTGCAGCTCGTGCAAATTTGCAGCTAGTGCAAATTTGCAGCTCGCTACTATGAGAGTGTGTATCAAAACACTATCTGAACGATCTTAGACGGAAAAAGTGCTGTCTCTATAGGGGATTTGAAGAATGAAAATATCACTTTTTCCGTTAAAAAAAATTCACTAATATTTCCTGTCCCGGATAGTACGCTTGATACTTGGAGCGCAAGTGAAGTTATAGTGCGCGTGCACTACAACTGCACTTGTAGAGCTGCAAATTTGCACGTGACAAATTTTGCTACAGACGCAGACGAGACCTTCTTTTCTGTAAAAAAGCAGTTCATGCAGAGACGGAAATAGCGAGGCAACAGGAGAGAGAGGAGAATAGTGAAACAAGGGAAAGAAGCTCTCTAATAATTTGTTTTTTTTTACCTCCCTTCACCAAAGTTCTTTTCGGCACCAATTCGCCTAGCAAAGCATAAGCAACAGCCACATTGAGACAGATCCTGGTTCATCCTCAAAACAAAACAAAGGAATGACCCAGGCCTGCCTATATTATGACCATCACCTATAGAGTACACCCCCACCCCCAATCCTATAGAGTACACCCCCACCCCCAATCCTATAGAGTACAACAACAACAGTTCAAGGCAGGTTACAAACACAGCTTCAAGAGTACCCCCCCCCCCCACCCCCATCCCCACCCACGCCACCCCCCACTGGCTGAGGGAGAGTGTGTACAGAGATGGAAGGAGTGTGCATAGAGACTAGGGGAGTGTGTGTAGAGACAGGGGGAGTGTGTATAGAGACAGAGAGAATGTGTGTATAAAAACAGAGGGAGTGTGCGTAGAGACAGGGGGAGTGTGCATAGAGACAGAGAGAATGTGTGCATAAAAACAGAGGGAGTGTGTGTAGAGACAGGGGGAGTGTGCCACCACTGATTGAGGGAGTGTGTACAGAGACAGGAGTGTCATCATTGGCTTAGAGACTAGAGACAATGGGAGTGTCATCACTGGGGGAGTGTGTACAGAGACAGGAGTGTCGTCATTGGCTTAGAGACTAGAGACAATGGGAGTGTCATCACTGGGGGAGTGTGTACAGAGACGGGAGTGTCGTCATTGGCTTAGAGACTAGAGACAATGGGAGTGTCATCACTGGGGGAGTGTGTACAGAGACGGGAGTGTCGTCATTGGCTTAGAGACTAGAGACAATGGGAGTGTCATCACTGGGGGAGTGTGTACAGAGACGGGAGTGTCGTCATTGGCTTAGAGACTAGAGACAATGGGAGCGTCATCACTGAGGGAGTGTGTACAGAGGCGGGAGTGTCATCATTGGCTTAGAGACTAGAGACAATGGGAGTGTCATCACTGAGGGAGTGTGTACAGAGACGGGAGTGTCATCATTGGCTTAGAGACTAGAGACAATGGGAGTGTCATCACTGGGGGAGTGTGTACAGAGACGGGAGTGTCATCATTGGCTTAGAGACTAGAGACAATGGGAGCGTCATCACTAAGGGAGTGTGTACAGAGGCAGGAGTGTCATCATTGGCTTAGAGACTAGAGACAATGGGAGCGTCATCACTGAGGGAGTGTGTGGTCCGGGTGGCGTAGGGCTGCTCCTGTGTTCGTAGGGCAGGCAGACGCGGTGCTTTCAACTGAGACCCGCTAATAACAGACTCCCGTGTTTCTTTCGCATCGTACAGTATCTGCGATAGGCCCGGCCAAGCCCCTACAGTAGCTGAGACTTAAGATATACTTGTATATATATATACATAATGACAGGGAGTCAGTCACCACTGACTTAGGGAGTGTGTACGGTGGCATAGGGAGTGTGTCACAACTGATTGAAGGAGTGTGTATGGGGACACAGGGAGTGTGTCGCCACTGATTGAGGGAGTGTGTACTGATGGTAGCATGGGGAGTATGTTCAGTGACACAGGGAGTGTGTCACCACTGATTGAGGGAGTGTGCATGAGGACACAGGGAGTGTGTCACCACCGACTTAGGGAGTGTGTACGGGGACACAGGGAGTGTGTCACCACCGACTGAGGGAGTGTGTACTGATGGTGGCATAGGGAGTATGTTCAGTGACACAGGGAGTGTGTCACCGCCGACTGAGGGAGGTGTGTACGGGGACACAGGGAGTGTGTCACCACCGATTGAGGGAGTGTGCACAGTGACACAGGGAGTGTGTCACCACCCGCGACTGAGGGAGTGTGTACACTGACACAGGGAATGCGTCACCACTGTTGTTGTTCTCGCTGGCTTATCCTGGCTAAAAGACTCCAGGGCTGATCCCGACCGCCCGAAGCACTTGAACACTTGTGGTGGTACAAATGAACACTGTGGTACACAAGCGCATCAACTACAGGCGAGAACACTACGCGTAATTGCGACCGTTTTTGATTACCCAGCGCCGCAGCCACGTGGGGCAGCGCAGCCACACTCCGTCTTCGGAGGGGAGGGGGGGGGGGGGGTGTGAATCACCACTGGCTGAGGGAGTCCGTGGAGCCCAGATCCGTGCTGTTGACGGGGAAGAGTTTGTACCAGGTCATGGTGTGGGCGCCCAGGTCCAGGGCGTCCAGGCGGATCACCGTCTCCCCCAGGCTCCGCTTGCGCTCGAAATTGCGTGTCACCACTAGAGGGTGGGGGTAAAAACCGGTTTGAACCGAAAAACCGGTGCTAAACTTTCGCGGTTCGAAAAACCGGTTCGAGTTGCTGTGAACCGGTTTTTTTTTTTAAATCTGCAAACTGAAAGTAAGTGTTTTCTTAGACTAACGCATTCTTTTCGGGGAAAAAACAACAACACCGATTCTCAGCGCAGATTGGGTGGTTTTGCAAACCAAGAGTAGATGTTTCTAGTTTGTGGTGGTGGTGTATGGCTTTGATTTTGACTTTGAGTGTTGAGTTGAGTGTGTGTGTCATAAGTCATAAGTTTCTGTAGTGTGTGTGTGTGTGTGTGTGTGTGTGTGTGTGTGTGTGTGTGTGTGTGTGTGTGTGTGTGTGTGTGTGTGTGTGTGTGTGTGCGCTTGCGTGCGTGCGTGCGTATGTGTGAATATTCTGACAAAATAAATATGTTTGTGCATAGGTGACACTAGTGATGCGCGAGTACTGTTTTTTAAAAACTACGGTTCGGTAAAACCGGTTCGAATAGGGGAAACCGGTTTTATATATAAACCGGTTCAGATTTTTGAACCGGTTCTCAACTCTTAGTCACCACTGGCTGAGGGAGTCCGTGGAGCCCAGGTCCGTGCTGTTGACGGGGAAGAGCTTGTACCAGGTCATGGTGTGGGCGCCCAGGTCCAGGGCGTCCAGGCGGATCACCGTCTCCCCCAGGCTCCGCTTGCGCTCGAAGTTCCGCGGCTTTTCCCACACCACGATCTGGTGGAAGAAGAATTGAAGAAAAGGAGACTCGCATGTACTTATACATATAGTCCATCAGGTAGACCCCCCCCCAAAAAAAAAATAGGGGGGGCTTCATAGCCACCTGCGCGGGGTGGGGTGGGTGGGGGGAGAGGTGTTGCAATTTCTAACATACATTTCTGACATCCGTAGGGTTCCCTCTTACCAGAAATAATATTTAGTATTAGGGGAAGACGGGGTAAAAAGCGCATGGGCGGGTAAGAAGCCCACCCCAATTATCTCATGAAATGAAGCCAATTTCAGTCTCATTTTGCCCATGAGACGAGCGTTAATGTCTAGCATTCGTCTCATGGGCAAATTTGACTGAAATTTTCTTTATTTCATGAGATAATTGGGGTGGGCTTCTTACCCGCCCATGCGCTTTTTACCCCGTCTTCCCCTATGATGTAGATGGTCGCCTTCTGTGGAACCTCCGCACATCGACCATCCTATACAGACTGCGCCAAACTGTCCGTAATTGGTATTGTTTCTGTTATGAGAGTAGCGTCCAATCGGTCGGAGACCCTTATGGACGGTTAAAAAAAAATAAAAAAAATAAAAATTCCGTAATTGAGAGGTGGTCGCTCTACATACTGAAGACTTTTTTTTTTTTTTTTGGTAGGCCTAATGAATGAGAAGGGAAGAGACTTGAGTAAAACTGTCCGCGATACTGAGGTGCCAATGTACCATGCCACAGACTGACGAAAGTGAAATTGAATCAGATTCGGAATCCTACTATCGTCGATAGTACAGTACACACACACTGGAGTTTCCCGTTTGTAATGGTCATTTTTTTGGGAGACTTTCTCGCTTGTACTGACACCTAGTGAGAAGAAATTGAAATTTAGTATGATTCGGAATCCTACTGGTCGAAATTGGAATTTCCGTTCTTATTGTGGGTTTTTTTCATTAGAAACCGGAGTTCCCATTTAAAATGGTACACATTTGCAGGAATTCCAGCTTATATTGACACCTAGTGAGACGAAATTGAAATTTAGTAAGATTCGGAATCCTACTAGTCGAAATTGGAATTCCCGTTCTTGGGTTTTTTCAGTAGATACTGGAGTTCCATTTTAAAATGGTACAAATTTGCACAGAGAGAGAGAGAGAGAGAGAGAGAGAGAGAGAGAGAGAGAGAGAGAGAGAGAGAGAGAGAGAGAGAGAGAGAGAGAGAGAGAGAGAGAGAGAGAGAGAGAGAGAGAGAGAGAGAGAGAGGGAGAGAGAGAGAGAGAGAGAGAGAGAGAGAGAGAGAGAGAGAGAGAGAGAGAGAGAGAGAGAGACACACACGCGCGCACACACAAACAAAGAGAGAGAGAGAGAGAGAGAGAGAGAGAGAGAGAGAGAGGGAGAGAGAGAGAGAGAGAGAGAGAGAGAGAGAGAGAGAGAGAGAGAGAGACACACACGCGCACGCACACAAACAAAGAGAGAGAGAGAGAGAGAGAGAGAGAGAGAGAGAGAGAGAGAGAGAGAGAGAGAGAGAGAGAGAGAGAGAGAGAGAGACAGACAGACAGACACAGACACACAGAGAAAGAAAGAGAGAGACAGACAGACATACAGAGAGAGACAGAGACAGAGACACAGACAGAGAAGGTTGGAAAAAAACCCAGAATCCCCCCCCCCCCCCGCCAAATGAAGACATCATTGGATGTCCA
>CM065689.1:17807436-17814936 GCA_017654935.2 Phymorhynchus buccinoides | reverse complement strand
TCTTACCGCTGGAGGGTCTGGGAGGCACCTGGCCAGGTCCCAGGATGGAGGTGATGTCATCCCCGTCCGGAGCAGGACGGTCCGGCGTCACTGGGGTGGGACTGCACACCACCATAGTCAGGCCTTGTCAACAAAGTCCATCACTCACACTCAAATCAAATCAAAGTGACCAACTGTCAGTTTCAAGATTATCAACAGCAGAGGAAGTCAATGTCAAGCACGTCAACTTTGCGTAGGCTACGTAACTATGTCAGAGCGAGCATAATTATAGTTGAGGAACAAAAGAAGTTAATGAGACGTTCGTAGATTGGGGAAGCAATCCGAGTTGATTGTGTTTTTGTGTTTTTTGTTTGTTTTTTAAACAAGCACTAAGCAAGGGGGGAAACTCCGCATTTAAATTATTAACATTTGTTAAACTGTCCACAAGCGAACTAGCACTAAGCGAGGTAGAAAAACGCATTTCAATTATTTAAAAAAAAATTAAACTGTCGCAAGCGAACTGGATGTATAATAAATAGATCTTATTAGCAGCCCGTAATAACCTTAACATTAGGAATTGTTATTATCAAACAACATCATCATTGTCACACACACACACACACACACTCACACACACACACACACACACAAGCAAGCAAGCAAGCAAGCAAGCACGTACACACACACACGCTCGCGCGCGCGCGCGCGCGCGCACACACGCTCGCGCGCGCACACACACATACACACACACACACACACACGCGCGCGCACACACACACACACTCGCGCGCGCGCGCGCACACACACACACGCACACAGACACACACCTGTAAGGGTCTCCATCACTGCTGTCGTCGGACAGGAAGAAGGAGGAGGAACTATTGGCACGACTGAGGGGCCTAGGGGGAGCCAGAAGATCCATGGTGTCTGTAATTAAGACACACATAGAAAACTGTCTATATCATCATCGTCGTCGTCGTCATCATCATCGTCGTCAGTACCAGGTGCATCATCAGCGTCGTCGTCGTCATTATCATCATCATCATCGTCGTCGTCCGCGTCATTATCAATCATCATCATCATTATCTTCATCATCACCATCATCATCATCATCATCATCATCAATTTTAGTATCAACAAAAAAACAATAACAACGATACTACTGTTAGTTAAACGCACAGCCGGCATATATATATATATATGTATTTTGTGTATATATATATAAAGCGTTCACGCGAGGCGCGCGCCATCATTCTCATCGATATCGCTGCTCGCGACAGAGACCGTTCAACCGTCCTTTTGTCCCAGTTGCCCGAGCCACTGCGAGGCAGAACTTCGCAGCGACTAGCCTAGCGCATAGCAGTCTATACCCGATCCCTGGGATCGGTAGCTTTCCCTTTAAGTGGGCCTGGGGGGGCCAGATCAGAAGATCCATGGTAACTGTTGGGGGGTGGGGGGGGTGGGGGGGGGGGGCAGGAGAATGGACCGGTAAGGCAGGAAAGGTATAGTAGATTACAGTAAAGCAAAGGGAAAAGGCAGAGTCAAAAAAAGAGTGACAGATTAGAGCAAGTTACAAGCACAGAACTTCCAGAAGGTGGGGGAACTATTTATACAAGACACCCACCCCACACACACACACCCCGGGTGTCCCCACGGGTGGTTTGTCTACAATAATAACAACAGCAAAGAGAAAACAGTAATGATACAACTTCTACGTTGTATTGGTGTGATGTACATATCCCTCAAGTTTGGTGGGCCAATATCAAAGTGAGAGCTGCACCATAAAACGATCTTCTTCTCCCCGTGGGGATACCGGGGGGGGGTCTTTCGTAAAAATAGCTCCCCCCACCTTCTGGAAGTTCTGTGCTTGTAACTTCCTCTAATTTGTCACTCTTCTTTGACTCTGCCTTTTCCCTTTGCTTTGTGTCATCTACTATCTTTCTGACTTATTGGCCCATTCTCCTGCCTTTTTTCAACAAAATCTTCCCCCCCCAAAAAAATTTCTTTGACCTCCTCCGAAATCGGAATGTGTCGGCTGTATGCAGCGGGGAGACCAGTGAAAACTGAAAAACGGACACATATGTACCTTACCCATTATCACCATATGGCCTGGGAACGCAGAAGAAGAAGAAGATAGAAGAAGATCTTCTTCAATAATTCATTCCTTCATTACAAGAAACATTCTATAGCTAGAGCGCGGAAATCTCAAACTAAACTGGAGCCAAAAAGCTAAGCAGCCCCTAACATTGGTGTGGGGCGTTACCCATGACGTCATTTGCATGTAAATTAAGCGACATTAGTAATGCGAGTTGGTATAAAATAATAGGCATGGTAAATTTGTACTGATTTACAAAAACAATAAACGTGCCAATCACTCAGGGGAGATATTCTGCATTGCTTTACAAAAGGTTGCTTAACCGCTTTTTGGCTCCAGTTCAGTTGGAGGCATTCGCGCGGGCTCCTGGTCCTGTAAGCCGATGGGGATTAATCAGCCTTTGGGGACCTTCCCCAACGTCAGCCGTTCCTTTATCAAAGTCCCTTATTAAAGCCGAGAGAGTGGGGATGTCCCCTGGGTGGACTGTGACTAAGGCTTTTCTCACTGAAAAACAAATTCCATCCCACCCGTCCAGAATACTAGGTGAAGACGGGGTAAAAAGCCCATGGGCGGGTAAGAAGCCCCATGCCAATTATCTCATGAAATGAAGCAAATTTCAGTCACATTTTGCCCATGAGACGGTTGTTAATGTTTAGCATTCGTCTCATGGGCAAATTTGACTGAAATTTGCTTTATTTCATGAGATAATCGGCATGGGGGCTTCTTACCCGCCCATGGGCTTTTTACCCCGTCTTCCCCTAGTAGTCGCCACTTCTGCTATCTAGAAGTCATAGTTGGATACGACTGACTGGCACACACAAGACCTCCTCCTCATCAGCATCCTCCTCCTCCTACTAGGCCTACTACTACAACTACTACTACTAGAACAGTAAACGCCAGCGGAGGTTTCATTCAGGGGAGGCAACTCGCTAACTCTTTCGTCCATTTTTCTCTACCAGAGTTGTAACCCTTGGTACTCCATAGTGAATAGTGATGACCACGATACCGATTATATGTTAGCAAAGCTGATGTCGATGTTGTTGATGTTGTTGATGATGATGATGATGATGATGATGATGATGATGATGATGATGATGGTGGTGGTGGTGGTGGTGATGAGGTTGAAAAAAAGGTAAAGAAATGACAATTATGGTGATGGTCACGATGAAGACAATTACGACGTTGATTTGGATGATTGTGTTGATAGCCATGACGAAAACGGTGATGACGTCGATACTAATGATAATGACCATGATGCTGCTCAAGGATAGGGGAAGACGGGGTAAAAAGCCCATGGGCGGGTAAGAAACCCATACCAATTATCTCATGAAATGAAGCACATTTCAGTCACATATATTTGCCCATGAGACGAACGCTAAACATTAACACTCGTCTCATGGGCAAAATGTGACTGAGATTTGCTTCATTTCATGAGCTAGGGGAAGACGGGGTAAAAAGCGCATGGGCGGGTAAGAAGCCCACCCCAATTATCTCATGAAATGAAGCAAATTTCAGTCTCATTTTGCCCATGAGACGAGCGTTAATGTCTAGCATTCGTCTCATGGGCAAATTTGACTGACATTTTCTTGATTTCATGAGATAATTGGGGTGGGCTTCTTACCCGCCCATGCGCTTTTTACCCCGTCTTCCCCTAATTGGCATGGGATTCTTACCCGCCCATGGGCTTTTTACCCCGTCTTACCCCTAATGTCGACAACAATGACGAGAATGATCGGACGAGGAGGATGAACGACGACAAAGTCTAGGCCAATGAAAGAAAATATGATGACGACGATGCCACGTGACCACTGGTCAGTCGACTCACAGCATGTGCTGGTCCGCCGTTGCGCCGCCGGGTAGCAGCGGCTGGGACTGGTCACTCGCAGCTCATCGTGACCTTGACCTTGAAGGTGGTGGGTGTCGGAGACGCTGCGACGTCGAGTGATGTCCCCTGGAGAGCTTTCGTCGGAGGCTTCAGCATAGACAAAAAACGATGACACTATTGAAACGAGGGGCACCTCATGGTTTCAAAACACCAAACAAGAACCCACAACAACAAACAAACAAACAAGAAATAAGCCTAAAAACCTTAAAGGTGAACCCTGACGGATGAGTTTTTTTTTGCAGAAAGACAGCAGCCTTTTGAAGGATCGGAACACTCACTTTGCTCTGGTTTCTCTAGAAATGAAACCGTCAAAACGGCGATTCCTCCTTGGCGGAGATGCCGGAGAGAGAAGCCATTTTGGATAGGGTGGGTGGAGACCACTCATTGTGGTTGAAGCTTTTTTTTTTTTTTGTAGTGGATTAAAAAAAAAAAAAAAAAGCTATTTCCTTTGTTGTGAGCGAAACTCCTTTTTGGTAAACTGCATAAAAATTTAAAAAATAATAAATAAAAAAAAAAAATTAAAATAATAATAAAGGCTTGTATTGAGGAAATTTCGTGCAAACGATTTGGTCTAACTCAGGCGGCCATTAGAAAAGAGAAGGCACGTGCCTTCTTTTTCACTGAAAGAATTTGACTTCCAGCACCTCTGCCAAGGAGGAATCACCGATTCGACGGTTTGATTTCTAGGAAACCAGAGCAAAGTGATTGTTGCGATCTCTGTAAAGGAGGTTCTCCCAGTGATCTCGATGTGTTTTTTGCAAAAACTCATCCGTCAGGGTGCCCCTTTAAGAAACATGCAAAGCCCCGAGGTCTTTCCTCTGTGCACCCATGCCTCAAACGTACAGACTGCAGATAGACAATCACGTGGAATATTAGGCATTAGCTACTCTATAGTCACAGAGGTGTCTCTGTGAAATTCGGGTTGCTCCCACCTGGAGAGCGCGTCAGTCGCAGCCAAGGCCGCGCCACTCATTAAAAAAAAAAAATGATTGCGATTTTTGTGTGATTGATGAGGAAGGAAGGGTAGGGGTTACATTTGAACCAAATGACATCTTTTTCGTTGCGGCCACTGGGTTTAACGTGTGCCAAGTGCATGGGCACACGGGACCTCGGTTTATCGTCTCATCCGAAAGACTCCACGTTAAGGTTTCTCTGCTTTGTTTCACACTCAGTCAAACTAATGTATTCATAGTGGGGTGGGTTTTGTTTTTGTTTTTGGGGGGGGTTGTTTAATTCCTTCTGTCCTTCGTCGTTCCTTCTTTGCTGCAGCACAGGAAAACCAGGCTAATGTCGTAAATGATCATTTTTAACTTATTCATATTTTCAGAAAGGCCAGAGACAACAGATTAACAGGCAAAAAAACAGAATTCATCTATATCTCTAATAGTTTATTTTGAACCATTTTTCAATCAATCAAATCTCTTTTCTCTCTTTCTCTCTTTCTCTCTTTCTTTCTCTCTCTCTTTCTCTCTCTTGTGGCTGGCCGACTTTAGCTGGGTATTCGCGTACTGCATTATTGGGACTGACCAGTCTCTCCCTTCTTGTCGGCCTGGGAGAAAGACGAAGACATGCGTGACACGATGTTGTTCTTCTTCACCATGTTCCGTGTCACGCGGCTCAGCTTGTGACCCAGCGAGTCACCGTGACCTGAAAAACACACACACACACACACACACACACACACACACACACACACACACACCAGACTCATAATAGGGTAAGACGGGGTAAAAAGCCCATGGGCGGGTAAGAAGCCCCTGCCAATTATCTCACGAAATGAAGCAAATGTCAGTCACAGTTTGCCCATGAGACGAGTGTTAATGCTTAGCATTCGTCTCATGAGCAAATTTGACTGACATTTTCTTTATTTCATGAGATAATTGGCATGGGTTTCTTACCCGCCCATGGGCGTTTTACCCCGTCTTCCCCTACTAATAGGCAAAATTTGATATTTGTGACAAATCAAAAAAACAAAATACTGCGGAAGAAGGATAGACCGGAAAGAAGAGCTGGAGGATAGCTAAGAGTTTTCAGAGTAACAAGCGCGGATTCGCAATCGT
Organism: Phymorhynchus buccinoides; assembly: GCA_017654935.2. NCBI lineage: Eukaryota > Metazoa > Mollusca > Gastropoda > Neogastropoda > Raphitomidae > Phymorhynchus > Phymorhynchus buccinoides. The sequence goes on along the minus strand of CM065689.1, from coordinate 17,808,917 downwards.
TTGTGGCGTGCGACAATTGAAAACGAAACATCATTTTAAAGAGCAGCCTCGATTTGAAGTGCGGTCTATTTTTTACCACTGCAATCATTATATACACCGAGTCGCTTCCCCTGGCTTTTCAATCATTTTAATCTGTAAACCAGAATGTTATCTCTGCACCATTTCGTAACTTTTTATATCTTTTGGAAAACATTTAAAACTATTTTATCCTACTTATACTCATCGAAAGAAGCACCGCATACTCGTCGTGTCTGTTGCAGTGTCTGTATTACGTATGTTTATTATTATTTTCTACGCTTTAAAATGACGATTCATGTGCTCTGTTCAGTATATAATTCTTTCCATACGTAAGGGCTGTAGATATTAACTGATCTATGATCCACTTGTGGCGGTGCCATAGCCGATGAGGTTTAACCGAGGCGTGGTCACCGCTACAGCTATCTGTATTAATATATTAAAAAATCGGGACTTTACTGGTTTCGTACTGCCTCCGGGCATTGCCTCCAGTATTGTTCCCACCATATTTGTATTTACAAATGTCCCCATATGTGTCTGATTCAGACCAAGAGGACGTAAAACTCCATTTTCTCTCAGGGTTGTAGATATGTAGAAATGACAACTGAAATGTTACTTTATGTCCAAGTATTTTTTTCTACTTTAAAATATGTGCGACAATTTTGGACAGACGGACCGACAGACCGACCGACAAAGTGAGTTATAGGTTTGTGGCTTGTGCCACAAAAAACAACAACTTAGAGCACTAACAGGTTGGTTGATATAAATTTAAAAAAATGACCATTCTAATGCTAACGTTACATGCATGTCATATACGATCTGTACACCCCGTCATGATTACCACTTAATATAATGATGCATAAAGATGAGAATACGAGGGGAATATGAAATGGGTTTTGAAAATCAAGAAGAGAAAAATAATCAATATTTTAGGCACAAAAAACACTCAATTCGAGGCTGGTAGATTGAGGTCCCTTTTATTGGACCAATATTTTACATTCATTTAAGGACAGGTTTAAAATTATGGACTAACTTCGCACGAGATCATTTATTGACCTATTTTCATACACGTTCAACTCGTGAATTTTACTATAATTTTTTAACTTGAATTATTTAGTGTTGTTGGAGAGAAAGAGGTGTTTGTTTTCCATTGCCAGTCAGTACTCGTCAAAGCCAGATACAAGGCGAAAATTTGTACTTTTATGGAATAATACATTTTAAAAATGAAATCTTGTGTTTTAGTGTGTTTTTTAGTCTGATCATAGATATATATATCAAAGCAAACTATATAGTTTGCTTTGATAAAACTTTTCTGTGTCCAATGTCTATTTGTGAACCTCAGAAACAAAACCAGTTAACGTTAACTTTGAGTAATGTTCCGTGTTCAAAAAAAAAACAACAACACATTTTTATAAATTGTGCTGATTTACTTTTTCTCCCAATGGGGGAGGGACAGTGCCTTATGC
>CM065689.1:17787436-17799936 GCA_017654935.2 Phymorhynchus buccinoides | reverse complement strand
ATTGTGCGTGTGTGTTTTTGTGTATGTGGACATTTTCCATATTTTGGTGAAATACAAACGTACAGAATGCACAATTACTTAAGCCAGCAACGAAATTGTTCAATTTTCTCTTCTTTTTCTTCTTCTCATTTCCCTTCTATGCTGATATAATCTGCAAATTGTTCAATTACCACTTCTGATATAATCTGCAAATTGTTCAATTACCACTTCTGATATAATCTGCAAATTGTTCAATTACCACTTCTGATATAATCTGCAAATTGTTCAATTTCCTCTTCTGATATAATCTGCAAATTGTTCAATTACCACTACTGATATAATCTGCAAATTGTTCAATTACCACTTCTGATATAATCTGCAAATTGTTCAATTACCACTTCTGATATAATCTGCAAATTGTTCAATTACCACTTCTGATATAATCTGCAAATTGTTCAATTACCACTTCTGACATAATCTGCACATTGTTTAATTTGCTCTTCTGACATAATCTGCACATTGTTTAATTTGCTCTTCTGACATAATCTGCACATTGTTTAATTTGCTCTTCTGACATAATCTGCAAATTGTTTAATTACCACTTCTGATATAATCTGCAAATTGTTCAATTACCACTTCTGACATAATCTGCACATTGTTTAATTTCCTCTTCTGATATAATCTGCAAATTGTTCAATTACCACTTCTGACATAATCTGCACATTGTTTAATTTGCTCTTCTGACATAATCTGCACATTGTTTAATTTCCTCCTCTGATATAATCTGCAAATTGTTCAATTTGCTCTTCTGATATAATCTGCACTTCTGATATAATCTGCAAATTGTTCAATTTCCTCTTCTGATATAATCTGCAAATTGTTCAATTTCCTCTTCTGATATAATCTGCAAATTGTTCAATTTCCTCTTCTGATATAATCTGCAAATTGTTCAATTTCCTCTTCTGATATAATCTGCAAATTGTTCAATTTCCTCTTCTTCTTTTTCCTTCTCATTTCCCTTCTAAGGTGATATAATCTGCAAATTGTTCAATTTCCTCTTCTTTTTCTTCTTCTCATTTCCCTTCTATGCTGATATAATCTGCAAATTTGAAACAAGGTTTTGATGCGGCGGCTATTAACTTTCTCAATTTTGCTCAACTCAACTCGATAAGTGCGAAAGTTTGATTTCCCTACCCGCTCTCTAGCCCCCCCCCCCCCCCCTTACTTCCCACTACTTCTTATCTTTATTGCTACATCTAGAACGTTTCCATTTAGGCCTAATTTCCAAACTGTTTAATGAAAGAGCGCTATAACCGCGGGTATCGGTTTCGCGGCAAATTGCGTTTTAACGACTGGATTTCGTTTTACGACTTTGTCAGGGTTTTTTAAAGTTTAGCAAATAACTACGAAACAAAACAAATCTTGTTGATATAAGAAAAAAGGGGGGGGGAGAAACACAATCACACGCACGCAAACACACACAATGCGCGCTCGCGCGCGTTACAGTGAGACAGAGAGAGAGAGAGAGAGAGAGAGAGAGAGAGAGAGAGAGAGAGAGAGAGAGAGAGAGAGAGAGAGAGAGAGAGAGAGATAATTGAACTGAACTGAGATGAATTTTATTTATAGAGGGTAATAGAATAAGCAAATAATTAGCTTAGGCACAGAGAAGAGAGAGAGAGAGAGAGAGAGAGAGAGAGAGAGAGAGAGAGAGAGAGAGAGAGAGAGAGAGAGAGAGAGAGAGAGAGAGAGAGAGAGAGAGAGAGAGAGAGAGAGAGAGAGAGAGAGAGAGAGAGAGAGAGAGAGAGAGAGAGAGAGAGAGAGAGAGAGAGAGAGAGAGAGAGAGAGAGAGAGAGAGAGAGAGAGAGAGTGAGAGAGAGAGAGAGAGAGACAGAGGGTTTGTTTTTTGGTTATGATGTAAACAAAACGAGATCGAGAAGGTTTACTTTAACTGCTTTGTTTGATCAATTATTATCATAATAAAATAATGAAATCAATCAATATTGTGTTGTCGAAACACTTCTCAAGGGTAACCCTACACTACACATTAATACAAACATTTTGATATTTGAAACTGTCCATGAATATATTTCCGAAACCAACAGGTTTTAAGTCATGTTTGTATTTATTTTATTTAACTATTTATTTATCTTAGTTATTAGCACTAGTAGTATTGAGATTTTTAAAAAGCAATATTGTCTGTATATCAGAAACGTGTACGAATTGTGTGTGCTTCTCCAATGCTATACTGGCTGATTCACAGTTCATGTTGTACTATGGATAAATTATTGTTTTGTTTCCCCTTGGTCTCTCCCAAATTTACAAATTGATAAACTATTGATTTATTATTATTATTATTACTTTTGTTTTGTTCACACTTAAAACTCTTGTTTGTATTCACAGTTTATATTGGTTTAAACGCAGTCTCCATCTGTTCAATCAATTGTGCAATTATGACGTTAATTTAAGGAGCACGGTATAAGCTTCGAGCTTGTTGTTGCTCTAATTGTCTTTCTGTTTGATCGTTTCCGAGTGAGTGAATAAAGATTTGTTTAAAGCAAATCAATCAATAAAGATCATCAACACTGAGCATTTGGCATTTCAAGAATGCACGCATATTAGCCACATGCGCATACAATATGCCCGTCTGTGTACAGAGTGTGAACCGAATCAATGCGTTGTGTAGGAAACGTTATCGAAGCCTGAGCATTGCTTCTATATCTCTTATGTTTCTTTAGAAACAAAAAAATGATATTACGCCATTCCCCCGAAGACGGAGTGTGGCTGCCCACGTGGCGGGGTAATAAAAAAAAACCGGTCACGCACGCAATGTGTTCATCCCAAGCTGATGCACTTGTACCATAGCTGTTCAAGCGCTTCGGCTTTTTGGGATGATCCCTGGAGTCTTTTAGCCAGGGTACGTCAACAACATATGTATTATTATGCCATAATTCATAGAGAGTTGATAGTGACACTGGTTCCAGATCATAAACATTTATTCTTTAATATTGCATATAAACATATTATTATCAGAAAATAACATATAGAATTGAATAAAGCCCAATTATTGGTAAATGTAGACACAACATTAACTAATTATAAAAGGCCTATCACGACAAGGTGATCTCAATAGACAATTTTCGGGGGAAAAAATAGGGGAGAGCACTTCGTGAAAATTAGTTGTTTACCTCCATTACACAGTCAAAAACCATAGCAACAATGCAACAATGGCGTCGATGCTTGAAACCACAGGATGCGAGTCAGCGACTTGCAAACATTTTTTTTATAGAAAAAATTAGGGGTGGCCAGTGGCCACAAACTGATAAATCTTGCAAAATGTGACTTAAGACTATAAATGACATCAAACATTTTTTAGAATGACGCACGGTGTTCTAAAAGTGCTGTATGTCTGCTCAAACACACGAGTCGATAGGCTACGAGAGCTGATGGTAGAGTGACTTCCCCTGTTTGACCGATTGAATTAGGCGAGATCACTCCCACACACCATGAAATGACTTCCCCCTTAATTACTTCCGAACAATTCCTATTCCACGGCGAAATAGAATGCAAGCAGACGAACAACGATCGATTTCAAACTGAAACCATGCACCCGCATCAGCCAGATCTCATTTCACCCCCCCCCCTCCCCCCACCCCTTTAAAAAACACGAAATAAAACATCACGTGACATGAAATCTATTCCAAGATTATACAGATCACAGATTTCAATAATTATTAATTGATGAGGGTGTGGGGGGGTGTGGGTGTGGGGGGGGGGGGGGGGGGGGGGGGGGGGGGGGGGGGGGGGGGGGGGGGGGGGGGGGGGGGGGGGGGTGGGGGGGGGGGGGGGGGGGATGAGAGCCAGACATTTTACGTCACAACTGATTCCAAACCAATCATCAGGCATCACTGTCTAAACACAACAACACCCACTCTCCCTCCCCCCCCCCTCCCCCACCCCCCAGCCACGCCTGCTCTACGCGGGCGTGTGTGTGTGTGTGTGTGTGTGTGTGTGTGTGTGTGTGTGTGTGTGTGTGTTGTGCGTGCGCGCGTGTGCGTGTGCGTGTGCATGTGCGTGTGCGTGTGTGTCCATGCGTGAAACCCGTGCGTGTGTGTGTGTGTGTGTGTGTCAATGTGTGTGTAAGTGTGTCTCAAAGTGTGTGTGTGTGTGTGTGTGTGTGTGTGTGTGTGCATCGTGTCGTGCTCATTGCCACATCACTTTCCCTGCCACCCTACTCTAGCTCTTTAAATGAAAACCCGATGCGTCCCTCCGGCCTGGAACAGACACCGTTGGGACATTAATAGATACATCTCTCTTTCTCTCCCCTCTCTCTTCCCTCTCCCCCCCCTTTCTCCGTCTCTCTCTCTCTTCTCTCTCTCTCTGCTCTCTCGGCTCTCATTCAGTCAGGTTCTTAATCCAAACACGAAGTAATCAGCCCGTCACTATTTCTGACAAATCCTTTTTACTACTACTACTACTGCTGCATATACGATATCACGTACAGAAAAGTGAGTTTCCTTGGCGAATTTGCACTGGAGGTTCGAATTTTCTACGGGACCACCTGTGCACCACGATACACCACCAATAAAATTTGAAGTGCTCTTGTCAAAAAATGGGTTACAGGGCGAACAAAAAACAAACAAACAAAACATACCTTAACAGTGAACTTTATTTACATAGGTAAAGACGGGGTAAAAAGCCCATGGACGGGTAAGAAGCCCATGCCAATTATCTCATGAAATGAAGCAAACTTCAGTCAATTGTATGCCCATGAGACGAGTGTTAATGTTTAGCGTTCATCTCATGGGCAAATCTGACTGAAATGAAGCAAACTTCAGTCACATTTTAGCCCATGAGACGAGTGTTAATGTTTAGCTATTATTCATCTCATGGGCAAATCTGATGAAATGAAGCAAATTTCAGTCACATTTTGCCCATGAGACGAGTGTTAATGTTTAGCTTCGTCTCATGGGCAAAATTTGACTGAAATTTTCTTTATTTCATGAGATAATTGGCATGGGCTTCTTACCCGCCCATGGGCTTTTTACCGCGTCTTACCCTATAGATAGACCTGGTTGGGCTTTAATTAACCCTTTCGCCGCCAATGTATAAAAACATTTTGACACCACAATGATTCAACACCCATATCATTAAAACAAAGTCTTGGAAATCAAGGGTTCGTTATCGAATGATCTCGGATTCTTAATTTCCATACACTAAAGCCCGTGTACACTTACATAAGCGGATATTCCATGCGGAAACCCGCGCGCAATCCATAAATCAGTGAAACAAAGAAGGGAAAAGATTTGCGCACGTGTCCGAATTCCCCTATAATTATGCGTAAACTTTTATCCTTCTTTCTTCCACTTATGTAGGGTTTTCCGTACGGAACTTACGCGTCTAATGCGAACCCGGCCTAATACGGATAGGCCTTATTCCAAACCCGAGGAATCCCCAATATTTCTGACAAATCTTTTTTTTCCTTCTATATATATACCCATGTAAGTTTAAAGGGAAACGATGGCTAAAAAATAAAATAAAAAAATGACAGGCAGCAAAACAAGGGTTTACCAAAACCCAACTCATCGCCACTGTCGCCTCTTGGCACCACAATGATTTGACACCCATGTCACTAGAAAGGCATCAAAATGAGGGTCTGGTATCCAGTGACCTTACGTTCTTACTTTTGGGAGGTAATAAGGATAGGCCCCTATTTTATGCACGTCACAGAGGAATCCCCAATATTGCAGACAAAATCTTTTCTCTACCCGGGTAAGCTACCATTTTTCAGTGCCCCCCCCCCCCCCCCCCCCCCCCCCCCCCGATCATATAACTCATCTTCATAACTTGTAGAAGTAGAGGCTAGAATCAAGTAAAATAGCTTGCCTTTGTTTCGGTGCTGTTCACTCTTTGGTCCCTATCTCTCCGAATTGTGACTGTAACACCTGAGGCTCCCTACGTTCTTCCTCTGACTGCTGCACACTTATGTCCACGAAATCGTTTGGTGAACGTGACACATTTAGGTTTATGGAAAAACACGTCATCTGATAGGCCAGTTGAATTCTCCGTTTCAAATTCCATTAGTCTGAGTGTTTGGATAGCTGTATTTACAATTATTTTATTATTCTGTGAAATGGTGTAAACTAAATGCCCACTAACGATATAATTAGTCTCTATCATGCCAGATTTTATTTCCCCATATTGTATTCAAATTGATTGGGAATGTGAATGTGGTCTCTTCTTAGAATTTAAATTTTACTGTATGTGTCGCTTGCGCATGCAATTGTGGGGTAATTGTGTATGTGGTGTGTGTGTGTGTGTGTGAGTCAGACGTTGTGGTAAGCAAAATGATTAAATATTTGTTTGCCTTTAAGTTCAGTTATAATGTAAAGCGCACGCTATCGGCTATTCGCCATGTACGAACTGGCTGAGAAACAAACCAACCAGGGTATAAATTAGACCTGTCTTTTCTTCCCAAAAGTTATGTTCTTGAATAACAGGCTGTTTCATTAGCATGGGCGTTAAAGAGGACGCGACGGTTAGTCCCTTGATTTTTTCTGGGTTGCAGAATTTCCCCAACAAATTGAGGCTGCTCTTTAAAACCAATAAGACTTTGGTCAAAACAAGAGTTCTTTCCAGTTTATATAAGAGGGGGAAACGCGTGAATCCCGTGATTTTGACACGTGAACCGGGTGGCTCTTTAAACCATTGTGGGGGTGCACAAATGCGACATTGGCGGCGAAAGGGTTAATGGTACCTTTTGGGCTGAGGAATGGCTTGAAAGGGTTTTGTTTGAGAGAAAAACTTACCACTGCCTTGCACACCTTCCCGGGAGCTGGCCGCGGGAAGCAGACCCCCACCACCCCCACCACCACTCTCCGACCCCAGGTCACCACCCCCACCGCTGCCCAGCGCCACCCCCTTGGTCAGCGAGAGGTCCTCGTAGCAGGAGCTGGAGGCTGAGCTGACCACCGAAGAGTCCAGGGTGCAGAGGTGCCTGGGTTTGGGCAAGGGAGGGGAGTTGTGGTCGTGGTCGTGAAGCTGCGGGTGGAACAACAAAAAGAGATCTTTATTTCATATGAATCGTCGTAAATTTGTCATCATTTTGACGCAAGCGATGTCACTGTTCACCAGTCAAATTTATCATTTTGCATCACAAGTTGTTTAGGTCTTTGCGACGTCATGTGTGTGTCACTGTGTCGCATCTATTTTCAGCACTGGACAACGGGGTTGATCCCGAAACGTCGATTTCTTTTGCTCTGTGTTTTGTGTTGTTAACCCTTTCACCGCCAAAGTCGCATTTTAGCACCACAGTGATTTAACACCCATGTCACTAAAAGGCATCAAATTGGGGTCTATTATCCAAAGACCCTGTTGTCTTAGTTTTGGGGAAGTAAGGATAGACCTTATTTTAGATATGTCACAGTAGAACAATCCCCAAATACTGCAGATGGATGTTATTCTCTACCCAGGTAAATTTAATGGGAATTTTTGGCTGAAATATGGCTGGCGGTGAAAGGGTTAAACCTTTTATTTTGGGTTTCAATTTCGACTCTGTTTTAATTAGTTGACAACAAGAAGGGGACGAGAAAGGCTACGTTACTTGAAAGCGTGACAAGTAAGACTTTCCAACAGTTTCGTGTCTTCTTCTTCTTCTTCTTCTTCGATCGCTCAGACAGTTTCCAGTCAATTATGACCGCAGATGCGTCATGCTGCCGCTATGCGCCTAACTAAGAAATAGTGTGTGTGTGTGTGTGTGTGTGTGTGTGCGCGTGTGTGTGTGTGCGTGTGTGTGTGCGTGTGCGTGTGTGCGTGTGTGTGTGTGCGTGTGTGTGTGTGTGCGTGTGTGTGCGCGCGTGTGTGTGTGCGCGCGCGCATGTGTGCACGTGTGAGCGTGTGCGCGCGCATGTGTGCATGTGTGCGCGTGTGTGTGTGCGCATGCGTTCGTGCGAGCACACATTGGCATTTGAAAATCCCCTACAGTCAAGGAAGTGCACGTTTATCGCGTGCAGAACGTTACTGCGTAAAGATTGTTGCACACTCGACATTTTCTATAAATAAGCTAATCCAAATACAGCAACCCAAACAAATTAAATGATATTCATGCAACAACCGAAAATAACAGAGAGAGAGAGAGAGAGAGAGAGAGAGAGAGAGAGAGAGAGAGAGAGAGAGAGAGAGAGAGAGAGAGAGAGAGAGAGAGAGAGAGAGAGAGAGAGAGAGAGAGAGAACAACATTGATAAATATACTTGTTGATTGCCAGTTTGCCTTGAATGGTCGACTTAGCTCGCCCTTTTTGACTACGTGGCGGCGCTGCGGTTAAGTGGGTCCAACCTAGTGGTATACTTTGTTGGGGGGGGGGGAGAGAGAGAGAGAGAGAGAGAGAGAGAGAGAGAGAGAGAGAGAGAGAGAGAGAGAGAGAACAACATTGATAAATATACTTGTTGATTGCCAGTTTGCCTTGAATGGTCGACTTAGCTCGCCCTTTTTGACTACGTGGCGGCGCTGCGGTTAAGTGGGTCCAACCTAGTGGTATACTTTGTTGGGGGGGGGGGGGGAGAGAGAGAGAGAGAGAGAGAGAGAGAGAGAGAGAGAGAGAGAGAGAGAGAGAGAGAGAGAGAGAGAGAGAGAATTTGATTTTTTGGACAATTTGATATTTATTGTCATTACCAACATAGGTCTTATGACAAGGGGGGAGAGTATACAATACAAAATGGCCATTGTCAACATCAAAACAATTAAGTCCATTTAAAAATAATAAGGTAGATGGAAACAACAAAAAACACTACTTAATGCTTATATCGTTCCATTTCCGTGTGTCCAAAAATCAAATGGAGGAGAAAAAAAGAAAACAAAACAAAACAAAAAACAATAAACTCATCTAATCTCTTGTTTCGAGGATTTCCTCCTTTGTGTTTTATAATAAAGAGAAGAGAAAGAGTTCGATCTTTTAAAAGAAGTGTATTATTGGTCGACCACCCAAACTTAATTGCTACCCTATATACATGTATATTTGCACTCAAAACGATTCTTGATTAGAAAAGAAAGCTTTACTTATTTCTTATTTTCATAGCCTCTGCAATGTATTTTGCAACAGACTGAATCACCTGGTCATCCTTTGATGATAGAATAAAAGCTACATCTTGTCTTTTAGCAATAGAGAGAGAGAGAGAGAGAGAGAGAGAGAGAGAGAGAGAGAGAGAGAGAGAGAGAGAGAGAGAGAGAGAGAGAGAGAGAGAGAGAGAGAGAGAGAGAGAGAGAGAGAGAGAGAGAGAGAGAGAGAGAGAGAGAGAGAGAGAAGAGAGAGAGAGAGAGAGAGAGAGAGAGAGAGAGAGAGAGAGAAAGAAAGAGAGAGAGAGAGAGAGAGAGACAGAGACAGAGAGAGAGAGAGAGACAGAGACAGAGAGAGAGAGAGAGAGCGAACGAACGAAATTTTGTTAAATCAGGGCTATGAGATAAGCATACAATGTGCTTTTTTTACACTCAGTCCTGAGGCTAAACAAAGATAAACAACAATAATGATACGAAACAAAAATAAAGCGTTTGCGTAAATAACAATAATATACAGAGAGAGAGAGAGAGAGAGAGAGAGAGAGAGAGAGAGAGAGAGAGAGAGAGAAGAGAGAGAGAGAGAGAGAGAGAGAGAGAGAGAGAGAGAGAGAGAGAGAGAGAGAGAGAGAGAGAGAGAGAGAGAGAGAGAGAGAGAGAGAGAGAGAGAGAGAGAGAGAGAGAGAGAGAGAGAGAGAGAGAGAGAGAGAGAGAGAGAGAGAGAGAGAGAGAGAGAGAGAGAGAGAGAGAGAGAGAGAGAGAGAGGAGAGAGAGAGAGAGAGAGAGAACAACATTGATAAATATACTTTAGACAATGTAAGGCTCTTCCACCTTGTTGATTGCCAGCTTTGCCTTGAATGGTCGACTTAGCTCGCCCTTTTTGACCACGTGGCGGCGCTGCGGTTAAGTGGGTCCAACCTAGTGGTAGACTTTATTGGGGGAGAGAGAGAGAGAGAGAGAGAGAGAGAGAGAGAGAGAGAGAGAGAGAGAGAGAAGAGAGACAGAGAGAGAGAGAGAGAGAGAGAGAGAGAGAGAGAGAGAGAGAGAGAGAGAGAGAGAGAGAGAGAGAGAGAGAGAGAGAGAGAGAGAGAGAGGAGAGAGAGAGAGAGAGAGAGAGAGAGAGAGAGAGAGAGAGAGAGAGAGAGAGAGAGAGAGAGAGAGAGAGAGAGAGAGAGAGAGAGAGAGAGAGAGAGAGAGAGAGAGAGAGAGAGAGACAAGAGAGAGAGAGAGAGAGAGAGAGAACGAACGAAATTTTGTTTAATCAGGGCTTATGAGATAAGCATACAATGAGGTTTTTTACACTCAGTCCTGAGGCTAAACAAAGATAAACAACAATAATGATACGAAACAAAAATAAAGCGTTTGCGTAAATAACAATAATAATACAGAGAGAGAGAGAGAGAGAGAGAGAGAGAGAGAGAGAGAGAGAGAGAGAGAGAGAGAGAGAGAGAGAGAGAGAGAGAGAGAGAGAGAGAGAGAGAGAGAGACTCCTCTCCTCCAAGATTTGGACCCACTCAAACGCAGCGCCAGCCTCGTAGTGAAAAGTTAAAGAACCACCAGACCCATCATGAGTTGGGTTTTTTATAAATCACGGGTTTCACGCGTTTCCCTCTCTCTCGCTGGTAAGAAATCTTATTTTGACAAATGCCCCCAAATTGAAAACGAGACAGAGACTTTGAAGAACTGAACAGCCTCAATTTGAAGTTGGGGGCGTGTGTGTATGTGGGTCACACCTACCCAGAAAACAAACCAACCAAGGGACTAAATCTTGCTGGGTCAGTGAGTCTTTAAAGACCCACCAAGTCACGTGTCAAAAACATGGTTTTGATGAAAATGATGTTTTACGTCCTCTCGGTCATATGGGACATTTGTAAGTACAAAATGGTGGTGTAAATACAAAATGGTGGGAACAATACTGGCTGCAATGCCCGGAGGCAGTGCAACACCAGTAAAGTCCCGAGTTTTTAACGATTATAGATAGGTGTAGCGGTAACCACGCCTCGGATAATCCTCATCGGCTATTATCTCATAAACATGGTTTTTGACGTGTTTTCCCTCTTATAGCTGGTAGGAAGACCAACCAGATCACGTGTCAAAATCACGAGTTTCACGCGTTTTCCCTCTTACAGCTGGTAATAAATCCTGTTTTGACCAGGTCTAACTACCATACCAATGCCCCCAAATTCAAAGCGACACATCATTTTTAAAGAGCAGCCTCAATTTGAAACATGGGGACATTTCTACGTGGGTCACAGCTACCCAGAAAAAAACAACCCAAGGGACTTAATCGTGGCGCGTCTGTGTATCTTTCAAGACCCAGTACGTCACGTGTCAAAATCACGGTTTTCACGTGTTTTCCCTCTTGTATCTGGTAAGAAATCTTATTTTTGACCAAGTGTGGCTCCCATACAAATTGCCTCTTGCACGAAAACGAGACATCACTTTAAAGAGCAGCCTCGATCGCATACCAGGAAAGTCTGAATGTGGGCCACACCGACTCAGAAAAAACCCCAAGGGACTTAATCCAGCCGGCTCAGTGGGTCTTTAAGAAGTCTTCTAAGCATAAGAGGGAATATGCCACGTGACGTGGGGAGGGGGGGGGGGGGTCTTTAAAGACCCACAGAGCCGGCTGGATTAAGTCCCTTGGTTTTTTTTGGGTCCATGTGGCCCGCTTTCAGACTTACCTCGTATGCGATCGAGGCTGCTCTTTAAAGTGATGCCTCGTTTTCGTCACTTTCCTCGTATACGATCGAGGCTGCTCTTTAAAGTGATGCCTCGTTTTCGTCACTTTCCTCGTATACGATCGAGGCTGCTCTTTAAAGTGATGCCTCTTTTTCAATTTGCATGGGAGCAACACTTGGTCAAAATAAGATTTCTTACCAGCCATAAGAGGGAAAACACGTGAAAACCGTGATTTTGACACGTGACGTGGTGGGTCTTTAAGAAGTCTTCCAAGCATAAGAGGGAATATGACACGTGACGTGGGTGGGTGTCTAAGTCATCGCTCAGTCACTGCTTCACCTGAAGCCAGCTGGGTCGTCGGTACTGACGCCAGTCCCGGAGATCCAGAAGCACCTCCCCTAGGAAGACGTGATGGTGGTGGTGGTGGTGATGGTGGTGGTGATGGTGGTGGAGGTGACTGACCGTACCACCTCCTCCTCCCCCACCACCGTTTCCACTACCGCCTGAGCCGGGGGATTTGGTGGTAGTAGTGGTAGTAGTAGGGGTGGTGGGGGTGGTAGGTACGGGGTTGTCCTCTCGGCTCCACACGGTCAGTTCCAGACTGCGAGCTTCCAGCTGTTGTTGTTTTTTTGTAGAGAAAAAGAACAAAGACCTGTGGTTCAGTGCCAAAAATAATAAACTCTACGGAGAGATGGACAGCATAGGGTCCTCAGAGAAGATTACACACACGCTGACGCACGCACGCACGCACACGCACACGCACACACACACACACACAGAAAACGCACGCGCAC
>CM065689.1:17767436-17777436 GCA_017654935.2 Phymorhynchus buccinoides | reverse complement strand
CCTAAGGTCTGGAACAGGCACGCGTGGGACATTAGCAGATCTATAAAGATGGTGGGAACGACGATCCTGGAGGCAGTGCAACACCAGGAAAATCCCTTACACAATACAGATGTGCATACAAGCTTAATGATCAATCAGAGTTGGCATGTTACTATTTATAGTAACAGACGACTGCACAACCTAACCAACCAGAGTTGGCATGTTACTATTTATAGTATCCTGGGCCTGTATTCACGTTGAGATAGCATGAGACTTAGCATGATGCTAACTTAGAAGCTCTTCCAATGTCCTATAGGATTTAATAGGACTTTTGGAAGAGCTTCTAAGTTAGCATCATGCTAAGTCTCATGCTATCTCAACGTGAATACCGTCCCATGGGAATACAAACGAAAGTCAATCACAAAATGTGTAGTATACAGCAAATTTATGTTTTGGTGAGACTACACAAGATGGCATAGTATCAGAACAGAATGGAATGCAATTAAACAAAATCTTCACCAGCCATAAGGCCCTTATTATGCAAACTTCTATGGATTGATCAAATAGTTATGTAGGCCAAAGTGTAAGAACAAAGAGATCTAAATCGTGTGGTCATTATTACATCTCATCATCTGTATTGCTACAAATTCGGGACTTTTCTGGTGTTGCACTGCCTCCGGGCATTGCCTCCAGTATCGTTCCCACCATCTTTATATCTACTAATGTCCCATGTGTGCCTGTGCCAGACCGGAGGACGTTAAGCAGAATTTCATCATCAATCATGTGGTCAGAAGGATGGAGGACAAATTCAAGCATATTCAAGAATATACATATCTGCATTGGTAAAAATTCCGGACTTTCCTGGTGTTGCACTGCCTCCGGGCATTGCTTCCAGGATCGTTCCCACCATCTTTATATCTACTAATGTTCCACTACATGTGTCTGTTCCAGACAGGAGGACGTTAAACAGATTTTCATTCATAAGTATCAGAACAGAATGGAATACAATTTTAAAAAATCTTCACCAGCCATTACGCCCTTATTATGCAAACTTCTATAGATTGATCAAATAATGATGTAGGCCAAAGTGTAATGACAAAGATATCTAAATCATGTAGCCAGAAGGATGGAGAACAAACTCAAGCAAACAATAATGCTATGATTCAAATGAGGATTTCACATTTTACCAAGGTTATGCTGTTGATGCACCATAGCTAAAAGACTCCAGGGATCATCCAAAAGCCGAAGTTTTCGAGTGGAACACTATGGTACAAATGCATCAGCTAGGGATGAGAACATTTAACGTGTGTGACCGTTTTTTGATTATCCCACCACGTGAGCAGCCACACTCCGTCTTCGGAGGGGGGAATCAAGGTTATGATTCAATTCACACTCCACACCTCAGTCTCTATCCACCCCCTCCACCACCACCACCCCCCCCACACACACACACTTCCCACCCACCCCAGCCCCTAACACTGAAGCTGCATGATTATTTCACTTCTCAGCAACTTAGGCCACAAGAATGAAAAAAATGAAACTATACGTGAACATCAACATCGTTAGGGTTCCAGTAACTACCTGGGCGTGTAATCACGAGTGCGTCTTAGACAGTCAACACGGGTAGTAGCAGGTAAAATAGGCTAAGCTCCCCCTCCACCACCACCCAAAAAAAGATTGGCTGCCTAGCCTAACTGACATACTACTACTTGTGTAGACTGGCTAAGGCATCATACAACCCCCTGTGGAAAGCCAACCTGCTTCCTTTTCATGATACTGTTCTTGCAAACCTTAGTGTGAGTGGGGTTAAGATGAGAGCTTACAGGTGCTGTATTAGAAAGGAAGGAAGCATGGACATGGGAAATAGCTTTTTAGAGCGCTACAATAGACTTCCTTTTTATATGGGAACGTACTGTTCTTGCAAACCTTAGTGTGAGTGGGGTTAAGATGAGAGCTTACAGGTGCTGTATTAGAAAGGAAGGAAGCATGGACATGGGAAATAGCTTTTTAGAGCGCTACAATAGACTTCCTTTTCATATGGGAACGTACTGTTCTTGCAAACCTTAGTGTGGGTGGGGTTAAGATGAGAGCTTACAGGTACTGTATTAGAAAGGAAGGAAGCATGGACATGGGAAATAGCTTTTTAGAGCGCTACAATAGACTTCCTTTTCATATGGGAACGTACTGTTCTTGCAAACCTTAGTGTGAGTGGGGTTAAGATGAGAGCTTACAGGTGCTGTATTAGAAAGGAAGGAAGCATGGACATGGGAAATAGCTTTTTAGAGCGCTACAATAGACTTCCTTTTCATATGGGAACGTACTGTTCTTGCAAACCTTAGTGTGGGTGGGGTTAAGATGAGAGCTTACAGGTACTGTATTAGAAAGGAAGGAAGCATGGACATGGGAAATAGCTTTTTAGAGCGCTACAATAGACTTCCTTTTCATATGGGAACGTACTGTTCTTGCAAACCTTAGTGTGAGTGGGGTTAAGATGAGAGCTTACAGGTGCTGTACTGGAAAGGAAGAAAGCTTGGACATGGTAATTAGCTTTTTAGAGCGCCAAGCAGACTTCCTTTTCATATTGACACACACTGTTCTTGCAAACCTTAGTGTGAGAGGAGTTAAGACGAGAGCTTACAGGTGCTGTACTAGAAAGGAAGGAAGCTTGGACATGGGACTTAGCTTCTTTTTAGAGCACTAAAAATAGACTAAGTCTTTAGAAGCACTGACTAAACAAACGAACTTGCAAAATATTATTCTCTCCCTCCCCTTATCCCTTACTAATGATAATTTTAATAATAATAATAATAATAATAATAATACATAGCATTTACATAGCGCCTTTCTTTAGAATTAAACTCAAGGCGCTCACATTCACTGATTCACACGCAATTGGGCTAACATACACTATCATTCTACACATTCATTCGGCCATCATCTAACTTACGTGAAAGTTACAGACAGAAAGCTCTTTGAAACAGATGAGTTTTGAGTCGGGTTTTGAAAGCGGGAAGTGTGCCGATTGGTGACGGAGGTGAACAGGCAAGGAGTTCAAAAAGACTTTAAATTCACTTTAGGAACTTCCAACTAGTTTGGCGAACGGGTTTTGAAAGCGGGAAGTGCCGATTAGTGACGGAGGTGAACAGGCAAGGAGTTCCAGACAGCGGGGGCGCAAAAACTAAAACTGCACTGTCCAAAAAGACTTTAAATTCACTTTAGGAACTTCCAACTAGTTTGGCGAACGGGTTTTGAAAGCGGGAAGTGCTGATTGGTGACGGAGGTGAACAGGCAAGGAGTTCCAGACAGCGGGGGCGCAAAAACTAAAACTGCACTGTCCAAAAAGACTTTAAACTCGCTTTAGGACCTTCCAACTAGTTTGGCGAACGGGTTTTGAAAGCGGGAAGTGCTGATTTGTGACAGAGGTGAATAGGCAAGGAGTTCCAGACAGCGGGGGCGCAAAAACTAAAACTGCACTGGCCAAAAAGACTTTAAATTCACTTTAGGAACTTCTAACTAGTTTGGCGAACGGGTTTTGAAAGCGGGAAGTGGTGATTGGTGACGGAGGTGAACAGGCAAGGAGTTCCAGACAGTGGGGGGGGCAAAACCTCCAAAAAGACTTTAAATTCACTTTAGGAACTTCCAACTAGTTTGGCGAACATTTACCTCCGGTCAGGTAGAAGATGCACAAGGACGAAAGGCGAAGGCACGTTGGTCACTCCATACTCCAGCTCCGCCCCTTCCGTCCCACTGTTGCCATTCTCGGCGCTCTGCACGGTCACTTGGGGCGGGCATCGCATGGAAAGCTCCGCCCCCTTTCCCGCACGTGATCTGTCGGCACTCAGCTCCGCCGCTCCACGAACTAATAACACTGTTTTAGAAGACGCGTTCAGGTTCTCGTCGTGGAGTAGTCCTGCTGTTCCGTGCGAGTCACTTCCTCTACGCTCGTTGCCTGGCCCTCCTCCTCCTCCTCCTCCTCCTTCTTCTTCAGGGAATGCCAGTTCCTTGGCCGCGACCAGAGTGACGAAGAGAACGGCAGTGCAGGGGTCGTAGTCTATGGACAGCAGAAGTTCCCCGCTCATCTGGCGGGAGTCTCGACCGATCTCCACCTGAAGACAATAGAAAAGTTCAGGGCCGGATCTAGGGGAGAGGGGGGGGGGGGGGTCTGGTTTCCGGATCCCTCCACCCACCCCGTCTGCCCTAAGCGTGGATCTTATTCAAGGATACCTTTTCAGTAAAAATAGCATGTTCATGCGATTGATACATTGATTTTGATAACCTTATGGATTGTAAATAGTATTCATAGGATGGTGAGTGCATTAGATGTTCAGTGAAAATTCCAAATAACTGTAATTTGTATGATGATGATATTAGGTGCTGAATATGAATGTTGTATACATTTGGTATTACGCAATACATGCATTTCATTGCTTTCTTTTTATGTTGCGTTTCTGTTTGACCTTGTATATGTTTTGTAATGTTTTACACATAAAAAGCAACTTAAAAAATAAACTAAAAAGGATGCAAAAGTAAGAAAGGTTGTAGCCTTAATAATCCCTAATTTGCCAAATTTTCCAGGGGGTTTCAGCCCCTGTGCCTCCAAACAGACACTGCCCCCCAACCCAGAACTGATGCAGCTTCCTAGACCCCTCGCGTACCCTCGCGTACCCCCCCCCCCCCCCCCCCCCCCCCCCCCCCCCACACACACACACACACCCTTAAGAATCACGTGGTCCGGCCCTGAGGTCTATGTACCTACAAGTCGGTTGAGTCCGACTTCACCATGATCTCAGGCAAGACAGCAGAGAGGCAACTGTAACTATTCTGAAAGCTGGGCTGACATTTATTTACAGTGTTGATGGCTTACAGAGAAGCCTACCGTCACGGAACGCCCATATTATTTTGTCCCCGGAAACTAAGAAAATCGGTTGCTGTATTCCGTTACTGAAATACGATTTTATGCCGCCTGTTCCGGTAGATTCAAATCGCCGATAAGAGAGATTTTGAATAGCCGAAATTATGGGTTGCGACCATTTTTTAAGTTCAGGTTCTAATTCATTTGACGAAAATCCTTATCTCCTACAATGACTTACCATTACTGGAGGCAAATAAATATGCCTATGTTGCAGCTCTCACTCTGACTTAACTGTTGGCCCAAACTTGCGGCTCGTGTACAGGAGCGGACCAAATGATTCGTAAATGGGGGGGGGGGGGGGGGGGGGCGCCGCACGGAGTCCAGGGGGCTGCATAGGTCCTGAGTTAAGGTGTAGCCTAGTGGTTTTGTGGGGGCCCAGGGGGCGAAGGCCAGGAAAATATGGCAATTTAGTTATTACTAGCGCAACGCCGAGTACCAGTAACGCCTAGTAACGGTAACGCCTAGTAACGGTAACGCCAACCACTGGTAACGCTGAGTACAGCAAATTTGAAGCGATTCGGTTAAGAAACGGCGGAGTCGTATATAGCGCGCGTGATTTCCTGAACCGATTCGCTTCCGGTTTGGTACACGGATAGTCACCGTCCCCGGTCATCTTTCTGCCAAATGCGAAGGCAATCGGTCCAGACACACCGGAGATACGGGCGCCGAGAGTCCGGCGGATGCGCGTTTCGCGCATTTGCCGAACCGCGCAAATGACACGGCCGCCTCGGTTGCCGTTGCCATCGCCCCGTTAGGGCTCACAGTAAATTTGAAGCGATTCGGTCGAAAAACAGCGGAGTTATAAGGCCCGTTTTGTGTTTCAGAAACACGAACGGACACTTGGCTTTTTACTATATGATGATGATTAAAGCAAACATTGATCCGTTTTCTTGCTTTTTACCCTTTATTAAGGTACCTGCTTGGGGCAAAGGGGGGGTCTGGAAACCCTGGACCCCCCCCTCCAGATCCGCCCCTGATGTAAGGTCAGGAGTGATAATGCCCAAGGGATTTAACATGCTCTTGCTTCGGTGTGTTTGTGCGCAATGGTATAGTTCATAGCAACGGAAACTGGTCACATCTAAACTTTAACCCTTTCACCGCCAAAGTCGCATTTTAGCACCACAGTGATTTAACACCCATGTCACTAAAAGGCATCAAATTGGGGGTCCATTATCCAAAGACCCTATTGTCTTAGTTTGGGGAAGTAAGGACAGACCTTATTTTATATATGTCACAGAAGAATCCCCAACACTGCAGATGGATTTTGTTCTCTACCCAGGTAAATTTAATGGAAAGTTTTGGCTGAAAAATGGCTGGCGGTGAAAGGGTTAAGAAGGATAGAAGGTGTAACAATGCGCGCGATTTTGTCTTTTTTCCTCTCCCTTTGATTTAAAAAGTTTAATTTGTCATAGGAAAATATCTTAACCATGCTCCAAATTAACATTCCCCAGAACATGGGGCCTGGGTTTTTTTTATGACAAAAGTTAAAGAGAATAAAGTCAATAATGAGAAAATAAGTCAATGAGTAAATATGATTGTGATTGTGTGTACTCTCTCTCTCTCTCTCTCTCTCTCTCTCTCTCTCTCTCTCTCTCTCTCTCTCTCTCTCTCTCTCTCTCTTGATTTCTTTCAAGGGTATTGTATACTTAATCCAACAATTTCAATGAAGCCGTATTTACACACTTTAAAACATTTCTTTGTTCGTAAAGATATTGCTAGATTTCGAATGGGAATGTCTGCAATTAACTGTAATTTCTTACAATATAAGGCACGTTTAGACAAAAGTAAAGATCATTGTCCTTTTTGTTGTACAACTCTTGAGACTGAAATTCACTTTCTATTTATATGTCCTAAATATAATGATTTAAGAAGAGAACTAATTCCAGCAAAATATTATAAACATCCTTCATCTTTCAGACTCACATAGAATTTATGTAATCAAAACCCTAGCATTATTATTAAGACGTCATTATTTATTCATAGAGCTCTCGCCTTGCGAAAATAATATATACATGCATGATGAATGTTTGTATCTATGTTTTGTTTGCATATAATACGTGTTTTTGGTGTGTCTTTATTCTTTTTTTCGTTGTTGCTCATATATATATATGCAATACTTTTTTTTTGTGAACTCCATTGTTATGGGCCAGAGGCCTAACAATTAAAACATTTTTTGACTTTGACTTTGACTTTGACTCTCTCTCTCTCCCTCTCTCACGCGCACGCACACGCACGCGCACACACACACACACACACACACACACACACACACACACACACACACACACATACACACACACACACACGCACACACACTCACTCTCTCTCTCACACACACACACACACACACACACACACACACACACACACTCACACACACACACACACACACACACACACACACACACACACACACACACACACACACACACACACACACACACACACACCCGCATGCACTTACTCTCAGATGTCTTGAAAAAATATTTTCATTTCTTATTTCCAATTAGCAAGTTGAGATAAGATTGCCATAAGCCTAGCTTGTTGTTGCTTCAGCCTTGTTGCTTTGTATGTTTGTTATGTAAAAACAATAAAAACGTTTAAACCAGATAAGATGTGTGTGTGCCAGTAAGACATCTTAAAACAACAAGAAGCAGAAAAAAACCCCATTGCGAAAGTATACAAATCACGCCGACCGTCAAAGTATTAAACAAAACAAGTGCAACGCCGCGCGACTGCAAAGTCCCCTCGCAGCATCGCCGAGCTACTCCGAAATCGGAATGAAAACGCATGAAAACAGCACGAAACCGTATAGTTTTTGATATATAGCCTTAGGGTTCGGACCCGTGATTTCAGCGCGCGCGATCATGCGCACACGAGCGCACAGAAAAATTCATGACAACTGTGTTATAGACCATTCATCAAGAAATGTTGTGACAAAAACTGCATTGAAATACATGCAAAACTTCGCGAGATATTAGCGATTATGTGTTTTGGGGTTTGAACCCCGTAACTGGCGCGACCTTGACCTTAATGTAAAACTAAATACATCAGTGGATAGCTTGCATCTTGGCAAACTAGTATACCAAATTTGATGATGATAGACTGAATAGTTTTTGAGAAAAACGGACGAATAGCCGGACGGACGGACGGACGTAGGCACGCCGGACGCCGGACGGACCAGACCAAAAACACGTCGGCTCGGGGACTAAATACGAATACATAAAAACATTAAAACATTTGAATGTCGACAAAAATCGATATAACTTGTAATCTGACCTTTCGAGCCCCTCCTGCACTAATTCAAATTTAGGATGCTTCTGGGTTTTAAGAAGCAGCCTACGTATCTATTTTCATTTTCAGAATGTATTGCTGTAAGCGAGTTGTTGCTGGTATTTGTTTTATTGACATTATTTTGGCAACCATTGTTATGTTGAGCATACATTCTTCAACATCCAAAGGCCTATACCTTTCTTTCGTTCGCAAACGAAGATTGTCTTCTGTAATGTAAGTTTGTTGACCATTTTAACATTTAAATATTCCTCAATTACATTATAGACTAAACATTGATTATTCTTCAATTAATGACGGACTAAACATGATTCAATAATAATAA
Source organism: Phymorhynchus buccinoides (assembly GCA_017654935.2). Lineage (NCBI taxonomy): Eukaryota > Metazoa > Mollusca > Gastropoda > Neogastropoda > Raphitomidae > Phymorhynchus > Phymorhynchus buccinoides. The sequence goes on along the minus strand of CM065689.1, from coordinate 17,768,929 downwards.
TAATAATAATAAACGGATATTTACATAGCGCTTTTTATCGAGCACAGAGCGCTTTACAATCAGCATTGGAAAAAACCTCACACACGCACAACAGACACACACGCACAAAATCAATCTTTTCTTTATATTCGCGAATGAAAAAAAAAAACAAATTGTTTTTGAATAAAAGGAATAAAGACAATTTCAATTTCAGTTGTTGGCCAATCTCGTAGCTTTCTTGTATTACATCGAAGCAACTGGTGTGTTGCTATGGAAACAATACACTGCAACGATGCTTTCTATCAAGTAACAAGCCCCCACACATAGCAGCCGACAGGATATGAATCCGCCAGGTATATAATAACCAATTTAAACCAGTCTCCTTTCATCTGTCTATCTGTCTGTCTGTCTGTCTGTCTGTCTCATTTGTGACAATGGACAGGAACATAATTAATAGTGACGTGGGTGAATTTTCATTTGACCGAATACTGTTGACATGGAAACCATTTAAGGCGCTGTCCTTCTCTCTCCTCTCTCCTCTCTCTCTCACTCTCTCTCTCTCAGTCGCGCTCTCTCTCTCTCTCTCTCTCTCTTTGTCTCTCTCTCTCTCTCTCTCTCTCTCTCTCTCTCTCTCTCTCTCTCTCTCTGTCGGTCTGTCTTCACTTTCGTTGCCTCTGTTCTCTCTCTCTCTCTCTCTCTCCTCTCCTCTCTCTCTGGCTCTCTCTCATCTCTCTCTCTCTCTCTCTCTACCGTGTATGTCCTAGTCTGTCTGACTGTCCGTCTGTCTCCTTCTCTCTCTGTGTGCCTCTTATCTCCTCCGTCTGTCTCTTTGTGTGGCACATCTCTCTGGCCGGTCTGTCTGTCTTTCTCTCTTTTGACAGGGCTGTCTTCTTCTCTCACTCTCTCATTGTGTTTTTCGTGTCTGTCTCTGTGCGGTACTCTCTCTGTCTCTCTCTGTCTCTCTCTCTCTCTCTCGTCTCATAGTCTCTCGGCGCTCGAGACCGTATAACTGATCTCTCTATCTATAGATCAATTTGTGTTTGGATGGCACCATGGAGCATGTATGTCAATATCTTCTCTATATGTGAATCTGTGTTGTCGGTTAGATGGTGGACAGTTTATAGGAGGAGGGGGGGTCTGTGAGATTAATAAGGAGAATGAAAAAAAGAGAGAGTAAAAAAGACAGAGGGAGAGAGTGAAAAGAGAGAGAGAAAGAAAAACGAAGAGAGAGAGAGAGAGAGAGAAACTATATTACAATAAAAGAAAAATAAATAGTGACCAATTAAATCTATCTATCCAAATAAACTATCATATAACAATAAAATATATAAAGATACCTAAACTATATATCACCCTAAAAACCCTCGATATCTATATCTATATTCTCTTTCGTTCGTTCGTTCGTAGTTCGTTATCTCTCTCTCTCTCTCTCTCTCTCTCTCTATTCTCTCTCTATCTATAAAATATAATATCTATTAAGTATATAACTAATCTCTCTCGCTCTATAATCTATA
>CM065689.1:17759712-17766936 GCA_017654935.2 Phymorhynchus buccinoides | reverse complement strand
GTACAGTGGAAAAGCAAGGCTGTCCAACGGAAGCGCACTCTTCAGAAAAACGCCGGTTCCGCGCTCCGTCGAGGAGTTGCTTCATGCACAAACACGGGTGCCAAACGGCAAACCCCTGCATGAACACTGGCAAAATGGAAAAGAGGGCAGCAGATGGGACTCGGCCCAGGCTCATGTCCGTTTAAAAGAGCAAATTTAGACCTATAAATGAGGCCTGTCCAGATTGTATGAGCCTGAATGCGTTCATAATGTTAATAATTTTGATGTTTGCTTGTTTGTTGAAACTTTTCCACTTGTTTCCCTAACCATTTGTTTCCAGATTAATGACTTTTTATTTGTCCCTGGTATTATAACTGTCGATGTTATACCTGCTAGGTTTTCTGGAGGTTTAGTCTTCTTATTAAAATAGAGTTTTCAAAAGACGTTGAACAAGTTGTACAGAGTATGATAACAGTGATTGTTTTAAAATGGTCCCCGTGACCTTTTGGTACGAAAACGCCTGTGATTCTACTTTGTTGCTATGTCCCACCTAGTTCTTCTGAATATTATCGATAACACTGATTTATCGAATGGTATTGTAAACATTGAAACAGTGTATAATGGATATTGTTTGCATCGTTTGGGAGATTACCGTTTATATTGATGGGTATTTCATGCGCTCACAAGGGTATAACTGAAAGGAGGGAGAAGATAAGTGTGGGAGGTGTGCCCTTACTGATGATGATGAAAAAGAAGTATACCGGTGCATCAAAAGATAAAGTTTCTGACGATTTTTGAAAATCTTTAATTGGATGTTTTGTAATTCTTTTGATTTTTTCATTCTAAATGGGCTATTAAAGGGACAAAGATTATGGTAATTTTAAGATGTGTCACCTTCGATGTAGTATTGTGGATATGTTATTGTGCTCAGTGTTTATTGAGTCATGCGTATCCTTAGATGTTTGTCCTAGATAGAATCCAAACACATGCCCGTTGAAGTTGTTATCATGTGTGCAAGTTACTGGCGACGAACAAGAAAGTCATACTCACAATGTTTTTAAGTTTGACAAAATAATTTGGGATCAAGGTAAATTTGAAGAATTTAAGACATATTGATTCAGAGGAATTTCAAAATTGTTTAGAAAGAGCCTCTTCTTTGGTAAATAGAGACATATCTCTCTCTCTCTCTCGCTCTCTCTCTTTTCTCTCTCTCTCTCTCTTTCTCCCCTTTCTCTCTCTCTCTCTCCCTCTCACTCCCTCTCTCTTCTCTCTTTCCCCCCTCTCTCTCTCTCTCTCTCTCTCGTCTCTCTCTCTCTTTCCCACCCTCTCTCTCTCTACAAGCTCGCTCCTCTCTCTCACTTCCCCCTACTTTTTTTTTTGTCTCTCTCTCTCTCCGTCTGTCCGCTCTCTCTCTCTCTCTCTCCTCCCTCGTCCTCTCTCTCTCTTAGCTCGTCTGTCCTCTCCTCTCCTCTCTTCTCTCTCAGTGCGTCTTTCTATCTCTCCTCCTCTTCTCCTCCTCTCCTCAGTCTCTTCTCCTCCTCCGTCTTCCCCTCCCTTTTCACTAACATCTGCTCTCTCATCCCTCTCCGTCTCTCTCATCCCTCATCTCGTATCCCTCTCTCTCCCCTCTCTCTCGTCTCGCTCCTCATCTCTCTCTCCCTCGTCTCTCCTCTCTCTTCCTCCCTCGCCTCGTCTCTACCTTCTCCCTTCCTCTCTCGTCCTCTCTCTCTCTCTCCCTCTCCCTCTCTAGTATATCTCCCCCTGCCGCCTTTCTCTCTGTCTCTATCCTCTTACTCTATTCCTCTTTCTTTCTTTCTCTTCTGTCTGTCTTCTGTCTGTACCGTCCTGCGTCTGTCCTGTTCTTGTCACTGTCTGTCTTTCTGTCCGTCTCTACTCCCTCTTCTTCCTCTCTACTCTTCTTCTCGTCTGTCTTCTCTCTCTCCATCTCTCTCTCATCTCTGTCTCTCTCTCTGTCTCTATACCTCTCTGTCTGTCTGTCGCTCTCTCCTCTCTCTCTCACCTCTCTCTCTCTCTCCCTCTCTCACTCCCTCTCTCTCTCCCACCCCCTCTCTTCCATCACTGTCTCCACTCTCTCTCCTCCTCCCCCCCTCTTCTCTCTCCCTCTCTCTCCTCCTCTTTCTCTCTCTCCCTCCCTCCCACTCTCACTCTCTCTCTCTCTCTCCTTCTCTCTCTCCTCTCTCTCTCTCTCATCTCTCTCTCTCTCTCTCTCTCTCTCTCCCCTCTCCTCAGCTGTTTCTACACCTCCTCCCTCTCTGCAATGACGTTTTGTGTGTGTGTCTTTTTGTTGTTGTTGGTTTGGTGTTGTTGTTGTTGTTTGTTGTTGTTGTGTGTTTGTTTTTGTTTGTTTTTGTTTTGTTTCCTGAAGAGAGACATTTTGCCTGATTTTTTAACAATACAGTGGAACCTCCAATATAAGACCTTCACATATCATCCCAAATGGGGTAACACTATTATTAATATACTTACTCAATCTATGGCGCGCCGAATGACCAAAACTCTATCTATCAGTTCGACGGAGTTTAAAAACCCTATCGAACTGTTATATACAGTTTCTAAACTATAGCTAGCAGTTAGTTAGAGTTTCAAAAACCCTAATCAAACTGTTAGATACACGTTTTCTAAACTACAACTACGGCTAGCAGTTCGACAGAGTTTATCAAACCCTATCACACTGTTAGATACAGTTTCTAAACTATAGCTAGCAGTTACATAGAGTTTTTTCAAAACTCTGTCGAGCAGCTAGAGAGAGTTTCTCGTCGTAAAACTCTATCGGACGCGCCATTTTGATACTTTTTTTTAAAGCGAAGCATTTCATTGGTAGATAGGACTAGTATATTTGACTGTGACCTACACCTAGCCTAATAGGTGGCAAACACAACACACACATTCTACGAACTCGTTTATCGGCTTCAATTACAGATGAAACGCCGACAGGAAGATTCGCTCGTTGAAATCGTTCAGCTGCCATGTTTGTTTGACTACATGTAGGGGCCTAGGCCTATATGTCTTATTCAAATTCACGGGTCACATGCCCCCTCCTGCCAAACTTGTGCCAAGGCCACAAACTTGTCGCTGAAGCCATGTACCAATCAGAAATCACGATAGAAAAACTATATCTCGATAGGGTTATTTTGTGGAAACCCTATCTAACTGTTCGACAGAGTTTTAAAAACTCTATCGAACAGCTAGATAGGGTTTTCAAAACTCTATCTAACTGTTAGTAATAGGGTTTTCCGAAACTCTATCGTAGAAAACTGCTAGATAGAGTGTTTGTATCTTTGGCGCGCCATATATCGTGTGACGGCACCATAGCCGATGAGGTTTTACCGAGGCTTGGTTACTGCTACACATATCTGTAATTGCTAAAAAAAAATCGGGACTTTACTGGTGGTGGCACTGCCTCCTGGCATTGCAGCCAGTATTTTCCCCTACCATCTTTGTATTTACAAATGTTCCCATAATGTGTCTATGACCGAGAGAACGTAAAAAACACAAAATGTTTTCAGCTTCATCCACCAATGGGGTCTTATAAGTGATTCCATCTTAACCCCTTGACTGCCACCAACGTATCACGTACTGGCTTGATGACGTCACTGATGGCGTTTTTCAGATGAAGAGGAATAACCCTGATGTGCTGGCTTTTGCTCTAACACAAGTCAAGAGAGTGATATCCCCGGGCCATTTTCCTCAGATAGGCTCCTATCAGTTGTCTTTTTCCATGTCGTGATTTTTGCCCAATTATTTTTTCTTTTAATTTCTCTGGCTGTCACGGGGTTAATACTTAGAAAGAAGGGCAATGTCCTCGGAGAGGTAGGTCTTAATGTGGGAAGGAGTCTTATAATGGGAGATCTTATAAGGGAGGTTCCACTGTAATATGAATTACTATATACTGCGGAAAGGCAGCCATTTAAGTGGCTTCAAATGGGGTTTTTATTGGCGAGAGTTATGTATGCCCTTGTTTTTGGTCAGAAGGTGAAGACGGAGGGGTAAAACGCCCCATAGGGCCTGTAGAAAACCCATGCCAATTATCTCATGAAAAAAAAGAAAAATTGAGTCCTAATTTTGCCCATACTGGAGAAGAGTGGTTAATGTTTAGTATTCGTCTCATGGGGAGAGAATTTGACGGAGAACTTTTTCTTTATTTCATGAGATAGTTGGCACGGAAGCTTTCTTAAACCACCCCGCATGGGCTTTTTACCCCGTCTGTCCGCTACTCAAGCATCTACCAAGGGCATTCACTCTAGCAAAACATGGTTGTTGCAGTGGCCAATAGTACTGGCCCCCCGCCAGTCAGACAATCAGGAGAAGTAACTAATTGGACTCGGAATGAATTAGGTCTGCTCGCTTTCCGGGTGGCGGAAGGATTTCAGTTTCTGTCGCTTGATACATGGGCCGAAGTAATGCGACTCTTGTCAATGATCACACTCTGTCTCTGTTACTCTTATTCAGAAGGGCTCTCTCTATCTTTCTTTCGAGCCTCTTTATCACACACAGGAGACGACACACACACGCCAAACACACAACACACACACCCACCACACACACAACCACACACACTACACACACACACAGACACACACACACAATGCATACCAACTACACACGACACTCACACTCACTGACACACTCACACACTCACACACACACACAACACACACAGACCACACAAACCACACACACACCACACAACACACACACACTCCACCATCACAATAACACACACACACAGGATACCCACACCCACACACAGACACACACCCAGACACACACGACAAACGCACACACAAGAACACTCTCTCTCTCTCTCTCCTCCTCTCTCGTCTTCTTTCCTGTCTTTCTCTTCTATTGGTCTTCTTGTTCCTATTATTTCACGAATGGATATTTCTGTGTGTGATTATGTTCACGTAAAACATGACTGTGCACAGAGCGCGTGCGCGCGCACGCAAATGCACGCGACACGCACCGCACACGCCACGGCACGCACGCACACACACGCACGCACACGCCAGCACGGCACGCACACGCATCCAGCACGCACACACACACCCACACAAACAAGACACACACACCACAGCGAACACAGTACACACAGACACACTCACGTATAACATCACAAACAGACAGAAGAGAGAGGGAGAGATGAAAATAGACAAAAAGACAGTACAATAAAATCAGGAGAGAGAGAGGAGAGAGAAGAGAGAGAGAGAGAGAGGAGAGAGAGAGAGAGACGGAGAGAGAGAGAGAAGAGATTTGAGAGAGAGATGAGGAATAGAAGAGATCGGATAGACAGACAGACAGACGGATCAGACAGAAACCCCCAGCAGAATAAAAGCCAGAGAAGGGATACCACCTGTTTACTTCTTCGCCTGTAAATACAGCTGACTGGAATAATGGTCAGTGTTATGAGAGAGAGAGAGAGAGAAAGAGAGAGAGAGAGAAGAGAGCAAGAGAGAGAGAGAGAGATAGAGAGAGAGAGAGGAGACAGAGAGACAAAGACAGAGACAAAAAAAGAGAGAGAGAGAGAGAGAGAGAGAGAGAGAGACGGAGGCAGAGAGAGAGAGAGATAGAGAGAGACAGAGACACAGAGACAGAGACAGATGCTGAAGAGAGAGAAGAGATAGAGAGAGAGAGAGAGAGAGAGAGAGAGAGATAGAGAGAGACGGACAGAGACTAGAGAGAAGCGACAGCAGAGAGAGATTTCAAACTTCAAATACTTTATTTTATAAGGATAAGAATTTTAGGCTGTGCTCGAGAGAGAGAGAGATAGAGAGAGAGAGAGAGAGAGAGAGAGAGAGGAGAGAGAGAGAGAGTAGAGAGAGAGAGAGAGAGCAGATAGACCCAGAGAGAAATTACACAGAGACACACACTTGGAATAGAGACAGAGAGAGATAGAGAGAGACAGAGAGAGGGAGAGAGATGAGAGAGATAGAGAGAGAGAGAGAGAGAGAGAGAGAGAGAGAGAGAGGACACAGACAGAGACAGAGAGACAGAGACAAGAGACAGAGAACAGAGAGACAGAGAGAGACTAGAGAGAGAGACAGAGAGACAGAGAGAGTGGAGAGAGGATTGATATATATATATCATAATATATATATATATAGAAGAGAGACAGAGACAGAGAGCCACAGAGAGAGAGAGAGAGAGAGAGAACACGAGACAGAGAGATAGATAGAGAGAGAGCATAGACAGAGACACAGAGACAGAGAGAGAGAGAGAGATAGAGATAGATGTCGATAGAGAGAGAGAGAGGATAGAGAGAGAGAGAGCGAGAGAGAGAGAGAGAGAAGAGAGAGAGAGAGAGGAGAAGAGAGAGATAGGGTGGGGGCAGAAAATGATTGTTGTTAAACGATTTAAACTAAATTAAATATTTTGTTTGTATCTTGCTTTTCAGGCCTAATTAGCCAATTACATTGTCGCGTTGAAAGTAATTTAAGCTTTTCTGTGTTAATTGTAAGGTCGTCGTTCGAATATGCTAGATTTTTAATTAAGATCACACTTTCCAAAAGACAGAAAACAAACCAAAAACAACAACAAAAACATTGTTTGAAAACCTAATTTCCTCCAAAAATGTTATTTGGGCAAAACTAAATGTTAACAAAATAAATTCAAAGGCGACAAATCCAGCTCTCCAACCCATCTCTCACCAGCTCCCCCACCTCCCCTCCCGTCCTTCACTACGCAGACTCTAACCCAAACCAAATCAGACTACGCATTTTCTCAGACTACAGTGTAGAGCGGCACAGTGGTAGCGCGTTCGCCTCGTGTCAAGTAAACCCGAGTTCGAACCTGGGTACAGGGAGATTTTTTTTTCCCTCTCACTTTGCACTAGGCCTTACGACGGTCTGACGAACGTGGAGTCTTTCGGATGAGACGATAAAACCGAGGTCCCGTGTGCCCATGCACTTAGAAACTTAGCATACGTTAAACCCAGTGGCAACGAAAAAGTTGTCATTTGGTCAAAATTGTACCCCCCCCCCCCCCCCCTTTCCTTCCTCATCAGTCACAACAAAAATTGCATTCCAAAAAATCCCCACAGACATTGGGTGGAGCGCCTATGACTGCGACGCGCTCTCCAGGTGGGAGCAAACCAGAATTTCACAGAGACGCCTCTGTGAGCTATAAAGTACCTAATAATAATAATAATCGCGTCGCTCCATTTCTGTCTTACGTTACTACTACGACGCTGGGGAGGGTCAGAGCGATGAGAGAGTAAAGGAGGTAGGT
>CM065689.1:17739712-17754712 GCA_017654935.2 Phymorhynchus buccinoides | reverse complement strand
AAAAGATGTAGGAGAGAAACGCGCACACAAATTCTTTAAAAAAAACCTGTCTGATGATGAAATTCTGCTTAACGTCCTCCGGTCTGGAACAGACACATATGGGACATTAGTAGATATAAAGATGGTGGGAACGATCCTGGAGGCAATGCCCGGAGGCAGTGCAACACCAGGAAAGTCCCGAATTTTTAACGATACAGATATGTATAGCGAGTATCCGAAAACAGTGGAAAACAACAAAGCAACTGAAAGACCTAGAGAGGAAATTCATTGGAAACAGAAGAACAGAGAGAAACAGACACAGTGACAGAAAAAAGACACAGCTACTCAATCGACAGAAAGACAGAGAGAGAGAGAGAGAGAGAGAGAAGAGAGAAGAGAGAGAGAGAGAGAGAGAGAGAGAAGAGAGAGAGAGAGAGAGAGAGAGAGAGAGAGAGAGAGAGGAGGAGAGAGAGAAAGAGAGAGAAGAGAGAGGAGAGAGAGAGAGAGAGAGACGGAGAGAAGAGAGAGAGAGAAAGAGGGAGAGAGAGAGAGGGAGAGAGAGAGAGATAGAGAGAGAGAGGGGGAAGAGAGAGTCTCTAGAGAGGAGAGAGAGAGAGAGAGTGAGAGAAGAGAGAGAGAGAGAGAGGAGAGACAGGGAGAGAGACGAGAGAGAGGGAGAGAGAGAGATCAAGAGGGATAGAGAGAGAGAGATAGAGAGAGAGAGAGAAGCTGTCTACAGAGAGAGTATTATGAAGATAGAGGAGATATGAGAGAGAGACGAGAGAGAGTATATATCGGGAAGATATAGAGAGAGGGATTGAGGGATAGGGCAGAGGGTGGTAGGAGATAGATATTAGAGATAGTAGTGAGAGCAGTATACCACCGAGATAGACAGAGAGAGATAGGTAGAGTAGATAGAGAGATAGAGAGATATAGATAGAGAGATAGATTTAGGAGAGCGTTGCGTTAGAGTGAGAGCTCAGACAGAGAGATATTATGCCAGACTTGAGAGCTCTAGAGGGAGTCTCTAGAGGAGAGGGCGAGGGATGAGAGGATTCTTCCTGAGAGATCTCTAGTATATTCTTCTTCTCTCAGTAATCTACCTCACATAGATCCTAGAGAGGAGAGAGATTGCGCTCGTGGGAGATAGAGAGAGCGAGATCTTGTGAGAGACAGTTACACAGAGATAGTATAGAGGGAGAGAGATAGATATAGGAGAGAGAGTAGAGAGAGCGAGAGAGGAGGAGAGAGAGAGATCCTAGAGAGAGAGAGAGATTCAGACAGACATAGAGACAGAGAGTTAAAGTCAAAGTGAAAAATAGTTTAATGCTTAGGCCTCTGGCCCATGGCAATAGTAGTGACAAACAAAGGATTATTTTTTTTTTTAAAGAAAAAAGAAACACGTCGCGCAGGTTTTAACATTTCAGAGAGACATTTGAATAACAACAGAGAGAGAGAGGGGGGAGATGGAGAGAGAGAGATGGATGGAGAGGGAGAGAGAGAGAGAAGAGAGGGAGAGAGAGAGAGAGAGAGAGGAGAGAGAGAGAGAGAGAGAGAGAGATAGAGAGAGAGAGAGGAGAGAGAGAGAGAGGCATATATATAATCAGTGAAAGAACACACGAGAAACAAGCTAAAGACCAACTACAACAAACAAGAAGAATAAGAAAAGGAGGAGAAGGAGGACTGATTAACTAAGAAGAGGAGGAGGAAGGAAGAGGATAAAGAAAAAGAAGAAGAAGAATAAGAAGAAGAAGAAGAAGAAGAAGAAGAAGAAGAAGAAGAAGAAGAAGAAGAAGAAGAAGAAACAGTCTCCTTATGGCTCACATACAAAATAACCAATATCTCACAAGCATCTCATTTCATATCTCTGGACAACTATAAGCTAAACACCAACAGCCAAGCAGCGGAGAAACAAACATTTTTAATTATGATCTTCTTCATCAACATTTCTACACAAAAAACAAAGAAACTAATGAGCAAAACAGAAAACAAAAACAAACAAACAAAACTGACCTTCTTAATAAGGGACGTCATCGCCGAAGCTCCAGAAGCGAATAGAGTTGTTGAACTTGATTGACGTCATAGGTCACCTGATCTCTCCGCCCTTGGAAGCAAGATGGCGGCCGGTCTATCTCCGCTCAATCTGGTGTTTCATTATCTGAAAAGTATTGATTGATTCCTTCAGGTGACGCAGTGCATGTTCTCGATCTCTGGAAGTGCTAAGTTTTGACCACTGCCACACTCACAACAGTTCCATCGCACACAAAGTCGAGCTATTTCAGTATTTGTGACAGTGCATGGGGGAAAAACCGACATCATGGAATATTGGCATAAATTGAGATATTAACTTGTCGTGGTGGGGCAAAGATTGCTTTGTTCATACACAGAAAACCAAATTGAGTTATCTTGTCTCGTTTTTATTTTATAATTATTTGAAATTTGGCATTCGCAATAGATAATTTATTTGCAGAAATCGGGCATAGAAGATAGGGGAAGACGGGGTAAAAAGCGCATGGGCGGGTAAGAAACCCACCCCAATTATCTCATGAAATGAAGCAAATTTCAGTCTCATTTTTGCCCATGAGACGAGCGTTAATGTCTAGCATTCGTCTCATGGGCAAATTTGACTGACCCGTTTTTCTTTATTTCATGAGATAATTGGGGTGGGCTTCTTACCCGCCCATGCGCTTTTTACCCCGTCTTCCCCTATTAATTTGTCGTGGTAGGGCAAAGATTGCTTTGTTCATACACAGAAAACCAAATTGAGTTATCTTGTCTAGTTTTTATTTTATAATTATTCGAAATTTGGCATTCGAAATAGATCATTTTTGTAGAAAATCGGGCATAGAAGATACAATTTTGGCTCTTTGTTTCTATTGACTTGATTTAGAAAACAATCAAATAAACAAAGAAATCATTCAAAATTGTCAAAAGGCAATGTTGTGGATACTGGTAGAGTACATACAAATAGACATAAATATGCCATAAATAGAACATTGATATTTTAGGGGTTGTTGACTAGTTTGGGCTCTATGCTCAAAACCTTCTGAGCGACTTATGTAGGTTTTTTCACATGCACAATCACATTTAGTTAAAACGCTGAATCTAGAAATGTTAGATTAAAAAAATGCAAAAGCACCAAGCACGTCCTTTAAATATTTTGGCACATACGTATGTATGTACATAGTATTTCAAATATATTTCTTTCATTAGATTAATTGTTAAAATAAAAATTCTTGAGCAGTGTCATGAAACATATTGAGTAAAAAATGTTCTTCATTGAATAATTCACTTAGTACAGCAGACATAAACGAAATTGTCCATGAGTGGAAAATCTAGCGATTGTAACTGAATAAAACTAATTTACGCACATACTACAACATATTCTTGACTATTATTTATGAAAAATTACTTCTGGTAAGCTAAAGTTGGCTTGAAACAAACTTCTGAAAGTACAGATGAACTAAAACGTCCCTCCCCAAACAGCTGTGCACTGTTTCTATGTTTGTTTGTTTACCTGAGACAGAAAGAGAGAGGGGGAGGGGGGCAGGGAGAAAGACAGAGAACAGACAGTCAGACAGAGTCAAAGAGACAGACTGATAGACAGACAGAAGAGGACAGACGCAGAGACAGGCAGTATAGACGGGGAAGCTGAGAGAGTGAGGGATATATAGACAGAGAGAGAAAGAGAGAGAGGGAGGCACAGAGAGAGAGAGGGGGATATATATATAGAGAGAGAGAGAGAAAGAGAGAGAGGGATAGAGAGAGAGAGAAAGAGAGAGAGGGAGAGAGAGAGAGAGAGAGAGAGAGAGAGAGAGAGAGAGAGAGAGAGAGAGAGTCATAGGGAGAGAGGTTTGTTGCTGTTTGTCGTTTTGTTTTGTATTTTCAATTGTGTTAGGCCCATAAAATGTTTAAATCAGAATCAGAGAGAGAGAGAGAGAGAGAGAGAGAGAGAGAGAGAGAGAGAGAGAGAGAGAGAGAGAATGGGTGACAATGATTTAATGGGCTGTTTAGGCGGAGCTATGGTCCTTAGCTATTGACACAAACTCTCTCTCTCTCTCTCTCTCTCTCTCTCTCTCTCTCTCTCTCTCTCTCTCTCTCTCTGTCTCTCTCTCCCTCTCTCTCTCTCACTCTCTGTCCCTCTCCTCTCTCTCTCTCTCTCTCCTCTCTCTCTCTCTCTCTCTCTCTCTCTCTCCCTCTCTGTCTCTCTCTCTCTCTCTCTCCCTCTCTGTCTCTCTCTCTCTCTCTCCCTCTCTCCCTCTCTCTCTCTCTCTCTCTCTCTCTCTCTCTCTTTCCATATCTCTCTCTCTCTCTCTCTCTCTCTCTCTTCTCTCTCAGCTTTTAAGATTAGAGACACATTATGTTCGTAACACACTTTCAGTGCTAATATTATGCCTATTATGTTTGATTTATAATTTGTGTCATTTGTTTGTATAACACTCCCCTTCATTAGGGGCCATGGCCTAGATGAAATAAAAACTATTTTCATTTCATCTCTCTCTCTCTCTCTCTCTCTCTCTCTCTCTCTCCCTCTCCCCCCCTCCCTCTCTCCCACCCCCCTCCCCCCCCCCCCCCCCCCCCCCCCCCCCCCCCCCCCCCCCAGCCCCCCACCCCCCCCCCCCCCCCCCCCCCCCCCCCCCCCCCCCGCCCCGGCAGAAACAGCCTTTGCCTTCTGCTTGACTAAAAGGGGAACATACAAGCCACGAGAGTGTTCTCCTGTTTTAGCCACCAGAAAGCTTCGTTCATACACCACCATAAACACCAAACATCACCAAGAGTGCGGGCGTGATCTTGAGTGCGTCTTAGAGCAGTCAACACGGGTGGTAGTATGTAACTTAGACCAAACTCCCGAAACGATGGGCTGTTTAGCCTAATCTACACTGAAGTTGAGAACCGGTTCAAAAATATGAACCGGTTTTCCCTCTCCGAACCGGTTTTATCGAACCGGTTTTTTTAAAACCAGTACTCGCATCACTAGTTTTACCTATGCAAACACATATTTATTTGTCATAATATTCACACACACACACACGCACGCACGCGCATACATACACACACACACACACACAATAAAGAAACTTATGACACACACACTCAACTCAACACTCAGTCAAAGTCAAAGCCATACACCACCACAAACTAGAAACAGCAACTCTTGGTTTACAAAACACCCAATCTGCGCTGAGAATCAGTTGTTTTTCGAAAAAGAATGCGTTATTCTAAGAAAAACTGACTTTCAGTTTGCAGTTTAAAAAAAAAAAACGGTTCACAGCAACTCGCACCGGATTTTCGAACCGCGAAAGTTTAGCACCGGTTTTCGGTTCAAACCGCCCCAACACCTCTAATCTACACACTACTTACTACCCGTGTTGACTGTCTAAGACGGCACTCGTGATTACACGCCCTTGGGGTTTCCGGGGAGGTCGTGTTTTTCTGTCTTTCTTGGTTTCATCAGTGAAACCAGTGACAGGATTATAGCTTGTGTGTGCACTGCACGCGTCCATTCATGGAAAGAGCTAAGCCTTTCCGATCCGTTCTAAATATCGATCCTAGTAAGTAAGCATAGGGACCTACTTAAAGGGGCACCCTGACGGATGAGTTTTTGTAAGAAACACGTCGAGATCACCAAGAAAACACCCTTTACAGAGATTGCTCTGGTTTCCTAGAAATCAAACCGTCAAATCGGCGATTCCTCCTTGGCGGAGGTGCTGGAAGTCAAATTATTTCACCCGAAGAGAAGGCGTGTGCCGTCTCTTTTCCGATGGCCACCAAATCGTTTGCACGACATTTTCGCAATACACTCCTTTTTATTTATTTTATTTTATACAGTTTATCTAAAGGAGTTTCGCTCACAACAAAGGAAACAAAGTTTTTTGCAAGGAATCGAGATGTGAAGGTTTATAATATTTTGAAGAAGCGGAAGTGCAACCTATAACGGGCATACACTCTTGATAATTTAATCTCTAACCCGGAAGTGTCGATAAAACGTTTGCGCTACGTAGCCTCTGCCTTTTCACATTCGACTGCAGACCAAGCAGGTTGTATCGTAAAGCGCACATTAATAGCTGAATTAATCCAAGTCTTTTTGTTGAACTGATTTATATGTCTATTAAGTTGGTTGCGCAAAAGGCAAGGAAGCAAGTAAGAATCTTCAGTACGATGAATGTGGAAGATTTATAGAATATTTATACTGCACTATAATATCTGGCGGGTCACACCATGTTGAGTAACATATTCTGCTGCCAGCGGTGGCGGACAGCCCTCATACATGTTCAATATAATCCTCTTAGACTGGGTGCACTGTGTTGATCATTTCAATGAGAACTGTATTCCCTAAAAGTGTGTTTTACAGTTTTTATATTCTGTTGCTCTGTAAAGTGGTTTGATATTGACTTCAGAAATGGTTCATATCATTGTTGAGTTTGTATGTACTTTGCATAAAGTACTGTTAGGGAAACATGTTTGTTATTGTTGTATGCAAATTATTGGTACATGAAAATGTTTGCAAATGTGATGTAAGTGGAGCTGCATTTTATCGTTAATATTGCTTAGCTAGTTTTATGCAAGGTAATATTGCTACTTAGGTTTGGTAATAGGATATTGGCACTTTTAAATAAAGTAGCCCATTTTCACTCAATTAATGGTGTGGTCTTGATTTGTTGCAAAAAAGGTTTTGTGTGGATGCAAGAAACACAAATAGCTCCATGTTTGTCTTACTGCACTACAAAAAAAAAAAAACGCTTCAACCACAATGAGTGACATCCACCCACCCCATCCAAAATGGCTACTCTCTCAGGCATCTCCGCCAAGGAGGGAGGAATCGCCGTTTTGACGGTTTAATTTCTAGGAAACCAGAGCAAAGTGAGTGCTCCGATCCTTGAAAAGGCTGTCTTTCTGGTGATCTCGACGTTTTTCTTGCAAAAAAACTCATCCGTCAGGGTCCACCTTTAATAATGGAGTTTAGTGGTGTTGTGATAGGATAAAGTTAAGACTAAGAGCTTCTTTTCTTTTTTCTTTCTTTTTTAGTTGTTTGTGTAGTTATTTGTTTTGTCTATTCGCTCGTTTTTGTTATCAAGGATGGATTATAAAAATAAAAGTTTGGATTCAGGCTTAATTTTTTGAAAACCAAATTTTGTATTGTTTTTTTTATATGGCTTACGTAAATCATGATTATGCAGTGCATTCTCCAATGCCCACTTTAACAACTTCTCTGTATGTCTTTCTGTCCCTATCTTTCTCTCTGTCTGTCTTTCTTTCGTTTGCTCTCTTAAAAAAAAAAAAAAAAACCATTGAATGTAACAGCAATTTTATTTATGTTTCTTTGAATGCTGATAATTATGTATAATAATATGCATGTTATACAAAATGTGTTCGATGATGAAATGTATTGATTGCCATTCAATTTTTTTTTTTTGTTTCATTACAAAAACAAATTTGTATTGTACTAATAATTATGACTTGCATTTGTGGTAAGCATAAAAAACGCCATTCCACGTGCTTTTTGAGTTTGAAAATATGAAGAAGAAAAAAACTATTCACCTGCTTGGTTCTTGGACACTGAATCATCAGTGTCAGCGTATGGAAAATGCATCAGTGTCAACGTATGAAGGCATCCTTTCATATGAATCCACACAAAAAATCTAGAAGGTGTTCGGGAACTGGTTAGGAGTCCTGTTGGGACTTTGCAGTGATACTGCTTGTTATTATATTTGAGGGGAGGGGGGGGAAGGGGGGTCAATTTTGTTCATTTAATGTTTGATTATTTTAATGTTTAGATCCAATTCTAAGTTGAAGTAGTATTTCACTAACATTTTCACTTACAGTAATTATGTGTGTATACAGACCCACATACCCCCCCTCCCCCACCTGCACCCCCCCCCCCCCAAGTCGCACATACCCCTCTCCCGCACCACCACCACCACCACCCCGGCACCCTCCTCCGCATCTCCCCCCTTTTTTTAAATGTAATTTAAATGCATAGTCATACATACACTCACATACATTTAGTGTTTCGTTGTTTGTTTATTATTATTTATTTTAGTGTCATATAAAACCTGTTACTGTTTTCAAAGACAATAAATATCTGAATCTGAATCTGAATCTGAATCTGAATCATACACTCATACACTCATACACCCATACCCATCCATTTCCCCCAGACTGACATGCCAAAAAAACAACCACCACATGCACTTTCATTACTTACACATTGCACATACATAGTAATTATACACACAATTCTATAAATGTGTCTAATATATGATCACCGTAAGGTGGATAGACGTTGGGTTAATTAAAGAACGAGAACCACACACTATAATAAGGACCTTTTCCAACTTTCGCAAGAGTTAGACCGAAGAACCTTTGACCTTACTTTTTCTCTTGTTCTCTCTAACCGGAGTAAGTAAGAAGAGACAAAGGGGAGGGGGGGGGGGGGGGGGGGGGGGGGGGGGGGGGGTGGGGGGGGGGGGGGGGGGGGGGAGGGGGGGGGGGGGGGGGGTGTCCTCCTCACCCAAGAGAGACCGGGGGCTAAAAGGCTGTCATCTTCAATTGTGATAAGTACACTGAACAGACTCTTCATTATCACCCACCCCCCAAAAAAAAATGACAGACAATAAAGACAAATCCACTCTTATATTAGGATGGGTGTTGTTTTTTGTCTTTTTAGTTTTCTTTATTGTGGGGTTTAGCGTTTCTATCTATCTTTCGGTCTCTCTTTCTCTACTTTATTTTCTTTCTTTCTTTCTTTCTTTCTTTTTTTTTCTTTTTCTTTTCTTCTGTTCATCCGTTCTTTCTGTTTATTGCTTTGTTCTGTTCATCCGTTCTTTCTGTTTATTGCTTTGTTCTGTTCATCCGTTCTTTCTGTTTATTGCTTTGTTCTGTTCATCCTTTCTTTCTGTTTATTGCTTTGTTCTGTTCATTCTTTCTGTTTATTGCTTTGTTCTGTTCATCCTTTCTTTCTGTTTATTGCTTTGTTCTGTTCATTCTTTCTGTTTATTGCTTTGTTCTGTTCATCCTTTCTTTCTGTTTATTGCTTTGTTCTGTTCATCCTTTCTGTTTATTGCTTTGTTCTGTTCATCCTTTCTTTCTGTTTATTGCTTTGTTCTTTTTCATCCTTTCTGTTTATTGCTTTGTTCTTTTTCATTCTTTCTGTTTATTGCTTTGTTCTTTTCATCCTTTCTTTCTGTTTATTGCTTTGTTCTTTTCATCCTTTCTTTCTGTTTATTGCTTTGTTCTGTTCATCCTTTCTTTCTGTTTATTGCTTTGTTCTGTTCATCCTTTCTTTCTGTTTATTGCTTTGTTCTGTTCATCCTTTCTGTTTATTGCTTTGTTCTTTTTCATCCTTTCTGTTTATTGCTTTGTTCTGTTCATCCTTTCTTTCTGTTTATTGCTTTGTTCTGTTCATCCTTTCTGTTTATTGCTTTGTTCTGTTCATCTTTCTTTCTGTTTATTGCTTTGTTCTTTTTCATTCTTTCTGTTTATTGCTTTGTTCTGTTCATCCTTTCTTTCTGTTTATTGCTTTGTTCTTTTTCATCCTTTCTGTTTATTGCTTTGTTCTGTTCATCCTTTCTGTTTATTGCTTTGTTCTGTTCATCCTTTCTTTCTGTTTATTGCTTTGTTCTGTTCATCCTTTCTGTTTATTGCTTTGTTCTGTTCATCCTTTCTTTCTGTTTATTGCTTTGTTCTGTTCATCCTTTCTGTTTATTGCTTTGTTCTTTTCATCCTTTCTTTCTGTTTATTGCTTTGTTCTTTTCATCCTTTCTTTCTGTTTATTGCTTTGTTCTTGTTCATCCTTTCTGTTTATTGCTTTGTTCTGTTCATCCTTTCTTTCTGTTTATTGCTTTGTTCTGTTCATCCTTTCTTTCTGTTTATTGCTTTGTTCTGTTCATCCTTTCTGTTTATTGCTTTGTTCTGTTCATCCTTTCTGTTTATTGCTTTGTTCTGTTCATCCTTTCTTTCTGTTTATTGCTTTGTTCTGTTCATCCTTTCTTTCTGTTTATTGCTTTGTTCTTTTTCATCCTTTCTGTTTATTGCTTTGTTCTGTTCATCCTTTCTTTCTGTTTATTGCTTTGTTCTGTTCATCCTTTCTGTTTATTGCTTTGTTCTGTTCATCCTTTCTTTCTGTTTATTGCTTTGTTCTGTTCATCCTTTCTGTTTATTGCTTTGTTCTTTTCATCCTTTCTTTCTGTTTATTGCTTTGTTCTTTTTCATCCTTTCTTTCTGTTTATTGCTTTGTTCTTTTTCATCCTTTCTTTCTGTTTATTGATTTGTTCTTTTTCATCCTTTCTTTCTGTTTATTGCTTTGTTCTGTTCATCCTTTCTGTTTATTGCTTTGTTCTTTTCATCCTTTCTTTCTGTTTATTGATTTGTTCTTTTTCATCCTTTCTTTCTGTTTATTGCTTTGTTCTGTTCATCCTTTCTGTTTATTGCTTTGTTCTGTTCATCCTTTCTGTTTATTGCTTTGTTCTGTTCATCCTTTCTGTTTATTGCTTTGTTCTGTTCATCCTTTCTTTCTGTTTATTGCTTTGTTCTGTTCATCCTTTCTTTCTGTTTATTGCTTTGTTCTGTTCATCCTTTCTTTCTGTTTATTGCTTTGTTCTGTTCATCCTTTCTGTTTATTGCTTTGTTCTTTTCATCCTTTCTGTTTATTGCTTTGTTCTGTTCATCCTTTCTTTCTGTTTATTGCTTTGTTCTGTTCATCCTTTCTTTCTGTTTATTGCTTTGTTCTGTTCATCCTTTCTTTCTGTTTATTGCTTTGTTCTGTTCATCCTTTCTGTTTATTGCTTTGTTCTGTTCATCCTTTCTTTCTGTTTATTGCTTTGTTCTGTTCATCCTTTCTTTCTGTTTATTGCTTTGTTCTTTTTCATTCTCTCTTTCTGTTTATTGCTTTGTTCTGTTCATCCTTTCTGTTTATTGCTTTGTTCTTTTTCATCCTTTCTTTCTGTTTATTGCTTTGTTCTGTTCATCCTTTCTGTTTATTGCTTTGTTCTTTTTCATCCTTTCTTTCTGTTTATTGCTTTGTTCTTTTCATCCTTTCTTTCTGTTTATTGCTTTGTTCTGTTCATCCTTTCTGTTTATTGCTTTGTTCTGTTCATCCTTTCTTTCTGTTTATTGCTTTGTTCTTTTTCATCCTTTCTTTCTGTTTATTGCTTTGTTCTGTTCATCCTTTCTGTTTATTGCTTTGTTCTGTTCATCCTTTCTGTTTATTGCTTTGTTCTTTTTCATCCGTTCTTTCTGTTTATTGCTTTGTTCTGTTCATCCTTTCTTTCTGTTTATTGCTTTGTTCTGTTCATCCTTTCTTTCTGTTTATTGCTTTGTTCTTTTTCATCCTTTCTGTTTATTGCTTTGTTCTGTTCATCCTTTCTTTCTGTTTATTGCTTTGTTCTGTTCATCCTTTCTTTCTGTTTATTGCTTTGTTCTGTTCATCCTTTCTTTCTGTTTATTGCTTTGTTCTTTTCATTCTTTTCTTTTCTCTATGTTTTCTTTCTTTCTGTTTTCCTTTTTTTTTTCTTCCCTTCTCTTTCTTTTGTTCTTTCTTTCTTCATTTTCCTAACTTTGTTTTTCTTTTTTTTCTTTTCTTCTCTTTCTTTCTTTCTTTTTCTTTTTTCCCCCCTCTTCTCTTTTCTTTCTTTCTTTTTCTCCCTTCTCTTTCTTTTGTTCTTTCTTTCTTCACTTTCTTTTTTTTGTTTTGTCTTTTTTTTCTTTTCTTCTCTTTCTTTCTTCTCTCTCCCCTCCCCCCCCCCCCCTCTCCTCTTCTCTTTTCTTTCTATATCTTTTCCTTTTGCTAGTTTCTTTCTTTCTTCCTTTCGTTCCTTCCGTCCTTTTCCCTTATTTCTCTATCTTTATAGCGTTTTCTTTTTCTGTTGTTTTTTTTGCTCTTACTTTCTTTCACTTTTCATTTTTGTCATTTTTTGGGTGAGCAATATTTTTGTCATCTCATTTTTTCATGAATTTCGACACACTTCACAATATTAGAAGAAGAAGAAATTAGTTTTTTACATGTTCTTGTAAGCCTGGAAACAATTTCGAAATCAACCATGTTTTCAACACGAGTTTTCACACAGGTGGGTGGATGGAAGTTCAGTTTAACGTCGCGTATCGGCTTTCGCCATGTACGACGGGCTGAACCAACCAACCAGGGTATAAACAAAAATGTATGTTCCTGAATCACTGTCTTAGCCAAAAGGCCGAGAAGCGATCAGAATTCATTCAAATTCACACAGGTGTCTTTCGGTTTTCTGCTTTATTTACCTAAAGCGCCTGCTACACTACATACGATTCGCTGTCAATGCGATGCGATTGTGACGGTGCGAGTCACGATTCACGGTGAAAGTCATGCACTGGGTCTGCTAGAGTATATGGAGCGAAAGTGGTAGAATGCATTTTTAGACGGAAGTATTTCACGTGACTCGTGCCGTCACAATCGCATCGCATTGACAGCGAATCGTATGTAGTGTAGCAGGCCCTTAACATCGTTCTGATAACCATTTTCCTTTTTTTCCTTTCTCCTAATTCTCGTAGACAGAAAACGAGAATATCGTCGGAACAAAGTTTGATCCATGAGTTGGCCTTGAATCATGAATGCGATGAAATATATACTGCTTAAAGACACACTGACGCACCACGATTAAGTCCCTTGGGTTTTTTTCTGGGTAGCTGTGACCCTAATACACATGTCCCCAACTTCGCATTGAGGCTGCTCTTTAAAAACGATGTTTCGGTTTGAATTTGGGGGCATTTGTATGGGAGTGAGACCTGGTCAAAGCAAGATTCCTTTCCA
Source organism: Phymorhynchus buccinoides (assembly GCA_017654935.2). Classification (NCBI taxonomy): domain Eukaryota; kingdom Metazoa; phylum Mollusca; class Gastropoda; order Neogastropoda; family Raphitomidae; genus Phymorhynchus; species Phymorhynchus buccinoides. The sequence goes on along the minus strand of CM065689.1, from coordinate 17,741,952 downwards.
GCTATAAGAGGAAAAACCCGTGAAACCCGTGAGTTTGTGACACGTGATCTGGTGGGTGTCTGTAACGTCCTCCGGTCTGGAACAGACACATATGGGACATTAGTAGATATAAAGATGGTGGGAACGATCCTGGAGGCAATGCCCGGAGGCAGTGCAACACCAGGAAAGTCCCGAATGTTTAGCAATACAGATGTGAATACCGAGCATCCAACTAAGTTGGCCCTGAATCATGGATGGAAATCTGTTTAACGTCCTCCGGTCTGGAACAGACACACATATGGGACATTAGTAGATATAAAGATGGTGGGAACGATCCTGGAAGCAATGCCCGCCCGGAGGCAGGGCAACACCAGGAAAGTCCCGAATGTTTAGCAATACAGATGTGAGTGAATACCGAGTAGTTGGCCCTGAATCAAGGATGGAAGTCCGTTTAACGTCCTCCGGTCTGGAATAGACACACAATCACGGGACATTAGTAGGTATAAAGATGGTTGGACCGATCCTGGAGGCAATACAACACCAGTAAAGTCCCGAAATTTCAACAATACAGATACAGTCATTTGCAACGCGGCCCTGAATCATATCAAGGTGAATGAAAATCCGTTTAACGTCCTCCGGTCTGAAACAGACACATATGGGATATTAGTAGATACAAAGATGGTGGGAACGATCGTGGAGGCAATGCCCGGAGGCAGTGCAACTCCAGGAAAGTCCCGAATTTTCAACGATACAGATGTTGCGCCGAAGCGCATATCAAGGTTACGACGAAATAGGATTTTACGCCCTCTGTAAGGCATTTTTCAAGTACAAACATGGTGGGAACAATACTGGAGGCAATGCCCGGAGGCAGTGCAACTCCAGTAAAGTCCCGATTTTTTAACAATGCAGATAGGTGTAGCGGTAACCACGCCTCGGTTAAACCTCATCGGCTATGGTACCGCCACGTTGATGTATATATATATATTAATTAAATGGTTGATGAAAATGATGTTTTACGTCCTCTCGGTCATAGACACATATATATGTGACATTTGTAGATACAAAGATCGTGGGAACAATACTAGCTGCAATGCCCGGAGGCAGTGCAACACCAGTAAAGTCCCAAGTTTTTAACAATATAGATAGGTGTAGCGGTAACCACGCCTCGGTTAAACCTCATCCGCTATGGTACCGCTAGATGATCAACATGAATGCAAAGGTAAAACGGTCAACAGAGAAGTCTATATTCTCTAACGACTATGACACTTCATTACAAAGATATTGGTAAAAAAAACACCGAAAGGATTTAAACCAAAGTTGGCATAGTGAAAAAGTGTCACCTAACAATATTTTGTTGTTGTTGTAAAATATTTAAATTCTCAGAATTACCATACCGATACAGGATTTTATTTAAACACACACCACCCGCAATGACCTAGAATAAAAAAATTAACTCCCTTGACAAGGGAGATAATTTCTAGTTATATTTGCCTTGAACTGGGGGTACAGTTTATATGGCTGCGCCATCTTGTTTTTTTTCTCTCTTATTTTTAGCGGATCTTTGCCAAATCACTTAGCGTTTCTGGCCGCCCAACTGGGGATTACTCTACTGGTTTATAGCACTTCCCTTTTTTAAATAAGGGAGTTAATTACGTGAAGTTCCTTCCCCCTTATTCATTTCACTACATCCTCTCTCTTAGCCTCATTATTTCATATTTCAAATAAGAGGCAACATCTATTTTTGCCGCTCATGAGCGAGACTCAATGACTCAAATATTTAACCCTTTCACCGCCAATGTCGCATTTATGCACCGCAATGGTTTAACACCCATGTCACTAAAAGGCATCAAATCAGGACCTGTTATCCAAAGACCCTATTTTATTAATTTTAGGAGGTAAAGATAGGCCTAATGGTATATATGTCACAGAGGAAATCGCAATATTGCAGATATTTTATTTTCTCTACCCAGTTAAGTTTAATGGTATTTTTTGGCTGAAAAATGGCTGGCGGCGAAAGGGTTAATGACGAAAGCCAAACAAGCTCATATCACGTGACTTTGCATTTATACTACTGTGTGCCATAGCCGATGAGGTTTAACCGAGGCGTGGTCACCGCTACAGCTATCTGTACTAATTTGTTTTTAAATCGGGACTTTACTGGTTTCGTACTGCCTCCGGGCATTGCCTCCAGTATTGTTCCCACCATATTTGTATTTACAAATGTCCCATATGTGTCTGATTCAGACCAAGAGGACGTAAAA
>CM065689.1:17727212-17729712 GCA_017654935.2 Phymorhynchus buccinoides | reverse complement strand
CGCTGCCGTTGGCGTCAAGGTGCTCTTGTAGTAGATGGTCTTCCTCCTCCTAAGGCCGTCTTCAGGACCACCGGGCGACCTGCTCCGTACCGGGGAGTCGATGTCGTCGCGGGCGGGCTGGTAGACACGCAGCTAAGTCGAGCCGTCTCTGCAGGCGGATGTGATCCTCCCTGTAGACAAGTGGTAGCAGCCCCAAAGTTCCCACTCGTACGTCCACTGGGCATCGGCGTTACTGCAGAGATGGTCCAAGTTGCTGCCCGTCGATCCATCCAGTCCGCAAGTCGTTCAACTCCCATGGTGAGGGAGGAGATCCAGCGTCGCCCTTCCCACTGGCTGCCACCCAGCGAGACTTCAATGCAACTGCCACCATTGCATCGGTGTCATCACGTGGCGAGAGAGAGACATCCTCTCACCACGGACCCCCGGTTGGGAATGGTTCGTTAAATTGGGTTCTAAAATAATAGGGCACCTGGGAACAATTGATCGTCCCCCCCCCCTCTCTTTCTCTCTCTCCCTCTCTCTCTCTTTCTCTCTCTCTCCCCCTCTCTCTCCCCCCCCCTCTCTCTCTCTCTCTCTCTCTCTCTCCCCCCTCTCTCCCCCCCCTCTCTCTCTCTCTCTCTCTCTCTCTCTCTCTCTCTCTCTCTCTCTCTCTCCAAATATCCATCTCTCTATATATATCTATTTGAAGTAGGGGGAATTTGTATGTGGGTCACAGCTACCCCAAAAAACAACCAACAAGGGACTTAATCGTGGTGGGTCAGTGGGTCTTTAAGTATAGTATATAGGCATTCTGGTATAACGACATGAAGTGCAGACTTGAAGCAAAGATTCTTAAGAGTTACAGCGAACCGGGCTGATAGAGTTATCGTTAGTGGGGTAGTTATACACCATTCACAGCGGCGGCTATCCAAAAACTCAGACTGGAATTTGAACGGAGAATTCAACTGGCCTGTCGACGTGTAAATGTGTCCTGCTTAAAAGGGACATAACCACTGTTTCTGTCCTCACTACTCTTTATAGGGAAAAGAGACCGGATGCTTGTTCTTGAAGTAAAATCAAAATGGCAGGGGTCACCCTCCATCCTGTCAATTAAGAGAAGATGGACGATGAAAAGCAACACGCGTAGGCAATTCTCCCATAAAATAAGGGAGGCACGTGTGTTCGTTATCTCCATCCTTGATCTGCTCGTGTTATTGGATTTTTGTTTTTCACGTTTTTATTCCATTTCAATTCTGTGCATAAAGCGCGCTGTAGCCTACTACATAGTAGGATGGGCGCTATATAAATTTTCCTCATTATTATTATTAGTCCCTGGTCCGTCCGTCCGGTGTCAGTTGTCTTTTTTGTCCGTCCGTCCGTCCGTCCGTCCGTCCGTCCGTCCGTCCGTCCGTCCGTCCGTCCGGCGTGCCTCCGTCCGGCTATTCGTCCGTTTTTCTCAAAAACTATTCAGTCTATCATCATCAAATTTGGTATACTAGTTTGTCAAGGTCCAAGCTATCCACTGATGTAATTAGTTTTACATTAAGGTCAAGGTCGCGCCCAACGGGGTCATAATCGCTAATATCTCGCGAAGTTTTGCATGTATTTTAATGCAGTTTTTTCACAACATTTCTTGATGAATGGTCTATAACACAGTTGTCATGAATTTTTCTGTGCGCGCGTGTGCGCATGATCGCGCGCGCTCAAATCACGGGTCCGAACCCCAAGGCTATATATATAAAAAAAACTATTCAGTTACGTGCTGTTTTGATGCGTTTTTATGTAGTTACGTGCTGTTTTGATGCGTTTTTATGTATGTGTACAGCCGACACATTCCGATTTCGGAGTAGCTCGGCCATGCTGCGAGGGGACTTTGCAGCCGCTCGGCGTTGCACTTGTTTATTATTATAATTATTATTATCATCATCATCATCATCATCATCATCATCATCATCATCATCATTATTATTATTATTATTATTATTACTACTATTATTATTATTATTATTATCATCATCATTATCCTTATCAAGGTGGCAATAAACTAGAGTAATGAAACTCAAGGGAGAGCTGGACAACAGACGGACTTTGGAGAGATAAAAAAGAAGTAGCACGCCTCAATGAAAATGTTTCGGATCATTTCGAGGGTTTAAAATGGCAAAAAAGTACTATATTTAAAATTCTTCTCCGATAGAAGCCGGAAGGTAATTAGTGTCGAAAAAGGGTTAATGAATGTTGAAAGTATTTTCTGAAGTTTGAATTTTACCCATGAAGAATGATAATTTATTACATTCTTATTATAAACCCTGGTTATTCTCTATTGCCGGGAGCAATTGAATCGTGTCAACCTTCAACTAACAACAAAAATATATATGTTACGCGTACGCCCATTTCATAACATGGGCAAATGGTTTGCCCAGTTCGTGAAATAGCCAATTTAGAACTTGCAATTGAGAAAAGCAATATGAATACAAAATAGGTTGTTTTGTTTATTAGCACACATAGGTCAAGAATGGGTTCA
>CM065689.1:17707212-17709712 GCA_017654935.2 Phymorhynchus buccinoides | reverse complement strand
TCCGGGTATTTATAAAAATGGGGTTACTGTTTAGGGGGTTATTATCTATCATTGAGCTTAATATATCTATCATGCGGGTAAACACGTGCACAATCCTTGAACTCAAATTAACGTGTGACAATTAGCAAATGATTCCAATTAGAAAGCACTCTTACAGTGCAACCTCTGTTAAGAGGGATGCCCTAGTTTTAGCTTAAGCTTAATCGATAATATATATATATATATTATATACAAGCAAACTATATATATAAGAGGAAAGTTTAAGTTCTTCTTCAATTCTTGTACGTTTTATATATATATATATATATATATATATATATATATATAGATATAGATATATATATATATATATATATATATATATATATAGATATATGTCGTGCCTAACTCAAAGAATTGCCTAGTCTGTAGATTAGGCAGCCACTTTGCCTAGTTTATGAACTAGGCACTCGGACTACCTAACGTGTAAACTAACTTCTCATACGTGCCTAATCTACAGACTAGGCAGCCTAATTTGTAGAACAGGCAGCCTAGTCTGTGGATTAGGCAGAGTGCTTAGTTTACAAATTAGGCAGTCTTTGTTTTAATCTCCAACATGACTCCTCTTTGATATTACACCAAGAATACCAGCCGCCGTGGTGTAGTGGTTAGCATCGTGGACTACTGGCTGGGAGGTCTCGGGTTCGAATCCCATCAGAGGTGAGGTTTTTTTTTCTGTCCTGGACCGACTCCTACCCAGAGTGAGTGGCTATGGGCTCAATGGGAAGACTCAAAGCCACACAGTCGAGCTTCATCCGCTTAATGGATGCGATTCTGAGAGTGTTGTTCTAATTTTAAGACCAATACTGCAGGTGTCTGTAGTTCTCGGGCCTGGTTAACGCTGGGATATCATTATTAAAGGAAGCGTAGAATACAGCCCTGTCATGCAGTCTCAGACTGATATGGAACTCCATAGCATCATCATCATCATCCGCCTCATATCCATCAATCATTAAAAATAAAAATAAATGTCTCAAATACTGTGGCTTTGCAAGCCCTGCTCTCATGGTGACCTCAGTTTCGGTTTCCGATCCAGTCTATGCCTTGGTGCGTTCGGGTCAAAGTCATGGGGAGCAGTGTGTTCTGGGGAGCTGTCGGTGGACGGTCGTGGTGGCGCCCTCGGAGGAGGACCTCACTCACCCTGGCTCCGCGACTAAGAGAATAGTGTCGTCAGTAGGGGGCTTAGTAGGTGGTGTCCTGAACAGGCTCCACTGAACTCCACCGAAGTGACTCAGCAGCAGTGCAGTCTCTCCTCGGTTGGTTGCTTCCTGACGGCCTAACACAGATTAGCTCCCTTTGAACTGCTGGTCTCGGGATTCTGCAACCTGAACGTGCGAAGGTGTGGCTGCGAATTGGGACTCGGAATGTACGGCCCAAAAGATGGGACAGCAAAAATATAAATAAATAAAATACATTAGTAATGTCAAGAAGATAAAACAATTTTTACTTTATTCACTCCATTGTCTGTCTGTCTACTGTGAACAATAACTTATCACAATAATAAAGCTATCCAAAATTGAATAAATGCAAGTGTCAACATGCAGTAATTAAGCTAAACAAGCAAGGGGAAAAAAGAAACTCTTTGGTTAAAAAAAAAAGAAAATAACAAATGTAAATCTGATTTTTTTTTTATTAAGGTTAAAAAGGATAAGCTTGGAACTTTTTCACACTCTGCCCTCACCCCTATACCTATAGATATACTAGCACGCAGTAGCCAATTATGACATGTAAAATACAGTGTTGCACGTTTTTACAATTGTCAGGACATTGACCTATTAAATTTGTACTTGTCGGGAGAGAGAGAGGGGGGGGGGCTGGAGTGGGGCCCGGGGGTCATTACGAATTGTGTTCTGGGGGGAGGATGGGGGGGGGGGGGTCGCTAAAAAGTGTGTCCTGGTCCCCTAGCCACTAGCCACGTACACAGGGTCTATTATCCTGCATCACCTTACACATACACACGCCCCACACGCACGCACACATGTACACACACACACACACACACACACACACATTCATGCATGCGTGCACACACACACGCATGCACTGCATGCGCACACATGCACGCACGTGCGTGCACACACACACACACACACACATGCACAGCTGTTTCGGGAGGAGCATTCAGTTCATCTATATTTTCAGAAGCTTTTTCAAGCCAACTTTAGTTTACCATAAGTAACGTTTCATAGATAAGTCAAAAACACGTTGTAGTATGTGACTAAATTAGTTATATTAAGTGGAAACTGCCAGATTTGTACTCATGGGTAATTCTATTTATGTTTGCGATACTAAGTGAATTATTTAGAAACATTTTCTACTATGGTTTATCACACTGCTCAACCAAAAAAGTTTTTACAATTAATCTGATGGAAGGAATATATCTAAAATACTTTGAAGAACATACAGACAAAATATTTTATAGGGATATGCTTGGTGGATGTTTTAATGTAAGATTTATAGA
>CM065689.1:17694712-17697212 GCA_017654935.2 Phymorhynchus buccinoides | reverse complement strand
CCCCTATCAATTAAGAAATTCCTGTTGGTTGAGCGGAAATTCCTGGTTGGTTGAGTGGAGGTCTTACGTCCTCATGGCGGAAAGCCCTTAGGGGCAAGTTGGGTCCTGAACTGAAAAAAAAAAAATGGTGTTTTACGTCCTCTCGGTCTGGAACAGACACATAATACGGGACATTTGTAGATATACAAAAGATGGTGGGAACGACACTGGAGGCAATGCCCGGAGGCGGTGCAACACCAAGCAAAGTCCCGATTTTTTTTTTTAAACAATGCAGATAAGCGTAGTCCTGGTGGTGGTAACTGGTGTTTTACGTCCTCTCGACCCCTAGGGGCACATATGGGACATATAAGCGTAGTCCTGTTTTACGACGTCGACTTTATACCTAGCGAGGTGGACTAACTAACTGGGAGGGTGGAGGCAGACGCATGACGTTCGACAACTACAATGCAATGCGAGCAAGCCAGCTGTTCAGTTGTCGCGATGTGCAGACACAGTATAATGTCTGTCACACGCACGCGCCTTCTACGCCGCTCGCCCGCCCGTGTAGTGCCGGCGAGTGGACATCATTATTACGGCCCTTGGGATTTGTGCGGATGTGTCATTAACGCTTAACTCTCACACGCCCCCCACACCCCCCCCCCCCCCCCCCCCCCCCCCTCTCTAGAGTAGGACGGGGTAAAAAGCCCATGGGCGGCTAAGAAGCCCATGCCAATTATCTCAATGAGATAAAGCAAATTTCAGTCAAATTTGCCCATGAGACGAATGCTAAACATTAACACTCGTCTCATGGGCAAAACGTGACTGAAATTTGCTTCATTTCATGAGATAATTGGCACGGGCTTCTTACCCGCCCATGGGCTTTTTACCTCGTCTTCACCGATGTGTCTCTCCCCGTCAATGTGTCCCCGTCTGTATGTTTGCAACCCTAGTTGCAGAGGCCAATATTGTATCCTCGTATCTATAATAATAATAATCATAATAATAATAATAATAATAATAATAATAATACATAGTATTTATATGGCGACTTTCTGTAGAATTAAACTCAAGGCGCTCACATTCACTGATTCACACGCAATTGGGCTAACATACACATTCATTCGATCATCATCTAATTAACTTGAAAAGTTAGAGAGACAAAGCTCTTTGAAACAAGTGAGTTTTCATTTGGGTTTTGAAAGCGGGAAGTGCTGAATTGTGACGGAGGTGAACAGGCAAGGAGTTCCAGACAGTGGGGGCGCAAAAACTAAAACTGCGTTGTCCAAAAGACTATGTCCCCGTATTGTTGCGTTCCCCGTCTCTATGTGTGCCCCCGTCTGTCTATGCCTCCGGCATTGTGTCCCCGTCTCTATGTGTCCCCCCGTCTCCTTGTGTTCCTGTCTTCCATGCGTCCCCGTCTCCATGTGTCCCCATCATTGTGTCCCCGTCTCTATATGTATCATCGTATCTATTATATGTCCCCGTCATTGTTTTCCTCGTCTCTATGTGTCCCCGTCATTGTTTTCCTCGTCTCTGTGTGTCCCCGTCATTGTGTCCTCGTCTCTATGTGTCCCTGTCTCCATGTGACCCCGTCTCTATGTGTCCCTGTCTCCATGTGACCCCGTCTCTATGTGTCCCCGTCTCTATATGTCTCCGTCTCCTTGTGTTCCCATCTCCGTGTGTCCCCATCTCCATGTGTCCCCGTCTCTATATGTATCATCGTATCTATATATCCCCGTCATTGTGTCCACGTCTCTATGTGTCCCTGTCTCCATGTGTCCCCGTCTCTATGTGTCCCCGTCTCTATATGTCTCCGTCTCCTTGTGTCCCCATCTCCATGTGTTCCCATCTCTATATGTATCATCGTATCTATATATCCCCGTCATTGTGTCCACGTCTCCGTGTCCCTGTCTCTATGCGTCCCCGTCTCCATGTGTCCCCGTCTCCACCCCCCTACCATCCTCACACACACACACACACACACACACACACACACACACACACACACACACACACACACACACACACACACACACACACACACACACACACACACATTCGCTGCACAACCCTCGTAACAAAGCGAATAATGTCACTGTCTGAAAGGACCTTATTGAGAGTGGTATGCATTTTCTAAGCTACCTGATAACATGTGATGGGTACCATTTTGAACATACCACTATATGGAAAAGAAATGCTGATGCACAAAAGTTTTTACTTTTTTGTATAGAGATTTCGAGGCGTTTTTAAACTCACGTTACCATAGAAACCAAAGGCGATCACAAAACATTTTTCCTGTCACTTTAAGGCCAGGTCTTTTGTGTATGTAAACTGCCCAGTTTTCCGTTCCAGACGCGGAAGCTTTTGGGAGCTACAAGCACAATAAATCGAAACGTGTTGCATTTTGAAAAGTGTTCCCTAACGTTTTGTGGGCAGCTTTAATTTATGTGAACTAGCGCAACGTTGAGTACCGGTAACGCCTAGTACCGGTAACGCCAAGTACCGGTAACGCTGAGTACCG
>CM065689.1:17643903-17656403 GCA_017654935.2 Phymorhynchus buccinoides | reverse complement strand
TCTCATGGGCAAAATGAGACTGAAATTGGCTTCATTTCATGAGATAATTGGGGTGGGCTTCTTACCCGCCCATGCGCTTTTTACCCCGTCTTCCCCTATGCAAATTACGTACCATACCCATTATGGCCATATGACCTGGGAACGCAGAGGGGAAGGTTCCTACCTTGTGCGAAGCGGTCTTCAGCCGGTGGTAGCTGCCACAGCGGCCGCAGACTCGTTTCCGGCAGTCGCTGCACGTGCGCCCTGCCCCTTCCGACATCCGGGTCTTGAAGCACAGACGACAGAGCCTCGCGCTCGCCACGCGCCATTTTCTGCTGCGCTCCGGTTGCGAGCTCTTCACGGCTTGCTCCGCGGCCCGCATCTCCGCTTCCAGGCGTCTGTTTGGAAGAAGAAGAAGAAGAAAGAGGCGACTGCTATTTTGAAAACTTGGGCTCACATTTGTTTAGTGTGGTGGTGCCTTGTATATTCTTCTTCTTCTTCTTCTTCTTCTTCTTCTTCGATCGCTCAGACAGCTTCCTGTCAATTATGAGCGCAGATGCGTCATGCTGCCGTTATGCGCCTAACTAAGAAATAGTTAGGCCCAGCAAGTCCGACTTCGGCTGGAGGACATGTTTTTTTGAAAGAGTTTCGCCTTGTCTATGATAAGCTTACATCCCGAATTTCTCCCCCCCCCCCCCCCCCCCACCCCCCCCCCCCCAAAAAGGAATTTAGACAAACATTCTCCCTCTCTCTCACACATAAGACATACACAAAGGTGCACGCACGCACACACTCTGATGCGCGCACACACACACACACACACTGATACACATAACACATTCACATATGCACACACAGAAACGTGCACAAACACACAAAAACGCAAACTCTCTCTCTCTCTCTCTCTCTCTCTCTCTCTCTCTCTCTCTCTCTCTCTCTCTCTCCCCCCCCCCCAGGGCTGGGTGGAAACAAATCATGTAACCTGCTTATTAGATGTTCCCTGGTTAAATAAAAGTTCGTTTTCGTTTTTTCTCTCTCTCTCTCTCTCTCTCTCTCTCTCTCTCTCCCTCCCTCCCCCTCTCTCTCTCTCTCTCTCTCTCTCTCTCTCTCTCTCTCTCTCTCTCTCTCTCTCTCTCTCTCTCTCTCTCTCTCTCTCTCTCTCGTGCGCACCTGACGCGTTCCTGCTCCTGCTGCTCAAACCTCTCCTGCCTCCGGAGCACGTCAGACAGGATGCTCAGCTCATCAGGCGTCAGGTGGGACAGGTCGGGGGAGGGAGGGGTGACAGGAGGGGGGCTGTGCGTCCTCTTCCCCCCTCCCTTCAGCACCTGGGGAAAAACAACACGAACCAGGCACCGTCGTCATGAGGGATTGAAGACATGTGTGCCGCTCAGCGGCACTTTCTACTTTAAACGATAACTTCGTTTACTTGTGTTTTTGTTTGTGGCACAAGCCACAAACCCATAACTCACTTTGTCGGTCGGTCGGTCGGTCGGTCGGTCTGTCCGTCGGTCCAAAATTGTCGCACATTTCGTTTACTTGTGTTTTTTTGTTTGTGGCACAAGCCACAGACCCATAACTCACTTCGTCGGTCGGTCGGTCGGTCGGTCGGTCGGTCCAAAATTGTCGCACATTTCGTTTACTTGTGTTTTTCTTTTGTGGCACAAGTCACAAATAACTTTTGTCGGTCGGTCGGTCGGTCGGTTGACCGATCGGTCGGTCGGTCGGTCGGTCGGTCTGTCGGTCGGTCCAAAATTGTCGCACATTTCGTTTACTTGTGTTTTTGTTTGTGGGCACAAGCCACAAACCTATAACTCACTTTGTCGGTCGGTCGGTCGGTCGGTCGGTCGGTCGGCGTGTCGGTCGGTCCAAAATTGTCGCACATTTCGCAAAATTGTTGCACATATTTTAAAGGAGAAAAAAATACTTGGACATAAAGTAACATTTCAGTTGTCATATCTACATATCTACAGTCCTTACGTATGGAAAGAATTATATACTGAACAGAGCACATGAATCGTCATTTTAAAGCGTAGAAAATAACAAACATACGTAATACAGACACGAGTATGCAGTGCTTCTTTCGATGAGCATAAGTAGGATAAATAGTTTTAAATGTTTACCAAAAGATATAAAAAGTTACGAAATGGTGCAGAGATAACATTCTGGTTTACAGATTAAAATTATTGAAAAGCCAGGGGAAGCGACTCAGTGTATATAATGATTGCAGTGGTAAAAATAGACCGCACTTCAAATCGAGGCTGCTCTTTAAAATGATGTTTCGTTTTCAATTGTCGCACGCCACAAACGATTGCGAATTCGCGCTTCTTTTTTTTTACTTACTTGCTTCTCTAATAAATGTTTGTCTCACGAATCCCTAAGTTTGCAAATAACCCGATCATAAAGTCGCTTTTCAGTTTCTTTGGTTTTTGAAATAATACAATAAGGCCGGGTTCACATTAGGCGCGTAAGTTCCGTACGGAAAACCCTAAATAAGTGGAAGAAAGAAGGGAAACACGTTTACGCATATAGGGGAAATTCGGACACGTGCGCAAAACTTTTCCCCTTCTTTGTTTCACTTATTTGTGGATTGCGCACGGGTTTCCGCATGGAATGTCCGATTATGTATTGTACACGGCCTAAATTTCGTGAAGTTCTTCTTCTCAAATGCAAGGCAAGCAACGACTGCTAACTTTTATTGGTGATAGTTAATTGTAGTAAGGGAAGACTAAAAAGCGCATGGGCGGGTAAGAAGCTCAAATCTCATGAAATAAAGAAAATTTCAGTCAAATTTGCATGAGACAACGACATGCGCTCGTCTCAACAAAATGTTGACTGAAATTTGCTTCACTTCATGAGATAATTGGGGTGGGCTTCTTACCCGCCCATATGTCTTCCCCTATAACTGTGAAGGGTGGTGGGTGTTAGCAAAGGTATTCTAAAAGGGTAAGATGGACTACTTAAGAGCTCGGCGAACCGGGCTGATAGAGTTATCGTTAGTGTCGACAGTACACCATTCACAGTGACGGAACTGGAACTTGAACAGAGAATTCAACTGGCCTATCGACGTGCAAAATGTGTCCTGTTTAAAAGGGACATAACCAGTGTTTCTGTCCTCACTACTCATATAGGGAAAAGAGACCGGATGCTTATCTTCCCCTATACAGTCTTTGGTGTTAGTGTGTTGTGTTATGATTATATGCAATGCATTCTCTAATGTATTCATTTTCACAGAGATGTATGGTGAGGATACGTGAGCCAGTCTGTTAGAAATGTTTGTACGAATGGTGAGTGAAAAGCGCATTGGGTTGCTTAGCAAGATTATGCGCTGTATAAGCATTATTAATTATTATTATTATTATTATTATTATTATTATTATTATTATCAGACTGACAATGTAAAAGAATTAGGGCCGAAAGGACTGTCCCTTTTCTACACAGAATGCGAGTAAATGTTCTTATCCTAAAACAAACGCGTGTGGCACAGAGGTAACGCGTTCGCCTCGTATACAATAAACCCGAGTTCGAACCTGGGTACAGGGGATTTTTTCCTCTCACTCTGCAACTAGGCCTTACGGTCTGAACGTGAAGTCTTTCGGATGAGACGATAAACCGAGGCCCCGTGTGCCCAAGCACTTAGTACACGTTAAACTCAGTCGCAACGAAAAAGTTGTCATTTGGTCAAAATGTACCCACCCCACCCCTTTCCTTCCTCACCAGTCACAACAAAAATCGCAAGCAAAAGAAAAAAACATTTTAAATAGGTGGCGCGTCTATGGCTGCGAGGCGCTCTCCAGGTGGGAGCAACCCGAATTTCACAGAGACGCCAAAATACCAAACTCTGAAAAGAGTGTAGGCTGAGACTGTGGCACAAATTATAATCTAGTTGCACGTGCACGCTCTTCACAGTGTGTCCAAAGTGCAAACCCCATCAATAACATACGTAACTCCACCGCCAGTCTTTGTTTGAGTTAGCCACAGACAGAGAGAGAGAGAGAGAGGGGGGGAGAGAGAGAGGGGGAGAGAGAGAGAGAGGGGGGAGATAGAGAGAGAGAGACAGAGAGAGAGAGAGAGAAAGGGAGAGAGAGAGAAGAAAAAGAGAGAGAGAGAAAGGGAGCTAGAGAGAGAGAGAGAGAGAGAGAAGGGAGAGAGAGAGAAGAAAAAGAGAGAGAGAGAGAGAGAGAAAGGGAGAGAGAGAGAGAGAGAGAGAGAAGGGGGGAAAAGAGAGAGAGAAAAGGGAGAGAGAAAGAGAGAGAGATCTGAGAGATATCTCTAGATCGAGAGAGAGAGAGAGAGTGAGAGAGAGAGAAAGGGAGAGAGAGAGAAGAAAGAGAGAGAGAGAGAGAGAGAGAGAAAAGGGAGAGAGAGAGAGAGAGAGAGAGAGAGAGAGAGAGGGGAACTGAGAGAGAGAGAGAGAGAGAGAGAAAGGGAGAGAGAGAAGAGAAAAAGAGAGAGAGAGAGAGAGAAAGGAGAGAGAGAGAGAGAGAGAAAGGGGAAAAAAAAGAGAGAGAGAAAGGGAGAGAAAGAGAGAGGAGAGTGAGAGAGAGAGACAGGGGAGAGAGAGAGAGAAGGGGGGGGGGAAATAGAGAGAGAGAGAGAGCGAGAGAGGAGAGAGAGAGAAAGGGAGAGAGAGATAAGAAAGAGAGAGAGAGAGAGAGAGAAAGGGAGAGAGAGAGGAGAGAGAGAGAGAGAGAAGGGAAAAAAAGAGAGAGAAAGGAGAGAGAGAAAGAGAGAGAGAGAGAGAGAGAGAAGAGAGAGAAGAAAGAGAGAGAGAGAAGAGAGAGAGAGAAAGAAAGAGAGAGAGAGAGAGAGAGAGAGAGAGAGAGAGAGAGAGAGAGAGAGAGAGAGAGAGAGAGATATAGAGAGAGAGATGGGGTGGGGAGAGAGAGAGAGTCTTAACATCATGACGGAAAGAATGAGAAAACTTAAATTCGGCAGCCAAAAGAAGACCCCCAACGACTACAAACTCGTGAAGAGATATGACGTAATGGAAGTTCCTCATTATCAAAGACTGATTGTTGCGGGGTCAAATCCTGCACGCTATTTCGTACCGCTGGAAGACGTCTACAATGTAATAAAAGAAGCCCACGCAGCTTGCGGCCATGGTGGCGAACAACGCATGGAGAAGGAACTACAAAAGAAGTACGCCAACGTCACTCAACAACAAATCAAGATTTGTCTGTCTCTGTGTGAAAATTGCACGCTGAAGAAGGCGAAAATGAACAAACGTGTGGTTGTGCGGCCGATTCTGTTAAAGAACTTCAACTCCAGGGGTCAAGTGGATTTGATTGATTTCCAAAGTCAGCATGACAGAGAATTCCGGTGAGTTTCATTTTTCATATAATTTCCAGTTTCCGATGTGAATCAGAACTTTTTTGTGTGAAATCCTTGAATTTAATTCTTGTCTTATTTTCGCAAGCATCCCATATCACCTGGCCCAGGCTGCCTCATAGGATGCGTGGCCAAAGTGTCAGTGCCAGTGTAGAAACTCTATTTGACGATGCTGCCGGTATGGAACATGTCCCTGGCAGCGTGGAAACTCTCCCTGACGATCACTCTGTCACTGCAGACCCAGATCGTGCCGGTGTTGACGATGGTGCCGGCATGAAAAATGTCTCTGCCAGCGTGGGAACTCTCTCTGATGATCACCCTGTCACTGCAGACCCGAATCGTGCCGGTGTAGAAACTCTCTTTGACGATGGTGCCGGCATGGAACATGTCCCTGGCAGCGTGGAAACTCTCACTGACGATCGCCCTGTCACTGCATTTTCCATATTGTCAGCATTAGCACGTGGTGGCGAGGATATTGATGACGATACGTGCAGGGTGTGCGGAGTCCTGGTGAATCATCATCCTGTCGTGTGTGATTCATGTCGTTGTTTAGTTCATAGTATGTGCACAGATCGAGTGAAGAGACAATTCAGTGTGTACTGTGCCAGCGGACATCGCAGCATCAGAGTGTTCGCAATCAAGTTAGAAGCAACCAAAAACGGGCAGCAGCACACATGCTTGAATCGGCCAGGAAAAAGTTAAAAGTTGCAGAGGTGAACGATTGCGTGCGCATACCTATCCCCATGTATGACCGTGCCAAAGGTGACCAACGAAACCTTCTCGGAGTCATCACTGAAGTGGACGACAGAGGAATGTTCACAATTGCGACAAAACACGGATTTCTCGCCTCGAAATTCAGTCGAAATCAGTTCGAAGTGAATGACCGCAGGTTAATGACACAAGATGACATTCCAGAAGAAAACCCGAAACCAAACGAAGTCTGTCAGAGAGACCGCCATTGTGTCCAGCCTTGGACACGGCCAAGGCTACGCGAAGCGTAACTGCAACGGACTCTGCATAACAAACAAGTGCAAATGCCGCAAGGCTCGCCCTCAATGTACTTCTCATTGTCACCCCCGAAAAGCGAAATGCAAGAACAATTATGCTTGGGAAAAAAATGGCTGAAGATCTCTGTGGTATGTTGTTTTTATTTTCTAGCAGGACCTGAAAACTGTGAGCGTTATCAATAACGAATGGCATGTTTTAGCGCTTTGAGCAGCATTGGAGCCATCTAATGTGGCATGCATTTGTGTATTTTATGTGTGTGTGTGTGTGTGTGTGGTGTGTGTGTGTGTGTGTGTGTGTGTGTGTGTGTGTGTGTGTGTGTCTGTGTCTGTGTGTCTCTGTGTGTGTGTGTGTGTCTGTGTATGTGTGTGTTTGAACAACGTTGTTGTATTTGTTTGCATTTGTTATTCATTTATAGTGATTCAATTCCTAATATAGTTTTAGCGAAATATGAATTAAAAAAATGCTTGAAAATAACAAACATTGCACGTGCGTGTGTGTGTGTGTGTGTGTGTGTGTGTGTGTGTGTGTGTGTGTGTGTTGTTGTGTGTGTGTGTGTGTGTGTGTGTGTGTGTGTGTGTGTGTGTGTGTGTGTGTGTGTGTATGTGTGTCTGAGTGTGTGTGTGTGTGTGTGTGTGTGTGTGTGTGTGTGTGAGTGTGTGTGTGTGTGTGTGTGTGTGTGTGTGTGTGTGTGTGTGAGTGTGTGTGCGTGTGTGCGTGTGCGTGTGCGTGTGTGTGCCACCGTCACACTGTGATTTATCCACCATTCACTTGCATTCAAAGAAGCTTGAACGCCATTCAACGCCCTTGCTCACTCGGTGCGCATTGTATACAATGTGCAACTTTATGGTCTTGCTCATTGTATGCAATGTAATGGGCAACGGCTTTGCTCATTGTATGGAATGATCAAAACCTGTTGCGCGTTGCATACAATGAGCAGGACATGTTGCACATTCTATACAATACGCAAATTGTACAGAATGTGCACATATACATATACATATATATATAGGCAGACAGTAGGACAGACGGACAGAGAACAATTCATCAATGTTTTTGAACAAAACTTTTTTTGTAATTTCTACAGGCCGTCTGCCCTTAAAAAGGCCAAAGTCATATGAAAATAGAAGCATATAATACGTACATCAAATAATCACAGAACCGATTCCGAGAGAGAGAGAGGGAGGCTGAGAGAGAGAGAGAAGAGGGAGAGGAGAGTAGGAGAGACGAGAGAGACGAGAGAAGAAGAGGGAGAGAGAAGATGAGATGGAGAGAGGACGAGATGACGGAGATGGAAAGAGAGAGGGGAGAGAGGGATGAGAGAGAGAGAAGGAGAGAGAGAGAGAGAGAGGAGAGAAAGAGAGAGAGAGAGAGAGACAGAAAGATGAGAGAGAGAGAAGAGAGGGAGGAGAGAGGTAGAGAGATGAGAGAGAGAGAGGGACGAGGAGAGAGAGAGACTTAGAGAGACGGAGAGAGAGAGACGTGAGAGAGAGGGAGAGAGAGAGAGAGAGATAGAGAGATGAGAGAGAGAGTGAGGATGAGGGAGACGGAGTAGAGAACTTTTGAGAATGAAGAGAGAGAGAGAAGAGAGAGAGAGGAGAGGAGGAGGGAGAGAGAGAGAAAGACTAGAGACTGAGAGAAGAGATAGATAGAGAGAGAGAGAGAAGAGAGACGAGGAGAGAGCGGAGAATGAGAGAGAGAGGAGGAAAGAGACGAGATGAGAGCTGAGAGAGCGGAGAGAGAGAGAATGGAGAGAAGACGAGAGTTGGAGAAGGAGAGACGACGGATCAGACAGAGACGAGAGACCGAGAGACAGAGAGAAGAGGAAGGAGAGAGGAGAGGAGACGAGGCGGAAGTAGATAGAGACGATAGAGAGAATAGAGAGAGAGAGAGAGAGAGAGAGGACGGAGAGAGAGAGAGGGCCCTAGGCTTGGAGAGAGAGAGAGAGAGAGAGAGAGAGATTAGAGAGAAGAGGAGGATCGAGAGAGGAGAGAGAGAGAGAGATAGAGCAGAGAGAGAGGGGAAAGAGGAGAAGAGGAGCGGAGGGAGGAGAGAGAGACGATGAGGAGAGAGAGAAGAGAGAGCAAGAGGAGGGAGAGAGAGAGAGCCTCGGAGAGAAGAGAGAGACTCGAGAGAGAGAAGAGAGAAAGAGGATGAGAGACCTGGGAGAGAGAGAGGAGGGGGAGTACTTGAGAGGAGAGTTGAGGAAAGAGAGAGAAAGCGATTGATGATGAGAGGAGACAGACAGATTGGTAGGATTGAGAGAAGGGAGAGACTGAGAGGGAGAGGAGAGAGAGGAGAGAGAGACGAGGATGTGGATTGAGTGAGAGAGGCAGAGAGAGCCAGAGAGGAGAGAGAGAGAGAGAGGAGAGAGAGTTCGAGAGGTAGAGAGAGAGAGGTTGGGAGAGAGAGAAAGAGAAAGAGAGTATGAGAGGAGACGGGAGAGAGAGAGGCCGATGAGAGATGAGAGAGAGAGAATTGATGAGAGAGCCGACGAGAGAGAGAAGAGAGAGAGGGGGAGAGAGAGAGAGAGGGGAGAGAGAGGAGAGAAGACCGATGAGAGAGAGTGGAAAGAGAGAGAGAGGAGAAGAGGGAGGAGACGGAGAGAGATTGAGAGACGAGAGGAGCGAAGAGAGAAAGATTGAGAGAGAGAGATGAGAGAGAGAGAGGATCGACGAGAAATGAGAGAGAGAGAGTGGAGAGAGACGAGCTTCGCGAAGAGAGGTGAGTGAGAGAGTCGAGGAGAGGGAGCGAGAGGAGAGAGAGAGAGAGGAGAGGAGAGGAGGAGATGAAAGAGGAGAGAGAGAGGAGATGAGAGGACGAAATGAGACGAGGAGAGGAGGGAGGAGAGTGAGAGAGAGAGAGAGAGCGAGCGAGATGAGAGAATAGATGGATGCGGGGAGAAAATGACGACGAGAGAGAGAGAGAGGAGGAGCGAGCGGGGAGGAGTGGTATGAGAGCGGAGAGAGAAGAGAGATGAGAGAGCAGAGAGAGAGAGATGTGTAAGAGATGAGAGAGAGAGAGAGAGAGGAGAGAGAGAAAGAGACTGAGAGAGAGGTGATAGAGAGGATATAGAGAGAGAGAGAGATCGAGAGAGAAGGAGAGAGAGAGAGAGAGAACGAGAGGAGGTGCGAGAGATCGGAGTAAGAGACCGAGGCGAGAGGAGGATGAGAAGAGAGACGAGAGAGAAGAGGATTCCAGAGAGAGAGAGGAGATGAGGAGAATGAGAGAGGCGAGGGGAGAGACGAGAGCAGAGAGAGCGAGAGGGAGAGGATGATTGAGAGAGACATGAGGCGGAGAGAGAGAGAGAGAGGAGGAAAGAGGGAGAGAGAGGGGAGGGGGAGAGATTGAGGGAAGAGAGGGGAGGGTGAGAGGAGAGATGATCGAAGATGAGAGAGAGAGATACGGAGGGAGACTCTCTCGAGAGAGAGGGAGAGAGAGACGGAGGAAGATGAAAGAGAGAGAGATGAGAGAAGAGACGGACACGATGACTTAAGCGATAGGCGTTGACGAGGGAACGATGATGAGACAGAGAGAGAGACTGAGGAGAAGGAGAGAGAGAGGGAGGTCGAAGAGAGAAAAGGAGAGAGGAAGAAGAGAGCTGAGAGAGGGAGGAGAGAGAGAGAACGGAGGTGAGAGGAGGAGAGAGAGAGAGAGAGAGGAGAGAGAGAGCCAGAGAGAGAGAGAGGGAGAATGGGAGAGGAGAGAGAGAGAGAGAGAGGGAGAAGGAAACGAGAGATTGAGAGAGACGAGAGAGAGAGGAGACGAGAGAGAGGAGAGGGAGGAGAGACTGAGAGACGAAGGGAGGGAGGAGAAGAGGAGGGAGAGAGATAGAGAGAGATGAACGACGAGAGAGAGAGCATGATGCGAATCGAGAGAGAGGTGAGAAGAGAGAGAGAGAGAGAAGACACAGAGAGAGAGGCACACAGAGAGAGGAAAAGAGAGAGAGAGGATGAGAGAGAGACCTTCAGAGAGACCTAGAGAGAGGAGGACGGAGAGAGGAGAGAGAGAAGAGAGAGAGAGAGACGGGGGATGTAGAGTTGAGAGAAAAGAGAGAGAGTGAGAGAGAGAGAGGAAAATAAGAGAGCTTAGACAGACGAGTGATGGCGAGAGAAAGTTGAGATGGCGGGAGAGAGAGGAGAGAGGATGAGAGAAGAAGACGAGAGAGAGAGTGAAGAGAAAGAGGAATGAGAGAGAGACGAGAAGAGAAGTGAGAGACTGGGAGAGAGAGAGAGAGAAAGATGTGGAGGAGAGAGGAGAGAGAGGGAGAGAGAGGATGAGAGAAGAGAGGAGAGGCAAGAGAGAGGAGATCGAGAGAGAGGATAGAGCGAGAGAAGGAGAGGGATGAAAGGGAGAAGAGAGAGGGAGAGAGAGAGGAGACGGAGAGAGGAGAGGTAGAAGAGAGAAAAGAGAGAGAGAGAGAGAGGGGGAGAGAGAGTAACGAGACGAGAACGAGAGAGGGAGAGAGGGGACCTGCCTGAGAGAGACGAGCGATACGGGAGGAGATGAGACGAGAGGAGAGAGAGAGACGAGAGACCGAGGAGTGAGAAGGAGAGAGAGAGAGGAGAGAGAGGACAGGGGAGAGAGAGACATGTGTGAGAGAGAGAAAGAGAAGAGAGAGAGAGAGAGAGAGAGGAGAGAGAGAGAACGACGATGAGGAGAGACGATAGGGGAGAGGGAAGGCAGAGTGAGAGAGAAGAGATGTGAGAGGGAGAGAGCCGAACAGAGAGAAGAGAAAGGGGTGAGAACGAGAGGAGAGAGAGGGAGAGATGAGAGAGAGAGAGGAGAGAAGAGAGAGAAGGAGAGGGAGAGAAGAAAGAGAAAGACGAGGAGAGAGAGAGAGAAAGAGAGAGGAGGAGAGGAGGAGAGAGAGAGTGAGAGAGAGCAGAGAGTGAGAGGGGAGGAGAGATCGAGGGAGAGAGAGAGATCGACGAGAAGAGGAGAGAGACGAGTGAGGGAGAGAGGATAGAGAACCAGAGTGAGAGATGAGAGAGAAGAGTTGCTGTAATAGAAATGTAGAGATGGAGAGATGAGAGAAAGAGAAGAGAGAGGATAGAGAGAAGAAGATGAGGTAGGAGAGGAGAGCCGAGACGAGCCGAGAGAGAGAGAGGGAAACTGAAGAGAGAGAGAAAGAACAGAAAGAGACGGAGAGAGGGAGGGAGAGAAGAGAGGAGAGAGAGAGACGACGAGGAGAGAGAGTAGAGAGGGGGAGAGAGTAGAGAGCGAGAGAGAGAGAGGGGAAAGCAACGAGAGAGGGAGAGAGAATGAGAGAGAGAGGGAGAGAGAGAGAGAGAAAGAAAGAAAGGAGTTAGAGAAGAGAGAGAGGCGAGAGAGAGAGAGATGAGAAAGGAGAGGGAGGGAGAGAGAGAGAGAGAGGAGGAGAGAAAGAAAGAGAGAGAGAGAGAAAGAAAAAAGAGAGAGAGAAAGAGACAGAGAGAGAGAGAGAAGAGAGAAGAGAGAGAGATAGGAGAGATAGAGAGAGAGAGAGAGAGAGAGAGAGAGACAGAGGACAGAGTAGAGTGACAGGGAGAGAGACGAGAGAGAGAGAGAGAGAGAGAGAGAGAGGAAAGAGGATGAGAGAGAGAGAGAGAGAGAGCAGTTGACATCGAGAGAGAGAGAGAGAGAGAAAGAGGAGACAAAGTTTGTAATAGAAATGTATCGACCGATGAGAGAAAGATCGAGGAGACCGAGAGAGAGAGGAGAGAGAGATTGAGAGAGAGAGAGAAGAGAGAGAGTGGAGAGAGGGAAAGAGACCGGGAGAGAAAGAGAGAGAAGAGAGAGAGATGGAAAGTGAGACACAGAAATGTATCGAGACGAGAGGAAAGACGAGAGAGAGAAAGAGGAGGAGGAGAGAGATACAGGAGAGAGAGCAGAAGAAGAGAGATAGAGAAGAAGAGAGAGAAAGAGAGAGAGAGAGATCTAAGAAACTGAGTTTGAAGAGAAAGAGAGAGAGAGAGAGATGAGTATAGAAATAGAGACACATGAGAGATGTAAAGATGTGAAAGAGGAGAGAGATAGACAGAGAATAGGAGAGAGCGAGAGACAGAGAGAGAGAGACACAGAGAGTAGAGATAGAGAGATATAGAGAGAGAGAGAGGAGAGATATATGTAGATAGACATATAGAGAATGAGAGAGATGACAGAAAGACGAGGATAGAGAGAGAAGAGAGAGAAGTGACAGACTGAGA
>CM065689.1:17637729-17643403 GCA_017654935.2 Phymorhynchus buccinoides | reverse complement strand
TTCCAGCATACAGCAACGAATAAAAACTTCATATAACACTCCCTGACCTCGCGAGGACCGCAAGTCCGATATAACCAAGTAGATCCTCGCGATCTCTTCCGAAGTCTCTCCGCCTCCCTCCCTTCTCTCCCTTCTACTGCCGCGCCTCTCTCTAACCTCCATCTCTCCCTTCCAGCCACCTTCCCCCCCGGATTAAGGAGGGCTTCCGCTTCCGCAAAAAACAAGCGAGAATAAGCAGGAAAACCGACACAAAGAGAAAGGCTACGCAACAATGAAGTAAGTGTGAAAGCGAACACGAGCGCAGAATCGAAGCCATCGGGCGCTGGACCGAAAAAAAACTAGGGTGTACCAGTACGGAAGCGCGAAACGGACCACCAATGGCTCCCACGATTAGGAAGAGAGCGCGCCCCACTCCGCACGCTACAGACGGCGCGAGATAGCACCTGATGTGAGCCAACTACAAAACGCGAATAGACTTAAGAGCGAGAGAATGGAGGGATGCTCTGATTGGTGGGCTCTCTCGGTGCCTTAGAGTCAAACACGGACTATATCCAGATAGTCCATTGACTTATTCAGTCTTTTTTTTTTAATACAAGTTATTAATTTTTCGCGCAATGACTTCCACAAATCAGTATGGAATATCTGGAGACAAAAGAAGTATGGAATATCTGGAGATAATAATGTGTGTGGAGTTTCTCAATGCTTCCTATGCTAAAGTTCCTTATCCATACTATAGACAAAAGAAGTATGGAATATCTGGAGATAATAATGTGTGTGGAGTTTCTCCATGCTTCCTATGCTAAAGTTCCTTATCCATACTATAGACAAAAGAAGTATGGAATATCTGGAGATAATAATGTGTGTGGAGTTTCTCAATGCTTCCTATGCTAAAGTTCCTTATCCATACTATACAAAAGAAGTATGGAATATCTGGAGATAATAATGTGTGTGGAGTTTCTCAAGTATGCTAAAGTTCCTTATCCATACTATAGACAAAAGAAGTATGGAATATCTGGAGATAATAATGTGTGTGGAGTTTCTCAATGCTTCCTATGCTAAAGTTCCTTATCCATACTATAGACAAAAAAGAAGTATGGAATATCTGGAGATAATAATGTGTGTGGAGTTTCTCAATGCTTCCTATGCTAAAGTTCCTTATCCATACTATAGACAAAAAGAAGTATGGAATATCTGGAGATAATAATGTGTGTGGAGTTTCTCAATGCTTCCTATGCTAAAGTTCCTTATCCATACTATAGACAAAAGAAGTATGGAATATCTGGAGATAATAATGTGTGTGGAGTTTCTCAATGCTTCCTATGCTAAAGTTCCTTATCCATACTATAGACAAAAGAAGTATGGAATATCTGGAGATAATAATGTGTGTGGAGTTTCTCAATGCTTCCTATGCTAAAGTTCCTTATCCATACTAAAGACAAAAGAAGTATGGAATATCTGGAGATAATAATGTGTGTGGAGTTTCTCAATGCTTCCTATGCTAAAGTTCCTTATCCATACTATAGACAAAAGAATCTTCTTGTTGCTCTGTGTAACCCACAGATGATTATTTGGAATTGTTTCTTTAAACGACCATTGTGCAGATCACCTTGACATTAAACAGTGATTGAGAATGCTGTTTCCATGCTGCCTACCTGTATTAAAGATGGTGATTAAGTTGGTGCATATTTTTCAAGAGTTTTTATTCCTGTGCCTTATTATGACTAACAGTATATTTTATAGTGTTCTGGCTGTTCTGATTTGTTGTTGTTTGTTTAATCATTTTTCTTCTTTCCTTTAAAGATTGATGTTATTTTGTTAACTGTAGTATAGTTATTATATATGACAACGCTAGTTGTGTGAATAGTTATTGCTTTGACATTGATGACCAATAAACAGCTTGAAATATTTGTGAAATATTATGAAGATACTGGAACGTTTGTGACCAAGATGATTTACAATTGTTTGGTTTATTTATTGAAAACTTTTCATACAAGACCCACATGGTTATTTCAATTTTGTGAAGTGAGTTAATTTATAATACCGGTGGTTTGAACAGGAAATTATTATTTTTATTTTAGCTAATGAATTGTGTCTGAAACACACGTACTGTGAATATCATACTTTTCAGACTTCATGCTGTGATATTATTTTTGAGTAACACTAATTTAATGATGCATGGCAATATCATTGAGTTGCTATCAAAGAAGTCTTCTTCTTCTTCGATCGCTCAGACAGTTTCCTGTCAATTATGAGCGCAGATGCGTCATGCTGCCGTTATGCACCTAACTAAGAAATAGTTAGGCCCAGCAAGTCCGACTTCGGCTGGAGGAAATCTTTTTGAAAGTGTTTCTTGAAAAAAGGCAGGAGAATGGACCGGTAAGGCAGAAATAGATGACAGTAAGCAAAGGGAAAAGGCAGAGTCAAAGAGAGTGACAGATTAGAGGAAGTTACAAGCACAGAACTTCCAGAAGGTGGGGGAACTATTTATACAAAAGACACCCCCGGTATCCCCACGGGGGTATCACAGAAGTGACTACCAAAGTTAATTGTTGTGTTGTAAGCGCCTACCAAAGTGTAACCATTGCTGTTTTCCTTTCTATAATCTGAAGAATGTTATATTTCCTTTTTTTTGCAGATTAAGCAACTATCATGGATTTTTTTTTTACCTTTTTAGTTTGAAACAGAGTGAAGTATCCTTATAAATTCTTGCTCTGTAGTCTGTGAAATTAATCGAATCAAAAGAAAATCAGTGGGACCAATTTGTGAGTGTAACAATCATTATTGAATGCCTTTAGTTGGTAGAAACCTGAAAACGTCACAGTTGTGACCCCACGATAATAAAAAAGCTGAACAACAACAGGACATCCTTGCCCTTGAAATGCTGAGCCCATATGTTAACACCAGAGGGCCCAAGTAAAGTGTAGTTGATAACATGATTGCTTTATGTTAACACCAGAGGGGCCAAGTAAAGTGTAGTTGATAACATGATTGCTTTATGTTAACACAAAAAATGATTTAAAGCAGTCCATACATGTTTTTGTCCCCTGATCACTTCTCAACTTCAAGCTAAGCAGTTGTTAACTATTGTTTTGTTAAAATGATCATAATGTCGATCTTTGTGTGGATTAAATGGAAGCTGCAAAAAAATATATGTATTCTTGAAAATGTGTTTACTTGTGTGTGACCACACTTTGACACACAAACACACAGACACAGAAACACACACACACACACACACACACACACACACACACACACACACACACACACACACACACACACACACACACACACACACACACACACTCACACACTCACACACACACACACACACACACACACACACACACTCAATCATTCACTCACACTAACACACACACACACAATCACTCACTAACACACGCACACATTCAATCACTCACTAACACTAACACACTCGATCACTCACTAACACACGCACTCGCACTCGATCACTCACTAACACACACACTCAATCACTCACTAACACACACACACACACACACACACACACACACACACACACACACACACACACACACACACACACACACACACACACACACACACACACACACACACACACACACACACACACACTGACAAGTGCACAAACACATGGTTACATGGCTCACATGTAAACATACCTCAATAGATGTACGTGAGTTCTGTGAGTACATTTAAACAGCTGATCGTCTTCTTTCACAAACAGAAAGTATAATTCATACAGTACAATAATAAAAGTTTCCATGTTGGAATTGGTGTAAGAATTCAGCCTAAATAGCCCTGGTTATGTGCCACTGTGTCA
Source organism: Phymorhynchus buccinoides (assembly GCA_017654935.2). NCBI lineage: Eukaryota > Metazoa > Mollusca > Gastropoda > Neogastropoda > Raphitomidae > Phymorhynchus > Phymorhynchus buccinoides. Next base: position 17,639,577 of record CM065689.1, on the reverse strand, counting down.
TGTCTGATCATGACTTCAGCATAGCAGAGGAGGCAGCTGCTATTTATGAGGGCTGGGCTGCCAGGAATTTGTTAAAGTAACTATAGAAAGGCCCTGCGCCCAGAGTACATCCTCATTCTCTCGGCTAAAACAATGTTAGAAACATTTGTATTGGAGAGGTTCCTTATAAGGGCCACCAAATTCTCAAGTTGCGACACTAGTAAGAGCCCGTGCAAAAACCCCAACAACCCAACAACCAACAGCAAACAAACAAAAACGTACAACTCTAGTTTCAAGTGAGCGTCGTAGTCATTTACAAATCACTAGCAGACTCTACCTTGACTTTTCCATTACCCTACTGTTGAAAATTATCTATTGTAGAGCCTTCACTTTCTTATTGCCCCCCTCCAACTGAAGGCTATCGTTAGTCTAATAAAAGTCAGTTCAGTAAAGCAGAGGCGGATCTGGAAGAGGGGGGAGGGGAAGGGGAGGGGGTTCAGGTGCAGATTGTTTACGCTGTTGATAAAGGGGAGTTTCCAGCAGATTAAAAAAACTAAGTTTATGGCTACGAAAAATAGCAATCGTTAATAAAGCTAAAGTGACTATTGTATGAGCATGTGTGGGGGTGTGTGTGTGTTAAATGTGTGTGTGTGCGCGTGTGTGTGTGTGTGTGTCCGTGTGTGTGAGTGTGTACGTGTGGTGGTGCATGTGTGTATATGTGTGTGTGTGTGTGTGTGTGTGTTGAATGTGTGTGTGCGTGTGCCGTGCGTGTGTGTGTGTTGTTGTTGTTCTTTAGTTTAACGTCCTTCCACTAAAAGTGATTCAGACCGTGTGTGCGTGTGTGTGTGTGTGTGTTGTTGTTCTTCAGTTTAACGTCCTTCCACTAAAATTGATTCAGACAGTGTATGTGTGTGTGTGTGTGATACTAGAGAGATATATATGTTTTTGTTTGTAGCTGGCCCGTGTTGTCCGTACAACCAGCAAACTCCCTATAATCCGCCCATTGGGGCTATGCCCCTCCCCTTAAACAAAAAATTAAAAAAGAGAAGGAGGGGGAAGTAAACCCGTGGCCTCATGTAATTTATCATGCTACAGATTTACTCTTTTTTTTTACCCAAGAGAGGCCTTCCTTGCGTCTTTTACATTAAAATTATCGTTAGCTTCTGGGACTCCCAATCCAGCCTCTGGACCGACCCCTGTAAAGGGAGTAATTTCGGGACCTTAGCTAACTGAAGTGTAAACCTCTGGACCCACCCCTGTAAAGGGAGTAATTTCGGGACCTTAGCTAACTGAAGTGTAAACCTCTGGACCGACCCCTGTAAAGGGAGTAATTTCGGGACCTTAGCTAACTGAAGTGTAAACCTCTGGACCGACCCCTGTAAAGGGAGTAATTTCGGGACCTTAGCTAACTGAAGTGTAAACCTCTGGACCGACCCCTGTAAAGGGAGTAATTTCGGGACCTTAGCTAACTGAAGTGTAAACCTCTGGACCCACCCCTGTAAAGGGAGTAATTTCGGGACCTTAGCTAACTGAAGTGTAAACCTCTGGACCCACCCCTGTAAAGGGAGTAATTTCGGGACCTTAGCTAACTGAAGTGTAAACCTCTGGACCCACCCCTGTAAAGGGAGTAATTTCGGGACCTTAGCTAACTGAAGTGTAAACCTCTGGACCCACCCCTGTAAAGGGAGTAATTTCGGGACCTTAGCTAACTGAAGTGTAAACCTCTGGACCCACCCCTGTAAAGGGAGTAATTTCGGGACCTTAGCTAACTGAAGTGTAAACCTCTGGACCGACCTCTGTAAAGGGAGTAATTTCGGGACCTTAGCTAACTGAAGTGTAAACCTCTGGACCGACCCCTGTAAAGGGAGT
>CM065689.1:17607729-17632729 GCA_017654935.2 Phymorhynchus buccinoides | reverse complement strand
TTCTGGTCCTGTGTTCCGGACGCCGTTGCTTGTCCCCATTCACGCTGGAGGTCGACTTGTCCGGTCTCATACCCGTCCTTGTATGGGGCACGTGCTCAGCACCCAATGCGTACCCTACAGGATCCGGTTAGTCTCCTTTCTTTTTGGCTGCCCCGTGACCGCTCATGGAGGCCCACCCCAGAGATGCCGCTCAACCCTCTCTTCACGCGCCTTCCCACGTGAGCACCCTCTGCGCGCACCGCTGGAAACTGGACTAAGGGACTCTACTCTAACCGTCACTACATTCCCCCCAACCTTATGATGGAAACGTGGAGTCAGGGGGAAAATCTGCATCCTATAACCAACAATTCACCAAAGACTGCCGACAACTAACCAACAGCGGCCCAAGACCAATCTACAACTTGTACTCAAAAAAACTAAAATCTTTAAAAACTGGCTACTAAGTATTTCCAAACATCTAAACAAGGAAACCATCAAAAATAACCCCCTAACAATATATCCAAACAACTTTTTAACAGGCCTCAACCCGACCTTCCCAACCGCAAACTCAGTTAGCTCCCCCAAACTCTAATCTTCCCCCACCCACCTTATGATAAAGAGTTGCGGTTAACGCTGACCAAACTAAACCGGCAGAAAGAAAACAATTCCGCAAAGAGATCTCCTCCGACCAAATCCGAATAAAACTTAATCTTAGCTTGAGTCAGCACTCGAACCCTCTCCTCCAACATCATCCCCGAATCGGGCGGCAGCTCCTCGGAAAAGACTCCCGGCAAGTGTTGATCCAAGGCATGAGCCCTTAGATCAACCCCCGATACAGCACATCCTGGTATGGGACACGGAAATACATGCCCTGCTGTATCCATCGGTACATGCCGGAAGCCCGGAAGTCCCCCCCTTAGAACTACCTTCCACACCGACACCTTCACCTGTAAAGCCTCTAACCACCTCCCTAACCTTGTCCCTAGCATGTTCTTCGCTGGCCCAGACAGACTGACTAGAGTTTCGCGAGCGACAACCGTTTTTCCCCGTCTGTTTTTCGTCGTGGACTATGGGATGGGTGACTCGCCTAATCGCTTTCTGCCTTTACATCACAACCCCGAGAGCGACGTGGGTGAGTGTGACGTAAGTGTCCCGCGCGACCCCTCTTTCTTTATCCGCCCCCCCCCCCCCCCCCTCTCCTTTTCTTTTCTCTGTCCGGCCGCCACGTTAATTGCCACCCACCATCTAAAGAATGCCGATTAAGGGATTGGTCCCTTTCAAGTCCGATTTGTCTCCCCGGTCAGCACGTACCACCTACCGAGGTTATCTCCCTTCACCCCCCCCCCCCCTCTTATCTACCGTCTCATCACGAGATAGTGATATCAACAGTCGGCTGCCTTTGTAAGACACCGCGCCCTTACCCATCACAAGAAAGTGACAACCACGGTTATCTCCCTTTGAAGACGGTTTCCGAGCACGAGAAGGATTTGAATGTCCGGCACGTGATAAGGATGTAATAGGCGCGTGATTGTTCGGTACACTCTGAACAGCATCTTGTGACGTGTGGACTGTAATAAACCAATAGCAGGCTTTCATTGTTTGAAAGTGAAGGCTATAATTGGCGTAGTGAGAAAAAGTTTTTCACACAAGACGCTGAAACTGACTAGAGCAACACCTCTCCCAGCCAGAATAGCCCACCTAGTAAGTCTTATTGATGACTGGTGATTGAGACTGGTTGTTTGTGTGACTCTAGTTTTGATCTAGATCCTATGTTCAATGATGAATAAGGAGTAGATAGATATGTTATAGAAAAGAAGTGGTAAACATTCTGTTCTATTTATGTGCACTGATTATTTGTGTGTGTGTGTTTTTGACTTGAACACTTTTGGTACCAGAACCGGAGTTTATGCCTACTAACCCTTTTGTCTATTTTTAGTAGGAAACCTATGGGCCGCAATCTTGCACTTTATGATACCATTCCTTTCCAGGTGTTGGATGGAGAGTGATGATGGATTGATCACCTTTTATGTTTTACTGATCTCAGTTTGTTAACTGAAATTCAGTTTATTTATTAATTAGTGCTATTGTACAAGGGAAGCCTTCTAGCCGGTTGGGATTCACTAATGCCCTGCCGACTGAAGCCCCTTGTCTCTAAGCCATAGAGATCTACATCCACCTTCCCCTGTGATTATCAGCAGGGCATCGTGGGCAGGAAGATCATCCCTGTCTCACAAGCACCAAGACGGGAAAGACGCCCCGCACCCAGAATCCGTGAGGAGACCACGCCTGAACCGTGCCATCCCGCGAAGCCGTAACCGGAACGACTGGGAGCTACTCTCATCTGACGAGCAAGCCCAGCCACACCAGCATTCGCCGATCACTACGGAAGAACTTGCCAAGAGCTAAGTTTATAAACCCGCGCAAATCACTGGAACTTTCCTACGGACATTGAAGATAATTAGTAACCCTTCCGGCATGGGGCGAACCTTATAGAAAGACAAAAGTCTTGTGAATCCTTTCGGATTTCATTGTGTTTTTATCCATATTTTGTTTTGGCGCCATTGAGCTGCTTTATTATTATTGTTGCATAATCTTATGCAGATTTTGGGAGTAAATAAAATACAAGTGTCAAATAATCCTGAACCCTTTGGTCAGACTGATGAGAGTGGGAGTCTTGTAATTTCATGTAAAACCCTACTTCTCTCTGTCTGCCATTTAGAGCAATTCAACCACTTGTATTTCTTACAACCATACGAGCCAGAACCCGGGCACAAATATAAATTTATTAGATGAAAAGGGGCCGGGAAAGTTGCTCATCTCCCATACCCTAGAGAAGTGGGCTAAAGGCAAATTTTTTCTAAAGTCTTCCCTAGGGACTTAGCCTTTTAACCCATTACTTCGTCACAGTGAGAACTTTTCACCTGCTGAGTGCGAGTCCCAGTCGTCCTCCCTTCAACAGGATGTCGAAGCCTAGGTTGACGACCCACAAAATTCTCAATCCAAGACTCAGATCGATAACCCTGCAAAATCTGTGACACCTGACGGATAAACCGAGAGGCTGTTGCTGGAGTATGATGTGCCCTCGCCACATGAATTTACCACCGAATACACACTTCTGCCTCAAACTTCGGAGGACCATCTCTGGACAGCAGGCGATATACAACCGTGGCAGGAGGCCAAAACAAACGACGACCACTACTTAAGCGGTCGACCTGCTTTAATAGTTTTGACATTCTGAAACAGATTACACTTTCAGAATAAACGAAATATAAGCTACAAATTATACTACACAACCCATCCCAAATCCCGCCATACTAGTAAAAAGTGTACTACGACACATAAATACTGTACACAAACTTAATATACTAATTACATATAAATACCACACTCAACACATACATCAGGCAACAAGCCCATCAGTAGCGATGTCGATCAGCCGATCGACGCCTTCAGTGCCTACAAGCAGGACACTTGTACACGTCAATGTCCAGAGCATCGGAGGCCGTGACGTCAACACATGACCCATGATACCATTCCTGGCAGAAGTCACACTGGATCATAAAACGTCCCGACCACGATTTCCTGCACAGACAGTAGACCGCCTGATCTTTGGATCCCTCCGGAGGTTGGGCATCTTCCTGGTCTGGCTGATCTACTGACGAATCCACGTGGGAATCCTGCGATCCTTACAAGGCATCAGCCTGTCGTGGTTCGTCACCAGAACTGAGTTTCTAAGCTTAACTCGGTACAGGTAGGGAGTCAACTTCTTTACGATCACTCCAGGACCTTTCCATGGGGGACAGAGTTTCTTGCACTTCCCTTTTGAAACTGCCGTATCCAGGAGATAAACAAGATCACCCTCAGCATATGCTCTCAGTAGGACTTTAAGGTCATAGTCCCGTTTCATTGTCTTCTGAGACGACTTCAGAGTTTTGCGGGCAGTCTCATGAGTCTTGCGTGATGACTGGACCAGATGAGCTACATACTCCCCCTCATCCTCGTACGATTGACCCGGTACGGGAAACATCAGATGAGCTGGAGTGTTCACCTCCCTCCCGAGCATCAGCATATTGGGGGTAAAACCCGTGGTGCGATTTACAGAAGCCCGAATCGCTCCAGCAATCTGCTGTACATGTTGGTCCCACTTGTTTTGTGCTTTTCCAAGGAAACATCGGACTGCATCCATCAATGTTCTGTTGTACCTTTCCACCTGTCCATTGGATGAAGGACGGTAGGGCGTAGTGCGAGCCTTGTGAATTTGGAGAGCACGGCACAAAGCATCAAACAACTTACTTTCAAAGTTGCGTCCTTGGTCGGAGTACAGCTGGAAAGGGTAACCAAATCTGGAGAAAAATGTGTCCACCGCAGCACGCACAGTTTCCTCGGCCTTCTGGGATGGAAGTGGAACACACTCGACCCATTTGGTAAACTGATCTACCATCATCAGGCAGTGTTCATTGCCATGCGTTGTCCTTGGTAGAGGGCCAATAAAGTCGATATGAACTCGTTCCATTGGAGCTCCAGTGTGGTACTCAGTCAAAGGGACCCTGCCGTATGGCTTGTTTCTTTTGTTGCAACTACAGATATCGCAGGATAACACGTAGGCTTCCACAGCTCGGGCCATTCGATACCAGAAGAATTTCTCCTTCAGCTTAGCTCTCTTGCACGTGCCGCTGAGGGAACATCATGGTGCAGGCGTATGGCGTGTTCCTGTAGGGTGGAAGGCATCACAAGTTGCTGATCCTGTTACTGGCTCCTTCCTGTACAGTACCCCATCCTGTAAAAGGAAAACTTCACGATTAAGCCAGTTATATTTTGCACCCGCGGAGGAGACAACTGATTCTGCGCACCAAGATACTTCGTGAATGTTACCCGTCTCTTCACCAAGCTCTTCCTCCCGAGTTGCTTGAACCCTGTGTCCCTCTGACATTATTATCGGAGGCAAACTGAGAATGTAATGACTGACTGACTCTCAGTAACTCACAGGAAGTACTTCCTGAGGGGTGTGTATGAGTTATGAGTGGAACAGTCTTCCACCTGAGGCTGTTAATCTGTCTCAGTGGAGGACTTCAAATCCCGGATAAAAGCCTCAGCCCCTGCGCCCTCCCCCCTTCCGTCCCCTACCCACCTCCCCTCCCCTGCCCCTGCCCTTCTACCTCAACTCCCCCCTTTCCATCTCATCATCAACATATTTCTACAGGATGGCGCAAAGAAAGAAAAGGAAAGGAATAAGAAGGGAAGAACTTTTTGATTAGTATAGGTGTTTAGGTGGCTGCTGGACTTGGCATCATGCTGGCGACTCACTGAACGGGCGCTGGCTGGCCAGGTCACTTAGTTTTTTAATCTGTAGGGTTTTTAGGAATGCTCTCCCTAGTTTTTCGTCGATCATATGCCACAGGATCATGGCCCTTTCATTTCAACTACGTATACAGATCCAGAACTCCCACCGTCCTGGCCCTCCAACCCTCCCCTACCCCCTACCCAATTGCTGATCATATTGGCAGCAAAGATTTGCATCTGTTCGAACCCCCCCTAAAATACATAGTACTATCAAAATCGCCAAAATGATGACGGCGGATGCTGAGTGAAAAAATGAAAAAATAACTGTCTCTCTCAGTCTGTGTTTTTGTCTCTGTCTGGCTGGCTGTCTCTCAATCCTCTCTCTGGTTCTGGTAGTATATATTGCAATTATATACGTCGAAGGAGCCTATAAACACCATAAACATTGCAGAAACTGGGAGAGCGAATTGAGAGTTTTATAGTTTAGACTAATCTCTCAGTATCAATCCGGCAAGAAAAGGGTTAATATTCACATTCTCCCAAGATGGCAGATGTAATTTGTTTGTCTTTGTATTTTTGAAAGACTTTAATTTACTTAAATCTCCCTTCATGTGACGAAATGTGAATAATGCACCCAATGTTGTTTGCAATATCCACAATAAGGGCTTATGCATATAGATCCACAATAAGGGCTTATGCATATAGATCCACAATAAGGGCTTATGCATATAGATCCACAATAAGGGCTTATGCATATAGATCCACAATAAGGGCTTATGCATATAGATCCACAATAAGGGCTTATGCATATAGATCCACAATAAGGGCTTATGCATATAGATCCACAATAAGGGCTTATGCATATATAGATCCACAATAAGGGCTTATGCATATAGATCCACAATAAGGGCTTATGCATATAGATCCACAATAAGGGCTTATGCATATAGATCCACAATGAGGGCTTATGCATATAGATCCACAATAAGGGCTTATGCATATAGATCCACAATAAGGGCTTATGCATATAGATCCACAATAAGGGCTTATGCATATAGATCCACAATAAGGGCTTATGCATATAGATCCACAATAAGGGCTTATGCATATAGATCCACAATAAGGGCTTATGCATATAGATCCACAATAAGGGCTTATGCATATAGATCCACAATAAGGGCTTATGCATATAGATCCACAATAAGGGCTTATGCATATAGATCCACAATAAGGGCTTATGCATATAGATCCACAATAAGGGCTTATGCATATAGATCCACAATAAGGGCTTATGCATATAGATCCACAATAAGGGCTTATGCATATAGATCCACAATAAGGGCTTATGCATATAGATCCACAATAAGGGCTTATGCATATAGATCCACAATAAGGGCTTATGCATATAGATCCACAATAAGGGCTTATGCATATAGATCCACAATAAGGGCTTATGCATATAGATCCACAATAAGGGCTTATGCATATAGATCCACAATAAGGGCTTATGCATATAGATCCACAATAAGGGCTTATGCATATAGATCCACAATAAGGGCTTATGCATATAGATCCACAATAAGGGCTTATGCATATAGATCCACAATAAGGGCTTATGCATATAGATCCACAATAAGGGCTTATGCATATAGATCCACAATAAGGGCTTATGCATATAGATCCACAATAAGGGCTTATGCATATAGATCCACAATAAGGGCTTATGCATATAGATCCACAATTCACAAGTTCCGTACGGAAACCCCATCTACAAATAATATAAGAAGTAAGTGGATGGGATCGCAAATAAGTTTCCACGTAAAATGTGCACACTTCTTCATATTTCTTACTTCCGGATTTTTTTCTTTTCGGATGAGTTTTCGTACTGAAGTTTTTGTAAATGTGCACATGCCCTAAAAGGCAATTGTATGAAAGAGACACAACAAGCACTTTCTTCAGTAATTGGGGTTTCTCCGCTTTAACTGGGTAAATGTGGATATTGTCACATTGTTGATAATATTTAGCACTAGTTATTAAATAATTCATAGTAAATCATTCAGGAATGTTCCACTTATGATGCCACATAAGGGTTCTGACATAGCCAGTGTGATCAGAAGTTCCCCAGCAGGGGTCGGTGGACCGGGGCATTGTGAATGCAATAGGGTTAACACGTGTGATGAATAAAAGTAGGAAATAAATGTTGAACTGACAATGCAGGCAAAGTGGAACGATGTGTCCAGTGTTGAGATTATTTGTATGACAGATCGTAGAAAGAATGTAGTATCAGTATTGAACTATCACAGGTGAAATGCAGAGGTATGATCAGTAGATCTTTGTTGAGTTTATATTGGAGTTTATTCACATGTGTAATAACTTCTAAACAAGATTAAAAACATGAACACAGCCACAGATACACCATAGTTGTGACCAATGCTGTCTGTGTTTGCAGAAGAGAGTGACTTCAGTCATGGCCAGCGCTGCAGTGAAGGAGGAACAGGATGAGCACTGCTGCCCTGTGTGCTCTGAGCTGTTCACCCAGCCCAAGATACTGACCTGTGGCCATCTGCTGTGCCAGCCCTGCCTCATCTCCTGGCTGGAGAAACAGCCTGAAGCCGGGTGTCCTTTATGTCGGTGTGCCATCCTGGATCCAAAGGACAGAGCCAGTGGGAAGAGTTGGAAGGAGGTTGCTGAGTCCTTTCCCACAGAGTTGTCCATGGAAAGGCTGGTGGCCAGTCATCGGGTGCTGAGCCAGGGTCAGAAGTGTCAGGCCTGTTTGAACCAAGCTGCCAGCTCCGTCTGTACCACGTGTGGGGATCTGTTCTGTTCAGGCTGTGCTACCGCCCACAAAACGATTGTCAGTAACAAAGCATCATACTGTGGAGCAGCTGTCTTCCCTGACCCCAGAAAAGCTAGCCTCCAGTCAGCCTTCTTTCTGCCCAGCCCATGCAGACAAAGTGTGTGAGGTTTTCTGTCCCAGCCACGGAGCTTCCTTCTGCTTGCTGTGTGCCACCACAGTGCACCGCCAGTGTGCAGGCCTGAGCCAGCTGGAGACACAGAGGGAGGAGGCCCGGGCCGTGCTGGCAGACCTGAGGACCACGCTGCGCTCTGAAGAGGCCAGTCTGGGCCGAGCCGTCCAGCAACTGGACCAGCACCTGCAGGACATGAAGGACAAGGTCAAGGCCAGTGTAGGAGAGATTGACACCATTTTCCAACGACTGGAGTCCTCCATCAGGGCTTGTCGAAAGCGTCTGAACGATCTCCTGCACAAGGCCTCTGACGACATTGAAGAGGCGGTGAACGAGGCAAAGACGTGTCTGTCCCAACGTCGAGGGAGGCTGACGCTTCATGACCAGATCATGGAGCGGGCGGAGGGGGTGGACTCGCACGATGTCGTCCTCGGCATGTCGTCCAGCCTGAAGGCCCGAATGGACAGCCTGGACAGCTCCTGTGTCCTGCCCCCTGAGGCCAAGCGGGTGTCCACTTTCAGCCTGCTGATTGACCAGCAGCAAGTGGCCCGGCTGGAGCAGCAGCTTGCACAGCTTGGACAGCTGAAGGTTGACCCTGCTGATCTGATGGCTCAGCCTGTCAAGGTTCCCCAGGCTGCCAAGGTTCCTCAGGCTGCCAAGGTTCCTCAGGCTGCCAAGGTTCCTCAGGCTGCCAAGGTTCCTCAGGCTGCCAAGGTTCCTCAGCCTGCCAAGGTTCCTCAGCCTGACAAGGTTGCTCAGCCTTCCAAGGTTCCTCAGGCTGCCAAGGTACACACACTTTCTTTCTCACTCACACACACACACACACAGACACGCACGCGCATGTGCACACACACACACACACACACACACACACACACACACACACACACATGCACATGCTTGCACACATGAATTGATGCACACACACACACACACACACACACACACACACACACACACACAGTGCATGCACATGCTTGCTCACATGAATTGATTCACACTTCACACACACACACACACACACACACACACACACACACACACACACACACACACAGACACATACTTGATGAAGCACACATAAATTCTCACTACTTGTACACATGTCACCACAGACACAGATGCTTTTTCCTCTCTCTGTGTCTCCTTCTCTTCTCCTTCTGCACACACACGCACGCAGCATTATTATTCTCGAGTGTCACAAATCAATACAACAGTGAGATAGGGCAACAAGAATACTTATATAAAGCTCTATCAGAGGTACATACTACACACAAATCAATACAACAGTGAGATAGGGCAACAAGAATACTTATATAAAGCTCTATCAGAGGTACATACTACATACAAATCAATACAACAGTGAGATAGGGCAACAAGAATACTTATATAAAGCTCGAGTACATACTACATACAAATCAATACAACAGTGAGATAGGGCAACAAGAATACTTATATAAAGCTCTATCAGAGGTACATACTACATACAAATCAATACAACAGTGAGATAGGGCAACAAGAATACTTATATAAAGCTCTATCAGAGGTACATACTACATACAAATCAATACAACAGTGAGATAGGGCAACAAGAATACTTATATAAAGCTCTATCAGAGGTACATACTACATACAAATCAATACAACAGTGAGATAGGGCAACAAGAATACTTATATAAAGCTCTATCAGAGGTACATACTACATACAAATCAATACAACAATGAGATAGGGCAACAAGAATACTTATATAAAGCTCTATCAGAGGTACATACTACATACAAATCAATACAACAGTGAGATAGGGCAACAAGAAAATATAAAGCTCTATCAGAGGTACATATTGTATACACAGACAAATTGTGACAGAAGCTGAAAACAAAGTACTGTATAGCTATTTGAATATATACAAGTCAGAATTGACAATATGTATGATATACAGTGTAAAGAGAAGTTATCTGCATTTGGCTGTGTGTGTGTGTGTGTGTGTGTGCACATATGTGTGTTTGATTTTAGGACGACATATGATCGCAGAAAAAAATCATTTTTGTGTTTGTTTGGCTATTGTTTTGTTTTTCAAGTTTGCTGTTTTCAACCATGCTTTGAAAAAAATATGTTCATTTGACTAATTTACAAACTGCTCTGTGATTCATTATTGTGCATGTATAGACTGCGCTGATTTAGTGCCATGCATGCTTACGATTTTTATTTTAGATTAACATTATGTTAGGTCATTTTGATTTCTCTGTCACAAAATTAATGTGCATTTATCTCCCTTTATTACAGTCATATATCCATATCAGGGTTCGCATGGTCTTTGAAGGTCTTTGAAAGTCTTTGAGAAATGGAGTGCCATTTTCAAGTCTTTGAAAATTGGCTTTGGTCTGTGGAAATCATGAAATGGTTTGTGAAAAAGTCATTGAAAAAAAAAAGAAGTAAAAAGTCATTGGTGCCATATTTTTTTTGTTTGCTTCCAGAATTGATATAGAAGAATTTAATTTAACCAATTTCAATAGAAGATGTCCTTGATTTGTCGAGTTACTTCCCTTCACTATATCCAGGTCTTTTAGCTACAATGGTGCAACTTGAATGATCATGATCGAAGCAGTCGTCATCATTGCGTGTCGTGAGAGGTCTTTGAAAATGGGATAAAGGGTCTTTAACCCCCTCACTGCCACAGTGAGAAATGATTGATTTTTATCAGGCTGAGTACAGCAAATTTGAAGCGATTCGGTTAAGAAACGGCGGAGTTATAAGGCCCCGTTTCCCGTTGGCGCTGCTCTGAGAGTGACGCGCTCTCCCTAGTAACGGTAACGCCTAGTAACGGTTACGCCAAGTACTGGTAATGCTGAGTACAGCAAATTTGAAGTGATTCGGTTAAGAAATGGCGGAGTTATAAGGCCCTGTTTCCCGTTGGCGCTGCTCTGAGAGTGACGCACTCTCCCGATTCTCTTCAAATTTGCTGCCAGGCTTTGCCCAGGCCACAGCAAGTTTGCAGTAAATTTGAAGCGATTCGGTTAAAAACGGCGGAGTTATAAGGCCCTGTTTCCCGTTGGTGCTGCTCTGAGAGTGACGCGCTCTCCAGATTCTCTTCAAATTTGCTGCCAGGCTTTGCCCCGACCACAGCAAGCCTGACAGCAAAACGGCGGAGTTATAAGGCCCGTTTTGTGTTTCAGACACACACACACACACACACAGACATACACTTGCCTTTTTATTATATGATTAATATTATGTTAGGTAATTTTGATTTCTCTGTCACAAAATTAATGTGCATTTATCTCCCTTTATTACAGTCATATATGTTCATCAGGGTTCGCATGGTCTTTGAAGATCTTTGAAAGTCTTTGAGAAATGGAGTGCCATTTTCAAGTCTTTGAAAGTGTTTGAAAATTGGCTTTGGTCTGTGGAAATCGTGAAATGGTTTGTGAAAAAGTCATTGAAAAAAAAAGTAAAAAGTCATTGGTGCCATAATTTTTTTGTTTTCTTCCAGAATTGATATAGAAGAATTTAATTTCACAAATTTCCATATAGCAGACGTCCTTGATTTGTCGAGTTACTTCCCTTCACTATATCCAGGTCTTTTGGCTACAATGGTGCAACTTGAATGATCATGATCGAAGCAATCGTCATCATTGCGTGTCCTGAGAGGTCTTTGAAAATGGGATAAAGGGTCTTTAACCCCCTCACTGCCACAGTGAGAAATTATCGATTTTCTTACTATAAAGTTTAAAACAAATCTGTTAGTAATAAATGTTAGACTCAATCTGAGAAAATGCTCTAGAGATATATCTTTCATGACTTATCTAAACCAAAAACCATCATTCCAGGACTATGACATCAAAAGTTATGACATCATCAATGACATCATACACTACCAGGCTATCTGATAGCAGGCAGGGAAGGGGTTAAAAGGGTCTTTGAAAGTTTGTGAATTTTGATATGAACAATCTGTATGAACCCTGCATGATATCTTCACCATTGTGTGTCATTGTTATTTTCAATGTAAACAAACACTTTTTTTTCTCAACTTTCAGCCACCAGCACCTTTGGTTTTCCACAGCACAAAGAAAGGTTCAGGTGTTGAGCTGAGCAACAACCAGCAGACTGCAGAGAAGAAAGGTGGCTTTTGGAATGGTATTGTCCTGTCCTCTGACCCCATGGAGGAGAACTGTCTGTACCAGGTGAGGCCTGACTCTGTCTTGTGTGTGACACTCATGTACATGTGTATACACAGGAACTTAAGCACACACACACACACACACACACACACACACACACACACACACACACACACACACACACACACACACACACACACACAATGTAGGTAAGCATGCACTCATGTACATATGCATGCGCACACAAACACCCCCCCCCCCCCACACACACACACACACACACTCACACACACACAATGTAGGTAAGTATGCACAAATGAATGCACACTTGCACGCACGCATGTACATATGCATGCACGCATGGGCACACACACCACACACATACACACACACTCTTTATATTTTATTTGATTCAGTATTTTTCTTCTTTTCATGATGACAGGATGAGAAAAAGCTTGTAGCTTACTCCTTTATGATCAATAAAGATAATTTTGACTTGACTTGACACACACACACGTACACACACAATACACAGTCTTTCTCTCTCTCTCTCTCTCTCTCTCTCTCTCTCTCTCTCTCTCTCTCTCTCTCTCTCTCTCTCTCTCTCTCTCTCTCTCTCTCTCTCTCCCCTCCCTCCCTTTCTTTCTCTGTTCTCTCTTACACACATTCATACACAACACATACTCACATACATACTGTATTTTTCAGATGAACAGAATAGGTTTAACTTCTGTCAGGCAAGACGAGAGTATAAAAATCTCCTTAAATATAAAAAGAAAGAACATAACAAGAGAATGGTTGAAAATCTGATGGATTCTATAAACAATCAAAAGGATTTCTGGGTCTCTGTTCATAAAATAATACCTAAAAGGAAACATGTCAAAAATCAGATAACTGTTGAACAATGGTTTGAACATTTTAAGATGCTTTTAGAGAAAGATGTAAATGTTGATGATGTTGATGATGCCACTGATGATGCTTACGATGACGATCTTGTATTTAGCCGCCCTATCTCTGGTGAGGAAATACTGCTAGCATTACGTAAGTTAAAACCAAACAAAGCAAGTGGACCAGATGGAATCATTGGAGAAATTTTGAAAAATTCTTGTGACTTTATTTTGCCTTTCTTTGTTAAATTTTTCAATACTCTCTTTGACAAAGGCGTGTATCCAGACAGTTGGGCGGAATCCATTATTTTACCATTACATAAGAAAGGTGACGTAAACAACCCTGGTAATTATAGAGGGATTAGTCTGATTAATGTTTGCAGTAAAGTGTATGGCTCTGTTATAAACCAAAGATTGCAGTCATGGGTTGAAGAAAATAATTTGACAGGTGAGTGCCAAGCAGGATTCAAAAAAGGCTACTCCACAGTAGATCACTTATTTACATTATTAGCATGTGTGCAGAAACAATTCAGTAGAGGCAGTGGCATTATCAACATCATCAACATTTACATCTTTCTCTAAAAGCATCTTAAAATGTTCAAACCATTGTTTAACAGTTATCTGATTTTTGACGTGTTTCCTTTTAGGTATTATTTTATGAACAGAGACCAAGAAATCCGTTTGATTGTTTATAGAATCCATCAGATTTTCAACCATTCTCTTGATATGTTCTTTCTTTTTATATTTAAGGAGATTTTTATACTCTTGTCTTGCCTGACAGAAGTTAAACCTATTCTGTTCATCTGAAAAATACAGTATGTATGTGCGTATGTGTGATGTATGAATGTGTGTATAGAGAGAAAGAGAGAGAGAGAGTGGGAGGGGGGAGGAGAGAGAGAGAGAAGCGAGAGAGAGAGAGAGAGAGAGAGAGAGAGAGAGAGACGAAGAGAAGGAAAGAGAGAGAGAGAGAAAGACTGTGTATTGGGTGCCTAGTGTGGGTGTGTGTCAAGTCAAGTCATAATTATCTTTATTGATCAATAAAGGAGTAAGCTACAAGCTTTTCTTCATCCTGGTCGTCATGAAAAGAAGAAAAATACTGAATCAAATAAAATATAATGGGTGGGGGGAGTGTGGGTGGGGGGGGGTGTATGTGTGCCCAGGCGTGCATATGTACATGTGTGCGTGGAAGTGTGCATTTCATTGTGCATACTTTAACTACATTGTGTGTGTGAGTGTGTGAGTGTGTGTCTGTGGGTGGGGGGGGGGTGTTTGTGTGAGCATGCAATATGTACATGAGTGCATGCTTACCTACATTGTGTGTGTGTGTGTGTGTGTGTGTGTGCTTAAGTTCCTGTATATACACCTGTACATGAGTGTCACACACAAGACAGAGTCAGGCCTCACCTGGTACAGACAGTTCTCCTCCATGGGGTCAGAGGACAGGACAATACCATTCCAAATGTCACCTTTCTTCTCTGCAGTCTGCTGGTTGTTGCTCAGCTCAACACCTGAACCTTTCTTTGTGCTGTGGAAAACCAAAGGTGCTGGTGGCTGAAAGTTGAGAAAAAAAAGTGTTTGTTTACATTGAAAATAACAATGACACACAATGGTGAAGATATCATGCAGGGTTCAGACAGATTGTTCATATCAAAATTCACAAACTTCCAAAGACCCTTTTAACCCCTTCCCTGCCTGCTATCAGATAGCCTGGTAGTGTATGATGTCATTGATGATGTCATAACTTTTGATGTCATAGTCCTGGAATGATGGTTTTTGGTTTAGATAAGTCATGAAAGATATATCTCTAGAGCATTTTCTCAGATTGAGTCTAACATTTATTACTAACAGATTTGTTTTAAACTTTATAGTAAGAAAATCAATAATTTCTCACTGTGGCAGTGAGGGGGTTAAAGACCCTTTATCCCATTTTCAAAGACCTCTCAGGACACGCAATGATGACGATTGCTTCAATCATGATCATTCAAGTTGCACCATTGTAGCCAAAAGACCTGGATATAGTGAAGGGAAGTAACTCGACAAATGAAGGACGTCTGCTATATGGACATTTGTTAAATTAAATTCTTCTATATCAATTCTGGAAGAAAACAAAAAAATTATGGCACCAATGACTTTTTACTTTTTTTTTTTCAATGACTTTTTCACAAACCATTTCACGATTTCCACAGACCAAAGCCAATTTTCAAACACTTTCAAAGACTTGAAAATGGCACTCCATTTCTCAAAGACTTTCAAAGATCTTCAAAGACCATGCAAACCCTGATGAACATATATGACTGTAATAAAGGGAGATAAATGCACATTAATTTTGTGACAGAGAAATCAAAATTACCTAACATAATATTAATCATATAATAAAAAGGCAAGTGTATGTCTGTGTGTGTGTGTGTGTGTGTGTCTGAAACACAAAACGGGCCTTATAACTCCGCCGTTTTTCAACCGAATTGCTTCAAATTTGCTGTCAGGCTTGCTGTGGTCGGGGCAAAACCTGGCAGCAAATTTGAAGAGAATCGGGAGAGTGCGTCACTCTCAGAGCAGCGCCAACGGGAAACAGGGCCTTATAACTCCGCCGTTTTTAACCGAATCGCTTCAAATTTACTGCAAGCTTGCTGTGGCCTGGGCAAAGCCTGGCAGCAAATTTGAAGAGAATCGGGAGAGTGCGTCACTCTCAGAGCAGCGCCAACGGGAAACGGGGCCTTATAACTCCGCCGTTTCTTAACCGAATCGCTTCAAATTTGCTGTACTCAGCCTGATAAAAATCAATCATTTCTCACTGTGGCAGTGAGGGGGTTAAAGACCCTTTATCTCATTTTCAAAGACCTCTCACGGCACGCAATGATGACCATTGCTTCAATCATGATCATTCAAGTTGCACCATTGTAGCCAAAAGACCTGGATATAGTGAAGGGAAGTAATTCGACAAATCAAGGACATCTTCTTTGAAATTGGTTAAATTAAATTCTTCTATATCAATTCTGGAAGCAAACCAAAAGAATATGGCACCAATGACTTTTTACTTCTTTTTTTTTTCAATGACTTTTTCACAAACCATTTCATGATTTCCACAGACCAAAGCCAATTTTCAAAGACTTGAAAATGCCATTCCATTTCTCAAAGACTTTCAAAGACCTTCAAAGACCATGCGAACCCTGATATGGATATATGACTGTAATAAAGGGAGATAAATGCACATTAATTTTGTGACAGAGAAATCAAAATGACCTAACATAATGTTAATCTAAAATAAAAATCGTAAGCATGCATGGCACTAAATCAGCGCAGTCTATACATGCACAATAATGAATCACAGAGCAGTTTGTAAATTAGTCAAATGAACATATTTTTTTCAAAGCATGGTTGAAAACAACAAACTTGAAAAACAAAACAATAGCCAAACAAACACAAAAATGATTTTTTTCTGCGATCATATGTCGTCCTAAAATCAAACACACATATGTGCGCGCGCACACACACACACACACACACACACACACACACACACACACACACACACACACACACACACACACACACAGCCAAATGCAGATAACTTCTCTTTACACTGTATATCATACATATTGTCAATTCTGACTTGTATATATTCAAATAGCTATACAGTACTTTGTTTTCAGCTTCTGTCACAATTTGTCTGTGTATACAATATGTACCTCTGATAGAGCTTTATATAAGTATTCTTGTTGCCCTATCTCACTGTTGTATTGATGTGTATGTAGTATGTACCTCTGATAGAGCTTTATATAAGTATTCTTGTTGCCCTATCTCATTGTTGTATTGATTTGTATGTAGTATGTACCTCTGATAGAGCTTTATATAAGTATTCTTGTTGCCCTATCTCACTGTTGTATTGAATTGTATGTAGTATGTACCTCTGATAGAGCTTTATATAAGTATTCTTGTTGCCCTATCTCACTGTTGTATTGATTTGTATGTAGTATGTACCTCTGATAGAGCTTTATATAAGTATTCTTGTTGCTCTATCTCATTGTTGTATTGATTTGTATGTAGTATGTACCTCTGATAGAGCTTTATATAAGTATTCTTGTTGCCCTATCTCACTGTTGTATTGATTTGTATGTAGTATGTACCTCTGATAGAGCTTTATATAAGTATTCTTGTTGCCCTGTCTCACTGTTGTATTGAATTGTATGTAGTATGTACCTCTGATAGAGCTTTATATAAGTATTCTTGTTGCCCTGTCTCACTGTTGTATTGAATTGTATGTAGTATGTACCTCTGATAGAGCTTTATATAAGAATTCTTGTTGCCCTATCTCACTGTTGTATTGATTTGTGACACTCCGAGAATAATAACGCTATTTAAACCAAATGTACAGAAGGAGAAAGAGGAGACACAGAGAGAGTACAAATGCATCTCTGTGTGTGTGTGTGTGTGTGTGTGTGTGTTTGTCTGTCTGTCTCTCTGTCTGTCTGTCTGTCTGTCTGTCTGTCTGTCTGTCTGTCAGTCTGTGCGTGTGTGCGTGTGTGTGCCAAATGTACAGAAGGAGAAAGAGAGAGGAGAAAAGGGAAGAAGACACACACAGAGAGAGAGTACAAATGCATATGCAGTGTGTGTGTGTGTGAGTGTGTGTGTGTGTGTGTGTGTGTGTGTGTGTGTGTGTGGGTGCATCAATTCATGTGAGCAAGCATGTGCATGCACTGTGTGTGTGTGTGTGTGTGTGTGTGTATGCACATGCGCGCCTCTGTGTGTGTGTGTGCATGAGTGAGAAAGAAAGACAGTGTACCTTGGCAGCCTGAGGAACCTTGGAAGGCTGAGCAACCATGTCAGGCTGAGGAACCTTGGCAGGCTGAGGAAACTTGGCAGCTTGAGGAACCTTCGCAGCCTGAGGAACCTTGGCAGCCTGAGGAACCTTGGCAGCCTGGGGAACCTTGACATGCTGAGCCATCAGATCAACAGGGTCAACCTTCAGCTGTCCAAGCTGTGCAAGCTGCTGCTCCAGCTGGGCCACTTGCCGCTGGTCAATCAGCAGGCTGAAAGTGGACACCCGCTTGGCCTCAGGGGGCAGGATATAGGAGCTGTCCAGACTGTCCATTCGGGCCTTCAGGCTGGACGACATGCTGAGGATGACATCGTGAGAGTCCACCCTCTCCGCCCGCTCCATGATCTGGTCATGAAGCGTCAGCCTCCCTCGACGTTGGGACAGACACGTCTTTGCCTTGTTCACTGCCTCTTCAATGTCGTGAGAGGCCTTGTGCAGGAGATCGTTCAGACGCTTTCGACAAGCCCTGATGGAGGACTCTAGTCGTTGGAAAATAGTGTCAATCTCTCCTACACTGGCCTTGACCTTGTCCTTCATGTCCTGCAGGTGCTGGTCCAGTTGCTGGACGGCTCGGCCCAGACTGGCCTCTTCAGAGTGCAGCGTGGTCCTCAGGTCTGACAGCACGGCCCGGGCCTCCTCCCTCTGTGTCTCCAGCTGGCTCAGGCCTGGACACTGACGGTGCACTGTGGTGGCACACAGCAAGCAGAAGGAAGCTCCGTGGCTGGGACAGAAAACCTCACACACTTTGTCTGCATGGACTGGGCAGAAAGAAGGCTGACTGGAGGCTAGCTTTTCTGGAGTCAGGGAAGACAACTGCTCCACAGTATGATGTCGAGTTACTGACAATCGTTTGTGGGCGGTGGCACAGCCTGAACAGAACAGATCCCCACACGTGGTACAGACGGAGCTGGCAGCTTGGTTCAAACAGGCCTGACACTTCTGACCCTGGCTCAGCACCCGATGACTGGCCACCAGCCTTTCCATGGACAACTCTGTGGGAAAGGACTCAGCAACCTCCTTCCAACTCTTCCCACAGGCTCTGTCCTTTGGATCCAGGATGGCACACCGACATAAAGGACACCCGGCTTCAGGCTGTTTCTCCATCCAGGAGATGAGGCAGGGCTGGCACAGCAGATGGCCACAGGTCAGTATCTTGGGCTGGGTGAACAGCTCAGAGCACACAGGGCAGCAGTGCTCATCCTGTTCCTCCTTCACTGCAGCGCTGGCCATGACTGAAGTCACTCTCTTCTGCAAACACAGACAGCATTGGTCACAAATAATATGGTGTATCTGTGGCTGTGTTCATGTTTTTAATCTTGTTTAGAAGTTATTACACATGTGAATAAACTCCAATATAAACTCAACAAAGATCTACTGATCATACCTCTGCATTTCACCTGTGCTAGTTCAATGCCGATACTACATTATTTCTATGATCTGGCATACAAATAATCTCAACACTTTGCCTGCATTGTCAGTTCAACATGTATTTCCTATATTTTATTCACCACAGGTGTTAACCCTATTGCATTCACAATGCCCCGGTCCACCGACCCCTGCTGGGGAACTTCTGATCACACTGGCTATGTCAGAACCCTTATGTGGCATCATAAGTGGAACATTCCTGAATGATTTACTATGAATTATTTAATAACTAGTGCTAAGTATTATCAACAATGTGGCAATATCCACATTTACCAAGTTACAGCGGAGAAACCCCAACTACTGAAGAAAGTGCTTGTTGTGTCTCTTTCATACAATTGCCTTTTAGGGCATGTGCACATTTACAAAAACTTCAGTACGAAAACTCATCCGAAAAGAAAAAAATCCGGAAGTAAGAAATATGAAGAAGTGTGCACATTTTACGTGGAAACTTATTTGCGATCCCATCCACTTGCTTCTTACATTATTTGTAGATGGGGTTTCCGTACGGAACTTGTGAATTGTGGATCTATATGCATAAGCCATTATTGTGGATCTATATGCATAAGCCCTTATTGTGGATCTATATGCATAAGCCCTTATTGTGGATCTATATGCATAAGCCCTTATTGTGGATCTATATGCATAAGCCCTTATTGTGGATCTATATGCATAAGCCCTTATTGTGGATCTATATGCATAAGCCCTTATTGTGGATGGCATAATCCCTTATTGTGGATCTATATGCATAAGCCCTTATTGTGGATCTATATGCATAAGCCCTTATTGTGGATCTATATGCATAAGCCCTTATTGTGGATCTATATGCATAAGCCCTTATTGTGGATCTATATGCATAAGCCCTTATTGTGGATCTATATGCATAAGCCCTTATTGTGGATCTATATGCATAAGCCCTTATTGTGGATCTATATGCATAAGCCCTTATTGTGGATCTATATGCATAAGCCCTTATTGTGGATCTATATGCATAAGCCCTCATTGTGGATCTATATGCATAAGCCCTCATTGTGGATCTATATGCATAAGCCCTTATTGTGGATATTGCAAACAACATTGGGTGCATTATTCACATTTCATCACATGAGGGGAGATTTAAGTAAATACAAGTCTTTCAAAACTACAAAGACAAACAAATTACATCTGCCATCTTGGGAGAATGTGAATATTAACCCTTTTCTTGCCGGATTGATACTGAGAGATTAATCTAAACTATAAAACTCTCAATGCGGTCTCCCAGTTTCTGCAATGTTTATACTGATAGGCTCCTTCGATGTATATATCGTCGGCCGCATGCAAAAGAGACGTAAGTCGAATGACGTCATTTCACATGAGGACTGGAAAACTCAATATTTTGGTCATTTCAGGCCACATAGGCCTAACATCATATTGTTTTCCATTTAACGTCACCATCAGTGTTTTAAATTTGCAAATTGTTGTTTTTACAGCTTTGTCTAGATCAGCTGGTAAGTCCAACACATCCAAGATGACCAATTTTGAGTTACGTCTCTTTTGTATGCGGACGGCGATATGTATACTACTAGAACCAGAGAGAAGATTGAGAGACAGCCAGCCAGACAGAGAAGACAAAAACACAGAGACTGAGAGAGACAGAGAGTTCTTATTTTCTTCTTTCACTCAGCATCCGACGTCATCATTTTGGCGATTTTGATAGCACTATGTATAGCGGGGATTCGAACAGATGCAAAGTTTTGCTGCCAAGATGATCAGCAATTGGGTAGGGGGTAGGGGAGGGTTGGAGGGCCAGGACGGAGGGAGTTATGGATACGTAGTCGAAAGGGCCATCCTGTGGCATATGATCGATGAAAAACTGGGGAGAACACTCCTAACAACCCTACAGATTAAAAAACAAAGTGACCTGGCCAGCCAGCACCCGTTCAGTGAGTCACCAGCGTGATGCCAAGTCCAGCAGCCACCTGAACACCTATGCTAATAAAAAAGTTCTTCCCTTCTTATTCCTTTCCTTTTCTTTCTTTGCGCCATCCTGTAGAGATATGTTGATGATGAGATGGAAAGGGGGGAGTTGAGGTAGGAGGGCAGGGGCAGGGGAGGGGAGGTGGGTAGGGGACGGAAGGGGGGAGGGCGCAGGGGCTGAGGCATTTGAAGTCCTCCACCTAAGCAGATTAACAGCCTCAGGTGGAAGACTGTTCCACTCATAACTCACCCACAGCCCTCGGGAAGTACTTCCTGTATAAGTTACTGAGAGTCAGTCGGTCAGAGGGAAGTCTTCCTGTGAGTTACTGAGAGTCAGTCGGTCAGAGGGACAGCAAGAGACGGGTAACATTACATTCTCAGTTTGCCTCCGATAATAATGGCGAGGCGTCTGTCAGTCTTCAGGAGGAGAAACCTCACAGGGTTCAAGCAACTCGGGAGGAAGAGCTTGGTGAAACTCAGACGTCTCATGGCGAGGCGTCTGTCAGTCTTCAGTCACTTCAAGGCGAAGTATCGGTTGGTGCGCAGAATCAGTTGTCATCGATCCAGTCATTAGATAGATCCCAGAGTGATTGTCAGGTGTTCAACACTTCGGAGATGAACCTATGTGCCAGGAAGTGCTTGGAGGACCTTCCGGTCAACTTCGAGATTGGGTGCACGAGTGCAGCTTTTGAGGTAGATTTATCTCGGTTGAGGATTTGTGAAACGAAAGTAGGACCTTGCTGGGGTTCCACATTGGAGGAGTTGAGAGGTGAACAACAGAAAGATCCTGACTTGGAATTACTTCTCCAATACCTCCAGGATGGAAAGGAGCCTACTGATGGGGTAGTCTTCGCTTCCTCCGCGGGTGCAAAATATAACTGGCTTAATCGTGAAGTTTTCCTTTTACAGGATGGGGTACTGTACAGGAAGGAGCCAGTAACAGAGAATCAGCAACTTGTGATGCCTTCCACCCTACAGGAACACGCCATACGCCTGCACCATGATGTTCCCTCAGCGGCACGTGCAAGAGAGCTAAGCTGAAGGAGAAATTCTTCTGGTATCGAATGGCCCGAGCTGTGGAAGCCTACGTGTTATCCTGTGATATCTGTAGTTGCAACAAAAGAAACAAGCCATACGGCAGGGTCCCTTTGACTGAGTACCACACTGGAGCTCCAATGGAACGAGTTCATATCGACTTTATTGGCCCTCTACCAAGGACAACGCATGGCAATGAACACTGCCTGATGATGGTAGATCAGTTTACCAAATGGGTCGAGTGTGTTCCACTTCCATCCCAGAAGGCCGAGGAAACTGCGCGTGCTGCGGTGGACACATTTTTCTCCAGATTTGGTTACCCTTTCCAGCTGTACTCCGACCAAGGACGCAACTTTGAAAGTAAGTTGTTTGATGCTTTGTGCCGTGCTCTCCAAATTCACAAGGCTCGCACTACGCCCTACCGTCCTTCATCCAATGGACAGGTGGAAAGGTACAACAGAACATTGATGGATGCAGTCCGATGTTTCCTTGGAAAAGCACAAAACAAGTGGGACCAACATGTACAGCAAATTGCTGGAGCGATTCGGGCTTCTGTAAATCGCACCACGGGTTTTACCCCCAATATGCTGATGCTCGGGAGGGAGGTGAACACTCCAGCTCATCTGATGTTTCCCGTACCAGGTCAATCGTACGAGGATGAGGGGGAGTATGTAGCTCATCTGGTCCAGTCATCACGCAAGACTCATGAGACTGCCCGCAAAACTGAAATCGTCTCAGAAGACAATGAAACGGGACTATGACCTTAAAGTCCTACTGAGAGCATATGCTGAGGGTGATCTTGTTTATCTCCTGGATACGGCAGTTTCAAAAGGGAAGTGCAAGAGACTCTGTCCCCCATGGAAAGGTCCTGGAGTGATCGTAAAGAAGTTGACTCCCTACCTGTACCGAGTTAAGCTTAGAAACTCAGTTCTGGTGACGAACCACGACAGGCTGATGCCTTGTAAGGATCGCAGGATTCCCACGTGGATTCATCAGTTCAAAGATCAGCCAGACCAGGGAGATGCCCAACCTCCGGAGGGATCCAAAGATCAGGCGCTCTACTGTCTGTGCAGGAAATCGTGGTCGGGACGTTTTATGATCCAGTGTGACTTCTGCCAGGAATGGTATCATGGGTCATGTGTTGACGTCACGGCCTCCGATGCTCTGGACATTGACGTGTACAAGTGTCCTGCTTGTAGGCAGTGAAGGCGTCGATCGGCTGATCGACATCACTACTGATGGGCTTGTTGCCTGCTGTATGTGTTGAGTGTGGTATTTATATGTAATTAGTATATTAGATTTGTGTACAGTATTTGTGTGTCGTAGTACACTTTTTACTAGTATGGCGGGATTTGGGATGGGTTGTGTAGTATAATTTGTAGTTTATATTTTGTTTATTCTGAAAGTGTAATCTGTTTCAGAATGTCAAAACTATTAAAGCAGGTTGACCGCTTAAGTAGTGGTCGTCGTTTGTTTTGGCCTCCTGCCACGGTTGTATATCGCCTGCTGTCCAGAGATGGTCCTCCGAAGTTTGAGGCAGAAGCGTGTATTCGGCGGTAAATTCATGTGGCGAGGGCACATCATACTCCAGCAACAGCCTCTCGGTTTATCCGTCAGGTGTCACAGATTTTGCAGGGTTATTGATCTGAGTCTTGGATTGAGAATTTTGTGGGTCGTCAACCTAGGCTTCGACATCCTGTTGAAGGGAGGACGACTGGGACTCGCACTCAGCAGGTGAAAAGTTCTAACCCACGTCGCTCTCGGGGTTGTGATGTAAAGGCAGAAAGCGATTAGGCGAGTCACCCATCCCATAGTCCACGACGAAAAACAGACGGGGAAAAACGGTTGTCGCTCGCGAAACTCTAGTCAGTCTGTCTGTGCCAGCGAAGAACATGCTAGGGACAAGGTTAGGGAGGTGGTTAGAGGCTTTACAGGTGAAGGTGTCGGTGTGGAAGGTAGTTCTAAGGGGGGGACTTCCGGGCTTCCGGCATGTACCGATGGATACAGCAGGGCATGTATTTCCGTGTCCCATACCAGGATGTGCTGTATCGGGGGTTGATCTAAGGGCTCATGCCTTGGATCAACACTTGCCGGGAGTCTTTTCCGAGGAGCTGCCGCCCGATTCGGGGATGATGTTGGAGGAGAGGGTTCGAGTGCTGACTCAAGCTAAGATTAAGTTTTATTCGGATTTGGTCGGAGGAGATCTCTTTGCGGAATTGTTTTCTTTCTGCCGGTTTAGTTTGGTCAGCGTTAACCGCAACTCTTTATCATAAGGTGGGTGGGGGAAGATTAGAGTTTGGGGGAGCTAACTGAGTTTGCGGTTGGGAAGGTCGGGTTGAGGCCTGTTAAAAAGTTGTTTGGATAAATTGTTAGGGGGTTATTTTTGATGGTTTCCTTGTTTAGATGTTTGGAAATACTTAGTAGCCAGTTTTTAAAGATTTTAGGGTTTTTTAGTACAAGTTGTAGATCAGTCTTGGGCCGCTGTTGGTTAGTTGTCGGCAGTCTTTGGTGAATTGTTGGTTACAGGATGCAGATTTTCC
>CM065689.1:17546846-17602229 GCA_017654935.2 Phymorhynchus buccinoides | reverse complement strand
ATACGAATTATAAAATATTTGTAAATACATTTTTTACAAGATTTTTGCAATAAAAACGGACCGCCCCCCCCCCCCCCCCCCCCCACACACACACACACAGACACACCTCACACACAAACACTAATCAATCATAATATGTCTGAAACAAGTGAAGGATCGTTCACCAAACGATTTCGTGTGGACACGAGGAACCTTGAGTGTGCAGCAGTCAGAGGAAGAACGTAGGGAGCGAGTAGGTGTGTAGACAGTTACTAGTTCGGAGAGATAGACGGGACCAGAGGAGTGAACAGCACCGAAACAAAGGCAAGCTATTTTATACTTGATTCTAGCCTCTACTGGAAGCCAGTGCAAGTTACGAAGATGAGGTGTTATATGATCAGAACGTGGAATCTTGAGAGTGAGGCGTGCTGCACTGTTTTGCAGTTTTTGAACACGTTGCAGGAGATACTGAGGACAGCCACAGAGAAGAGAGTTGCAATAGTCAATGCGGGAAAGAATAAAGGCAGAAATAAGAGTTTTCGTGGCTGCAACAGACAGAAAGTGTCGAACAGCACTGATTCGTCTGAGCTCATAATTGATGAACGTATGAGATTAATAACCTGTTTATGCATTGTAAGATTTGAATCGAGGGTAACTCCGAGATTCTTTGCTGACTTAGAAAACTGAACACAAGCATTGCCAACTGTAAGAGTTTCCGAAAGAGAGATAGTTGCAGACATACGCTGAGAGGAAACAATCAGAGCTTCCGTTTTGTCATCATTAAGTTTTAATTTGTTGCATGTCATCCAGGATTTGACATCATGAAGGCAAGATTCCATAGACTGAATAGCGCTGTCAAGTTGGGTAGGTTCTGCCGATTTTTGAAGCTGGGTATCATCAGCAAAGGAATGTTCAATAACAGAGTGACTAGCAAAAACATCAGAGAGAGGAGCAGTGTACAGGACAACGAGAACTGGCCCCAATACAGATCCCTGAGGACGGTACACCACAAGAAATTACAGCAAACAAACAACTACACGACAAGTGCAAAGTGACGTTATTTTATTCACAAGAGACAAAACAAAACTACTGGATATTTCGGCGAATGCGCCTTTATCAACACAGACAAACAATTAAACAGCAAACATCAAATATAGCAAAAGGAGCAAAAAGTAGGCAACAGAAGGAGCAAAAAACCATCAAAATCAAAATAAAAACAATATTCCCCTCTACAGTCCAACGTGTAAATGATACAACAAAGTTGAAACCAGAGAGCAAGGCTGTGAACACAAATCAAGGGGGGGGGGGGGGGGGGGGGGGGGGGTTGAAGTGAGAGAGGTTGGGGACAGTGAGTACGCAATCACAGATGGTAGAAGTTGTCGTGTAGTTGTTTGTTTGCTGTATGTTCCAGTGACGTTCATTTTGTTGTTGCTCACAAGAAATTAACTTCGGATCTGAACTGCAGTTGTTGATCAAGACAGTCTGAAAGCGATTTGTTAGATATGAGGAGAACCACTGTAGAACTGTAGAATGGATTCCAAAAACACGTTCCAGCCGAGAGAGAAGAATGGTGTGATCTATATTGTACATGTATCAAATGCTGCCGACAGATCTAGGAGAGTCAAGACTGACACTTTTCCATTGTCAAGAGCTAAGAGGAGATCATTAAGAACTTTAATCAGAGCCGTTTCAGTGCTGTGAGCAGGTCGATATAGGCAGACTGGAGCTCCCGGGGTGTGAACAAATTGTTTGCTGACAGATGGTTAGACAATTGTGCAAGGACAATTTTCTCGATTAGTTTGGAAACAAATGCTAAGTTGGACACAGGCCGATAACTTTTCAAATCATTATGATCCATGGTAGGCTTCTTTATCAAGGGTTTAACAAGAGCAGTTTTGTACAGGTCAGGGAAAACACCACTCATGTCAGAAAAGAGTCGTTTATGATCTGAGTCATGACAGGCACAACAACATCAAGACATGCATACAACAATTTAAAGGGGTTGGTAAAGGGTCAAGGTCACACGTCTTGGGGGCAGATCTTGTCAAAACATCAAAGACATCTTTCTCAGACACAGGAGAAAAAGCAACAAGAGGGGACCCTACAAACTCTTTGCCTAGGGGGTGGGAGACAGTGGGCTGCAGGTCAAGCTCTTTAATTCCTAATGTTCCCAATTTTGGAATGACAGAAATCAGAAAAGACAAATGGCAATGGCAATGATGGTGCTGCAGCCAAAGGGATTAGATTGTCTATTCTAGTGCTGCATCCTAAGGGATTAGGTTGCACTGTCTTTTCTAGTGCTGCATCCAAAGGGATTAGGTTGTCTTTTCTAGTGCTGCATCCAAAGGGATTAGGTTGTCTATTCTTGTGCTGCATCCTAAGGGATTAGGTTGTCTATTCTAGTGCTGCATCCTAAGGGATTAGGTTGTCTATTCTAGTGCTGCATCCTAAGGGATTAGGTTGTCTATTCTAGTACTGCATCCTAAGGGATTAGGTTGTCTATTCTAGTGCTGCATCCTAAGGGATTAGGTTGTCTATTCTAGTGCTGCATCCTAAGGGATTAGGTTGTCTTTTCTAGTGCTGCATCCTAAGGGATTAGGTTGTCTATTCTAGTGCTGCATCCTAAGGGATTAGGTTGTCTATTCTAGTGCTGCATCCAAAGGGATTAGGTTGTCTTTTCTAGTGCTGCATCCTAAGGGATTAGGTTGTCTATTCTAGTGCTGCATCCTAAGGGATTAGGTTGTCTATTCTAGTGCTGCAGCCAAAGGGATTAGGTTGCACTGTCTTTTCTAGTGCTGCATCCAAAGGGATTAGGTTGTCTTTTCTAGTGCTGCATCCAAAGGGATTAGGTTGTCTATTCTAGTGCTGCATCCAAAGGGATTAGGTTGTCTATTCTAGTGCTGCAGCCAAAGGGATTAGGTTGTCTATTCTAGTGCTGCATCCTAAGGGATTAGGTTGTCTATTCTAGTGCTGCATCCTAAGGGATTAGGTTGTCTATTCTAGTGCTGCATCCTAAGGGATTAGGTTGTCTATTCTAGTGCTGCAGCCAAAGGGATTAGGTTGTCTTTTCTAGTGCTGCATCCTAAGGGATTAGGTTGTCTATTCTAGTGCTGCATCCTAAGGGATTAGGTTGTCTATTCTAGTGCTGCATCCAAAGGGATTAGGTTGTCTTTTCTAGTGCTGCATCCTAAGGGTTTTGGTTGTCTATTCTAGTGCTGCATCCTAAGGGATTAGGTTGTCTATTCTAGTGCTGCATCCTAAGGGATTAGGTTGCACTGTCTTTTCTAGTGCTGCATCCAAAGGGATTAGGTTGTCTATTCTAGTGCTGCATCCAAAGGGATTAGGTTGCACTGTCTTTTCAGTGCTGCGTCCAAAGGGATTAGGTTGTCTATTCTAGTGCTGCATCCAAAGGCACTGTCTTTTCTAGTGCTGTAGCAAAAAGGATTAGGTTGTCTATTCTAGTGCTTATTTTCGGTCCCTCCACATCCCATTTGTTAAGTATTTATGTATAATGCTGAGTTTATTAAGTGTTTATATTGATAATGTGCCTGCTTATGGTGATAATGTGTCACATTTGTGTCACGTGTCACATTCCCTCTTATGCTAGGAAGATTTCTTAAGATTTCTTACCAGCTATAAGAGGGAAAACATGTCAAAACCGTGATTTTGACACGTGACGTGGTGGGTCTTTAAGAAGCTTTGTTCCCTCTTTCGTCTTTGTGTAAGGCAGGTCGGATAAGCGATTTTGATGTTTTTGTATTGACGTAATCTACCACAAGTCTCACATTTAGCGAGAAGGGCGAGAGTTGAGGGCCTCTATGTTTTGTGTATCATCTGTGTTGACCTCACAAAAAACGTAAGCATTGTCAGTAACTTGTCAGCTCGTGTAAAGTTAACAACAATTTTCTGAACATTTAAGAATTCGTCTTAAATCTCATTTTATGTTCCTAGCCTTATGACAACTTTTCATATTGGTTCTAAAGTAGGGCGGAGGGTCGTCCACCCACTCCAGGTCTCTTCTTCCAAAAATCAAAATCAAAACCGAAAGTAGCCATTTCAGTGGTTTCTTAATTTTTTAGTCTAAAAAGAAGAGATCCATTCTGCTTTAGTGTATGGTCTTTATATTATCGGAGGCAAACTGAAAATCTAAAATCGGTAGGAGTAGGCCATGTTGTAGGAAGAACCAACAAAATTTAAACAAACAAAAAAACAAAACAAAATCTTTATAAAATACTTCTGTAAGGTGTTTAAATAACATTTCAATTGAAACTATTATGAAATATCAAGAAATCAATTTAAAAAAACAACAAGTTAAGCAACACGAAACTGACGTTTTGGGTAACATTTTTAGAAAACGCGTCACTCCGTGGGCATGAGAAAACCAAAGACAATAATTCATTTATAATTATGGAACAATGTGTACTTTAATGTCCTCTTTGCATTCAACAACTTTCAGTTTGATCAAGCTGTCCATCCATAAATTTTTTTTAAATTTTTTACTCCAATTTAATTGTTAAAATGTCTCACTTTAACCTATAATTAAGTATAAACACGTTTCTTTCTTGGGGGCTCCACTGGATGGTCAGCATCTGCAGTAGAGACATCAGGGGTATATGAAATATTAAACTGAACATTTATATTTCACATATATATTAAAAACACCTCCACATGAAGTGGAATACTGAGCTAGCCTTGATCAAGGGAGACAACTACTACACATAACCATCAACACAGAACTGGCACCTGTATGAAGAAAAACAAGGCATGTACATTAAACAATGGAATCTGTTGTATTGAATAACTATGACAATAATGATAAAGAAAAATACTAATGGGTTTATCTAAGGTTGTGTAAACCATTAACAATAATGAAAGAAAGATTGCTTTATTCTCCAACAATAAACGTTGAGTCATCAGTTTAAAAAAAAAAAATCCTACTGTCTGTAAAAGGTAACAAGAATGAGATTTTCAGACTGATTGTCCCAGATCCAACGTATGTGCTATACCTTAAAAGGCTTACGTCATGATTATAAATAAAAATTCTCCTGATTAGAGTAATTTTAAATGAGACTTTGCCACTTGTTCGACTTAGTAGCAATAGTACATTAACAATAACAAAATAAAAAATGTAAAATACTACACGTCATGACAGACACAGGGCTCCCAATCCCAGCAAAACAAGGGGTCCCAGGGACTCCTTCACTTAGTGACTGTATAGAGGGTCCAAGAGGCGGGATAGAGGGTCCCACTCCCAGTGGCGTTTACGAATGCCAAAAGAATTGTTCTAGTGCATCCCTGGGACCCCCAGCACATTCTTTTAGAGGGTCCTGTAGAATTTTAGTGCTTCATACAATCATTCATAGACCCCAAAATGGGGGTCCCTGGGAGCCCTGAGACAGGAGTGCTAAAACTGAAACTGTGAGTCATCATATCAGTCATCAGAACAAAGAACAAAAGCCCACGAAAAGTAGGTGCCAAGGAGAGCAGGGCCAGGGGTGGCCAATGGCAATGAAACGTCTCCTTTGACTCCCCTATGTTGGGGCTACATAACGTTTTGGGGGGTTTGTTCACACAAGGAGGAATTTAGGAAACACGTGGCGAGTTGGTGATCAACTCCACCAGCCAACCACCCAACAAGATCAACACGCTCCCTGCATGCTCAGTCTGCTTGGCGCGGCATCATGTTAGGGACCGATTAGCGGGACCTGGCTGGCCGAACTTGCTTTCTAGGCCAAACTTTCTATATTTCTTCTTTTTCTCCTATCCACTTCCTTCTTCTTGATAGTTTGTTGTCTTGCGCATTCCCGTAGATCCTCCCAAATACAGCGACATAATAGTCTGCGGAAAAGAAAGAAAGGCTCAAAGCCTGAGAGTGAGAAGAAACTGAAAAGTTAGGCCTTAGAGTTAGACAGAAGAGGGACAGATAGACTCATAAAGAAATAAAGGCTTAATGCTTGTAGTTTTTTAGTTGTACTGGGTTAAGAACTTAAGACCATTAAATCCCCAGTTCACCTGGAAAGGAACAGGCCCCACTTCCAGCAACAAGCAATTATAAATTAATTTAAGCAGAAGAGTCTCTCTCCAGGAGAAAGGGAACAAAAAAAAACACTCTGGAACTGCTCAGCTGCGAGTGACCTCTTCGTGACGAGAGCTCTGTCTCACAGACTCTGAGCTGTCAATAAAAGCTATAAAAAATGACTGAAATATCATCTGCTTATAATTATGTCCAGCTACATTATTACAAAGGCTAGAGATTAAATCAAACTATATCAACAACAAACATTGTCCATGTCCTGAATGATCGAGACAAAAACTGCTGACTTGCTGATCGAGGCAATGGCTCCACACCACAGGCACAAATCAGCAAAAACCGCTTTACCAAAATCCACCAAAATCGTTTTTTAGACATGCCCTGCTCGCATTTCTCTTCTTTTTTTTACAGGATTTTCTTAAGCAATGTCTAAACTACCAGAAATATATTATCACGACCGGGTGAGTCGTGCCGTAGTAGGAAATAGCGATACAAAGACGTGTATTTATCAACTTTTCAACTCCTTCCCGCGATTTCAGCCGACTCTAATGTTGATTCACCGAAGCTTTCATGTCTTCTCGAATTTTATTGGTTGAGTTTTCAGCTCTTTGACCAATAGAAAAGCTGTTATCTGAGCCAGAAATAACCCATCAGAACACGTTTTCACAAAACCGGATTTGGGGATAACTCTTGGCAAAAACACGTTCGATAACTCTTGCAGTTGGGCCTTGCTACATGTTGTGCCGGTGGGATGGATGACACGAACTCACATAGCAGCATATCCTGTGCGCCAGTTGCAGTCTAAATGAAGACTTTGGGTGTGGGGCAGGATAAACATCCCCAACAGGAAGAAGAAGAAGAATGTAATGTTACCCGTCTCTTCTTGTCCCTCTGACCGACTGACTCTCAGTAACTCACATGAAGTACTTCCCTCTGACCGACTGACTCTCAGTAACTTACAGGAAGTACTTCCCTCTGACCGACTGACTCTCAGTAACTTACAGGAAGTACTTCCCTCTGACCGACTGACTCTCAGTAACTTACAGGAAGTACTTCCCTCTGACCGACTGACTCTCAGTAACTCACATGAAGTACTTCCCTCTGACCGACTGACTCTCAGTAACTTACAGGAAGTACTTCCCTCTGACCGACTGACTCTCAGTAACTCACAGGAAGTACTTCCCTCTGACCGACTGACTCTCAGTAACTTACAGGAAGTACTTCCCTCTGACCGACTGACTCTCAGTAACTCGCAGGAAGTACTTCCTGAGGTGTGTGGGTGAGTTATGAGTGGAAGACTGGAACAGTCTGGAACAGTCTTCCACCTGAGGCTATTAACCTGCCTCGGTGGAGGACTTCAAACCCCGGACAAAAGCCTCAACCCCTGCCCCCCCTCCCATCCCCTACCCACCTCCCCTCCCCTGCCCTCCTACCTCAACTCCCCCCTTTCCATCTCATCATCAACATATTTCTACAGGATGGCGCAAAGAAAGAAAAGGAAAGGAATAAGAAGGGAAGAACTTTTTGATTAGTATAGGTGTTTAGGTGGCTGCTTAGACTTGGCATCATGCTGAATGGGTGCTGGCTGGCCAGGTCACTTAATTTTTTAATCTAGGGTTTTTAGGAGTGCTCTCCCTAGTTTTTCGTCGGTAATATGCCACAGGATGGCCCTTTCGACTACGTATCCAGTCTGTGTTTGCAGAAGAGAGTGACTTCAATCATGGCCAGCGCTGCAGTGAAGGAGGAACAGGATGAGCACTGCTGCCCTGTGTGCTCTGAGCTGTTCACCCAGCCCAAGATACTGACCTGTGGTCATCTGCTGTGCAAGCCCTGCCTCATCTCCTGGCTGGAGAAACAGCCTGAAGCCGGGTGTCCTTTATGTCGGTGTGCCATCCTGGATCCAAAGGACAGAGCCAGTGGGAAGAGTTGGAAGGAGGTTGCCGAGTCCTTTCCCACAGAGTTGTCCATGGAAAGGCTGGTGGCCAGTCATCGGGTGCTGAGCCAGGGTCAGAAGTGTCAGGCCTGTTTGAACCAAGCTGCCAGCTCCGTCTGTACCACGTGTGGAGATCTGTTCTGTTCAGGCTGTGCCACCGGCCACCTGAGGATGTCTAACTCAAAGCATCATACTGTGGAGCAGCTGTCTTCCCTGACCCCAGAAAAGCTAGCCTCCAGTCAGCCTTCTTTCTGCCCAGCCCATGCAGACAAAGTGTGTGAGGTTTTCTGTCCCAGCCACGGAGCTTCCTTCTGCTTGGTGTGTGCCACCACAGTGCACCGCCAGTGTGCAGGCCTGAGCCAGCTGGAGACACAGAGGGAGGAGGCCCGGGCCGTGCTGGCAGACCTGAGGACCACGCTGCGCTCTGAAGAGGCCAGTCTGGGCCGAGCCGTCCAGCAACTGGACCAGCACCTGCAGGACATGAAGGACAAGGTCAAGGTCAGTGTAGGAGAGATTGACACCATTTTCCAACGACTGGAGTCCTCCATCAGGGCTTGTCGAAAGCGTCTGAACGATCTCCTGCACAAGGCCTCTGACGACATTGAAGAGGCGGTGAACGAGGCAAAGACGTGTCTGTCCCAACGTCGAGGGAGGCTGACGCTTCATGACCAGATCATGGAGCGGGCGGAGGGGGTGGACTCGCACGATGTCGTCCTCGGCATGTCGTCCAGCCTGAAGGCCCGAATGGACAGCCTGGACAGCTCCTGTGTCCTGCCCCCTGAGGCCAAGCGGGTGTCCACTTTCAGCCTGCTGATTGACCAGCAGCAAGTGGCCCGGCTGGAGCAGCAGCTTGCACAGCTTGGACAGCTGAAGGTTGACCCTGCTGATCTGATGGCTCAGCCTGCCAAGGTTCCCCAGGCTGCCAAGGTTCCTCAGGCTGCCAAGGTTCCTCAGGCTGCCAAGGTTCCTCAGGCTGCCAAGGTTCCTCAGGCTGCACAGGCGCACACAGGCAGCCAAGGTTCCTCAGCATGCACAAGGTACACAGCCTGCCACATTCCTCAGTGCATGCACATGCTTGCACACATGAATTGATCCGCACACACACACACACACATGCCACAGTTCACTCAGGCATGCACAAGGTACACACACAATGCACATGCATTTCTCACACACACACACACACACACACACACACACGCACACACACAGGCACACACACACACACACACTCTCTCTGTGTCTCACACTTTTCACCACACACACACACATCACACACACACTCACTGTTCACCTCTCTCTGTGTCACCTTCTCTTTTCACTCTCTCACATCCTTCTCTTTTCTCCTCACTCTTTCACCTTCTCATTTGTCCTCTCTCTCTGTCTCCTTCTCTTTTCTCCTCTCTCTTGTCTCCTTCTCTTTTCTCCTCTCTCTTTCTCCTTCTGTACATTTGGTTTAAATAGCCTTATTATTCTCGAGTGTCACAAATCAATACAACAGTGAGATAGGGCAACAAGAATACTTATATAAAGCTCTATCAGAGGTACATACTACATACACATCAATACAACAGTGAGATAGGGCAACAAGAATACTTATATAAAGCTCTATCAGAGGTACATACTACATACAAATCAATACAACAGTGAGATAGGGCAACAAGAATACTTATATAAAGCTCTATCAGAGGTACATACTACATACAAATCAATACAACAGTGAGATAGGGCAACAAGAATACTTATATAAAGCTCTATCAGAGGTACATACTACATACAAATCAATACAACAGTGAGATAGGGCAACAAGAATACTTATATAAAGCTCTATCAGAGGTACATACTACATACAAATCAATACAACAGTGAGATAGGGCAACAAGAATACTTATATAAAGCTCTATCAGAGGTACATACTACATACAAATCAATACAACAGTGAGATAGGGCAACAAGAATACTTATATAAAGCTCTATCAGAGGTACATACTACATACAAATCAATACAACAGTGAGATAGGGCAACAAGAATACTTATATAAAGCTCTATCAGAGGTACATACTACATACACATCAATACAACAGTGTTCCTGGGCAACAAGAATACTTATAAGGGAGTTTGCTCTAGGAGACAGACACACATACTGATACATGAGAAGTTCTCTGCATTTGGCAACAGTGTGTGTTTGTGTATGCTTTGTGATATCTGTACATGCATGTCTACAAACCACTTTCTTTGTTTTATTTTACAACGTCCTGACAATCAATACAACAGTGAGATAGGGCAACAAGAATACTTATATAAAGCTCTATCAGAGGTACATACTGTTCATACAAATCAATTTGAAGTTTGAGATAGGGCAATTAGAATACTTAAGTATAAAGCTCTATGAGAGGTACATACTACATACAAATCAACGCCCAACAACAGTGAGATAGACAGCAACAAAAAAAGTTTGAAGCCATATATTAAGATTAGGTACATATAAGGCACCGTTTCACAAGACTGTAGATAGAGGACGTCTCCCTAGTAACAAACATAAAGTATATCCTGAGAGGTACATACTACATACAAATCAATACAACAGTGAGATAGGGCAACAAGAATACTTATATAAAGCTCTATCAGAGGTACATACTACATACAAATCAATGCAGTGAGATAGGGCAACAAGAATACTTATATAAAGCTCTATCAGAGGTACATACTACATACAAATCAATACAACAACGTTTTGCTGCCAGATAGGGCAACAAGAATACTTATATAAAGCTCTATCAGAGGTACATACTACATACAAATCAATACAACAGTGAGATAGGGCAACAAGAATACTTATATAAAGCTCTATCAGAGGTACATACTACTACATACAAATTGTGACAGTACAACAGTAGTACTGCAACAAGAATTGAATGGTATATCAAGGTACATACATGACAATTTGAAGCGACAGTTAAGAGAAGTTATGAAGGCCCTGCATTTGCGCTGCTCTGAGATGACAGCTCCATTGGTATTTACTGCATACAAAGTCAGGCAACAGCATCCTACAGCATAATTTGAAGCGTGAAGAAACGGCGCAATAAGGCCCCGTTTCCTGTTTAACTGCTCTGAGAGTGACAAAGCTCTAGTTACAAACTGCTCTGTAACGGTAACTACCAAGACTGGTAACGCTGAGTATATGCTTACAAAATTTGAAGCGATTTGGTTAAGAAACGGTGGAGTTATAAGGCAAGTTTCCATTTGGCGCTGCTCTGAGAGTGACGCGCTCTCCCTAGTAACGGTAACAACTAGTAACTGTAACGTTATTGAGACAACTTTCAAATTTGAAGCGATTCGGTAAGAAACGGCGTACATTGGTAAGGCCCCGTTTCAATGGTGCTGCTCTGAGATTGATGCAATCAAGAGTACTTATTGTAAAGCTCTAGTAGAGGTAACAGTACAGCAAATTTGAAGTGATTCAGTTAAGAAAGGGCAGTTACAAGTACACTCCCAAGGCAGTCTGAGAGTACGCGCTACATACTTTCAATACAACAGTGAGTTAGGGCAACAGCAAGCCTTATACAAAATTCTGAAGCGATTCATACTAAGAAACGGCGGAGTTATAAGGCCCCAAGTTTCCCGTTGGCGCTGCTCTGAGAGTGACGCGCTCTCCCTAGTAACGGTAACGCCTAGTAACAAGTAACGCCAAGTACATGGTAATACACTGAGTACAGCAAATTTGAAGCGATTCGGTTAAGAAATGGCGGAGTTATAAGGCCCTGTTTCCCGTTGGCGCTGCTCTGAGAGTGACGCGCTCTCCCGATTCTCTTCAAATTTGCTGCCACGCTTTGCCAATATGCCACAGCAAGCCTGACAGCAAATTTGAAGCGATTCGGTTAAGAAATTGCGGAGTTATAAGGCCCCGTTTCCCGTTGGCGCTGCTCTGAGAGTGACGCGCTCTCCCGAGTTTGACGGTAACGCCTAGTAACTGTAAACTGCTTTGTAATTCAATATTGTGCAGCAAATTTGAAGCGATTTACAAACTGCTCTGGCGGATTATAAGGCCCATTTCCCGTTTGCTGATTTAGTGCCATGCATGCTTACGATTTTTAGATTAACATTATGTTAGGTCATTTTGATTTCTCTGTCACAAAATTAATGTGCATTTATCTCCCTTTATTACAGTCATATATCCACATCAGGGTTCGCATGGTCTTTGAAGGTCTTTGAAAGTCTTTGAGAAATGGAGTGCCATTTTCAAGTCTTTGAAAGTGTTTGAAAATTGGCTTTGGTCTGTGGAAATCGTGAAATGGTTTGTGAAAAAGTCATTGAAAAAAAAAGAAGTAAAAAGTCATTGGTGCCATAATTTTTTTGTTTTCTTCCAGAATTGATATAGAAGAATTTAATTTCACAAATGTCCATATAGCAGACGTCCTTGATTTGTCGAGTTACTTCCCTTCACTATATCCAGGTCTTTTGGCTACAATGGTGCAACTTGAATGATCATGATTGAAGCAATCGTCATCATTGCGTGTCGTGAGAGGTCTTTGAAAATGGGATAAAGGGTCTTTAACCCCCTCACTGCCACAGTGATAAATTATCGATTTTCTTACTATAAAGTTTGTAATAAATCTGTTAGTAAGTGTTAGACTCAATCTGAGAAAATGCTCTAGAGATATATCTGTCATGACTTATATCTAAACCAAAAACCATCATTCCAGGACTCTGACATCAAAAGTTATGACATCATCAATGACATCATACACTACCAGGCTATCTGGTAGCAGGCAGGGAAGGGGTTAAAAGGGTCTTTGAAAGTTTGTGAATTTTGATATGAAAAATCTGTATGAACCCTGCATATCTTCACCATTGTGTGTCATTGTTATTTTCAATGGAAGCAAACACTTTTTTTCTCTCAACTTTCAGCCACCAGCACCTTTGGTTTTCCACAGCACAAAGAAAGGTTCAGGTGTTGAGCTGAGCAACAACCAGCAGACTGCAGAGAGGAAAGGTGGCTGGTACAATGGTATTGTCCTGTCCTCTGAGGCCATGGAGGAGAACTGTCTGTACCAGGTGAGGCCTGACTCTGTCTTGTGTGTGACACTCATGTACAGGTGTATACACAGGAACTTAAGCACACACACACACACACACACACACACACACACACACACACACACACACACACACACACACACACACACACACACACACACACATGTAGGTAAGCATGCACTCATGTACATATGCATGCACACACACACACACACACACACACACACACACACACACACACACACACACACTCACACACACAATGTAGGTAAGTATGCACAAATGAATGCACACTTGCACGCACGCATGTACATATGCATGCACGCATGGGCACACACACCACACACATACACACACACTCTTTATATTTTATTTGATTCAGTATTTTTCTTCTTTTCATGATGACAGGATGAGAAAAAGCTTGTAGCTTACTCCTTTATGATCAATAAAGATAATTTTGACTTGACTTGACACACACACACGTACACACACAACACAGTCTTTCTCTCTCTCTCTCTCTCTCTCTCTCTCTCTCTCTCTCTCTCTCTCTCTCTCTCTCTCTCTCTCTCTCTCTCTCTCTCTCTCTCTCTCTCTCTCTCTCTCTCTCTCCCTCTCTCCCTCTCCCTTCTCTTTCTCTCTTACACACATTCATACACAACACATACTCACATACATACTGTATTTTTCAGATGAACAGAATAGGTTTAACTTCTGTCAGGCAAGACGAGAGTATAAAAATCTCCTTAAATATAAAAAGAAAGAACATAACAAGAGAATGGTTGAAAATCTGATGGATTCTATAAACAATCAAAAGGATTTCTGGGTCTCTGTTCATAAAATAATACCTAAAAGGAAACATGTCAAAAATCAGATAACTGTTGAACAATGGTTTGAACATTTTAAGATGCTTTTAGAGAAAGATGTAAATGTTGATGATGTTGATGATGCCACTGATGATGCTTACGATGACGATCTTGTATTTAGCCGCCCTATCTCTGGTGAGGAAATACTGCTAGCATTACGTAAGTTAAAACCAAACAAAGCAAGTGGACCAGATGGAATCATTGGAGAAATTTTGAAAAATTCTTGTGACTTTATTTTGCCTTTCTTTGTTAAATTTTTCAATACTCTCTTTGACAAAGGCGTGTATCCAGACAGTTGGGCGGAATCCATTATTTTACCATTACATAAGAAAGGTGACGTAAACAACCCTGGTAATTATAGAGGGATTAGTCTGATTAATGTTTGCAGTAAAGTGTATGGCTCTGTTATAAACCAAAGATTGCAGTCATGGGTTGAAGAAAATAATTTGACAGGTGAGTGCCAAGCAGGATTAAAAAAAGGCTACTCCACAGTAGATCACTTATTTACATTATTAGCATGTGTGCAGAAACAATTCAGTAGAATCCACAACCGCAAGCTTTATGTTGCTTTTATTGATTTTCAGAAATGTTTTGACACTATTAATAGAAATCTTCTGTGGCCTATTCTTTTGAAGAACGGCGTGAAAGGTAAGCTTTTTCGTTGCGTGCGAAGCATGTATGAAAGTGTAAAAGCACGTGTTAGATGTGGGGCTAAATTGACACAGTCTATTGTTTGTTCTTCGGGGGTTAAGCAGGGGGATGCGTGCAGTCCGATTTTATTTTCAATGTTTATTAATGAATTAGCTCTTGATGTAATTAGAAATGGTAGGCATGGAGTTACGTTCCCACTGGATGCTTTTGAGTTGTTTATCCTATTATTAGCTGATGATGTTGTTTTACTTTCAGAAACAGTTATTGGATTACAAAATCAATTGAACATCTTACAAAGATCAGCTGCATCATTGGATTTAATAGTAAATTTAGGCAAAAGTAATATTGTAGTTTTTCGTAAAGGGGGTTATCTTGGAGCAAGGGAAAGATGGGTTTTTGATGGACAAGTTATGCCTGTAGTTAATTGTTATAAATACCTAGGTATATATTTTACTACAAAACTGAGTTTCGCTACTACATGTCGAGAGTTAGCAAGTAAAGCCAAGAAGGCGCTTTTATGTATCTTACAACGATTACGTTTGTTTAACTGTGATTCACTGCATGTGCTATTAACATTGTTTGATCGACAAGTTCTTCCTATTATGCAGTATGGGTGTGAGATATGGGCGTTTGATAAATCTGTTCAGTATTGTGAAAAAGTGCATTTATACGCATTGAAGAAATATTTAGGTGTAAGTCTATGTACTCCAAATGATTTTGTATACAATGAGTTAAATAGGCATCCAATCACTGTTAATTTTGTTGTTCAATGTATTCGTTACTGGTTTAGAATAACTCAGATGACAAATGAAAGATTACCTAAGAAAGCTTACACTATGCTTAGTGACCTTGATGCCCGAGGAAAAACCACCTGGGTTACACATGTAAGATTATGTCTGTTTAAATTTGGTTTTGGTTTTGTATGGATGGAACAAGGTGTAGGAGACGTTAATGGATTTTTGAAAGTGTTTAAGCAGAGAATGGTTGATTGTAAATGGCAAGAATGGGGTGAGCACGTCAATGAGAGTGACAGGTTTTCCATGTATAGAACATTTTGTAATCCGTTTAATTCTTTGCCTGCATATCTCTGTATTGAACTTGATAAACATTTGAAGTATGTTATGACCAAAATAAGATTTGGTATTTCGGATCTGGCTGCTCATTACTATAGGTATAGGTACCACAGACATCAAGACTTAGTTTGTAAACTTTGCAATGCTGACGTAGAAAACGAACTGCATTTGTTCCTATGCTGTCCATTTTATGATAATCTAAGAAAACAGTTTATTGCACCAAAATTTTATCGTAATCCAAATGCCTTTCGTCTGTCATTATCAATGTCTTCTAGAAACAGCGAAACTGTTAGAAAATTGTGCATTTTTATATACCAAGCACTAAAGGCAAGACAAATTGCTTTGTCATAAATTAATTCTTTTGCTATAAATGGTGCATGAAATGACACTTTGTTTTTATTAATTATGTTGTACCCCCCTTCCAAAGGGGGCTTTGGCCTTATGGAATAAATATTTTCATTTCATTTCTCTCTCTCTCTCTCTCTCTCTCTCTCTCTCTCTCTCTCTCTCTCTCTCTCTCTCTCTCTCTCTCTCTCTCTCTCTCTCTCTCTCTTTCTCTGTTCTCTCTTACACACATTCATACACATGTTATAGGGTGCAGTTTTGAACTTCTGAGACAAAAGAAGTGCCGTAGTTAAACCCCTGCATAATTCTTAGTTAGATGACCCTGCCGGTCATTGCAGCGTCGGCGCCCGCACACCCTAACTACTTACTGATTGGCCAGTTTGATTCTTTTCTTTTGCGCGTGGCCAACCGGTCAGCTGACCCTTTGCTTTTAAATTTTCTTTCTTTCCTATCTAATGCGCCTGGAGAGAGGAGGAGGCGAGATGATTGAAGATCTGCATTTTGAATTGTTGGCCTTTCAAGACACAATGGGCTGTGTGCTGTTTTGCTGAGATGAAATAAAAGAGATCAAACACTGTATACCACCCCATGTGGTCTGC
The DNA here is from genome assembly GCA_017654935.2 of Phymorhynchus buccinoides. NCBI lineage: Eukaryota > Metazoa > Mollusca > Gastropoda > Neogastropoda > Raphitomidae > Phymorhynchus > Phymorhynchus buccinoides. The sequence continues at coordinate 17,585,717 of CM065689.1, read as the reverse complement.
TGTTTCTGAGACTGTGGGAAAGAGCGAGCCTTCCTTTCCCCCTGTCTATCCTACTTTATACACCCTACCACACACAACACATACTCACATACATACTGTATTTTTCGGACTAAAAAGCGCACCTGATTAATATAAGGCTCAATTTGTACACAAAATTCGACTTTTGTTATTATATTTTCTTTCTGTTTTAGTAGTCATGTAGTGGAGAAGGGAGGTAACTCTCAGGGGCGCGATACACTCGCTCCCTCTCAGCTGCACATATTTATTCGTTTTGCTGGTTTTATCGGACATTTATGTTTATTATAGTGTGACAGGTGGTTTATTTGTTTGGATTGTTTTCATTATTTCTATGCCTTTTCACATTTTATGAACACATTTATTTCTGTATCTTGTGTGTGTGTGTGTGTGTGTGTGTGCGCGCAAGTGTGTGTGTGTGTGTGTGTGTGTGTGTGTGTGTGTGTGTGTGTGTGTGTGTGTGTGTGTGTGTGTATACTGAATAGCATTACTTTATAATATTTTACTGTTTGCTGTGATGTTATCAAATGTTCTTTAGTATTAATATTTCCTTGTTATGAAGAATTATTGTTGTTATGGGAAATTATTTTTTTTAAGCTAAAGGAGAACTATTACATACTTTGTTTACTTATTTGTGTGTGTGTGTGGGGGGGGGGGGGGTGGGGAGTGTGTGTGACAAACTTAATTGTTCTATGTGAATAACGTGTGCTTTTATGCATCTATTTTATGTTTTGGTTTATAACATATCTGCGCAGGGGCCTCAGTCTGGGGAAAAAAGCATCACTTTGTAGTCTGAAAAAATAGGGTACTGTATAGGGTACGCATGTGTGTGTGTGTGTGTGTGTGTGTGTGTGTGTGTGTGTGTGTGTGTGTGTGTGTGTGTGTGTGTGTGTGTGTGTGTGTGTGTGACCTCAAGTTCGTGTGAGTGTTTTGTGTGTTGTCTAGCTTTTCATTTTGTTAGTATTGCTTTTATCATGATTGTAAGCGCTTAGGGCTTTTGTTAAGATTAAGCGCCCTAAATATTCATTATTATTATTATTATTATTACTGTATAACCACACACACATGACATGCACACAGATACACATACCTTGTGTATTAAGAATCAAGATACACATCCTTGACCTGCTGTCCTAATGACCCCCCACCACCACCACCTACCCCCTCCCCCACATTATAAAATTTCAAAGCACATGATCAGTGTAGGCATGCAGACATGTCACATGCAGTGTACGTGAGCATGTGTTTTGTGTGTCTGCAGGTGAGGCTGGATGCTACAGACAGGCAGTGGGGTGAATCAAACATCTACCTGGGTGTGGTGACCCAGACCCCTGACAGTGTTCAGTTACCTCCCTGCTCTTGGAACCTGACCTCACACAGTGTCATTGTTAGTCCTGAGGGGATCAAGGTCAATGGTCAACAGGTATGTGGTCATTGTGTCATTGTTAGTCCTGACTGTGTCAAGGTCAACATGTGTGTGGTCATTGTATTATTGTTAGTCCTGACTGTGTCAAGGTCAACATGTGTGTGGTCATTGTATTATTGTTAGTCCTGACTGTGTCAAGGTCAACATGTGTGTGGTCATTGTATTATTGTTAGTCCTGACTGTGTCAAGGTCAACATGTGTGTGGTCATTGTTAGTTGTTAGTCCTGACTGTGTCAAGGTCAACATGTGTGTGGTCATTGTATTATTGTTAGTCCTGACTGTGTCAAGGTCAACATGTGTGTGGTCATTGTATTATTGTTAGTCCTGACTGTGTCAAGGTCAACAGGTCATTGTTAGTTAGTCCTGACTGTGTCATGGTCAACATGTATGTGGTCATTGTGTCATTGTTAGTCCTGACTGTGTCATGGTCAACAGGTATGTGGTCATTGTGTCATTGTGGTCATTGTTAGTCCTGACTGTATCATGGTCAACAGGTATGTGGTCATTGTTAGTCCTGACTGTATCATGGTCAACAGGTATGTGGTCATTGTTAGTCCTGACTGTATCATGGTCAACAGGTATGTGGTCATTGTTTGTTAGTCCTGACTGTATCATGGTCAACAGGTATGTGGTCATTGTTAGTCCTGACTGTATCATGGTCAACAGGTATGTGGTCATTGTTAGTCCTGACTGTATCATGGTCAACAGGTATGTGGTCATTGTTAGTCCTGACTGTATCATGGTCAACAGGTATGTGGTCATTGTTAGTCCTGACTGTATCATGGTCAACAGGTATGTGGTCATTGTTAGTCCTGACTGTATCATGGTCAACAGGTATGTGGTCATTGTTAGTCCTGACTGTATCATGGTCAACAGGTATGTGGTCATTGTTAGTCCTGACTGTATCATGGTCAACAGGTATGTGGTCATTGTTAGTCCTGACTGTATCATGGTCAACAGGTATGTGGTCATTGTTAGTCCTGACTGTATCATGGTCAACAGGTATGTGGTCATTGTTAGTCCTGACTGTATCATGGTCAACAGGTATGTGGTCATTGTTAGTCCTGACTGTATCATGGTCAACAGGTATGTGGTCATTGTTAGTCCTGACTGTATCATGGTCAACAGGTATGTGGTCATTGTTAGTCATTGTTAGTCCTGACTGTATCATGGTCAACAGGTATGTGGTCATTGTTAGTCCTGACTGTGTATCATGGTCAACAGGTATGTGGTCATTGTTAGTCCTGACTGTATCATGGTCAACAGGTATGTGGTCATTGTTGTTAGTCCTGACTGTATCATGGTCAACAGGTATGTGGTCATTGTTCATTGTTAGTCCTGACTGTGTCATGGTCAACAGGTATGTGGTCATTGTTAGTCCTGACTGTATCATGGTCAACAGGTATGTGGTCATTGTTAGTCCTGACTGTATCATGGTCAACAGGTATGTGGTCATTGTTAGTCCTGACTGTATCATGGTCAACAGGTATGTGGTCATTGTTAGTCCTGACTGTATCATGGTCAACAGGTATGTGGTCATTGTTAGTCCTGACTGTATCATGGTCAACAGGTATGTGGTCATTGTTAGTCCTGACTGTATCATTGTCAACAGGTATGTGGACTGTATCATGGTCAACAGGTATGTGGTCATCATGGTCAACATTGTGGTCATTGTTAGTCCTGACTGTATCATGGTCAACAGGTATGTGGTCATTGTTAGTCCTGACTGTGTCATGGTCAACAGGTATGTGGTCATGTTATCCTGTATGTGGTCATTGTTAGTCCTGACTGTATCATGGTCAACAGGTATGTGGTCATTGTTAGTCCTGACTGTTAGTCATGGTCAACAGGTATGTGGTCATTGTTAGTCCTGACTGTATCATGGTCAACAGGTATAGTCATTGTTAGTCCTGACTGTATCATGGTCAACAGGTATGTGGTCATTGTTAGTCCTGACTGTATCATGGTCAACAGGTATGTGGTCATTGTTAGTCCTGACTGTATCATGGTCAACAGGTATGTGGTCATTGTTAGTCCTGACTGTATCATGGTCAACAGACTGTATCATGGTCAACAGGTGTGGTCATTGTTAGTCCTGACTGTATCATGGTCAACAGGTATGTGGTCATTGTTAGTCACTGTATCATGGTCAACAGGTATGTCATTGTTAGTCTGACTGTATCATGACTGTATCATGGTCAACAGGTATGTGGTCATTGTTAGTCCTGACTGTATCATGGTCAACAGGTATGTGGTCATTGTCATTGTTAGTCCTGACTGTGTATCATGGTCAACAGGTATGTGGTCATTGTTAGTCCTGACTGTGTCATGGTCAACAGGTATGTGTGTCATTGTTAGTCCTGACTGTATCATGGTCAACAGGTATGTGGTCATTGTTAGTCCTGACTGTATCATGGTCAACAGGTATGTGGTCATTGTTAGTCCTGACTGTATCATGGTCAACAGGTATGTGGTCATTGTTAGTCCTGACTGTATCATGGTCAACAGGTATGTGGTCATTGTTAGTCCTGACTGTATCATGGTCAACAGGTATGTGGTCATTGTGTCATTGTTAGTCCTGACTATCATGGTCAACAGGTATGTGGTCATTGTGTCATTGTTAGTCCTGACTGTGTCATTGTTGTGGTCATTGTTAGTCCTGACTGTATCATGGTCAACAGGTATGTGGTCATTGTTAGTCCTGACTGTATCATGGTCAACAGGTATGTGGTCATTGTTAGTCCTGACTGTATCATGGTCAACAGGTATGTGGTCATTGTTAGTCCTGACTGTATCATGGTCAACAGGTATGTGGTCATTGTTAGTCCTGACTGTGTCATGGTCAACAGGTATGTGGTCATTGTTAGTCCTGACTGTATCATGGTCAACAGGTATGTGGTCATTGTTAGTCCTGACTGTGTCATGGTCAACAGGTGTGTGGTCATTGTTAGTCCTGACTGTGTCATGGTCAACAGGTATGTGTGTCATTGTTAGTCCTGACTGTATCATGGTCAACAGGTATGTGGTCATTCAACTCAACTCAAACAACTTTATTATCTCTTAGAGACAAATGAAGAGTGGTGATGTCTGCGATTGACACAGTTAAAACAAGACACATTATAATTTACATTAAAAACAAGATGTGCTTCTAAAACATGAATGACAATACCATTAAATGAAAACACATATGATGTTAATTATCACTTGAGAACAAAACAGCAGTGCTTAAAACAAAACATGTTGCCAATATTATGAACATTTTAAAACAAAGTACAGAAAATATTACTGTTTAAGGTAAATCATTTCAACTATTTAATTTTAGATGCACAACACTCACAAGGGACTTATTTATAGCAAAGCACGCATAGTTTATGTCTATGCAAAGTCATATACAGTATTATCATATTTACAAGATAACATATCCACATAATTCATATAAAAGATGGACATGTGTGCACCTACTCAAACATATCCACACACAAACCAGCATAAATTATAGCAAATCCACAAAGAACAAACACATACACCCATGCCTACTGAAAGACACACACCCTGCGCGTGCGCATTGACTGCGCACACATACACCCCCCCCACACACACACACACACACACACACACATACCGGTACACGCGCAGGAGCTAAGAGATTGTTGCTTGTTAAAATGTGTACCAAGCTTTAAAATGTATAGAAGCCTAATTAAAACAGATATTGCACTCATTTATTTAACAAAGAAATGGACACGGGTAAAAAACTCTTTCTACTTCTAAGAGTCTTGAATTTCGGAGTTCGGAAGCGCTTGCCAGAAGGCAAGAGCTCATAAAATTTGCTGAGGCCGTGGCTGCAGTCACTCGATATCATTCATCTTTTGTCTTTCACGTCGTCGTTCATTCAACGCATTCATACTGCTCTGTTTCACTCCCACAATCTTACTGCAAACGTTCACTATTTTATTCAATACATTCTTATTCTTGACACTCAAACTACCGAACCAACACACACAGGAAAACGTTAACATGGACTCAATGAAGCACCTGTAAAACCCTGCAGTACTGTTTTGTTGACATCAAGACTTCTTAGTTTCTGCAAACAGTAGATTCTAGAATTGTGTCATTGTTATTATGTTAGTCCTGACTGTATCATTGTCATTGGTCAACAGATATGTGGTCATCGTGGCATTGTTTCTCCTGACTATATATATACTTTTTAAAATATTATCATGGTCGGTTGTCTCTGTAATATTGCTACATTGTATATTTTATTCTGAATTACCATTTGGACGGGCCGATTTGGACTTGTCTTATATCCACATATACAAGACTGTCTACACTAATGACTGTAGTTTTATCCAATATTTGTATCATGGCAAAACTTCACACGTAACAAAGAGACACTCATAATATACATGATACAGTTTCTTCACTTCGTTCTGTACAAAGAAACACTCATAATATACATGATACAGTTTCTTCACTTCGTTCTGTATCAGGTTGATAGCAGGTTGCTATGCTAAGAAAACACACTGTGTGACAGAGAGACACTCATAATATACATGATACAGTTTCTTCACTTCGTTCTGTATCAGGTTGATAGCAGGTTGCTATGCTAAGAAAACACACTGTGTTGACAGAGAGACACTCACAATATACATGATACAGTTTCTTCACTTCGTTCTGTATCAGGTTGATAGCAGGTTGCTATGCTAAGAAAACACACTGTGTCGACAGAGAGACACTCATAATATACATGATACAGTTTCTTCACTTCGTTCTGTATCAGGTTGATAGCAGGTTGCTATGCTAAGAAAACACACTGTGTCAACAGAGAGACACTCATAATATACATGATACAGTTTCTTCACTTCGTTCTGTATCAGGTTGATAGCAGGTTGCTATGCTAAGAAAACACACTGTGTTGACAGAGAGACACTCACAATATACATGATACAGTTTCTTTACTTTGTTCTGTATCAGGTTGATAGCAGGTTGCTATGCTAAGAAAACACACTGTGTCGACAGAGAGACACTCATAATATACATGATACAGTTTCTTCACTTCGTTCTGTATCAGGTTGATAGCAGGTTGCTATGCTAAGAAAACACACTGTGTTGACAGAGAGACACTCATAATATACATGATACAGTTTCTTCACTTCGTTCTGTATCAGGTTGATAGCAGGTTGCTATGCTAAGAAAACACACTGTGTTGACAGAGAGACACTCACAATATACATGATACAGTTTCTTCACTTCGTTCTGTATCAGGTTGATAGCAGGTTGTTATTCTAAGAAAACACACTGTGTCGACAGAGAGACAGCAACATAGGACACAGCCTGAGTGATCTGAAGAAGGGAAGCAGTGTGGGTCTGATGCTGGACAGGGACAGAACTCTCCATCTCTATGGAAACGGTCAGCACCTGGGAGAGGTAGAGCCCCACCTGCCCCACCCCTGTCACTTCATGGTGGACTTGTGTTTCCACTGGAAAAAGGTAAGTGGTCTGTTTTATCTTAGCTCAGTGAAAGGTCTCACTTTACAAGTTGAAAATCAGCTCCTTTCCGCTATCAGACTGATAAATCGGCGTTAGTGTGTGCACTACAAGTACAACTCTTGCTGAATGCAAACAACTCACAAAATCCGATAAATGAAAGCAGCTGGCGCATTGGCGTTTGCCATGATTTCGTATTTGCGGTATGTGCGGCGCCATTTTGTCAGCCGAGTTGTATGCGCGGTAAAAGTTCCGTGTGTGCAAACTGTGACTGAAAATGAACTGCCAGAGCGTAAAATGGCGAAAATTAGGTCTGTACTGTAGTTTGTGTGTGAGTGCAACACGGGCCGTCGAGCACACTTTCTGTTTTCGCCCGTTTTCGTATACTAGCTAGACCGCGGATGTTTCATTCAAGAATGACGGAGAAAGCATGTTTTAGTTTTAGTGTATGCATATCATATCATATCATATCAGTTTAGGCTCTGTAGGCTTATGAAGCCTTTTGCCCTCTAGATATTTTTCTCAAATAGAAATATTTATTTTCCTTTTTCTTTTTGTTTGCCCGTGAATTACTACGGCTATTGTGTATTTGTTTTGGGTTGGGTTGGTGTTTTTTTGTGGTTTTTATTATTTTTATTTTTTTATTTCTCCAAATTTGTGGAGTACATAATAGTATTAAATTTTTTGTCAATAAGATTTTTGAACCTATTTAGTGATGATGCATTTACAGTTTCATTAGAAAGATTGTTCCATGCAGTTATTACTCTGTTAGTAAAAAAGTTTTGAGCTGAACGACTGTTATTTAGTTTTTTTGTTAATTTAAAATCATGCCCTCGTGTTCTCTCCTCGTCAGTTAAAGTTAGTAAAGTTTTAGTTGTGTTAGGATCATAGAACTTATTAAGAATTTTATACACCTCAATCAAATCGCCTCTTAGACGTCTGTATTCCAAACTAGGTATTCCCAAATACTTTAGTCTGTCCTCATAGTCCATATCTCTGGTTCCAATAATTGTTTCTGTAAATCTCCTTTGGACACCTTCTAAATGATCAACATGTTTTCTCAAAAAGGGACACCAGACAGGATTTCCATACTCTAATAAGGGGCGTACTAATGTTTTATAAAGAGGTAGCATAATTTCCTTTGATTTATTAGTTATTGTTCTGATTAGTAGACCAGAAGTACGGTTGGCCTTTTTAACAGTATCGTTGATGTGTGGTTCAAAAGATAGCAATGGATCAACTATAACACCAAGATCTTTCTCCGCATTTGTGCTCACAAGAACTCTTCTGACACCACCATCATTCATAAAATACTCATGCATTGGGTTATTTTTTCCAAGATGCATCACCTTGCACTTTTGACTATTAAAATTCATCAGCCACTCCTCTGACCAACCAACCAAAGAGTCAATACACTTCTGAATTTTTTCTTTTGATTTCATATTATCATTTACTGTGGAATAGGCTTTTGTATCATCTGCAAATATTTTAACTTCACATTCAACCTTTTCTGGCAAGTCATTTATATAATAAATAAAAAGGGTAGGGCCAAGGACACTTCCCTGGGGAACTCCACTTGTAACTTGTATTTTATCCGAACAAGAATTATTAACATTGACATACTGAGTACGTCCATGTAGAAAATCTTCAATCCAAGACAACAGGTTGCCATTCACACCATAACCTCTTAGTTTATGTACAAGTCTCTGATGTGGCACAGTGTCAAAAGCCTTGCATAGATCTAAATAAACAGCATCAACGGGCACACCATCATCCAGCGAGGACATCCAATCATTAATCGTCACTAACAACTGTGTGACACATGAGCGACCTTTAGTAAAACCAAACTGGTCTTTTGAAAGCAGATTATTTTTTGTCAAATGTTCACATAAGGCGTCACGAATAAATCCTTCAAAAACTTTACAAACAATTGACGTCAAACTCACTGGACAATAGTTGCCCGCAAAACTTTTGTCTCCTTTTTTAAAAATTGGTTTAACCTCTGCCTCCTTCCATCTTGCTGGCAATGTACCCTCTTTAATAGTCCTATTGAACAAATAGGTAAAAGGTAAGGCTAGTTCAGATGCTAATTCTTTAATTATTCTGGGATGAATTTCATCAGGCCCAGGGGACTTGTCAACCTTCAAACCCTCAAGTGCTTTTTGCATTTGGTCTTGACTCACAGTTACTGAATCAATGCATACATGTGCTGTGCGTCATATACGGTGTAGTGAGTCACTGAGTGCATTGTTTGGGTTACCCCTGATTTAAGACCCCCCTCTTTTACGACCGATTTTTTGAAGGTCTTAAAAGAGGGGGTCGACTGTAATATAATATATTCATATATACTGGATCTTACATCTCAAACTTCATAAATCAGAAGCAGAAAAGAAAAACATGTATAAATGGTTCCATTAGCAAGCGTAAGCTACAATTCTATGTAAGTTTCAGCATATGCCTCAGTTTCTATTATGGTTTAGCATTTCATATAATAGTTTTATGTTTAAAAACTTGATTTAGGCCTATCTGAATCACTGATTGAATGACCAAGTAAAAAACAACAACAAAAAAGAAGAAAGAGATTAAGAAAGAAAAAAAGAAAATTGGTGCTATCCTCAATCAACTCATGCTAATATTGTTTTTGACTATAGTATCAAGTGATCCACAAGGGGGGAAAAATGACTAAACTTCTTAACTTACTATACCCATGCATCAACATATGTCAGCCTATGCACTTGTGTAAACTTACATATGTATGTCACAGATGTGTCCAAAAATGATGCAATGCAATTTGACATGCATAAAGGGCAATATAGCTGTAATAATATCTGAAATACAGATACACTTAATGCTTCAAAGCGCTCTTTTAATCAAAGAGTCTTTTAAAATGAAACCAATTTGCCTGAAAAGTATTGTAATTCATATTTTTCATAGAAATTTACTGTTCAGTTTCGAATTTCATTTTGAGATATGATTTGAAATGTTGGTATATTGGTAGTACTTCATTCATCTTACATTTAAAGATAAAGAATTTTGCAAGCAGTATAATGACATCGAGGACATTATTTGACATTATATTTTTTTCATACCCAAATAGGACAAAGATTTTGCAAAGAGAAAAGTTGGAGCTATTATCTGTGTTATTGTTAATGTCCATTCTAAAGCTTCCCAAAAAGGCTTTACATGCACACATTCCCATAACATATGATTAATACTGTCCCATATATTTTTGCAAAAAGAACAATTAGAAGAATTAACAACACTCATACTTGCAAGAATGACATTTGTTGCCAATATTCTATGCAGAATTCTTATTTGGAACCATTTCAATTTAACTTCTTGTATCTTCTGGGTTTTAACAAATACACATTTCCAATCTATCTCTTTGTTAATTTTTTCATTCCATTTTTTACAATTATTAAGCTCAGATTTGTCTTTCAACAAGTCATAATAAAGTTTTGTTCCCTTGGGAATGGAATATATTACCTGCAGTGTTGTATGAGCTATCGCATTAGAATTATTGCTGTTTACAATTATACCGAGCTTGGTAATAAATTTTCTTATGGCACCGATACACCCATTGTAAGTGACAAAATCTCCATTTACATTATATACTTGTCTAAATTGTTTGAATGTTAAAAATGTACCATCTTCATTCAATAAATCCCTAATGAGGAAAATACCCTTATCAGCCCATCTTCTATAATAAATAGTATTGTGACCTATCTTTACGTTTACATTATAGAAAATGGGTTCTACTAGCACATCACTCATTGATTTAACTTGCAGTTTCATACTAAAATTTCTATATGCTTCAAAAACCGAGATCCAAAATTTACTTAGAGATGCGTCTCTATAGGTAAGCATGTACCCAGTAGCTCCAACTTTTCTACATTTGGGTATATTGTTGTCATTAGTCTTTTCCATTTATGGTTGCTATTTTTTAATCTTCTTATCCAGCTCAGTTTTAATGCTGTTATTAAATCTTTTATGTTAGGTATTCCAAGTCCTCCTTCATTAATACTTTTAACTGCAGCTTTTCTATTTATTTTATCCTTTTTCTTATTCCAAACGAATTGGAATACCGATGATTGTATCGTTTCTGTTAATTGATCGGGTGGATTAGGCAACATCATCCAAAGATGAATAATTTTAGACAAAATTAGTGACTTGAGAACAGCTACTCTGCCCAAAGGTGTTATGTTTCGCTTTAACCAAATTTTGGAAAGTGTTCTGACTTCTAAAAACTTTTCCTGTAAATTAAAGACAGTACAGTCAGTCAAGTCAGCAGATAACCAGACACCAAGAACTTTGAACCGTGGAGGATTCCACTCAAAATGTAAATGTGGCATAAAAGTTTTTTGAGAATTGCGTTTGCTTCCTAGCCAAATAGCTGTAGACTTTCCTCTGTTTAGCTGTAACCCAGACTTTTTACCAAGCAATTCTATATTAGTTAGTGCTTCTTCAAATGATTTCTTTGAGCCATCTAACAATAATTCGGTATCATCTGCAAATTGCAAAATTTTATATTCTGTATCTAATATTTTAATCCCAACTATCTTCTCGTTTTGGCGTACCATACAACCCAAAATTTCCACACAAAGAAGGAACAAGTATGGAGAGATAGGATCACCTTGTCTGCACCCGCTCCCGATTTGGAACCACTGGGATATAACCCCATTTACACAGACTGGCGTTCATAAACTACACACCCATTGTTTATGTTAAACCACTGCAAAAATCTTTGGAACAAAACCACTTAAAACAACCCTGTCCTGGAAAAAAAAACCCAGCAACATGACAACCACCAAAAGGGAAACAAGTGTTAATGTGAAGAACAGGTTTTTTTTCTTTCTTCCAACACTGCATTATTTCAAAACATCAATCATTTCCATATTTCGATGACAAAATATTTCATGACATTGCCCTCTCCCACACACCCAGGCACTTGCAACTTCAAACAAAAACTAGTTACAAAGGATTCCCAACGAATAAAGAAACAAAATCCATACTTTTTATTATTATCACTATAATCAAGACCATCAACGACAGAACATAGGTTGCTTTACGTTGACGTAGATACGCACAGGCACACACATACGGACTGTATGTGGCGTAATAAACTGTAACAAATGTGGGCTTGTTAAAACCCACATAAAAACGCCATTTTCACCATTGAAATCCAATAAGGTTTGTGGACTTTCAGATTTAACTTCAAATTTTAAGGCTTAAACAGACAATCAACCTTACTACTAATGCAATGCCCATATGGATAAATGAACAATCGTAAAAAAAGCACCACTTAGGTCATTGAAAAGACGTATGCCAATGAATATAGAGAATGACAACTTTTATAACGCGCCCACATTCATTGACATGTGACTTTTTCTGACAAATGAATGAGTTGAGAATGTTTTTATGAAAAGAATAAAACTAGAACAAAATAAATAAAAGTAGTACAGAGATTTAATTCAGTATTTTTAACATAATGGCCTTATTTTTCTACAGCACAGCCGGCACCGGTCTCTTCCAAACGGTCCAAGAAAATTAATCAAGATAGCGAATAAAGACTACTGATTGAGAGCAAACCAAAGACCACGGCTCCACAAGAAGACATGGCAAAAATAATCTATTTAAACAAACCAACTACTCAATACACAACTAAATGAACGAATGAATAAAAATATGCAATGAATACGCAAATATATGATTCAATACATAAATAAACAAACTACAAATGTTGCCGTCATTACATCTTCACTCTAAGCCAAGGGAAGATAATTACGTGAATCAATGTTGGTGTGTGTATGCACCTGATCATCAAGGGGTAGGAAAGGAAATCTTCATTTGTTTTGTTTTTGTTCCTTCTGGAAAACACCATCGAAGTCGGTGTCGATGTCTACCTTTATGATCTTATCGTTATTCAGCCTAACTAACACTTTTCCGTTAGATGACCATGCAGACTTGGTGGCCGAGTGGTTGGAAACCTTCAGAAGTTGATAATTTGATACAGTGAGGTCCTCACCGATGGAAACCCCTGACCCTTTCAGTCGGCGCCTGGCGGACAGCACCAGCCCTCGTTGACGTCTAGACACGAATCTGACGATGATGGCCGACCCGGTGCGCGATGTCTACATCCTGGGGGTTGATGGAGGACACTCCCACCTTGCTTTTGAATACATTCATGCATTTAGACACACAGTCCTCCATCTTCTTGCCTTCGCTTTCTGGGATGCCATACACACGAATATTCCACGTTCGACTGTGTTGCTCATTGGGTTTTTTTTCCTTTCAGAACGCAGCAATTTCTTTACTTTTCTTCTCTAAATCATCCCTCAGTTCCTTGGTTTCGTGTCTCAAGTCGCTGACTTCCGATGAAATTCTGTCATTTTCACCCCGAACATAATACACATCCATTTCAATTTTGTCAATTCTATTTGACATAGACGTTTGGAATTCACTCAATTAATCTCGCAGCGCTTTGATGTCCTCTTCTTTAGCAGTTGCTTTCAAAGCGTCTTTAATTTCTTGAAGAGATTCTGCGATAACCATGGTGTCAGATTTTTCACCTTCACTCTCTTGCTCACTGACACTCACTCTGGATGCCAATTTTGATTGTCTAGTTCTCACACCACCACCAGTTTTCTTGTTGGCGAAATATTTCGATTCCGTTGATATAATATATCACTGTCCGAAAGAAAGAGAAAAAACCCACTTTCCTTTTTCCATAAAATTAAACAGCGTGCTAACACGACAGGCACACAGGCTTGCACATTCATGCAGTTTTACAGCAAAATTTCACATTGTCCAGTCACGATAACTTGATTTTAGCCAACGCTCACATCACGGTGAAACCGTGAAGCTAGTAGGCATGCATCGCAGCGGAGAGAAAACAAAACACGTCCTCCTCCTAGCGTGAGCGATCTCCTATCCAATTATCGATTTATTGTTTTGCCTCATGTTTTAAGTATATTAACTATTAGTTTTTGGTGTGTCACCCGTTCATCTTTTGCTACCACAGCCACTATGAAGTTTTATTTAACAATTTGTTGATTTTTTTATATTAGATAAAATAAAATAACACACATCATTACTGGCACACGAGGAACAATCCTGTCACATTTTATCGTTGACAGTGCAATAGTTATTAAGGTGTGGCAAGTGGAACACTGGAAGTGTTCTTGATAGACTAGCTGCTACTGCTTTCAGTTTAACTGTCTAGTTTATTCAGTGTTCTTGATAGACTAGCTGCTACTGCTTTCAGTTTAACTGTCTAGTTTATTCAGTGTTCTTGATAGACTAGCTGCTACTGCTTTCAGTTTAACTGTCTAGTTTATTCAGTGTTCTTGATAGACTAGCTGCTACTGCTTTCAGTTTAACTGTCTAGTTTATTCAGTGTTCTTGATAGACTAGCTGCTACTGCTTTCAGTTTAACTGTCTAGTTTATTCAGTGTTCTTGATAGACTAGCTGCTACTGCTTTCAGTTTAACTGTCTAGTTTATTCAGTGTTCTTGATAGACTAGCTGCTACTGCTTTCAGTTTAACTGTCTAGTTTATTCAGTGTTCTTGATAGACTAGCTGCTACTGCTTTCAGTTTAACTGTCTAGTTTATTCAGTGTTCTTGATAGACTAGCTGCTACTGCTTTCAGTTTAACTGTCTAGTTTATTCAGTGTTCTTGATAGACTAGCTGCTACTGCTTTCAGTTTAACTGTCTAGTTTATTCAGTGTTCTTGATAGACTAGCTGCTACTGCTTTCAGTTTAACTGTCTAGTTTATTCAGTGTTCTTGATAGACTAGCTGCTACTGCTTTCAGTTTAACTGTCTAGTTTATTCAGTGTTCTTGATAGACTAGCTGCTACTGCTTTCAGTTTAACTGTCTAGTTTATTCAGTGTTCTTGATAGACTAGCTGCTACTGCTTTCAGTTTAACTGTCTAGTTTATTCAGTGTTCTTGATAGACTAGCTGCTACTGCTTTCAGTTTAACTGTCTAGTTTATTCAGTGTTCTTGATAGACTAGCTGCTACTGCTTTCAGTTTAACTGTCTAGTTTATTCAGTGTTCTTGATAGACTAGCTGCTACTGCTTTCAGTTTAACTGTCTAGTTTATTCAGTGTTCTTGATAGACTAGCTGCTACTGCTTTCAGTTTAACTGTCTAGTTTATTCAGTGTTCTTGATAGACTAGCTGCTACTGCTTTCAGTTTAACTGTCTAGTTTATTCAGTGTTCTTGATAGACTAGCTGCTACTGCTTTCAGTTTAACTGTCTAGTTTATTCAGTGTTCTTGATAGACTAGCTGCTACTGCTTTCAGTTTAACTGTCTAGTTTATTCAGTGTTCTTGATAGACTAGCTGCTACTGCTTTCAGTTTAACTGTCTAGTTTATTCAGTGTTCTTGATAGACTAGCTGCTACTGCTTTCAGTTTAACTGTCTAGTTTATTCAGTGTTCTTGATAGACTAGCTGCTACTGCTTTCAGTTTAACTGTCTAGTTTATTCAGTGTTCTTGATAGACTAGCTGCTACTGCTTTCAGTTTAACTGTCTAGTTTATTCAGTGTTCTTGATAGACTAGCTGCTACTGCTTTCAGTTTAACTGTCTAGTTTATTCAGTGTTCTTGATAGACTAGCTGCTACTGCTTTCAGTTTAACTGTCTAGTTTATTCAGTGTTCTTGATAGACTAGCTGCTACTGCTTTCAGTTTAACTGTCTAGTTTATTCAGTGTTCTTGATAGACTAGCTGCTACTGCTTTCAGTTTAACTGTCTAGTTTATTCAGTGTTCTTGATAGACTAGCTGCTACTGCTTTCAGTTTAACTGTCTAGTTTATTCAGTGTTCTTGATAGACTAGCTGCTACTGCTTTCAGTTTAACTGTCTAGTTTATTCAGTGTTCTTGATAGACTAGCTGCTACTGCTTTCAGTTTAACTGTCTAGTTTATTCAGTGTTCTTGATAGACTAGCTGCTACTGCTTTCAGTTTAACTGTCTAGTTTATTCAGTGTTCTTGATAGACTAGCTGCTACTGCTTTCAGTTTAACTGTCTAGTTTATTCAGTGTTCTTGATAGACTAGCTGCTACTGCTTTCAGTTTAACTGTCTAGTTTATTCAGTGTTCTTGATAGACTAGCTGCTACTGCTTTCAGTTTAACTGTCTAGTTTATTCAGTGTTCTTGATAGACTAGCTGCTACTGCTTTCAGTTTAACTGTCTAGTTTATTCAGTGTTCTTGATAGACTAGCTGCTACTGCTTTCAGTTTAACTGTCTAGTTTATTCAGTGTTCTTGATAGACTAGCTGCTACTGCTTTCAGTTTAACTGTCTAGTTTATTCAGTGTTCTTGATAGACTAGCTGCTACTGCTTTCAGTTTAACTGTCTAGTTTATTCAGTGTTCTTGATAGACTAGCTGCTACTGCTTTCAGTTTAACTGTCTAGTTTATTCAGTGTTCTTGATAGACTAGCTGCTACTGCTTTCAGTTTAACTGTCTAGTTTATTCAGTGTTCTTGATAGACTAGCTGCTACTGCTTTCAGTTTAACTGTCTAGTTTATTCAGTGTTCTTGATAGACTAGCTGCTACTGCTTTCAGTTTAACTGTCTAGTTTATTCAGTGTTCTTGATAGACTAGCTGCTACTGCTTTCAGTTTAACTGTCTAGTTTATTCAGTGTTCTTGATAGACTAGCTGCTACTGCTTTCAGTTTAACTGTCTAGTTTATTCAGTGTTCTTGATAGACTAGCTGCTACTGCTTTCAGTTTAACTGTCTAGTTTATTCAGTGTTCTTGATAGACTAGCTGCTACTGCTTTCAGTTTAACTGTCTAGTTTATTCAGTGTTCTTGATAGACTAGCTGCTACTGCTTTCAGTTTAACTGTCTAGTTTATTCAGTGTTTTCTTCTTCTTCCATCTTTAGGTAAGTACAGTGGAGTACACTTAACACAAAATTCAGGGGACAAAGATGTTTGTGTGCATTAACCAGTATTTTGTGTGAAGCATTAAGTAATAATAAAGAAGGGTTTCATACGTTCAAGCATATTTGTTGTGTGCGTTAACCAATATTTCATGTTATCCAGCTTTGTGTTAGGATTACTCCATTGTAGCTTAGTCAAGTCAAGTCAAGTCACGTCAAAATGATCTTTATTGACGATAAAGGAAAAAAGCTTTTTCTTCTTCTTTTTTGTGTGTCGATCGCTCTGACAGTTTCCTGTCTATTATGAGCGCAGAAGCGTCATGCTGCCGTTATGCGCCTAAAAAATAGGCCCAGCATGTCCGTCTTCGGCTGCAGAAAATATTTGTAAGATTTTTTAGAAAAAAGGCAGGAGAATGGATCAGCAAGGCAGAAAGATAGTAGAGATGACAGTCAGGAAAAGGGAAAAGGCAGAGTCAAAGAGTGACAGATTAGATGAAGTTACAAGCACAGAACTTTCAGAAGGTGGGGGAACTATTTGTACAAAAGACCCCCGGTGTCCCCACAGGGGGGAAGGAATAAGCTAAACAAAGCTTTTTTCATCCTGTCGTCATAAATTAACAAGCAATACAAATGAAGCAAATAAGACAAAAAACAAAACTGGAGAACATAATCAAATCGCAATGAATAAATAAATAGAGAAATATAAAAAAATACATATATGTCACACAAGCTGAATACAGTAATTATATACAAACTATGGACAAATATAATCATAGTGGTAAAGGGAGATTAGAAGAGGGAGTTGGAAAACAAAATAATGACTGAGACAAAGAGACAGATAGATAAACAGAGAAAGAGAGATGTAAGAGAGAGAGAGAGAGAGAGAGAGAGAGAGAGAGTTGTCATTTAAACACCAGAGTATGTACATGTATGTACAAAAAATTCCATCACATAATTCTTTACAATTTATCAATCATATACTTTTTCAAATGTTGTTTGAAAGATTTAACTTTAAAGAGCATGATTTCATGATTTTTTTAAAAGATGGCAAATTATTCAATGTGCATTTTAACTTTTCTTTAAACGGTGTGTGTTATATAAGTTCTGGATTGTTTCCAGCATTGCTGATGTGTGTGTGTGTGTGTGTGTGTGTGTGTGTGTGTGTGTGTGTGTGTGTGTGTGTGTGTGTGTGTGTGTGTGTGTGTGTGTGTTATGTGTGTGTGTGTGTGTGTGTGTGTGTGTGTGTGTGTGTGTGTGTGGTGTGTGTGTGTGTGTGTGTGTGTGTGTGTGTGTGTGTGTGTGTTTCAACTGCTACAGGTGACAGCATTGCCTGTAAAGTGCATGAAGTGAACACCATCACGCACACTGGACACACTACTGGGTGAACTGTCAACTGCTACAGGTGACAACACTGCGTGTGCAGTGCATGGAGTGAACAATTATAGATCATCAACATCATTTTATAATTGTGGTAAACGTGCTTGTCAAACAGTCACACCGGTTGTGTTGATAACCACCCTTACTGACCTCTACTTTCTTTATTTCTTGATGAGAACTCTCTCTCTCTCTCTCTCTCTCTCTCTCTCTCTCTCTCTCTCTCTCTCTCTCTCTCTCTCTCTCTCTCTCTCTCTCTCTCTCTCTCTCTCTCTCTCTCTCTCTCTCTCATCTCTCTCTCTCTCTTTGTGATGTGCGTAATATTATTTATGTTCATGTTTGTGTATTGCATCTTTTCCTAATGATCAAAAAATAATGTATAGCTGTGTTGATTCAAGTTTGCATCCACCCAGTCTTTCATTTTCATTATGTTTTTGTTCTGTTTCGTACATTTGTTTTCCACGTTTAATTCCGCCAATATTGCTGTGTACATTTTCTAACTGAGCACGCTATAAGCTTCGCTTGTTGTTGCTTCAGTCTGTTGTGTTTTATGTCTATGCGAATGTAACTGAATAATAAATCGTTTAAACCAGAACTCTATGTTTGCCAGAAATCAGTTTTTGTATGTGCTATATTTAAACAACATTAATGCAGCTGTTCTGCATCTGCATCCGTTACGTTGGCAGAAAACCAATTCTGGTCGTTAATCACCAATGGAGGAACTTTGGGGAGAGCACAATAAATACATAAGAAGAATATACCATAAAAAATAAAGTAGGGGAAAAAAATGTCTAATGATTTGTTGATGGAGACGAGAGGCGGTGTTTGAATGCCTCGATCGTCTCAGCAGCCACTATTTTTTCGCTGAGGCTGTTCCAACCACGTACAGTTCGAGGAAAGAAACTGTTCTTGTAGGCGTCTGTGTTGCTGAACTTGATATTAAAGCAGCGGCTGTTATTTCTTGTGAACTGTGTGATGATGTTCTGGGACCGTGTGTCTTCTGATCTAGTTGGTCTTTCAGGCCTCTTGTTTGTGGCAGGAGCAGACCTGTTTACCATTCCGGTTTAGCCGGAATTATTCCGGAAATTTGCTAAAATTCCGGGTAAAATAGTAAATTCCGGGTGAACGCTGAAAATTCCGGGATTTTGAAAAAATGTCTATTATTTGTTTCCGTTCGTAGGAAAAGACGCAAGGGTTGACCGAAACGTGTACCTAACACGCTACGTCATCAGAAAAGGGGTTGTGCTTGACGTCACATGCATTAAATGCTGCATTTTCATTGGTTAAAGGGGCGAAATAATGTTTTTATTTTGGTCGATCTATTTCGGGACTGAGCATATGGCGGCCAGACTTTTACTGTCGATTCGAAGAGCTTTCCAGGCAGTTTTTTTAATGGTAGAGATTGTAATTAGGGCTTGAAATGAGTCAATTTAGATTATATTATCACTGGAAAATACGATGATGTGAGAATTTTGAAGTTTTCAACGGAAAATGAAGTCAAAATTGATCACGATGGCGCCAAGTTGCAACTTGCCATCCGCCGATCCGCGGCCGAGTGATTTTTCTCTGTCCCATCGTGGACATTTCCAGGTATTTTGCTTTTTCCAGCTTGTTTTATACTAAAATTGACTAAGAATTGGTGACTGAATTTACTAATAAAACTTTTCTGGCAAAATTGAGCCAAGAAATCATCACAATATTGAAAATCGACGCCGATTTTCGCGGAAAGGAGAAGAAGAAGAAACCGCTTTATCGCGAGTCGTGTACAGATCATGTGAATTCCGGTTTTTGTTCTCAAATTCTGGGTTTTTTGGTGGCAAATTCCGGGTTTTTCATTATACGGGTAAACAGGTCTGCAGGAGTGATGTAATCGTCTCCCTTTATTGCTGGAAAGTGTCCATTTATGAATTTGAATAGAAAAGTGAGACGGTGGTGTTTACGTCTGTTGAAACCCCTTCATTTCCAATGTTGCATTTCTGCACCGCACTCACTTAACACCCATGTTAAGAGCTTGACATTGGGATCTGTTATCCAATGACCTTATGTCGTTTATTTGGGGAGATAAGCACAGGCCTTATTTGATGATTATCACAGTATTACAGACACCATCTTTTTGTTTTTATCCAGGCAAGTTTGACAGAAATTTTCGGGCTGAAGAATGGCTGGCGTCAAAAGTGTAAATAAGACAGCCACATTCCATCTTCAGAGGTGACATCTGCAGATGATATTGGTCATGGGTGTGATGCACTCTATTTTACCTGACTCAACGTTACTAGCATAATACGGAAAGTTGTAACATGAATGAATGTGTGTGGATAATGTTAGACAAGTGTTTACACTCTGATATCAGTGTCAGCCAGTGCTGTTAGGACTAAGGATAACATTGCATTGTCCATTTTGATTAACTTTACTTTTTTTTTATATATACTAGTGATGGTACAATTATGAATGTTGATCATGATGTAATACACTATTACTGATGCTAGTAGAGTTATGTTCAACATTATCCATTTTGGTGTATTTAATTTAATAAATGTATTGATTTAAATCATGCCTATTGTTATTTGGATTTGGGCATGGTACATGACTTTTGGGCTCTCTCGGTGCCTTAGAGTCAAACACGGACTATATCCAGATAATCCATTGACTTATTGAACGTATTGCTAAAACTAATAACTTGTATTATAAAAGACTGAATTAATAAAATGTGGATTATGCTAGATATAGCTCTTCGATCTTTTTTTTTTAGTTATTATTTTTTGCAATACAATGGAATAATTGTCTGGAGATAATATATATATATGTGTGGAGTTTCTCAATGCTTCTTATGCTAATGTTCCTTACCGATACCAAAGACAAAGAATCTTCTTGTTGCTCTGTGTAACCCACAGATGATTATTTGGAATTGTTTCTTTAAACGACCGTTGTGCAGATCACCTTGACATTAAACAGTGATTGAGAATGCTGTTTCCATGTTGCCTACCTATATTAAAGATGGTGATTGAGTTGGTGCATATTTTTCAAGAGTTTTTATTCCTGTGCCATATTATGGCTAACAGTATATTTTATAGTGCTCTGACTGTTCTGATTTGTTGTTGTTTGTGTAATCTTTTTTTTTCCCCTTTAAAGATTGATGTTATTTTGTCAACTGTAGTATAGTTATTATATATGACAACACTAGTTATGTGAATAGTTATTGCTTTGACATTGATGACCAATAAACAGCTTGAAATATTTGTGAAATACAGTCGACGATGGATAAGCGAAAGTGCCAGGGGAGATACATTTTGACTTTAACTTCCACACCGCAGGTCCTAGAGTCTTGAAACTTAGCATGGATGTACTTTCGCTTATGGCCGTTCTGATGATGGCGTACCAATGAAGGTCAAGGTCAAGGTCAGGGAGATCGGTATGCCTTGAAAGTGGTAGTGGTCTAATCATTGGGTTTTACTGTCCCATGCATATCTCCCGAACTGCTTTACCGAATCGTTTCCAGTTTTGTGTGGTGGCGTGTCACCATGAGAGAAGGCATCCGCGCATAAATTATCGCCGTCATGACCTTCACCTTGGCGTATGACCATGAAAACCGAAAATCTTTAAGGGGCTATAACGTCCACACCGTTGGTCTTAGGGACTTCAAACTTGGCATGTAGGTACTTTGGCTTATGGTTGTTCTGATGATTGCATAAAGGTCAAGGTCAAGGTCATGGAGCTCGGTAGGCCTTCAAAGTGGTAGGGGTCAAAAAATTGTATTTTCAGCCACAAAAGTAAAAATATATTTTGCAGACCTGGCGAAACCGGTACTCAGCGGTACCGGTACTTGGCGTTACCTGTACAAGGCGTTATCGGTACTAGGCGTTACCGGTACGGGGCGTTGCGCTAGTGGCAATATAATTGAGTTGCTATCAAACTTCAAAGAAGTCTTCTTTTTCTTCGATCGCTCAGACAGTTTCCTGTCAATTATGAGCGCAGATGTGTCATGCTGCCGTTGTGCACCTAACTAAGAAATAGTTAGGTCCAGCAAGTCTTACTTCGGCTGGAGGAAATCTTTTTGAAAGTGTTTTTTGAAAAAGGCAGGAGAATGGACCGGTAAGGCAGAAATCTGTGACAGTAAGCACAGGGAAAAGGCAGAGTCAAAGAGATCTAGAGTGACAGATTAGAGTAAGTTACAAGCACAGAACTTCCAGAAGGTGAGGGAACTATTTATGCAGATGACACCACACACACCCGGTATCCCCACGGGGGTATCACAGAAGTGACTACCAAAGTTAATTATTGTGTTGTAAGCGCCTACCAAAGTGTAACCATTGCTGTTTTCCTTTCTATAATCTGAAGAATGTTATGTTTCCTTTAAACAACAACAGGAAATTCTTGGCCTTGAAATGCTGAGCCCATGTGAAAACCAGAGGGGTGGCAGGGCCGGACCAAGTGATTCGTAAGGGGGGGTTTCCGCGGGGGGTCAAGGGAGCTGCATAGGGTCTGGGTTAAGGGGCAGCGCTCTTTGGGGACCCAGGGGGCAAATCCCCCTGAAAATGAATGGTGCAATTTAGTGATTAGTAAGGCAACGATCGAGCCATTTTCTGACTTTTCACCCTTGTATCAGGTACATGCTTGGGGCTGAGGGGGGGGGGGGGGGGGGGGGGGGGGGGGGGGGGGGGGGGGGGGGGGGGGGGGGGGGGGGGGGGGGGGGGGGAAACTAGGAAACCAGGATTCCCCCTCCCTAGATCCGGCCTTGGGTGGTATTTATATACTGCAGGTTTGTGCTCTGATTGGTGGGCTCTCTCGGTGCCTTAGAGTCAAACACGGACTATATCCAGATAGTCCATTGACTTATTGCAAAAACTAATAACTTGTACTATAAAAGACTGAATTTATAAAATGTGGGTTATGCTAGTTATATTTCTTCAGTCATTTTTTTATTAGTTTTCGCAAGTTATTAGGGATATCTGGAGATAACTGTGTGTGGAGTTTCTCCATGCTTCCTATGCTAAAGTTCCTTATCCATACTATAGACAAAAGAAGTATGGAATATCTGTGATACTAGTGTGGAGTTTCTCCATGCTTCCTATGCTAAAGTTCCTTATCCATACTATAGACAAAAGAAGTATGGAATATCTGGAGATAATAATGTGTGTGGAGTTTCTCAATGCTTCCTATGCTAAAGTTCCTTATCCATACTATAGACAAAAGAAGTATGGAATATCTGGAGATAATAATGTGTGTGGAGTTTCTCAATGCTTCCTATGCTAAAGTTCCTTATCCATACTATAGACAAAAGAAGTATGGAATATCTGGAGATAATAATGTGTGTGGAGTTTCTCAATGCTTCCTATGCTAAAGTTCCTTATCCATACTATAGACAAAAGAAGTATGGAATATCTGGAGATAATAATGTGTGTGGAGTTTCTCAATGCTTCCTATGCTAAAGTTCCTTATCCATACTATAGACAAAAGAAGTATGGAATATCTGGAGATAATAATGTGTGTGGAGTTTCTCAATGCTTCCTATGCTAAAGTTCCTTATCCATACTATAGACAAAAGAAGTATGGAATATCTGGAGATCATAATGTGTGTGGAGTTTAAACATGTGATTGCTAATGTTGTTATCCATGCTGCAAAATAATACCTGTATTTGGAATTGTTTCTTTAAACGACCATTGTGCAGATCACCTTGACATTAAACAGTGATTGAGAATTGTTTTCATGCTGCCTACCTTTAAAGATGGTGATTAAGTTGGTGCATATTTTTCAAGAGTTTTTATTCCTGTGCCTATGACTAACAGTATATTTTATAGTGTTCTGGCTGTTCTGATTTGTTGTTGTTTGTTTAATCATGTTTTCCCTTTCCTTTAAAGATTGGTGTTATTTTGTTAACTGTAGTATAGTTATTATATATGACAACGCTAGTTGTGTGAATAATTATTGCTTTGACATTGATGACCAATAAACAGTTTGAAATATTTGTGAAATATTATGAAGATAATGGAGATAGTGAAACATTTGTGATCAAGATGATTTACAATTGTTTGGTTTAGTTATTGAAAACTGTTCATACAAGACCCACGTGGTTATTTCAATAATGTGAAGTGAATCAATTTTTAATACCGGTGGTTTGAACAGGAAATGAATTTGTTTAATTTTAACTAGTAAATTGTGTCTGAAACACAGTACTATGAATAACATATCATTTAGACTTCATGCTGTGATAGTTTTTTGAGTAACACTAATTTAATGATGCATGGCGATATCATTGACTTGCTATCAAAGAAGTCTTCTTCTTCGATCGCTCAGACAGTTTCCTGGAGCGCAGATGCATCATGCAGCCGTTATGCACCTAAGAAATAGTTAGGCCTAGCAAGTCCAACTTCGGCTGGAGGAATTCTTTTGGAAAGTGTTTCTTTAAAAAAAGGCAGGAGAATGGACTGTTGAGGCAGAAATCTATGACAGTAAGCAAAGGGAAAAGGCAGAGTCAAAGAGTGACAGATTAGAGGAAGTTACAAGCACAGAACTTCCAGAAGGTGGGGGAACTATTTATATACAAAAGACACCCCCCCATTGCTGTTTTCCTTTCTATAATCTGGTATCCCCACGGGGGTATCACAGAAGTGACTACCAAAGTTAATTACTGTGTTGTAAGCGCCTACCAAAGTGTAACCATTGCTGTTTTCCTTTCTATAATCTGAAGAATGTTAAATATCCTTTTGTTTGCCTATTAAGCAAGCATCATGGAATTTTTGTTAACCTTTTTAGTTTGAAACAGAGAGAAGTATCCTTATACATTTTTGCTCTGCGGTCTGTGAAATTAATCGAATCAAAAGAAAATCAGTGGGACCAATTTGTGAGTGTAACAATCATTATTGAATGCCTTTAGTTGGTAGAAACCTGAAAACGTCACAGTTGTGACCCCACGATAATAAAAAAGCTGAACAACAACAGGAAATTCTTGCCCTTGAAATGCTGAGCCCATGTGAAGACCAGAAGGGTGGCAATTGATTCATAAGGGGGGTTTCCGCGGGGGGTCAAGGGAGCTGCATAGGGTCTGGGTTAAGGGGCAGCACTCTCTGGGGACCCAGGGGGCAAATCCCCCTGAAAATGGTGGCAGGGCCGGACCAAGTGATTCGTAAGGGGGGGTTTCCGCAGGGGGTCAAGGGAGCTGCATAGGGTCTGGGTTATGGGGCAGTGCTCTTTGGGGACCCAGGGGGCAAATCCCCCTGAAAATGAATGGTGCAATTTAGTGATTAGTAAGGCAACGATCAAGCCTTTTTCTTACTTTTCACCCTTGTATAAGGTACATGCTTGGGGCTGAGGGGGGTTTCCAGGAAACCAGGAGCCCCCACCCCCCCCTAGATCCGGCGTTGGGTGGTATTTATATACTGTAGGTTTGTGCTCTGATCGGTGGTAAACTAATGTGTAGTTGATAAAAATGTGCTTTGTTTTAGCACAAACACTGATTTAACATAGTCTATCCTATATATTTCTTTCTGAACCCTACTACTCCAGTTTGAAATAAGCAGTTGTTGTTTCCTGTTGTTTTGGTTACACAATGTTGACTTGTGTGTAAATTTAAAAAATGGAAGCTGCAAAATTGATATCGGTGTGCGTGAAAAAAATGTGTACTTGTGTGTGACCATACTTTGAAAAAACACACACACACATATACACACGCTCACACACACACACACACACACACACACACACACACACACACACACACAGACAGACACATACACTCATGCTTGCGTTCCAACGCACATGCACACACACACACACAAACACACACACAATGCACACGCATACATGCACACGAGCACACAAGGAAAGATTGAACCCCGTGGCAGCTTTTCCACTAGTCTCTCCTGTTCACTCCCTGACTTCCATCAATATTCTCTATCTTATGAGAAAGGGAGAGAGACAGAGAACAACAATGTTTTACTGAGCCAAGCCATCTGCCCATGTCAAACGGAATAGAGGGTTAGGGGCAACATCAAATAGGATTTAATTTTTTTTAAATACTTTCAAAATACAAAATAATTGCACATGCATATATATATATATCCAAAAACCTCAGTAGAGTCTTTCAAAGAAAGATAGATTCACAATTTCTGGTATTGCGCTACCTCCAGGATCGACACACTGTCTATAATTATAAATAAAAATTGCCCATATGTACCTGTTGGAGTAGGTTCAAAAACACATTTTCTTGAAAGAGAAAGAGATAGTATTACAATATAACGGAACATCTGAATGAAGACCGGTGAGTGCGGGGCAGGATAAACATCCCCAACTGGAAGAAGAAGAAGAACATTATGATAAAATAACATTTAATCACGCGCACACCATGACACACATACATATTGTGCCCCCCACCCCCTGTGGGGATAACGGGGGTCTTTTGTATAAATAGTTCCCACACCTTCTGGAAGTTCTATGCTTGTAACTTCCTCTAATCTGATACTCTATGACTCTGCCTTTTTCCCATTGCTTACTGCCATCTACTATCTTTTTGCCTTTTTTTTGCACAAAAAAACATATATAGTTAACAGTATCACACTAAACAGTAAAGGGTTCAACATACATAAAGCATACAAAGCACATAAGAAAAACTATTAGAATCACGAGAGAGAGAGAGAGAGAGAGAGAGAGAGAGAGAGAGAGAGAGAGAGAGAGAGAGAGAGATGACATGGGTGGGATAACAATTGTTCTTTCTGAAACCAGAAAGGCTTTCATCGAACGCAAAACTGTTCGCTGACGACACCGCAGTTTACAGACTCATTTTCTCGGGAGAGGACCATGCCCATTTACAAGAAGACCTCCAGTGCCTTGAGGAATGGGAGAAGAAATGGGACATGAAATTTCACCCGAGGAAGTGTCAAATGTTGCCTGTCACACGAAGCAGGAAGCCCTCGCACTACCCCTACCAACTTCATGGTCACACCCTGGACACTGTGCAGTCGGTGAAGTACATGGGTGTCACTCTACATGCAAACGGGAGCTGGGACACCCATCTGAGCGCCATCACAGCAAAGGCCTGCCAGACACTCGGATTTATCAGGTGAAACCTCAAGATAGCCTCCACTGAGCTGAGAGCAAAAGCCTATATGGCCGTTGTAAGGCCGCTTCTTGATTACGCCTCCTCAGTGTGGGATCCCTCCACTCAAAAAAACATCGACAGAGTGGAGCAGATTCAACGAAGAGCTGCGAGGTGAGGTTCGTCTCGAATCAATATCGGAAGACAGCCAGCGTCACCGATATGGTACAGAGGCTTGGCTGGAATCCCCTGCAGCAACGCCGGCAGGTTGCAAGGCTCACCATGATGTATAAAATACAGAATGACATGGTGAGCATCAACAAAACCAAGCTTGAACCACAGCCAGAGCGACAAAGAAGAGGACACTCACAACAATTCCTTGTTCCCCAGTGTCGCACACAGTACAGACAAAGTTCCTTTTTCCCACGTACCATCAGGGAGTGGAACGTCCTGCCATCAGCAGCAGTTGAGGCCAAAACCCCAGAGAGCTTTGTGACCAGAGTCTGGCAACACCTCCGTGGACAACCTCCTGCTTCAGACGTCACATCTGATGGCCCCACTCTGGGGTCATCGGACTAACAAGCTACAATACTCTCCCCTCTCCCCTCCCCTCCGATCCCCTCCCCCCTCCATTTTTCTTTTCCTCCTCCCCTCCGCCCCATCCCCACTACCCCTTCTTCCAACAACCCAGCCAAACAACCCAGCAGATCAACA
Source organism: Phymorhynchus buccinoides (assembly GCA_017654935.2). Taxonomy (NCBI): domain Eukaryota; kingdom Metazoa; phylum Mollusca; class Gastropoda; order Neogastropoda; family Raphitomidae; genus Phymorhynchus; species Phymorhynchus buccinoides. The sequence goes on along the minus strand of CM065689.1, from coordinate 17,557,782 downwards.
GTTGGCTAGGCTTATGGTTCTCTTTTATCTATCCCCTCTTCTGTCACACTATTTCTTCTCAGGCCTTGAGCCTTTCTTCCGGCAAAAGTGCAGGTATAGAACCTCCCCGGTTCCATGGCAAAATAATCAAAGTGTTGATTGTGGCCACGCATAGCTAAGAAGAAGAAGAGAGAGAGAGAGAGAGAGAGAGAGAGAGAGAGAGAGAGAGAAGACAGACATGGGTGGGATAACAATTTTTTTGATGACGTCAAACGCATAAGTGAGGTGAAATAGCCTGGGTTCTATTTAGCCACATGAGGTCGAATAGCCACTGCCTTTTGTATTGAAATAGACTACCGCAAGTCTCAAGTCTCGCAAGGCGAGAGTTGATAAGGAAAATAGCGACGTGGAGCAGCGCCTGTATGTTTTGTGTATCTGTGTTGACCTCACAAAAAACGTAAGCATTATCACTTGTCAGCTCGTGTAAAGTTAACAACAATTGTCTGAACATTTAAGAATTCATCTTAAATCTCATTTTATGTCCCTAGCCTTATGACAACTTCTCATATTGGTTCTAAAGTAGGGCGGAGGGTCGTCCACCCACTCCCAGGTCTCTTCTTCCAAAATCAAAATCGAAACCGAAAGTAGCCATTCTTCTATGCTTCTTCGCGTATTAGAAGATAGCTGGGGGGTTTTCCACTTCATCACGCTGAAGAGAAGGAGGTGTGCCTGCTTCCCCTTTCTTTAAACAGGGGGGATTCTCTTTGATGGGGCTCTTTCCAGTCTGGCAGCTTATCTCAGGGTACGGGAGGAGGGGAGGGGGGGGGCAGAACTTGAAGAGGGGGGGGGGAGGTGGTTGGGGGCTGGATCATGGGGATTTGGGGGAGACAGGGGAGAGGGGATGGGAGGAGAGGGGGGGAGTGGGTTTCTATATTCAGGATTTGAATCCTTCCACTGAGGGTAATGATACAACCTCAGATGGAAGGGCGTTCCACTCGCTGATCATCCGTGGAAAAAACGAGTACTTCCTGTAGCTGGTTTTGCAGGCAGGGAGGAGGTAAGTGGACTGGTGGGATTGCCTTGTCCTCCTCGTGGGTGGATTCAGAGACGGAGAGTACGGCGTGTTGATGGAGACTTGGCCATGGTGGTACTTATAAAAAGTTGTGAGCCTTGCTGTACGTCTCCTGTCGGCGAGTGGTGTCCAGTTCAGCTGCGTGTACATTTCCCCCACGCTGGATGTCTGGCGATGCCTGTTCACCACCCAGCGGGCGGCTCGCCGCTGAACTTTCTCCACCCTGCCGACGTCCTTTGCAGTGTAGGGATCCCACACTGGGGAAGCATACTCCAGGACAGGTCTTACAAAGGATTTGTATGCTGTCTCCTTGATGTTTATGGATCTGACTTTCAAGTTTCGCGGAAGAAAGCCTAGGGTCTTACTGGCTTTGCTGGTAACATTTGAAATATGGGTGTCCCACCTGAGGTCTTGGGAGATGGTGACACCCAAGTACTTAGTTTCTTGAACTTGCTTCAGCTTTTGACCGTGGAGATGGTAATCCTGGGTCAGGGGGTCTCGTTTCCTTGTAACATGGAGACTCTGGCATTTGTCAGGATGGAACGACATTTGCCATTTAGTCTCCCATGATGCCAGTTTGTTGAGGTCACATTGAAGGTCGGTGTGGTCCTTGTTTGAGTTCAGTTCTTTCGGAAGATTATTAGTAAAGAAACAGGGCTGGCCCAAGCACAGAACCTTGAGGAACTCCTGATTCAACTGGGATTGCTTCCCATGATGCGCCATCTACCACACCTCTCTGCTGTCTGCCTGTCAAGAAGTTTTGAATCCACCTGTTGATGGGGCTGCTGATTCCGTAGTAGCGAAGCTTATGGATGAGGGGTGGGTGGGAGATTTTTCAGTCTAAAAAGAAGAGATCCATTCTGCTTTAAGGTATGCTCTTTGTATTATCGGAGGCAAACTGAAAATTTAATGTTACCCGTCTCTTGCTGTCCCTCTGACCGACTGACTCTCAGTAACTCACAGGAAGTACTTCCCTCTGAACGACTGACTCTCAGTAACTCACAGGAAGTATTTCCCTCTGACCGACTGACTCTCAGTAACTCACAGGAAGTACTTCCCTCTGACTGACTGACTCTCAGTAACTCACAGGAAGTACTTCCCTCTGACCGACTGACTCTCAGTAACTCACAGGAAGTACTTCCCTCTGACCGACTGACTCTCAGTAACTCACAGGAAGTATTTCCTGAGGGCTGTGTATGAGTTATGAGTGGAACAGTCTTTCACCTGAGGCTGTTAATCTGCCTCGGTGGAGGACTTCAGATCCCGGATAAAAGCCTCAGCCCCTGCGCCCTCCCCCCTTCCGTCCCCTACCCACCTCCCCTCCCCTGCCCCTCCTGCCCTCCTACCTCAACTCCCCCCTCTCCATCTCATCATCAACATATCTCTACAGGATGGCGCAAAGAAATAAAAGAAGGGAAGAACGTTTTGATTAGTACAGGTGTTTAGGTGGCTACTGGACTTGGCATCACTCTGAACGGGCGCTGGCTGGCCAGGTCACTTAGTTTCTTAATCTGTATGGTTTATAGGACTAGGAGTGCTCTCCCTAGTTTTTCGTCGATAATATGCCACAGGATGGCCCTTTCGACTGCGCATCCAGATCCAGATCCAGAACTCCCTCCGTCCTGGCCCACCAGCCCTCCCCTACCCCCTACCCAATTGCTGATCATCTTGGCAGCAAAAATGTGCATCTGTTCGAACCCCCCCTAAAGTACATACTGCTTTCAAAATCGTCAAAATGATGATGGCGGATGCTGAGTGAAAGAAGAAAAGAAGAACTCTCTGTCTCTCTCAGTCTCTGTGTTTTTGTCTCTCTCTGTGGCTGGCTGTCTCTCAATCTTCTCTCTGGTTCTGGTCCTATATATATATATGTATGTTGAAGGAGCCTATAAACGCTATAAACATTGCAGAAACTGGGAGAGCGCATTGAGAGTTTTATAGTTTAGATTTTTTTTTCTTCTTCTTCCTTCTCTGATGGCAAAACTACACTTCTTCGATTTATAATGGGCTGTCAGTTACTCAGTGTGAATATTTAACAATCACTTCCAACACCAGCAGCCTATTATATTAACCCCTTCCTTGCCAGTCCTCTGTCTTTATGATGCCATTGATGATGTAATCACTAATAACTCCTGAATGCAGGTTTCTGCTTTAGAACATCCAGGAAAGATATGAATATTTTAATTTTTTGGGTCAGATTGAGTCTACTCTAATGGGTCTCTTTTCTTCTTTTTCTTCTTCTGCGTTCCCAGGCCATATGACCATAACGGGTAAGGTACATATGTGTCTGGTTTTCAGTTTTCACTGGTCTCCCCGCTGCGTACAGCCGACACTTAAAATAGAGCATTTCTCAATATCCATCTGCCAAGGAAGGGGATAATAGTTAGATTCTCATCCTTAGAAGGCAGATGTAATTTTTTTTTGTATTCTTGAAAGACATTACTTATCTCCCCTTCATGTGACGAAATGTGAATAGTGCACCCAATGTTGTTTGCAATATCCACAATAAGGGCTTATGCATATAGATCCACAATAAGGGCTTATGCATATAGATCCACAATAAGGGCTTATGCATATAGATCCACATTTATGCATAAGGGGCTTATGCATATAGATCCACAATAAGGGCTTATGCATATAGATCCACAATAAGGGCTGGCATATAGATCCACAATAAGGGCTTATGCATATAGATCCACAATAAGGGCTTATGCATATAGATCCACAATAAGGGCTTATGCATATAGATCCACAATAAGGGCTTATGCATATAATCCACATCCACAATAAGGGCTTATGCATATAGATCCACAATAAGGGCTTATGCATATAGATCCACAATAAGGGCTTATGCATATAGATCCACAATAAGGGCTTATGCATATAGATCCACAATAAGGGCTTATGCATATAGGGGCTTATGCATATAGATCCACAATAAGGGCTTATGCATATAGATCCACAATAAGGGCTTATGCATATAGATCCACAATAAGGGCTTATGCATATAGATCCACAATAAGGGCTTATGCATGCATATATCCACAATAAGGGCTTATGCATATAGATCCACAATAAGGGCTTATGCATATAGATCCACAATAAGGGCTTATATAGATCCATATAGATCCACAATAAGGGCTTATGCATATAGATCCACAATAAGGGCTTATGCATATAGATCCACAATAAGGGCTTATGCATATAGATCCACAATAAGGGCTTATGCATATAGATCCACAATAAGGGCTTATGCATATAGATCCACAATAAGGGCTTATGCATATAGATCCACAATAAGGGCTTATGCATATAGATCCACAATAAGGGCTTATGCATATAGCTTATGCATATAGATCCACAATAAGGGCTTATGCATATAGATCCACAATAAGGGCTTATGCATATAGATCCACAATAAGGGCTTATGCATATAGATCCACAATAAGGGCTTATGCATATAGATCCACAATAAGGGCTTATGCATATAGATCCACAATAAGGGCTTATGCATATAGATCCACAATAAGGGCTTATGCATATAGATCCACAATAAGGGCTTATGCATATAGATCCACAATAAGGGCTTATGCATATAGATCCACAATAAGGGCTTATGCATATAGATCCACAATAAGGGCTTATGCATATAGATCCACAATAAGGGCTTATGCATATAGATCCACAATAAGGGCTTATGCATATAGATCCACAATAAGGGCTTATGCATATAGATCCACAATAAGGGCTTATGCATATAGATCCACAATAAGGGCTTATGCATATAGATCCACAATAAGGGCTTATGCATATAGATCCACAATAAGGGCTTATGCACATCGATCCACAATAAGGCTTATGCAGCTTATATAGATCCACAATAAGGGCTTATGCATATAGATCCACAATAAGGGCTTATGCATATAGATCCACAATAAGGGCTTATTCAGATCCACAATAAGGGCTTATGCATATAGATCCACAATAAGGGCTTATGCATATAGATCCACAATAAGGGCTTATGCATATAGATCCACAATTCGCAAGTTCCGTACGGAAACCCCATCTACAAATAATATAAGAAGTAAGTGGATGGGATCGCAAATAAGTTTCCGTGCAAAATGTGCACACTTCTTCATATTTCTTACTTCCGGATTTTTTTCTTTTCGGATGAGTTTCCGTACTGAAGTTTTTGTAAATGTGCACATGCCCTAAAAGGCAATTGTATGAAAGAGACACAACAAGCACTTTCTTCAGTAAATGGGGTTTCTCCGCTTTAACTGGGTAAATGTGGATATTGCCACATTGTTGATAATACTTAGCACTAGTTATTAAATAATTCATAGTAAATCATTCAGGAATGTCCCACTTATGATGCCACATAAGGGTTCTGACATAGCCAGTGTGATCAGAAGTTCCCCAGCAGGGGTCGGTGGACCGGGGCATTGTGAATGCAATAGGGTTAACACATGTGATGAATAAAATATAGGAAATAAATGTTGAACTGACAATGCAGGCAAAGTGGAACGATGTGTCCAGTGTGGAGATTATTTGTATGACAGATCGTAGAAAGAATGTAGTATCAGTATTGAACTAGCACAGGTGAAATGCAGAGCTATGATCAGTAGATCTTTGTTGAGTTTATATTGGAGTTTATTCACATGTGTAATAACTTCTAAACAAGATTATAAACATGAACACAGATACATACACAGATACACCATAGTTGTGACCAGTGCTGTCTGTGTTTGCAGAAGAGAGTGACTTCAGTCATGGCCAGCGCTGCAGTGAAGGAGGAACAGGATGAGCACTGCTGCCCTGTGTGCTCTGAGCTGTTCACCCAGCCCAAGATACTGACCTGTGGCCATCTGCTGTGCCAGCCCTGCCTCATCTCCTGGCTGGAGAAACAGCCTGAAGCCGGGTGTCCTTTATGTCGGTGTGCCATCCTGGATCCAAAGGACAGAGCCAGTGGGAAGAGTTGGAAGGAGGTTGCTGAGTCCTTTCCCACAGAGTTGTCCATGGAAAGGCTGGTGGCCAGTCATCGGGTGCTGAGCCAGGGTCAGAAGTGTCAGGCCTGTTTGAACCAAGCTGCCAACTCCGTCTGTACCACGTGTGGAGATCTGTTCTGTTCAGGCTGTGCCACCGCCCACAAAAGATTGTCAGCAACTCGGCATCATACTGTGGAGCAGCTGTCTTCCCTGACTCCAGAAAAGCTAGCCTCCAGTCAGCCTTCTTTCTGCCCAGCCCATGCAGACAAAGTGTGTGAGATTTTCTGTCCCAGCCACGGAGCTTCCTTCTGCTTGGTGTGTGCCACCACAGTGCACCGCCAGTGTGCAGGCCTGAGCCAGCTGGAGACACAGAGGGAGGAGGCCCGGGCCGTGCTGGCAGACCTGAGGACCACGCTGCGCTCTGAAGAGGCCAGTCTGGGCCGAGCCGTCCAGCAACTGGACCAGCACCTGCAGGACATGAAGGACAAGGTCAAGGTCAGTGTAGGAGAGATTGACAAAGTTTTCCAACGACTGGAGTCCTCCATCAGGGCTTGTCGAAAGCGTCTGAACGATCTCCTGCACAAGGCCTCTGATGACATTGAAGAGGCGGTGAACGAGGCAAAGACGTGTCTGTCCCAACGTCGAGGGAGGCTGACGCTTCATGACCAGATCATGGAGCGGGCGGAGGGGGTGGACTCGCACGATGTCGTCCTCGGCATGTCGTCCAGCCTGAAGGCCCGAATGGACAGCCTGGACAGCTCCTGTGTCCTGCCCCCTGAGGCCAAGCGGGTGTCCACTTTCAGCCTGCTGATTGACCAGCAGCAAGTGGCCCGGCTGGAGCAGCAGCTTGCACAGCTTGGACAGCTGAAGGTTGACCCTGCTGATCTGATGGCTCAGCATGTCAAGGTTCCCCAGGCTGCCAAGGTTCCTCAGGCTGCCAAGGTTCCTCAGGCTGCCAAGGTTCCTCAAGCTGCCAAGTTTCCTCAGCCTGCCAAGGTTCCTCAGCCTGCCAAGGTTCCTCAGCCTGACAAGGTTGCTCAGCCTGACAAGGTTCCTCAGGCTGCCAAGGTACACTGTCTTTCTTTCTCGCTCATGCACACACACACACACACACACACACACACACACACACACACACACACACACACACACACACACACACACACACACACACACACACACACACAGTGCATGCACATGCTTGCTCACATGAATTTATGCACCCCCCACACACACACACCACAGATGCAGATGCATTTGTACTCTCTTTTCTCCTCTCTCTTTCTCCTTCTCTTTTCTCCTTTCTCTTTCTCCTTCTGTACGTTTGGTTTAAATAGCGTTATTATTCTCGAGTGTCACAAATCAATACAACAGTGAGATAGGGCAACAAGAATACTTATATAAAGCTCTATCAGAGGTACATACTACATACAAATCAATACAACAGTGAGATAGGGCAACAAGAATACTTATATAAAGCTCTATCAGAGGTACATACTACATACACAGACAAATTGTGACAGAAGCTGAAAACAAAGTACTGTATACAGTGTTCCCCATGCTTCCAAATTTTTAAGGGTCATCATGACCCTTTGCCCCCAAATTTTAAGGGTAATATGAAAATTTTGAGGGTCAAAATAAAAGCCATAATAAATGGACAATATGCTCTAAAATAAAGACAAATAGAAGTTTTCGCAATGCAGCGAAGCAGCGCCATTTTTATATATTTGTTTTAAAGAAACGCGCGGGCTAGGCTTGGCAGCAGTGCTCCTGCGAGAAACAAAGGGAAATTACTCTGAGGTTCATGATAGTTTTTGTCGTCTGCTTTGAGAAGTTGTGAAAGAATAGGCCCAGTATATTTTGTTGATCGTTTCTCGCAAGCCGAAATGGCTTCAACATTCTGATCGAGGCGAACACGTTTGAGGAAGCAATCGGCTGAGAGAAACAACTACGTCACAATGACGTATTGACTGAAAAATGTATGCGTCAAACTTGAAACGATGTACGTAATTTACGTACAGATCTGCGTAATCGGGAACACTATTTGAATATACAAGGCAGAATGAACAATATTTATATAGAGAAGTTCTCTGCATTTGACTCTGTATGTGAGTGATTGTTGCATTTGACTCTGTATGTGAGTGATTGTGTACGTGTGTGTGTGATTGTGTACATGTGTCTGTGTGTGTGTGTGTGTAAAGAGAAGTGTGTGTGTGTGTGATTGTGGCTCACGTGTGTGTGTGTGTGTGATTGTGTACACGTGTGTGTGTGTGTGTGCGTGCACATGTGTGTGTTTGTTTTTAGGACAATGACATATGATCGCAGAAAAAAATGCATTTTTTTTTGTTTGGCTATTGTTTTGTTTTTCAAGTTTGCTGTTTTCAACCATGCTTTGAAAAATTATGTTCATTTGACTGGTTTACAAACTGCTCTGTGATTCATTATTGTGCATCTATAGACTGTGCTGATTTAGTGCCATGCATGCTTATGATTTTTAGATTAACATTATGTTAGGTCATTTTGATTTATCTGTCACAAAATTAATGTGCATTTATCTCCCTTTATTACAGTCATATATCCATATCAGGGTTCGCATGGTCTTTGAAGAAGTTTGAAAGTCTTTGAGAAATGGAGTGCCATTTTCAAGTCTTTGAAAGTCTTTGAAAATTGGCTTTGGTCTGTGAAAATTGTGAAATGGTTTGTGAAAAAGTCATTGAAAAAAAAAGCCTTAAAAAGTCATTGATGCCATAATTTTTTTGTTTGCTTCCAGAATTGATATAGAAGAATTTAATTTAACAAATTTCCATATAGCAGACGTCCTTGATTTGTCGAGTTACTTCCCTTCACTATATCCAGGTCTTTTGGCTACAATGGTGCAACTTGAATGATCATGATCGAAGCAATCGTCATCATTGCATGTCGTGAGAGGTCTTTGAAAATGGGATAAAGGGTCTTTAACCCCCTCACTGCCACAGTGAGAAATTATCGATTTTCTTACTATAATTAATATAAAGTTAAAACAAATCTGTTAGTAAGTGTTAGACTCAATCTGAGAAAATGCTCTAGAGGTATCTTTCCTGGCTTATCTAAACCAAAAACCATCATTCCAGGACTATGACATCAAAAGTTATGACATCATCAATGACATCATACACTACCAGGCTATCTCTAGCAGGCAGGGAAGGGGTTAAAAGGGTCTTTGAAAGTTTGTGAATTTTGATATGAAAAATCTGTATGAACCCTGCATATCTTCACCATTGTGTGTCATTGTTATTTTCAATGGAAGCAAACACTTTTTTCCCTCAACTTTCAGGCACCAGCACCTTTGGTTTTCCACAGCACAAAGAAAGGTTCAGATGTTGAGCTGAGCAACAACCAGCAGACTGCAGAGAGGAAAGGTGACTGGTACAATGGTATTGTCCTGTCCTCTGACCCCATGGAGGAGAACTGTCTGTACCAGGTGAGGCCTGACAATGTTCCTGTGTGTAACACACATGTACAGGTAGACATATGCAAGAACATAAGCACACGCACACACACACACACACACACACACACACACACACACACACACACACACACACACACAATGTAGGTAAGCATGCACTCATGTACATATGCATGCACACACAAACACATACGCACACACACATACACAATGTATGTAAGCATGCACAAATGAATGCACACTTGCACGCACGCCTGTACATATGCATGCACGCATGCACACACACACCACACACACAAACACATACACACACACACACTCTTTATATTTTATTTGATTCAGTATGTTTTCTTCTTTTCATGATGACAGGATGAGAAAAAACTTGTAGCTTACTCCTTTGTGATCAATAAAGATAGTTTTGACTTGACTTGACACACACATAGACATACACATAGCACACACAATGCACAGTCTTTATCTCTCTCTCTGTCCTCTCTCTCCCTCCCTCCCTTTCTCTGTTCTCTCTTACACACATTCATACGCAACACATACTCACATACATACTGTATTGTTCAGACTAAAAAGCGCACCTGATTAATATAAGGCGCACCCCCCAATTTTTGCACAAAATTCGACTTTTGTTACTATATTTTCTTTCTGTTTTAGTAGTCATGTTGTGGAGAGGGGAGGTAACTCTCAGGGGCGCGATACACTCGCTGCCTCTCAGCTGCACATATTTATTCGTTTTGCTGGTTTTATCGGACATTTATGTTTATTATAGTGTGACAGGTGGTTTATTTGTTTGGATTGTTTTCATTATTTCTATGCCTTTTCACATTTTATGAACACATTTATTTCTGTACCGTGTGTGTGTATGCGTGTGCAAGGTGTGTGTGTGTGCATGCATGCATACGTGTATACTGAATAGCATTACTTTATAATATTTTACTGTTTGCTGTGATGTTATTATTATGATGTTCTTTAGTATTAATATTTCCTTGTTATGAAGAATTATTGTTGTTATGGGAAATTATTATTTTTAAGCTAAAGGAGAACTATTACATACTTTGTTTACTTATTTGTGTGTGTGTGGGGGGTGGGGGGGGGGGGGGGGTGTGTGTGTGACAAACGTAATTGTTCTATGTGAATAACATGTGCTTTTTTGCATATATTTTATGTCTTAGTTTATTATATGTCTCGTCAGTTTTAGATTTAAGTGCACGCTGAAAAAAGATTTTCTTCTTTTGAAATCAATAAAGAATTTGTTTAAATTTGAATATTATAAGGCGCAGGGGCCTCAGTCTGGGGAAAAAGCATCACTTTATAGTCTGAAAAATAGGGTACTGTATAACCACACACACACATGACATGCAGTGATGCACACAGATACACATACCTTGTGTATTAAGAATCAAGATACACATCCTTGACCTACTGTCCTAATGACCCCCC
>CM065689.1:17527608-17546346 GCA_017654935.2 Phymorhynchus buccinoides | reverse complement strand
AAGTATTCTTGTTGCCCTATCTCACTGTTGTATTGATTTGTATGTAGTATGTACCTCTGATAGAGCTTTATATAAGTATTCTTGTTGCCCTATCTCACTGTTGTATTGATTTGTATGTAGTATGTACCTCTGATAGAGCTTTATATAAGTATTCTTGTTGCCCTATCTCACTGTTGTATTGATTTGTACTAGTATGTACCTCTGATAGAGCTTTATATAAGTATTCTTGTTGTATGTTGTATGTACCTCTGATAGAGCTTTATATAAGTATTCTTGTTGCCCTATCTCACTGTTGTATTGATTTGTATGTAGTATGTACCTCTGATAGAGCTTTATATAAGTATTCTTGTTGCCCTATCTCACTGTTGTATTGATTTGTATGTAGTATGTACCTCTGATAGAGCTTTATATAAGTATTCTTGTTGCCCTATCTCACTGTTGTATTGATTTGTATGTAGTATGTACCTCTGATAGAGCTTTATATAAGTATTCTTGTTGCCCTATCTCACTGTTGTATTGATTTGTATGTAGTATGTACCTCTGATAGAGCTTTATATAAGTATTCTTGTTGCCCTATCTCACTGTTGTATTGATTTGTATGTAGTATGTACCTCTGATAGAGCTTTATATAAGTATTCTTGTTGCCCTATCTCACTGTTGTATTGATTTGTATGTAGTATGTACCTCTGATAGAGCTTTATATAAGTATTCTTGTTGCCCTATCTCACTGTTGTATTGATTTGTATGTAGTATGTACCTCTGATAGAGCTTTATATAAGTATTCTTGTTGCCCTATCTCACTGTTGTATTGATTTGTATGTAGTATGTACCTCTGATAGAGCTTTATATAAGTATTCTTGTTGCCCTATCTCACTGTTGTATTGATTTGTATGTAGTATGTACCTCTGATAGAGCTTTATATAAGTATTCTTGTTGCCCTATCTCACTGTTGTATTGATTTGTATGTAGTATGTACCTCTGATAGAGCTTTATATAAGTATTCTTGTTGCCCTATCTCACTGTTGTATTGATTTGTATGTAGTATGTACCTCTGATAGAGCTTTATATAAGTATTCTTGTTGCCCTATCTCACTGTTGTATTGATTTGTATGTAGTATGTACCTCTGATAGAGCTTTATATAAGTATTCTTGTTGCCCTATCTCACTGTTGTATTGATTTGTATGTAGTATGTACCTCTGATAGAGCTTTATATAAGTATTCTTGTTGCCCTATCTCACTGTTGTATTGATTTGTATGTAGTATGTACCTCTGATAGAGCTTTATATAAGTATTCTTGTTGCCCTATCTCACTGTTGTATTGATTTGTATGTAGTATGTACCTCTGATAGAGCTTTATATAAGTATTCTTGTTGCCCTATCTCACTGTTGTATTGATTTGTATGTAGTATGTACCTCTGATAGAGCTTTATATAAGTATTCTTGTTGCCCTATCTCACTGTTGTATTGATTTGTATGTAGTATGTACCTCTGATAGAGCTTTATATAAGTATTCTTGTTGCCCTATCTCACTGTTGTATTGATTTGTATGTAGTATGTACCTCTGATAGAGCTTTATATAAGTATTCTTGTTGCCCTATCTCACTGTTGTATTGATTTGTATGTAGTATGTACCTCTGATAGAGCTTTATATAAGTATTCTTGTTGCCCTATCTCACTGTTGTATTGATTTGTATGTAGTATGTACCTCTGTAGAGCTTTATATAAGTATTCTTGTTGCCCTATCTCACTGTTGTATTGATTTGTATGTAGTATGTACCTCTGATAGAGCTTTATATAAGTATTCTTGTTGCCCTATCTCACTGTTGTATTGATTTGTATGTAGTATGTACCTCTGATAGAGCTTTATATAAGTATTCTTGTTGCCCTATCTCACTGTTGTATTGATTTGTATGTAGTATGTACCTCTGATAGAGCTTTATATAAGTATTCTTGTTGCCCTATCTCACTGTTGTATTGATTTGTATGTAGTATGTACCTCTGATAGAGCTTTATATAAGTATTCTTGTTGCCCTATCTCATTGTTGTATTGACCTTTGTATGTAGTATGTAGTATGTACCTCTGGTAGAGCTTTATATAAGTATTCTTGTTGCCCTATCTCACTGTTGTATTGATTTGTATGTAGTATGTACCTCTGATAGAGCTTTATATAAGTATTCTTGTTGCCCTATCTCACTGTTGTATTGATTTGTATGTAGTATGTACCTCTGATAGAGCTTTATATAAGTATTCTTGTTGCCCTATCTCACTGTTGTATTGATTTGTATGTAGTATGTACCTCTGATAGAGCTTTATATAAGTATTCTTGTTGCCCTATCTCACTGTTGTATTGATTTGTATGTAGTATGTACCTCTGATAGAGCTTTATATAAGTATTCTTGTTGCCCTATCTCACTGTTGTATTGATTTGTATGTAGTATGTACCTCTGATAGAGCTTTATATAAGTATTCTTGTTGCCCTATCTCACTGTTGTATTGATTTGTATGTAGTATGTACCTCTGATAGAGCTTTATATAAGTATTCTTGTTGCCCTATCTCACTGTTGTATTGATTTGTATGTAGTATGTACCTCTGATAGAGCTTTATATAAGTATTCTTGTTGCCCTATCTCACTGTTGTATTGATTTGTATGTAGTATGTACCTCTGATAGAGCTTTATATAAGTATTCTTGTTGCCCTATCTCACTGTTGTATTGATTTGTATGTAGTATGTACCTCTGGTAGAGCTTTATATAAGTATTCTTGTTGCCCTATCTCACTGTTGTATTGATTTGTATGTAGTATGTACCTCTGATAGAGCTTTATATAAGTATTCTTGTTGCCCTATCTCACTGTTGTATTGATTTGTATGTAGTATGTACCTCTGATAGAGCTTTATATAAGTATTCTTGTTGCCCTATCTCACTGTTGTATTGATTTGTATGTAGTATGTACCTCTGATAGAGCTTTATATAAGTATTCTTGTTGCCCTATCTCACTGTTGTATTGATTTGTATGTAGTATGTACCTCTGATAGAGCTTTATATAAGTATTCTTGTTGCCCTATCTCACTGTTGTATTGATTTGTATGTAGTATGTACCTCTGGTAGAGCTTTATATAAGTATTCTTGTTGCCCTATCTCACTGTTGTATTGATTTGTATGTAGTATGTACCTCTGATAGAGCTTTATATAAGTATTCTTGTTGCCCTATCTCACTGTTGTATTGATTTGTATGTAGTATGTACCTCTGATAGAGCTTTATATAAGTATTCTTGTTGCCCTATCTCACTGTTGTATTGATTTGTATGTAGTATGTACCTCTGATAGAGCTTTATATAAGTATTCTTGTTGCCCTATCTCACTGTTGTATTGATTTGCCCAGTATGTACCTCTGGTAGAGCTTTATATAAGTATTCTTGTTGCCCTATCTCACTGTTGTATTGATTTGTATGTAGTATGTACCTCTGATAGAGCTTTATATAAGTATTCTTGTTGCCCTATCTCACTGTTGTATTGATTTGTATGCAGTATGTAGTATTCTTGTTGCCCTCTGATTTGTAGTAGTATGCTTTATATAAGTATTCTTGTTGCCCTATCTCACTGTTGTATTGATTTGTATGTAGTATGTACCTCTGATAGAGCTTTATATAAGTATTCTTGTTGCCCTATCTCACTGTTGTATTGATTTGTATGTAGTATGTACCTCTGATAGAGCTTTATATAAGTATTCTTGTTGCCCTATCTCACTGTTGTATTGTGTATGTAGTATTGAGCTTTATATAAGTATTCTTGTTGCCCTATCTCACTGTTGTATGATTAGTATGTACCTCTGATAGAGCTTTATATAAGTATTCTTGTTGCCCTATCTCACTGTTGTATTGATTTGTATGTAGTATGTACCTCTGATAGAGCTTTATATAAGTATTCTTGTTGCCCTATCTCACTGTTGTATTGATTTGTATGTAGTATGTACCTCTGATAGAGCTTTATATAAGTATTCTTGTTGCCCTATCTCACTGTTGTATTGATTTGTATGTAGTATGTACCTCTGATAGAGCTTTATATAAGTATTTGTATTCACTGTTGTATTGATTTGTATGTAGTTGCCCTATCTCACTTGTTGTATTGATTTGTATGTAGTATGTACCTCTGTATAGAGCTTTATATAAGTATTCTTGTTGCCCTATCTCACTGTTGTATTGATTTGTATGTAGTATGTACCTCTGATAGAGCTTTATATAAGTATTCTTGTTGCCCTATCTCACTGTTGTATTGATTTGTATGTAGTATGTACCTCTGATAGAGCTTTATATAAGTATTCTTGTTGCCCTATCTCACTGTTGTATTGATTTGTATGTAGTATGTACCTCTGATAGAGCTTTATATAAGTATTCTTGTTGCCCTATCTCACTGTTGTATTGATTTGTAACTAGTATGTACCTCTGATAGAGCTTTATATAAGTATTCTTGTTGCCCTATCTCACTGTTGTATTGATTTGTATCTGATAGAGCTTTATATGTGTTGTTGTATTGTTGCCCTATCTCATTGTTGATTGCAGTATGTACCTCTGGTAGAGCTTTATATGTATTCTTGTTGCCCTATCTCACTGTTGTATTGATGTGTATGCAGTATGTACCTCTTAGAGCTTTATAAGTATTCTTGTTGCCCTATCTCACTGTTGTATTGATTTGTATGTAGTATGTAAATGGTAGAGCTTTATATAAGTATTCTTGTTGCCCTATATAAGTATTGATTTGTATGAAGTATTTAATACTGTTGCCCTATCTCATGTTGTATTGATTTGTATGCAGTGTGTACCTCCATAGAGTATAAGGTACCATCTCACTGTTGTATTGCCAAATAGAGCTTTATATAAGTATTCTTGTTGCCCTATCTCATTGTTGTATTGATTTGTAAATAGGGTAGGTAGGTAGAACCTAACTTTTATCTTTCTTTTTTTAATTTTTGTTAAAAGGTCAAAATTGACAAAACACAAGAGCTCTCTCTCTCTCTCTCACTCTTAGTTACTCTCTTGTGTGTGTGTGTGTGGGGGGTGTCACTGTGTGTGTGCGTGTGTGTGTGTTGTGTGTGTGTAGAGCTTTATATAAGTATTGTGTGTGTGTGTGCAGTATGCGTGCGTGCATGCATGTTGTGTGTGTGTGTGTATCTTGTTGCCCTATCTCATTGTTGTGTGTGTGTGTGTGTGTGTGTGTGTGTGTGTGTGTGTGTGTGTGTCATGAACATCGAGTAATTTAAAGTAAACCACCCAAAGAAATCAAATGTTCTCTTTCTCAACAAAATTGTAAGCTCTTCACTCCCAGCTCTTTGAGATCGCCGAGTGGTGTTAACAACTCTAGTTCGAAAGGTTGAGCTAAGATAGCTGAACCACCTCGGCATGTGATGTTTTCCTTTCCTACATCCGGAAGAATGTCCCGGAAAACATCCACGAGCGTGTAAGATGCTTTGAAACTATGAAAGTGCTAATCACCCTCATATTTTAAGAAGTATGAGCGCACAGCTATCTCTCTCTTCTTCTTTTTTTTAACAAGGCAAAAAAAAAAATCATAGGGTCGGCCGAAAAAAATCAGGTAGGTAGGGATACCTTAACTACAACTATTTTTGGGGGAGGGCCTTACAAAGAAGGGCAATGTATCAGAGAAGTAGGTCTTATATGGGAGGGAGTCTTATAATGGGAGGTCTTATAAGGGAGGTTCCACTGTAATAACGCTATTTAAACCAAATGTACAGAAGGAGAAGGAGAGATGAGAAAAGAGGAGACACAGAGAGAGTACAAATGCATCTGTGGTGTGTGTGTGTGTGTGTGTGTGTGTGTGTGTGTGTGTGTGTGTGTGTGTGTGTGTGTGCATCAATTCATGTGAGCAAGCATGTGCATGCACTGTGTGTGTATGTATGTATGTGTGTGTATGTATGTGTGTGCATGTGTATGCACATGCGCAGCTTTGTGTGTGTGTGTGTGTGTGTGTGTGTGTGTGTGTGTGTGTGTGTGTGTGTGTGCGCATGTATGAGCAAGAAAGAAAGAGATCCAACAGTGTACCTTGGCAGCCTGAGGAACATTGGCAGGCTGAGCCATCAGATCAGCAGGGTCAACCTTCAGCTGTCCAAACTGTGCAAGCTGCTCCTCCAGCCGGGCCACTTGCTGCTGGTCAATCAGCAGGCTGAAAGTGGACACCCGCTTGGCCTCAGGGGGCAGGACACAGGAGCTGTCCAGGCTGTCCATTCGGGCCTTCAGGCTGGACGACATGCCGAGGACGACATCGTGCGAGTCCACCCCCTCCGCCCGCTCCATGATCTGGTCATGAAGCGTCAGCCTCCCTCGACGTTGGGACAGACACGTCTTTGCCTCGTTCACCGCCTCTTCAATGTCATCAGAGGCCTTGTGCAGGAGATCGTTCAGACGTTTTCGACAAGCCCTGATGGAGGACTCCAGTCGTTGGAAAATGGTGTCAATCTCTCCTACACTGACCTTGACCTTGTCCTTCATGTCCTGCAGGTGCTGGTCCAGTTGCTGGACGGCTCGGCCCAGACTGGCCTCTTCAGAGCGCAGCGTGGTCCTCAGGTCTGCCAGCACGGCCCGGGCCTCCTCCCTCTGTGTCTCCAGCTGGCTCAGGCCTGGACACTGGCGGTGCACTGTGGTGGCACACAGCAAGCAGAAGGAAGCTCCGTGGCTGGGACAGAAAACCTTGCACACTTCGTCTGCATGGGCTGGGCAGAAAGAAGGCTGACTGGAGGCTAGCTTTTCTGGGGTCAGGGAAGACAGCTGCTCCACAGTATGATGCCGGGTTGCTGACAATCTTTTGTGGATTGTGGCACAGCCTGAACAGAACAGATCTCCACACGTGGTACAGACGGAGCTGGCAGCTTGGTTCAAACAGGCCTGACACTTCTGACCCTGGCTCAGCACCCGATGACTGGCCACCAGCCTTTCCATGGACAACTCTGTGGGAAAGGACTCAGCAACCTCCTTCCAACTCTTCCCACTGGCTCTGTCCTTTGGATCCAGGATGGCACACCGACATAAAGGACACCCGGCTTCAGGCTGTTTCTCCAGCCAGGAGATGAGGCAGGGCTGGCACAGCAGATGGCCACAGGTCAGTATCTTGGGCTGGGTGAACAGCTCAGAGCACACAGGGCAGCAGTGCTCATCCTGTTCCTCCTTCACTGCAGCGCTGGCCATGACTGAAGTCACTCTCTTCTGCAAACACAGACAGCATTGGTCACAACTATGGTGTATCTGTATCTATGTTCATGCTTTTAATCTTGTTAAGAAGTTATTACACATAAACTCCAATATAAACTCAACAAAGATCTACTGATCATATCTCTGCATTTCAACTTTGCTAGATCAATACTGATACTACATTCTTTCAACGATCTGGCATACAAATAATCTCAACACTGGACACATCGTTCCACTTTGCCTGCATTGTCAGTTCAACATTTACTTCCTATATTTTATTCATCACATGTGTTAACCCTATTGCATTCACAATGCCCTGATACACCGACCCCTGCTGGGGAACTTCTGATCACTCTGGCTATGTCTGAACCATTATGTGGTATCATAAGTGGAACATTCCTGAATGATTTACTATGAATTATTTAATAACTAGTGCAACAATGTGACAATATCCACATTTACCTAGTTAAAGCGGAGAAACACCATTTACTGAAGAAAGTGCTTGTTGTGTCTCCTTCATACAAATGCCTTTTAGGGCATGTGCACATTTACAAAAACTTCAGTGTGGAAACTCATCCCAAAAGAAAATAATCCGGAAGTAAGAAATATGAAGAAGTGTGCACATTTTGCACGGAAACTTATTTGCGATCCCATCCACTTACTTCTTATATTATTTGTAGATGGGGTTTCTGTACGGAACTTGTGAATTGTGGATCTATATGCATAAGCCCTCATTGTGGATCTATATGCATAAGCCCTTATTGTGGATGTATATATGCATAAGCCCTTATTGTGGATGTATATGCATAAGCCCTTATTGTGGATCTATATGCATAAGCCCTTATTGTGGATCTATATGCATAAGCCCTTATTGTGGATCTATATGCATAAGCCCTTATTGTGGATCTATATGCATAAGCCCTTATTGTGGATCTATATGCATAAGCCCTTATTGTGGATCTATATGCATAAGCCCTTATTGTGGATCTATATGCATAAGCCCTTATTGTGGATCTATATGCATAAGCCCTTATTGTGGATCTATATGCATAAGCCCTTATTGTGGATCTATATGCATAAGCCCTTATTGTGGATCTATATGCATAAGCCCTTATTGTGGATCTATATGCATAAGCCCTTATTGTGGATCTATATGCATAAGCCCTTATTGTGGATCTATATGCATAAGCCCTTATTGTGGATCTATATGCATAAGCCCTTATTGTGGATCTATATGCATAAGCCCTTATTGTGGATCTATATGCATAAGCCCTTATTGTGGATCTATATGCATAAGCCCTTATTGTGGATCTATATGCATAAGCCCTTATTGTGGATCTATATGCATAAGCCCTTATTGTGGATCTATATGCATAAGCCCTTATTGTGGATCTATATGCATAAGCCCTTATTGTGGATCTATATGCATAAGCCCTTATTGTGGATCTATATGCATAAGCCCTTATTGTGGATCTATATGCATAAGCCCTTATTGTGGATCTATATGCATAAGCCCTTATTGTGGATCTATATGCATAAGCCCTTATTGTGGATCTATATGCATAAGCCCTTATTGTGGATCTATATGCATAAGCCCTTATTGTGGATCTATATGCATAAGCCCTTATTGTGGATCTATATGCATAAGCCCTTATTGTGGATCTATATGCATAAGCCCTTATTGTGGATCTATATGCATAAGCCCTTATTGTGGATCTATATGCATAAACCCTTATTGTGGATCTATATGCAGAAGCCCTTATTGTGGATCTAGATGCATAAGCCCTTATTGTGGATATTGCAAACAACATTGGGTGCACTATTCACAATTCGTCACATGAAGGGGAGATAAGTAAATTAAGTCTTTCAAAAATACAAAGACAAAAAAAATTACATCTGCCTTCTTGGGGGAATCTGAATATTAACCCCTTCCTTGCCAGATGGACATTGAGAAATTCTCTATTTTAAATGTGTCGGCTGTACGCAGCGGGGAGACCAGTGAAAACTGAAAACTGGACACATACGTACCTTACTCGTTATGGCCATATGACCTGGGAACGCAAAAGAAGAAGAAAGGAGACCCATTAGAGTAGACTCAATCGAACTGACCCAAAAATTTAAAATATTCATATCTTTCCTGGATGTTCTAAAGCAGAAACCTGCATTCAGGAGTTATAACATCAAAAGTGATTACATCATCAATGGCATCATAAAGACAGAGGACTGGCAAGGAAGGGGTTAATATAAAAGGCTGCTGGTGTTGGAAGTGATTGTTAAATATTCACATTGAGTGACCAACACTGTGACAGCCCATTATAAATCGAACAAGTGAGTTTTACCATCAGAGAAGGAAGAAGAAAAAAAGTCTAAACTATCAAACTCTCAATGCGCTCTCCCCGTTTCTGCAATGTTTATTGCCTTTATAGGCTCCTTTGACATATATATATATATACTACCAGAACCAGAGAGAAGATTGACAGACAGACAGCCAGAGAGAGAGACAAAAACACAGAGACTGAGAGAGACAGAGAGTTCTTCTTTTCTTCTTTCACTCAGCATCCGCCGTCATCATTTCGGCGATTTTCATAGCACTAATACGTGACTATGTACTTTAGAGGGGATTCGAACAGATGAAAATTGTTTGCTGCCAAGACGATCAGCAATTGGGTAGGGGGTAGGGGAGGGTTGGAGGGCCAGGACGGAGGGAGTTCTGGATCTGTATCTGGATATGTAGTCGAAAGGGCCATCCTGTGGCATATTATCGACAAAAAACTAGGGAGAGCACTCCTAGTCCTATAAACCCTACAGATTCAGAAACTAAGTGACCTGGCCAGCCAGCACCCGTTCAGCCGCCTAAACACCTATACTAATCAAAACGTTCTTCCCTTCTTATTCCTTTCCTTTTCTTTCTTTGCGCCATCCTGTAGAAATATGTTGATTATGAGATGGAAAGAGGGGAGTTGAGGTACTGATAGAGTTATCGTTAGTGGCGACAGTACACGTTTCACAGTGGAGGCTATCCAAAAACTCAGACTGGAACTTGAACGGAGAATTCAACTGGCCTATCGATGTGTAAAATGTGTCCTGTTTAAAAGGGACATAACCAGTGTTTCTGTCCTCACTACTCATATAGGGAAAAGAGACCGGATGCTTATCTTCCCCTATACAGTCTTTGCAGATACTGAGAGTCGGTCGGTCAGATGGACAGCAAGAGACGGGTAACATTACATTCTCAGTTTACCTCCAATAATCCAAAGAATATACCCTAAAGCAGAATGGATCTCTTCTGTTTAGACTAAAAAAATAACAAACCTATGGTGGGATTTCTGCACAGAAATCTGAGAAACTGCCCCCTAGAGAGCAGACGCCTTGCCTCCATCTCACTAGTCAGACCCAGACTAGAATATGCCGCAACAGTGTGGGATCCATACAACAAACAGGACGTGGACAGGTTGGAGCGAGTTCAGAGACAGGCAGCCCGCTTCATCACCAAGAACGGCGAAGCAAGCAGCAGCCAAACCTGCTTTACAAGATAGCTGAAGGTCATTTCCAGCATTGCCTTCTGAGGCCTTCCTAACCCCAGTTGCCTCCGACCGTCGTAGGATCAGACCGACACACTTCACGGATTGCACAAGAGATAACATCATGAAAAGACAAGCATTATGTAATTTCCGCGGCTTCAAAGTAAGATCTTGCCACACAGATCAGTACAAGAACTCATTCTTCGTAAGGACAGTAGTGGAGTGGAATCAGCAAACTGACGCCTCCATCGCAGCAGGCCCCGCCAGCGCAGCATCACCAGCGCCAGGCGGTACACCTTCGGGGTCTGCTCCAAAGAAAGACTAAATTAGGGGGTAGGGGCCATAGATGGTCTATGATCCATTGTCTGACTGTCATACCATCAAGATAGTACTCACTGGCACTGCCATACCACCAGGACAGTATTTTAAACGCACTGTCATACCATCAGGACAGTACAAGTAATTAAATTCGCAAAGCGCTCTCCCCTTTCCGTTGAGTTAATAGCCTCCATAGGCTCCTTCAACGTACCAAATACAGATACAGATACAGAAACCACTGAAATGGCTACTTTCGGTTTTGATTTTGATTTTTGGAAGAAGAGACCTGGAGTGGGTGGACGACCCTCCGCCCTACTTTAGAACTGATATGAAAGGTTGTCATATAAAATGAGATTTAAGACGAATTCTTAAATGTTCAAACAATTGTTGTGAACTTTACACGAGCTGACAAGTGATAATGCTTACGTTTTTTGTGAAGTCAACACAGATGCACAAAACATACAGTTCCTATGTAGCTACTTCCTTGTCAATTCTCGCTTTTCTCGCCAAAAATGAGACTTGCGGTAGTCTGCTTCAATACAAAAGGCAGTGGCTATTCGACCTCATGTGGTTAAATAGAACCCAGGCTATTACACCTCACTTATGCGTTTGACGTCATACTTTTTTTTTAATTCTCTCTCTCTCTCTCTCTCTCTCTCTCGCTCTCTCAATTCAATTCAATTCAATTATCTCCCTCTCTCTCTGTGTGTAGAATAGGATTTGGTTTTATTTTGTCATGTGTTTATGCTTTGATTTGTACATGCTAAATATGAGTATCTACAGTGGTCTTAGGCTGGATTTTGTCATGTGTATTTGTTTTAATTTAAATTGTGCATGTTAAAGACGAGTATGTAAAGTAGGTTTAGGTTTAATTTTGTTATTAGTATTTGCTTAGTTTTACTTTTATGCGTGTTAAAGAGGGGTACATAAAGTAGGTTTAGTTTTTATTTCGTCATTGTATGTATTTACTTTTTAATATGTGCATACACATTCTAAAAATATGAATAGGTTTGCTTTTGTCACGTGTGTGTATTTACTTCTTAATTTGTGCATGCTAAGTATGAATAATGTAATATAGGAATGTGTTTGATTTTGTTATGTGTACAAATATTGACATTTAAAATTGTGCATGTTAAGATGAGTAGGTAAAGTAGAGCTAGGTTTGATTTTATTACGTGCATGGCTGTCCGTTCAAATAAGTACATTTTTAAGATGAGTATGTAAAGTAGGATTAGGATTGGTTTTGTCATGTGTTTGTACACTTCTCAAGTTGTGCATGTTAAAGATGAGTTTGAAAAGTAGGATTTTGTTCACATGTGAGTCCATTATGTAAAGTGTTATAGCACTGAAACAGCTGCCACGTACGTCGTCTGCATAAAACTTCTCAATCTTTCCATATCATCAACAGGAGAGACTAGTGGAAGGGAGGGGGGTGGGGGGTCACGTGTGTGCATGTGCATGTATGTGTGTGTTTGTGTGTATGTGCGTGTGCGCGCGTGTGCGTTGGAACGCAAGCATAAGTGCATGTGTCTGTCTGTCTGTGTGTGTGTGTGTGTGTGTGTGTGTGTGTGTGTGTAAGCATGTGAATGGGTGTGTGTGCGTGTGTGTGTTGCTGTGTTTTGAGAGTATGGTCACACACAAGAACACACATTTTCGATATTAATTTAGCAGCTTCCAAATTTTAATCCACACACAAATCAACATTGTGTAACCAAAATAAATAGGAAACAACAACTGCTTATTTCGAACTGGAGTAGGGCTCAGAAAGAAATATATAGGATAGACTATGTTAAATCAGTGTTTGTGCAAAACAAAGCACATTTTTTATCAGCTACACATTAGTTTACCACCGATCAGAGCACAAACCTACAGTATATAAATACCACCCAACGCCGGATCTAGGGTGGGGTGGGGGCTCCTGGTTTCCTGGAAACCCCCCTCAGCCCCAAGCATGTACCTGATACAAGGGTGAAAAGTAAAACAAATGGCTGGATTGTTGCCTTACTAATCACTAAATTGCACCATTCATTTTCAGGGGGATTTGCCCACTGGGTCCCCAAAGAGCGCTGCCCCTTAACCCAGACCCTATGCAGCTCCCTTGACCCCCCGCGGAAACCCCCCTTACGAATCACTTGGTCCGGCCCTGCCACCCCTCTGGTCTTCACATGGGCTCAGCATTTCAAGGCCAAGAATGTCCTGTTGTTCAGCTTTTTTATTATCGTGGGGTCACAACTGTGACGTGTTCAGGTTTCTACCAACTAAAGGCATTCAATAATGATTGTTACACTCACGAATGGGTCCCACTAATTTTCTTTTGATTCGATTAATTTCACAGACTGCAGAGCAAAACTTTATAGGGATACTTCACTCTGTTTCAAACTAAAAACGTTAAAAAAATCCATGATACTTGTGTGTGTGTGTGTGTGTGTGTGTGTGTGTGTGTGTGTGTGTGTGTGTGTGAATGCCCATTGATTATTACACACACGTGTGTGTGTGCGTGTGCGTGGTGTAGAGTGGCACAGTGGTAGCGCGTTCGCTTCGTGTCAAGTAAACCCGAGTTCGAACCTGGGTACAGGGGATTTTTTCCTCTCATTCTGCACTAGGCCTTAACGGTCTGAACGTGGAGTCTTTCGGATGAGACGATAAACCGAGGTCCTGTGTGCCCATGCACTTAGCATACGTTAAGCCCAGTGGCAACGAAAAAGTTGTCATTTGGTAAATTTTCTATTAGTGTGTGTGTTTGCGCAATAACGTAGCTCATGAACTTTGATTTCCCTTGCAATTTTGTTTCTTTTCTTATATTATTGTAAAATTGTTTCAAACAGGGCTTTGTTTAAAAAATATTATTTATGCACATTTTATTTGATTGTAGCGAGTCTTATGTGTATAATGACTTATTTGTGTTTTATTGTTTATGTAAAGCGCTTTGAGCTCCCTGCAAAGGGAGTAAAACGCTATATAAATGCTCAGTATTATTATTAATAAGCAAAAAAAGGAAACATAACATTCTTCAGATTATAGAAAGGAAAACAGCAATGGTTTCACTTTGGCAGGCGCTTACAACACAGTAATTAACTTTGGTAGTCACTTCTGTGATACCCCCGTGGGGATACCGGGGGTCTTTTGTATAAATAGTTCCCCCACCTTCTGGAAGTTCTGTGCTTGTAACTTCCTCTAATCTGTCACTCTCTTTGATTCTGCCTTTTCCCTTTGCTTATTGTCATAGATTTCTGCCTTACCGGTCCATTCTCCTGCTTTTTTCACTTAACACTTTCAAAACGATTTCCTCCAGCCGAAGTGGGACTTGCTGGGCCTAAGTATTTCTTAGATAGGTGTACAACGGCAGCATGACGCATCTGCCCTCATAATTGACAAAACTTATCTGAGCGATCGAAGAAGAAGACAACTTCTTTGATAGCAACTCAATGATATTGCTATTCATCATTAAATTAGTGTTACTCAAAACAACTATCACAGCATGAAGTCTCAAAAATATGTTATTCACAGTATGTGTATTTCAGACACAATTCATCAGTTAAATTTAAAATAATAATTTCCTGTTCAAATCACCGGTATTATAAATTAACTCACTTCACATTATTGAAATAACCACATGGGTCTTGTATGAAAAGTTTTCAATAATTAAACCAAACAATTGCAAATCATCTTGGTCACAAACGTTCCAGTATCTTCATAACATTTCACAAATATTTCAAGCTGTTTATTGGTCATCAATGTCAAAGCAATAACTATTCACACAACTAGCGTTGTCATATATAATAACTATACTGCAGTTAACAAAATAACATCAGTCTTTAATAAAAAGAAAGAAAAATGATTAAACAAACAAAAACAAATCAGAACAGCCAGAACGCTATAAAATATACTGTTAGTCATAATATGGCACAGGAATAAAAACTCTTGAAAAACAAGGGCGTCGCCGAGCGGCAGACATGTCCGTCACCAGCAATGCCACGCACTTGCGACACCCCGTAGAGTGTCACATCCTGACACAAAATTGGAAGGGATTCTGTCTTCTAGTTCACGAGATACAGCTTGAAGAAGAAACATATAGCGCAAAGAAGGAAATTTCGGTTTTCAAGGTCACACTTCAAGGTCAAGGTCAGCATGGTGATAATTTATGCTCGGATGTTTTCTTCTCTAGGGTATACAGTACCACACACAATCTGAAGCGCTTCTATCAAGTACCAATGTGGAAAATATGGCTTAAAACCCAATGTGTAGACCCCTACCACTTTCAAGGCCTACGGATCGCCCGGACCGTGACCTTGACCTTGATCGGTATGCCACCATCAGAACGGGCATAAGCCAAAGTACCTTCATGCCAAATTTGAAGACTCTAACACTAACGGTGTGGGAGTTATGGCCCCTGAAAGATTTTCGGTTTTCAAGGTCGTACGCCAAGGTCAAGGTCACGACGGCAATATGGTTTGCGCGGATGCCTTCCTCTCATGGTGACACACCAGCACACACAATTTGACGTGATTCTGTCAACCCGTTCGAAAGATATCCTTGGGACAGACAGAAGGAGAAAAAAATGACCCTCCGATTTTCAGGCTCCAGCGATCTTTTTGACCTTGACCTTGACCGGTATGCCATCATCAGAACGGGCATAAGCCAAACAACCTTCATACCAAGTTTCAACATCCTATGTTGATCGGTGCCCGAGATATGGCTAAAAATAGATTTTCGGTTTTCAAGGTCGTACGTCAAGGTCACGACGGCAAAATGGTTTGCGCGGATCTCTTCCTATTAAGGAGGCACACCTGCACACAAAATTTGACGCGATTCGGTCAAGCGGTTCGGGAGATATCCTTGGGACAGACAGAAACCCCCCCCAAAAAACAACAACAACAAAAAACAAACAAACAAACAAACAAAAATACAAACCAGCCCATCGCAATAGTCCGTCTTGGTGACGGACTAATATGCACCAACTTAATCACCATCTTTAATACAGGTAGGCAGCATGGAAACAGCATTCTCAATCAATGTTTAATGTCAAGGTGATCTGCACAATGCGTGTGTGTAGATGTAGACGTTTTGAAGATGGTGTGGCCTGTCTAAGAGTATCTGTTCATTTTTATGCACTGTTAATACGTGTGTTAGTTTATAATATGTTTTTATCCCCACGCACAAGATGAATTCTTCTTGTTATGAAGCCAATAAACAGATTGATTGATTGATTGACAATGGTCGTTTAAAGAAACAATTCCAAATAATCATCTGTGGGTTACACAAAGCAACAAGAAGATTCTTTGTCTATAGTATGGATAAGGAACTTTAGCATAGGAAGCATTGAGAAACTCCACACACATTATTATCTCCAGATATTCCATACTTCTTTTGTCTATAGTATGGATAAGGAACTTTAGCATAGGAAGCATGGAGAAACTCCACACACATTATTATCTCCAGATATTCCATACTTCTTTTGTCTATAGTATGGATAAGGAACTTTAGCATAGGAAGCATTGAGAAACTCCACACACATTATTATCTCCAGATATTCCATACTTCTTTTGTCTATAGTATGGATAAGGAACTTTAGCATAGGAAGCATTGAGAAACTCCACACACATTATTATCTCCAGATATTCCATACTTCTTTTGTCTATAGTATGGATAAGGAACTTTAGCATAGGAAGCATTGAGAAACTCCACACACATTATCTCCAGATATTCCATACTTCTTTTGTCTATAGTGTGGATAAGGAACTTTAGCATAGGAAGCATGAAGAAACTCCACACACATTATTATCTCCAGATATTCCATACTTCTTTTGTCTATAGTATGGATAAGGAACTTTAGCATAGGAAGCATGGAGAAACTCCACACACATTATTATCTCCAGATATTCCATACTTCTTTTGTCTATAGTATGGATAAGGAACTTTAGCATAGGAAGCATGGAGAAACTCCACACACATTATTATCTCCAGATATTCCATACTTCTTTTGTCTATAGTATGGATAAGGAACTTTAGCATAGGAAGCATGGAGAAACTCCACACACATTATTATCTCCAGATATTCCATACTTCTTTTGTCTATAGTATGGATAAGGAACTTTAGCATAGGAAGCATGGAGAAACTCCACACACATTATTATCTCCAGATATTCCATACTTCTTTTGTCTATAGTATGGATAAGGAACTTTAGCATAGGAAGCATGGAGAAACTCCACACACATTATTATCTCCAGATATTCCATACTTCTTTTGTCTATAGTATGGATAAGGAACTTTAGCATAGGAAGCATGGAGAAACTCCACACACATTATTATCTCCAGATATTCCATACTTCTTTTGTCTATAGTATGGATAAGGAACTTTAGCATAGGAAGCATGGAGAAACTCCACACACATTATTATCTCCAGATATTCCATACTTCTTTTGTCTATAGTATGGATAAGGAACTTTAGCATAGGAAGCATGGAGAAACTCCACACACATTATTATCTCCAGATATTCCATACTTCTTTTGTCTATAGTATGGATAAGGAACTTTAGCATAGGAAGCATGGAGAAACTCCACACACATTATTATCTCCAGATATTCCATACTTCTTTTGTCTATAGTATGGATAAGGAACTTTAGCATAGGAAGCATGGAGAAACTCCACACACATTATTATCTCCAGATATTCCATACTTCTTTTGTCTATAGTATGGATAAGGAACTTTAGCATAGGAAGCATGGAGAAACTCCACACACATTATTATCTCCAGATATTCCATACTTCTTTTGTCTATAGTATGGATAAGGAACTTTAGCATAGGAAGCATGGAGAAACTCCACACACATTATTATCTCCAGATATTCCATACTTCTTTTGTCTATAGTATGGATAAGGAACTTTAGCATAGGAAGCATGGAGAAACTCCACACACATTATTATCTCCAGATATTCCATACTTACTTCTTTTGTCTATAGTATGGATAAGGAACTTTAGCATAGGAAGCATGGAGAAACTCCACACACATTATTATCTCCAGATATTCCATACTTCTTTTGTCTATAGTATGGATAAGGAACTTTAGCATAGGAAGCATGGAGAAACTCCACACACATTATTATCTCCAGATATTCCATACTTCTTTTGTCTATAGTATGGATAAGGAACTTTAGCATAGGAAGCATGGAGAAACTCCACACACATTATTATCTCCAGATATTCCATACTTCTTTTGTCTATAGTATGGATAAGGAACTTTAGCATAGGAAGCATGGAGAAACTCCACACACATTATTATCTCCAGATATTCCATACTTCTTTTGTCTATAGTATGGATAAGGAACTTTAGCATAGGAAGCATGGAGAAACTCCACACACATTATTATCTCCAGATATTCCATACTTCTTTTGTCTATAGTATGGATAAGGAACTTTAGCATAGGAAGCATGGAGAAACTCCACACACATTATTATCTCCAGATATTCCATACTTCTTTTGTCTATAGTATGGATAAGGAACTTTAGCATAGGAAGCATGGAGAAACTCCACACACATTATTATCTCCAGATATTCCATACTTCTTTTGTCTATAGTATGGATAAGGAACTTTAGCATAGGAAGCATGGAGAAACTCCACACACATTAGTATCTCCAGATATTCCATACTTCTTTTGTCTATAGTATGGATAAGGAACTTTAGCATAGGAAGCATG
>CM065689.1:17497175-17527108 GCA_017654935.2 Phymorhynchus buccinoides | reverse complement strand
TTACTAAGTCATGTAATTATTTAACCTATCCATCCATTCATCTTGTCCGTACTGCAATATCAGAAATTGTGAATCTATTGTTTTCTTTGAAAGGCTCTTCTGAAGTTTTTGGATATGTGCAATTATTTTGTATTTTGAATGTATTTAAAATAATAAAATCCTATTTGATGTTGCCCCTAACCCTCTATTCCGTTTGACACGGGCAGATGGCTTGGCTCAGTAAAACATTGTTGTTCTCTGACTGTCTCTCTCCCTTTCTCTCATAAGATAGAGAATATTGATGGAAGTCAGGGAGTGATCAGGCCTGTGAGCTGTTCTCATGTGTGTCCATTGTGTAAAGTGTTACAACACTGAAACAGCTGCCACGTACGTCGTCTGTATAAAACTTCTCAATCTTTCCTCATCATCAACAGGAGAGACTAGTGGAAGTGTGTGGGGGGGGGAGTTATGTGTGTTTGTGTGCATGTGTGTTTGTATGTGTGTGTGTGTGTGTGCATTGGAACGCAAGTATGAGTGCATGTGTCTGTCTGTCTATTTGTGCGTGCGCGCGTGTGTGTGTGTGTGTGTGTGTGTGTGTGTGTGTGTGTGCGTGTGCGTGTGTGCGTGTGTGCGTGCGCGTGTGTGTGTGAGCGTGTGCATATGTGTGTGTGTGTTTTTTGTGGTGGTTTTTTTTTCAAAGTATGGTCACACACAAGAACACACATTTTCGATATTAATTTAGCAGCTTCCAAATTTTAATCCACACACAAATCAACATTGTGTAACCAAAACAATAAGAAACAACTGCTTATTTCAAACTGGAGTACCCCCCGTGGGGATACCGGGGGGTCTTTTGCATAAATAGTTCCCCCACCTTCTGGAAGTTCTGTGCGTGTAACATCCTCTAATCTGTCACTCTCTTTGACTCTGCCTTTCCCCTTTGCTTGCTGTCATCTACTATCTTTCTGCCTTACAAGTCCATTCTCCTTCCTTTTTTCAAGAAACACTTTCAAAAAGATTTCCTCCAGCCGAAGTCGGACTTGCTGGGCCTAACTATTTTTTAGTTAGGCGCATAACGGCAGCATTACGCATCTGCGCTCATAATTGACAAAACTTATCTGAGCGATCGAAGAAGAAGACAACTTCTTTGACAGCAACTCAATGATATTGCCATTCATCATTAAATTAGGAAAACAGGAAACTGTCTGAGCGATTGAAGAAAAAGAAGAAGAAACTGGAGTAGGGTTCAGAAAGAAACATGAGGATAGACTATGTTAAATCAGTGTTTGTGTTAAAACAAAACACATTTTTGATCAACTACACATTAGTTTACTACCGATCAGAGCACAAACCTACAGTATATAAATACCACCCAACGCCGGATCTAGGGGGGGGGGGGCTCCTGGTTTCCTGGAAACCCCCCTCAGCCCCAAGCATGTACCTCATACAAGGGTGAAAAGTAAGAAAATGGCTTGATTGCTGCCTTACTAATCACTAAATTGCACCATTCATTTTCAGGGGGATTTGCCTCCTGGGTCCCAAAAGAGCGCTGCCCCTTAACCCAGACCCTATGCAGCTCCCTTGACCCCCCGCGGAACCCCCCCTTACGAATCACTTGGTCCGGCCCTGCCACCCCTCTGGTCTTCACATGGGCTCAGCATTTCAAGGGCAAGAATGTCCTGTTGTTGTTCAGCTTTTTTATTATCGTGGGGTCACAACTGTGACGTTTTCAGGTTTCTACCAACTAAAGGCATTCAATTATGATTGTTACACTCACAAATGGGTCCCACTGATTTTCTTTTGATTCGATTAATTTCACAGACTACAGCGCAAAACTTTATAGGGATACTTCACTCTGTTTCAAACTAAAAACGTTAAAAAAATCCATGATGCTTGTGTGTGTGTGTGTGTGTGTGTGTGTGTGTGTGTGCCCATTGATTATTACACACACGTGTGTGTGTGTGTGCGTGTGCATGCATGCGTGTGCGTGACTGTGCTTTTCTATTAGTGCGTGTGTTTGCGCAATAACGTAGCTCATGAACTTTGATTTCCCTTGCAATTTTGTTTCTTTTCTTATAATATTGTAAAATTGTTTCAAACAGGGCTTTGTTTAAAAAATATTATTTTATGCATATTTTATTTGATTGTAGCGAGTCTTATGTGTATAATGACTTATCTGTGTTTTATTGTTTATGTAAAGCGCTTTGAGCTCCCTGCAAAGGGAGTAAAACGCTATATAAATGCTCTTCAGATTATAGAAAGGAAAACAGCAATGGTTACACTTTGGTAGGCGCTTACAACACAATAATTAACTTTGGTAGTCACTTCTGTGATACCCCCGTGGGGATACCGGGGTGTGTGTGTGTGTCTTTTGTATAAATAGTTCCCCCACCTTCTGGAAGTTCTGTGCTACAGAGCAAGAATTTATCAGGATACTTCTCTGTTTGAAACTAAAAAGGTAAAAAAAACTACATGATGCTTGCTTAATTATAGGCAAAAAAAGGAAATATAACATTCTTCATTATAGAAAGGAAAACAGCAATGGTTACACTTTGGTAGGCGCTTACAACACAGTAATTAACTTTGGTAGTCACTTCTGTGATACCCCCGTGGGGATACCGGGGGGAAGGGGGGGTCTTTTGTATAAATAGTTCCCCCACCTTCTGGAAGTTCTGTGCTTGTAACTCCCTCTAATCTGTCACTCTCTTTGATTCTGCCTTTTCCCTTTGCTTATTGTCATAGATTTCTGCCTTATCGGTCCATTCTCCTGCCTTTTTTCACGAAACACTTTCAAAACGATTTCCTCCAGCCGAAGTGGGACTTGCTGGGCCTAACTATTTCTTAGATAGTTGCACAACGGCAGCATGACGCATATCTGCCCTCATAATTGACAAAACTTATCTGAGCGATCGAAGAAGACGACTACTTCTTTGATAGCAACTCAATGATATTGCCATTCATCATTAAATTAGTGTTACTCAAAACAACTATCACAGCATGAAGTCTCAAAAATATGTTATTCACAGTATGTGTATTTCAGACACAATTCATCAGTTAAATTTAAAATAATAATTTCCTGTTCAAACCACCGGTATTATAAATTAACTCACTTCACATTATTGAAATAACCACGTGGGTCTTGTATGAAAAGTTTTCAATAATTAAACCAAACAATTGTAAATCATCTTGGTCACAAACGTTCCAGTATCTTCATAACATTTCACAAATATTTCAAGCTGTTTATTGGTCATCAATGTCAAAGCAATAACTATTCACACAACTAGCATTGTCATATATAATAACTATACTGCAGTTAACAAAATAACATCAGTCTTTAAAGAAAAGAAAGAAAAATGATTAAACAAACAAAAACAAATCAGAACAGACAGAACGCTATAAAATATACTGTTAGTCATAATATGGCACAGGAATAAAAACTCTTCAAAAATATGCACCAACTTAATCACCATCTTTAATACAGGTAGGCAGCATGGAAACAGCATTCTCAATCACTGTTTAATGTCAAGGTGATCTGCACAATGGTCGTTTAAAGAAACAATTAAAAATCATCTGTGGGTTACACAGAGCAAGAAGAAGATTCTTTTGTACCAGCCGCCGTGGCGCAGTGGTTAGCGTCACGGACTACTGGCTGGGAGGTCTCTGGTTCGAATCCCATCAGAGGCGAGGTTTTTTTCGGTCCTGGACCGAATCCTACCCAGTGTGAGTGGCTGTGGATTCAATGGGAAGACACAGAGACAAAGACACAGAGAGAGAGAGAGAGAGAGAGAGAGAGAGAGAGATGGGAGACTGTACTGGGGGATAATATTTATTATGTGGAGTCAATAGTCCAAATGAATGATCAAACACACACACACACACACATACACACACACACACGCTTACTGTGATATATATGTCTGCCTTAACCGGTCCATTCTCCTGCCTTTTTTCAAGAAACACTTTGAAAAAGATTTCCTCCAGCCGAAGTCGGACTTGCTAGGCCTAACTATTTCTTAGTTAGGTGCATAACGGCAGCATGATGTATCTGCGCTCATTATTGACAGGAAACTATTTGAGTGATCGAAGAAGAATAAGACTTCTTTGATAGCAACTCAATTATAGGCCTATTGCCATGCATCATTAAAATAGTGTTTCTCAAAAAAACTATCACAGCATGAAGTCTGAAAAATATGTTATTCACAGTACGTGTGTTTCAGACACTATTTATTAGTTAAAATTTTAAAAATAATTTCCTGTTCAAACCACCGGTATTATAAATTAACTCACTTCATATTATTGAAATAACCACATGGGTCTTGTATGAAAAATTGTCAATAAATAAACCAAACAATTGTAAATCATCTTGGTCACAAACGTTCCATTATCTTCATAATATTTCACAAATATTTCAAGCTGTTTATTGGTAATAAATGTCAAAGCAATAACTATTCACACAACTAGTGTTGTCATATATAATAACTATACTACAGTTAACAAAATAACACCAATCTTTTAAGGAAAGGAAAAAAATGATTAAACAAACAAACAACAAATCAGAACAGCCAGAACACTATAAAATATACTGTTAGTCATAATATGGCACAGGAATAAAAACTCT
Organism: Phymorhynchus buccinoides; assembly: GCA_017654935.2. NCBI lineage: Eukaryota > Metazoa > Mollusca > Gastropoda > Neogastropoda > Raphitomidae > Phymorhynchus > Phymorhynchus buccinoides. Next base: position 17,522,511 of record CM065689.1, on the reverse strand, counting down.
TGAAAACTATGCACCAACTTAATCACCATCTTTAATATAGGTAGGCAGCATGGAAACAGCATTCTCAATCACTGTTTAATGTCAAGGTGATCTGCACAATGGTCGTTTAAAGAAACAATTCCAAATAATCATCTGTGGGTTACACAGAGCAACAAGAAGATTCTTTGTCTATAGTATGGATAAGAAACTTTAGCATAGGAAGCATTGAGAAACTCCACACACATTATTATCTCCAGATATTCCATACTTCTTTTGTCTATAGTATGGATAAGGAACTTTAGCATAGGAAGCATTGAGAAACTCCACACACATTATTATCTCCAGATATTCCATACTTCTTTTGTCTATAGTATGGATAAGGAACTTTAGCATAGGAAGCATTGAGAAACTCCACACACATTATTATTTCCAGATATTCCACTGATTTATGGGAGTTATTGCGAAAACTAATAACTTGTATTGAAAACATGACTGAAGAAATATAACTAGCATAACCCACATTTTATAAATTCAGTCTTTTATAATACAATATATTGGTTTTAGCAATAAGTTCAATAAGTCAATGGACTATCTGGAGATAATCTGTCTTGGTTTAAATAGCATTTTATTTCTCCAAGTCACAAATGAAAATCAACAAAGATCATTAGATAGGGCAACAAGAAAACTTATATAAAGCCCTATCTTAAAGAAAACAGTGCACAGACAATAATAGTGACGGACGGCCAAGCAGAGTAATGAAGCCCTATCTTAAAGAAAACAGTGCACAGACAATAATAGTGACGGACGGCCAAGCAGAGTAATGAAGCCCTATCTTAAAGAAAACAGTGCACGGACAATAATAGTGACAGACGGCCAAGCAGAGTAATGAAGCGCTATCTTAAAGAAAACAGTGCATGGACAATACTAGTGACGGACGGCCAAGCAGAGTAATGAAGCCCTATCTTAAAGAAAACAGTGCACAGACAATAATAGTGACGGACGGCCAAGCAGAGTAATGAAGCGCTATCTTAAAGAAAAACATGCACAGACAATAATAGTGACGGACGGCCAAGCAGAGTAATGAAGCCCTATCTTAAAGAAAACAGTGCATGGACAATAATAGTGACGGACGGCCAAGCAGAGTAATGAAGCGCTATCTTAAAGAAAACAGTGCATGGACAATACTAGTGACGGACGGCCAAGCAGAGTAATGAAGCCCTATCTTAAAGAAAACAGTGCACGGACAATAATAGTGACGGACGGCCAAGCAGAGTAATGAAGCCCTATCTTAAAGAAAACAGTGCACAGACAATAATAGTGACGGACGGCCAAGCAGAGTAATGAAGCGCTATCTTAAAGAAAACAGTGCACAGACAATAATAGTGACGGACGGCCAAGATGAAGCCCTATCTTAAAGAAAACAGTGCACAGACAGAGTAATGAAGCCCTATCTTAAAGAAAACAGTGCACAGACAATAATAGTGACGGACGGCCAAGCAGAGTAATGAAGCCCTATCTTAAAGAAAACAGTGCACAGACAATAATAGTGACGGACGGCCAAGCAGAGTAATGAAGCCCTATCTTAAAGAAAACAGTGCACGGACAATACTAGTGACGGACGGCCAAGCAGAGTAATGAAGTACTATCTTAAAGAAAACAGTGCACAGACAATAATAGTGACGGACGGCCAAGCAGAGTAATGAAGCGCTATCTTAAAGAAAACAGTGCACAGACAATAATAGTGACGGACGGCCAAGCAGAGTAATGAAGCCCTATCTTAAAGAAAACAGTGCACAGACAATAATAGTGACGGACGGCCAAGCAGAGTAATGAAGCGCTATCTTAAAGAAAACAGTGCACAGACAATAATAGTGACGGACGGCCAAGCAGAGTAATGAAGCCCTATCTTAAAGAAAACAGTGCACAGACAATACTAGTGACGGACGGCCAAGCAGAGTAATGAAGCGCTATCTTAAAGAAAACAGTGCATGGACAATACTAGTGACGGACGGCCAAGCAGAGTAATGAAGCGCTATCTTAAAGAAAACAGTGCACAGACAATAATAGTGACGGCCGGCCAAGCAGAGTAATGAAGCGCTATCTTAAAAAAACAGTGCACAGACAATAATAGTGACGGACATTACAAGCAGAGTAATGAAGCCCTATCTTAAGTAAAACAGTATGGACAATAATAGTGACGGACGGCACAAGCAGAGTAATGAAGCGCTATCTTAAAGAAAACAGTGCACGGACAATACTAGTGACGGACGGCCAAGCAGAGTAATGAAGCCCTATCTTAAAGAAAACAGTGCACAGACAATAATAGTGACGGACGGCCAAGCAGAGTAATGAAGCCCTATCTTAATTTTCAAATATGTGTTTTATATATTAATGTAATACATAAACTACAACAGTATGTAACATATGTGGTGAGAAATGGAGATCATCGAAAAAAAAAAAAGAAAAGATAAAAGAAGAACATAGTGGTGAGAAATGGAGATCAGTCTCACATTACAATGAAACAAACTCTGATATGTCTGCAGTACAACAGTATAAACATATGTGGTGAGAAATGGAGATCAGTCTCACATTACAATGAAACAAACTCTGATATGTCTGCAGTACAACAGTATGTAACATAGTGGTGAGAAATGGAGATCAGTCTCACATTACAATGAAACAAACTCTGATATGTCTGCAGTACAACAGTATGTAACATAGTGGTGAGAAATGGAGATCAGTCTCACATTACAATGAAACAAACTCTGATATGTCTGCAGTACAACAGTATGTAACATAGTGGTGAGAAATGGAGATCAGTCTCACATTACAATGAAACAAACTCTGATATGTCTGCAGTACAACAGTATGTAACATAGTGGTGAGAAATGGAGATCAGTCTCACATTACAATGAAACAAACTCTGATATGTCTGCAGTACAACAGTATGTAACATAGTGGTGAGAAATGGAGATCAGTCTCACATTACAATGAAACAAACTCTGATATGTCTGCAGTACAACAGTATGTAACATATGTGGTGAGAAATGGAGATCAGTCTCACATTACAATGAAACAAACTCTGATATGTCTGCAGTACAACAGTATGTAACATAGTGGTGAGAAATGGAGATCAGTCTCACATTACAATGAAACAAACTCTGATATGTCTGCAGTACAACAGTATGTAACATAGTGGTGAGAAATGGAGATCAGTCTCACATTACAATGAAACAAACTCTGATATGTCTGCAGTACAACAGTATGTAACATAGTGGTGAGAAATGGAGATCAGTCTCACATTACAATGAAACAAACTCTGATATGTCTGCAGTACAACAGTATGTAACATAGTGGTGAGAAATGGAGATCAGTCTCACATTACAATGAAACAAACTCTGATATGTCTGCAGTACAACAGTATGTAACATAGTGGTGAGAAATGGAGATCAGTCTCACATTACAATGAAACAAACTCTGATATGTCTGCAGTACAACAGTATGTAACATAGTGGTGAGAAATGGAGATCAGTCTCACATTACAATGAAACAAACTCTGATATGTCTGCAGTACAACAGTATGTAACATAGTGGTGAGAAATGGAGATCAGTCTCACATTACAATGAAACAAACTCTGATATGTCTGCAGTACAACAGTATGTAACATAGTGGTGAGAAATGGAGATCAGTCTCACATTACAATGAAACAAACTCTGATATGTCTGCAGTACAACAGTATGTAACATAGTGGTGAGAAATGGAGATCAGTCTCACATTACAATGAAACAAACTCTGATATGTCTGCAGTACAACAGTATGTAACATAGTGGTGAGAAATGGACATCAGTCTCACATTACAATGAAACAAACTCTTATATGTCTGCAGTACAACAGTATGTAACATATGTGGTGAGAAATGGAGATCAGTCTCACATTACAATGAAACAAACTCATATATGTCTGCAGTACAACAGTATGTAACATACAAACATTTCTTTCCATGATAATCTGTTTTGATTATAATGCATCAAATTGGCATTATTAAATCAATTAATTTAGGAAACAAACTACATCAAGATGGATGATGTTGCACATAATTTCCTGCTAGCATCAGTGATAGTTATTACATCATGATCAGTGATAGGTATTACATCATGATCAGTGATAGTTATTACATCATGATCAGTGATAGTTATTACATCATGATCAGTGATAGTTATTACATCATGATCAGTGATAGTTATTACATCATGATCAGTGATAGTTATTACATCATGATCAGTGATAGTTATTACATCATCATCATCAGTGACAGTTATTACATCATGATCAGTGACAGTTATTACATCATGATCAGTGATAGTTATTAGATCATGATCAGTGACAGTTATTACATCATGATCAGTGATAGTTATTACATCATGATCAGTGATAGTTATTACATCATGATCAGTGATAGTTATTACACATGATCAGTCATCATGATCAGTGATATTCATTACATCATGATCAGTGATAGTTATTACATCATGATCAGTGATAGTCATTACATCATGATCAACGTTCATAATTGTACCATCACTGGTATAAAAAATCAAGCAAAGTTAATCAAAATGGACAATGCAATGTTAACCTTATTCCTAACAGCACTGCCTGACACTGATATCAGAGTGTAAACACTTGTCTAACATTGTCCACATACATTCATTCCTATTACTGGTACAACTTTCCATGCAGAGTGTAAACACTTGTCTAACATTATCCACATACATTCATTCCTATTACAACTTACCATGCAGAGTGTAAACACTTGTCTAACATTGTCCACATACATTCATTCCTATTACCGGTACAACTTTCCATGCAGAGTGTAAACACTTGTCTAACATTATCCACATACATTCATTCCTATTACCGGTACAACTTTCCATGCACAGTGTAAACACTTGTCTAACATTGTCCACATACATTCATTCCTATTACCGGTACAACTTTCCATGCAGAGTGTAAACACTTGTCTAACATTATCCACATACGTTCATTCCTATTACCGGTACAACTTTCCATGCAGAGTGTAAACACTTGTCTAACATTGTCCACATACATTCATTCCTAACCGGTACAACTTTCCATGCAGAGTGTAAACACTTGTCTAACATTATCCACATACATTCATTCCTATTACCGGTACAACTTTCCATGCAGAGTGTAAACACTTGTCTAACATTGTCCACATACATTCATTCCTATTACCGGTACAACTTTCCATGCAGAGTGTAAACACTTGTCTAACATTATCCACATACATTCATTCCTATTACCGGTACAACTTTCCATGCAGAGTGTAAACAATGTCTAACATCAGTCCACATACATTCATTCCTATTACCGGTACAACTTTCCATGCAGAGTGTAAACACTTGTCTAACATTGTCCACATACATTCATTCCTATTACTGGTACAACTTTCCATGCAGAGTGTAAACACTTGTCTTACATTATCCACATACAGTGGAGTCCGGGTAAAACGAATTTTAACGGAACACAGACTCAGTTCGTTGTATCAGGATTTCGTTATACATGTACATGCACAATGTATGTTGAAAACAAAAACAGTTCAAACACTTGCCAATGATAACCGAAAACATAAACTTGACCAGTTTGGATCGTCTGTCTTAATCACGGGATGTACAAGGCTTGAAGTAGTTCAGCAGTGTTGTCTGACGCATCTGTTTTGGCACACTTTTCAACAAGTTTGTCCATTAAGTGACAACACATCACACAAATTTAGTTTGTTATAGGCTTTCACGAACTTTTCGATCTTTATTTTGAGCGCGAATTGTAAAGCGACCTTGAGAAACCGAATGATCTGTAGGAAGCCTAGGCCTAGCAGATGACCCAGTGTGAATCTAAATGAGTTCACGCATGCGCAGTTCATATTTTCCAACTTCCTTCCTCTTGACAACACGTTCTAGCTTGGAGTTTGAAGGCCTAGGTTTTTGCAGCGCATCACACAGGCTGAGTTCGTGATAGGCTATTTTTCAAAGTAAATAAAATTATCCTGGGGCGTAGAACATGTGTTCGTAAAAAGCGGATGTTCGTTATTTCAAAAGGATTTTTTGTTATTATACCCATGGCTTTGCAAGTGACAAATAGAAGGGCATTTGCCGGGAAATTGAAGTCAGTTCGTTAATCGCGAAATTTCGTTAAAAGCGAGTTCGTTATAGTTGGACTCCACTGTACATTCATTCCTATTACCGGTACAACTTTCCATGCAGAGTGAACAGTGTCTAACATTATCCACATACATTCATTCCTATTACCGGTACAACTTTCCATGCAGAGTGTAAACACATGTCTAACATTATCCACATACATTCATTCCCATTACCGGTACAACTTTCCATGCAGAGTGTAAACACTTGTCAACATTATCCACATACATTCATTCCTATTACAACTTTCCGTACAGAAGCAGGCCTTATTATGTTAGTAAGTCAGGTAAATGACACTAAGAAGCAAAATAGAGTGCATCATACCAATGACCAATATCATCTGCAGATGTCACCTCTGAAGATGGAATGTGGCCGTCTTATTTACCCTTTTGCCGCCAGCCATTCTTCAGGAATTTTTTTTCTGTCAAACTTACCTGGATAAGAAAAAAGCTGGTGTTTGTAACACTGTGATAATCATCAAATAAGGCCTGTGCTTACCTCCCCAAATAAACGACATAAGGTCATTGGATAACAGATCCCAATGTCAATCTTAACATGGGCGTTAAGCGAGTGCGGTGCAAAAATGGACAATGGCGATGAAGGGGTTTTAACAGACGTAAACACCACCGTCTCACTTTTCTATTCAAAGTCATAAAAGGACACTTTCCAGCAATAAAGGGAGACGATTACATCACTCCTGCCACAAACAAGAGGCCTGTAAGACCAACTAGATCAGAAGACACTTTCCAGCAGTAAAGGGAGACGATCACATCACTCCTGCCCCAAACAAGAGGCCTGTAAGACCAACTAGATCAGAAGACACTTTCCAGCAGTAAAGGGAGACGATCACATCACTCCTGCCACAAACAAGTGGCCTGAAAGGACAACTAGATCAGAAGACACACGGTCCCAGAACATCGTCACACAGTTCACAAGAAATAACAGCCGCTGCTTTAACATCAAGTTCAGCAACACAGACGCCTACAAGAACAGCTTCTTCCCTCAAACTGTACATGGTTGGAACAGCCGCTGCTTTAACATCAAGTTCAGCAACACAGACGCCTACAAGAACAGCTTCTTCCCTCAAACTGTACGTGGTTGGAACAGCCGCTGCTTTAACATCAAGTTCAGCAACACAGACGCCTACAAGAACAGCTTCTTCCCTCAAACTGTACGTGGTTGGAACATAAGCTGCTTTAACATCAAGTTCAGCAACACAGACACCTACAAGAACAGCTTCTTCCCTCGAACTGTACGTGGTTGGAACAGCCGCTGCTTTAACATCAAGTTCAGCAACACAGACGCCTACAAGAACAGCTTCTTTTTAACTGTACGTGGTTGGAACAGCCGCTGCTTTAACATCAAGTTCAGCAACACAGACGCCTACAAGAACAGCTCTTCCCTCAAACTGTAAGTGGTTGGAACAGCCGCTGCTTTAACCCCAAGTTCAGCAAACAGACGCCTACAAGAACAGCTTCTTTCCTCGAACTGTACGTGGTTGGAACAGCCACTGCTTTAACATCAAGTTCAGCAACACAGATGCCTACAAGAACAGCTTCTTGCCTCAAACTGTAAGTGGTTGGAACAGACTGCTTTAACATCAAGTTCAGCAACACAGACGCCTACAAGAACAGCTTCACCCAGAACTGTACGTGGTTGGAACAGCCGCTGCTTTAACATCAAGTTCAGCAACACAGACGCCTACAAGAACAGCTTCTTCCCTCGAACTGTACGTGGTTGGAACAGCCGCTGCTTTAACATCAAGTTCAGCAACACAGACGCCTACAAGAACAGCTTCTTCCCTCAAACTGTACGTGGTTGGAACAGCCGCTGCTTTAACATCAAGTTCAGCAACACAGACGCCTACAAGAACAGCTTCTTTCCTCAAACTGTACGTGGTTGGAACAGCCGCTGCTTTAACATCAAGTTCAGCAACACAGATGCCTACAAGAACAGCTTCTTTCCTCAAACTGTACGTGGTTGGAACAGCCTCAGCGAAGAAATAGTGGCTGCTGAGACGATCGAGGCATTCAAACACCGCCTCTCGTCTCCATCAACAAATCATTAGAATTTTTTTCCCTACTTTATTTTTTATGGTATTCTTCTTATTTATTTATTGTGCTCTCCCCAAAGTTCTTCCATTGGTGATTAACGACCAGAATTGGTTTTCTGCCAACGTAACGGATGCAGATGCAAAACAGCTGCATTAATGTTGTTTAAATATGGCACATACAAAACCTCATTTCTGGCAAACATAGAGTTCTCGTCAAGAAATAAAGAAAGTAGAGGTCAGTAAGGGTGGTTATCAACACAACCGGAGTGACTGTTTGACAAGCACCTTTACTACAATTATAAAATGATGGTGATGATCTATAATTGTTCACTCCATGCACTGCACAGGCAGTGTTGTCACCTGTAGCAGTTGACAGTTCACCCAGTAGTGTGTCCAGTGTGCGTGATGGTGTTCACTGCATGCACTTTACAGGCAGTGCTGTCACCTGTAGAAGTTGAAACACACACACAAACACACACACACACCACACACACACACACACACCACACACACACACACACACACACACACACACACACACACACACACACACACACACACACACACACCACACACACACACATCATAATGCTGGAAACAATCCAGAACTTATATAACACACACCGTTTAAAAAAAAGTTTAAATGCACATTGAATAATTTGCCATCTTTTTTTAAAATCATGAAATCATGCTCTTTAACCCTTTCACGGCCAAAGTCGCATTTTAGCACCACAGTGATTAAACGCCTATGTCACTAAAAGGCATCAAATTGGGGTCTATTATCCAAAGACACTATTGTCTTAGTTTTGGGAAGTAAGGATAGACCTTATTGTATATGTGTCACAGAAGAATCCCCAATACTGCAGATGGATTTTGTTCTATACCCAGGTAAATTTGATGGAATTTTTTGGCTGAAGTATGGCTGGCGGTGAAAGGGTTAAAGTTAAATCTTTCAAACAACATTTGAAAAAGTATATGATTGATAAATTGTAAAGAATTATGTGATGGAATTTTTTATATACATGTACATACTCTGGTGTTTAAATGACATCTCTCTCTCTCTCTCTCTCTCTCTCTCTCTCTCTCTCTCTCTCCTTTTATCTGTTTGTCAATCTGTCTCCTTGTCTCAGTCATTATTTTGTTTTCCAACTCCTTGTTCTAATCACTTTACCACTATGATTATATTTGTCCATAGTTTGTACATAATTACTGTATTCAGTTTGTGTGACATATATGTATTTTTTTATATTTATCCATTTATTTATTCTTTGCGATTTGATTTTGTTCTCCAGTTTTGTTTTCCGTCTTATTTGCTTCATTTGTATTGCTTGTTAATTTATGAAGACAGGATGAAAAAAGCTTTGTTTAGCTTATTCCTTTCCCCTGTGGGGACACCGGGGTTCTTTTGCACAAATAGTTCCCCCACCTTCTGGAAGTTCTGTCCTTGTAACTTCCTCTAATCTGTCACTCTCTTTGACTCTGCCTTTTCCCTTTGCTGACAGTCATCTCTACTATCTTTCTGCCTTGCTGATCCATTCTCCTGCCTTTTCCCTTTGCTGACTGTCATCTCTACTATCTTTCTGCCTTGCTGATCCATTCTCCTGCCTTTTCCCTTTGCTGACTGTCATCTCTACTATCTTTCTGCCTTGCTGATCCATTCTCCTGCCTTTTCCCTTTGCTGACTGTCATCTCTACTATTTTTCTGCCTTGCTGATCCAATCTCCTGCCTTTTCCCTTTGCTGACTGTCATCTCTACTATCTTTCTGTCTTGCTGATCCATTCTCCTGCCTTTTCCCTTTGCTGACTGTCATCTCTACTATCTTTCTGCCTTGCTGATCCATTCTCCTGCCTTTTCCCTTTGCTGACTGTCATCTCTACTATCTTTCTGCCTTGCTGATCCATTCTCCTGCCTTTTCCCTTTGCTGACTGTCATCATCTACTATCTTTCTGCCTTGCTGATCCATTCTCCTGCCTTTTCCCTTTGCTGACTGTCATCTCTACTATCTTTCTGCCTTGCTGATCCATTCTCCTGCCTTTTTTTCAATGATTCTTACAAATATTTTCTGCAGCCGAAGACGGACATGCTGGGCCTTTTTTTGTAGGCGCATAACGGCAGCATGACGCTTCTGCGCTCATAATAGACAGGAAACTGTCAGAGCGATCGACGCAAAAATCAATAAAGATCGTTTTGACTTGACTCGGCTTGACTAAGTTACAATGGAGTAATCCTAACACAAAGCTGGATAACATGAAATATTGGTTAACGCACACAAATCTGCTTGAACGTATGAAACCCTTCTTTATTATTACTTAATGCTTCAAACACAATACTGGTTAATCCACACAAACATCTTGGTCCCCTGAATTTTGTGTTAAGTGTATGTAACCCGGGTTCTGTGGTAGATATGATAGTCTAGTGGCTTTATATATATCTCTGTTTTCAGAAGCACTATTAACACAAATGTTTTTCTGTCTTTTAATTTCGCGAATAAAACAAAAAGATAAAAAGAATAAAAGGTAACAACACTAATTTAAAAAGAACAATAGGGAATAAAGGGAATGAAGGGCCCAGAACTATTGCCCTGCAACCGACAAAGAAACACACAATACATAGACGTCCAGGACAGACTAATACATTCAATCTGTCACAATTTCTAAAGTTCTCGACAACTCCATCTTCCGCATCATTTAGTACGGTACAACCATGACCTAATGATAATTTCATCTTCACCGTAACAAGGTAAAGCAGTGCTACCCAAACAAATAGCTCTCAGAAGCTTCTCATAAAAAGTGAACTCAAATAATATTTCCCAGCAAAAACGCCTTGACTTGCTAGCTATGGGCGAGTGAAACAAACCCAACAAGCCTACACACTCTCACTACAAATGAGATCTTATCTCACTTAAGCCTATCAATCAAAGCAAAAGGGAATAACCCTTTCCATAACCACTTTTCTTTTTACCACAAATTAAGCTCGTCACCAAAACCCAGAAGAAATCCCAAAACATCTCATAGGGGCCTTTCCCCCACTTAGCGCACTGAACATTATTCTTATCATTTGTCATCATTAAAATATAATCAAAGTCCAAAGTTATCCCAGTAAAAATACCACATTAAATCAAACATCATTAAACACATAAACAAATAATTCCCGCTCTCACCGCCTTATTAATTTCTACTCATCAATCTCACCAAACCATTAGACCATGTGCTCAAACAATCTCCCTACATCATCTCCTGTATAATTAGGACTACCTTTAGTCCTATCTGGACAAGATAATATGCTTTTTAACCAAAAAGCCCATTATAACCAGCAAACTGACAAGAAACAATTAGGGTAAAAATGGTTGCACCACATGGCAGTTTTACCAGTCTCACTCATGTCACTCTCTCGCATAAAATATCTTAATAACATACATTTGTAAACAAAATACTTTTCCCAAACATATTAACTCACATCAATCATTTTACTAAACCAACATATGTTTTACTTACTGTGATTAGAGGCAACGATTGAACTGATTCAATCTTGGTGTTCTGACACCTCTCTCCTTTAGCTCAGACAAAACAGGAAATGACCAAACTAACAGGAAGGAAGTCAAGTTATGAGCATTTTCCAACTACTTCCTTTCCTAACTTACAAAGTATTTTAAAACCTTAAAATATGTTGTAACCATTTTCCCCCAAACTCCTAACTTTTCAAATAAGAATCTTTACAATCATTCATAATAAAAATACACTTAATTTTAATAGTAATGCTGAAGCAAATCCATGGGAGATCATCCTTTCAAGCAAAATCAAGCTAGGACTCACTTTTAAAAAGATAATTACTTCCCCTGAACTACAAGCAAGTTAGGGACACCAAATAAGGTTGTTTGAGTGGCAGTGTGTGTGTGTATGGCTGTAACATCACACCCTATATTGGTGATGCAGGCTCTGGGGGAGGGCAGCAAGGAAGGCGACGCCTTGAAGACTGGAAAGTAAGTGTGGCAGCACGGAAGCTTCTTTGGTGTTGAAGCGTTTATTTTTGTTAAGTCTCTAAGCAAAGTGGATTCAGAGCTTTATATTTCTGTAAGATATATGCCTTCACTCTTCTAGAGCAATGTAATTTTTGACATTTTGTCCGTTGGATCTCAACCAACAAGTAGGGAGTAACTATAATTCTTGAGTGCGCATGCATTGCTTTAACAGAAGAAACACTGACATAAGCTCTAAAAATAGACAAACACATGGCAGGGTACTTGGCAGTGAATGTCTTTGCATTTGGTGGGAGTGTAGAGGATGTCTAGGGTGAATGCATTCACCCACGGTGCTGGAAGAGTTAGAGACAGGAAAGTAAGTGTGGCAGCAGAAAGTCTTTATGGGGGTGGTTTTGTTGGGCTTTTTTGTGGTCAGGTCTCTATCTGAGCAAAGTTTAGGCTTACTTGTAGCTTTATATTTCTGATGGTGAAAGTGGTGTTTTGCGTCCTCTCGGTCACAGACACATATGGGACATTTGTAAATACAAAGATGGTGGGAACAATACTGGCTGCAATGCCTGTAGGCAGTGCAACACCAATAAAGTCCTGAGTCCTGAGTGTACTTTTGGCGTTTTCTGACAGTTTTTTTTCCAGAGGTGTGATGTGCGATGGCCTATAAATTGATGCATCTGTTATTTGAAAATGTTAAAGTTAATTTAACATTACTGATTTAACCCACTTACCCCCAACACGCCCACTGCTAACCTTGCTATGAAATCCCAGGTCAAGGGGAAATAACTTGCGCAATTCACTACAGTAGGTAATTTAAAAAATAATTAAAGATATAATTTGTTTCTGTAAATGCATTTAGTTATTTATATTATGTTCTTAATGCTCTGAAAAGGTCACAAAGAAACACTAATTTCAAATTCATTGTAATGATTACTTTTAATAAAAATTAAATGTCACATGACGGCAAAATGCGCAACAACAAAAAAATAAATGTCAAAAATCAAGAAGGCTCCCAATTTGGAACTAGAGAACTGAATATTCAGTTTACAACAGCTATGTGCAATAAAACTGTGCAAAGCAATGTCAATTGCAAAGATGGGCTTTGCAAACAGTGCAGCCTACAACAGTTTCTCTATAATTTCTATACTACAGACAAACCTCTATTTTAAGACTTCCAAAAATGTCCGGAAAAATCGGTCGTAAATTGGAGGGGTCGTATGACGGAGGTTTTCACTGGCAGCCGTAGAAAGAAAAAGTTCAGCACAGTTCATAATCTCTGCTTCATGCACACATACAATGACATATTAAAACTGGATTTGGGTCTTTCCAACTCCATAGGATTGTGCAATCGATGTATTACAGTTTCACTTCGCCGACTTCTGTTAATCACCTCCACTCTTGTCCAAAGTCAGTAGTTTTCTTTTTCAAAGTCAGTGGTTTTCGTGCTTTTCCTACGCTTTCCGCCATCTTTTCTACAACAAGGGAAGCGACTCCGCTTTCAGGCCCTTGACCGTGGTTGTTTCCCTTTGCTCGAAGTCTATGCAGACGACAACAACGGTCATAAAAACCAACAAATTGGCGGTCGTTAGTCGCGTTTTAGAGGAAGTCATTTAAGAGAGGTCGTTTACATAGTAAAATGCATCCGTGCCAACAAATCCGGTCTCAAATGAGAGGTGGTCGCTTAACAGAGGGTCGTAAAATAGGGGTTTGTCTTTATAGCCATTCGGCTGACAGCACCCACTTTTGCGATAATTGTTGGTGTCAGATCATCGATTTTGGCTTCGAGAGCTTCAAGGTCACATTCAATCCCTCAATTTCTACAAGTTACCTCACCAAAAAGCTGTCAAAATCGTCGTAATCCTGTACGATATCGTTCAGCATACGCCATAATTCTTCGTCGGACAACTAAAATGTTTATTGTTGACTTCAAAAAATCATAATGTGAAAAGTGGATCAATTTTGACACAGTAAAATCCAAAAGAAACTGCAGGAAGTGGTTAAACACGCAAGTCACGCATTGTGACAATCTCCTGTATGTAAACAGCACAGTCTGTGGTTATAGTCAGCAAGTGCAGATTGGGCACTTCATGGTAACAGACTGCGATTTTTTTAAGAGCGCTCGCTCCACAGGTTTATGGGTTAAGTTTATTTATTTAAAATTAGTTTATTTTACTTGTGCACATTTTGGGAGAGTGTAGGCAGGACTGACATTTTTTTTATCCAGTAAGTTACTGGCAATTTTTTTTTCAGACCTGGGTACTTGTACGATTCTGGCGTAAAATTTACGTTTTTTGACCCCTTTGTACGATTCTATGACGGCCTCTGAAAATCTCACGATGATTTGTTAAAAAGGTCAAATTGTCCGATTTTTTTAACTTAGTAGCGCTGTTCCCGGACTGATCCAAGATAGCCCCCCCTAGAGCCAATAGCGGCTCCCGGAATAATCCGGGAAGCCCACATGACATCACAAAGCACCTGATATATCGGCCAATCATTGAATACTTGTGTACCTAACACACTACGTCATCAGAAAATGGGTTGTGCTTGACGTCACATGCATTAAATGCTGCATTTTCATTGGTTAAAGGGGTGAAATATTTTTTTATTTTGATCGACCTATTTCGGAGTCAGACTGAACTTTTGTAAATGGCGGCTTTGCTGCCGATTCGAAGAGCTTTCCAGACAGTTTTTTTATCATAGAGATTGTAATTGGGGCTTGAAATGAGTCAATTTAGATTATATTATCACTGGAAAATACGATGATTTGAGAATTTTGAACTTTTCAACCGAAAATGAAGTGAAAATTGATCGCGATGGCGCCAAGGTGGAACTTTGTGGCCTCCGATTGATTTTCTCTGTCCGATCGTGGACGTTTCTAGGTATGTTGCTTGTTCCAGCTTGTTTTATACTAAAATCGACTAAGAATTAATGACTGAAGGTACTAATAAAGCTTTTCGGATAAAATTGAGTCATCGCAATATCGAAAAATCAACGCCGATGTTCGCGGAAACCGATCTTGCTACTGATCAAAGACTTGACTTCGATTACCTTTATTTTAAACAAATTACCTGATAATTCCAAAGGTGCCGGTGTCTAAATGTCTTTGGATGATTATTCTTTTATTATTTGCACACCATTCATCCATCAATCCAAGTTAAAGGCACAAAAATAGCCCGGAGAGTGGTTGCATTTAAAAAATTTCCAACACACCTGTCCGTTCATTATTTTTTGTATTAATTAATGAAATCACATACAGTCTTACAATTACATTCATGCTAAAGTCTAACCTCTAAGCTTTCCAATAATATATATCTTTACATATTTAATTCTGCATAATATAGAAAAAAGAAGGGTTCTTTGACACAACTCTACTCCCAAAATGCAATTCCCAAAGTTAATTCCGCTAACGTCACTGAAAGAGCTGCCGGCTAATTAAGCGCTACTAATCCAAACACATTTACTGATTTAGACACCGGCACCTGTGTGTATGTGTGTGTGTGTGTGTGTGTGTGAGTGAGTGTGTGTGTGAGTGAGTGTGTCACTGTGTGTGTGCGTGCGTGCGTGCGTGCGTGTGTGTGTGTGTGTGTGTGTGGGTGTGTGTGTTTCTTTTTTAAGTCAATGGCAGATTGTAAGAATAGGCCTCACCTACAGTATGTGTGTTTGGAAAATAAAGTATCTCGTTTTAAAGTCTTTTTCAAGGTTTTTTCTTTTACTGAATTAAAAACTGTTCGTTCAAGATTTTGCCTCACTCTCCTCAATTAGTGCCACATTTTCTTATTGCCCGTCATATTGTTAACCATAAAGACAGTGCATTTTCACACACTTACATTTGTGTGCATGTGCACGTGTGCTTTTTTGCGCTTTTTTTGCCATCTTACTATTTTTCACACCAAATTGTACTACATCAATTTTTAGGGGTACCCAGGTCTGTTTTTTTAATACCTTCCCTTCGATATTCTGTTTTTGCTTATTTAATAATGGGAATTTATATAGCGCTCTTTCTCACATGAGCTCAGTGCGCTTTACATTGATAACAAGAACATTAAATTTAAAGGCAAACAAATAATTAATCATTAGAAAGTAAAATAAGCACGATGCTTACACACAACGTTCTCTTACTTCCTTACTCACACACACACACACACACACACACACACACACACACACACACACACACACACACACACACACACACACATACACACACATGCATGCGCACACGCACACTCGCACACAATTAATTATACAAGTAAAATAGTTACAACATGAACATTCTAAGAAGAAACATAGTCTAGAAACATATTTGCTAGACTAATTTCTCAAACTGTTAGTAACCTAGAAAAGACAGATTATTAATCGATTTTTTTAAAATTTTTCTCTAATCAAGAACATGATAGAAAGTGATGCATCCGTATGCTATTACAACATGCAGCAGAGTAAGGCAAATGGTATGGGGAGCATTGTAACAGTTTTGATGTGATATCAAATTG
This sequence comes from Phymorhynchus buccinoides, assembly GCA_017654935.2. Lineage (NCBI taxonomy): Eukaryota > Metazoa > Mollusca > Gastropoda > Neogastropoda > Raphitomidae > Phymorhynchus > Phymorhynchus buccinoides. The sequence goes on along the minus strand of CM065689.1, from coordinate 17,505,802 downwards.
TAACCAAAAGTGGTTTGTGATTTAATCCAAGGTACGGTGTTGGCTTCAACGCTGTGTACAACCTGACTGACACGCCCTGTTTCCTGACCACTGTTGTGTCGGATAAACACCAAAAGAACACAGCACAGGTAAGATGTGTCTGCTTCTGTGGAGAGAATGATTACTTTTTGTATTTGTGTGTTTGTCTGAACAAAATAGTGAGATTTGTGTGGGTAGGATATCGCCCAAAGAATATGACGTTATATTTTTGGCTATCTTGTATTTTACACACCCTCCTTCCTCTCACCATCCCCCTCAAATTTGCGTAAGTGGACCTTGGCATGCTAAAGGAGGTGTGGTAGGAACGGCTTGTGAAATGTGGCTTCAAGCTGGGAGCCAGGTGCCCTGTCTTTGAGTAAGTGGACCTAGGCATGCTAAAGGAGGTGTGTAGGAACGGCTTGTGAAATGTGGCTTCAAGCTGGGAGCCAGGTGCCCTGTCTTTGTGTAAGTGGACCTAGGCATGCTAAAGGAGGTGTGGTAGGAACGGCTTGTGAAATGTGACTTCAAGCTGGGAGACAAGTGCCCTGTCTTTGCGTAAGTGGACCTAGGCATGCTAAAGGAGGTGTGGTACAAACGGCTTGTGAAATGTGGCTTCAAGCTCGGAGCCAGGTGCCCTGTCTTGCTTAAGTGGACCTAGGCATGCTAAAGGTGTGTAGGAACGGCTTTTGAAATGTGGCTTCAAGCTGGGAGCCAGGTGCCCTGTCTTTGTGTAAGTGGACCTAGGCATGCTAAAGGAGGTGTGTAGGAATGGCTTGTGAAATGTGGCTTCAAGCTGGGAGCCAAGTGCCCTGTCTTTGTGTAAGTGGACCTAGGCATGCTAAAGGTGTGTAGGAACGGCTTGTGAAATGTGGCTTCAAGCTGGGAGCCAAGTGCCCTGTCTTTGTGTAAGTGGACCTAGACATGCTAAAGGTGTGTAGGAACGGCTTTTGAAATGTGGCTTCAAGCTGGTAGCCAGGTGCCCTGTCTTTGTGTAAGTGGACCTAGGCATGCTAAAGGAGGTGTGTAGGAATGGCTTGTGAAATGTGGCTTCAAGCTGGGAGCCAGGTGCCCTGTCTTTGTGTAAGTGGACCTAGGCATGCTAAAGGAGGTGTGGTACAAACGGCTTATGAAATGTGGCTTCAAGCTGGGATCCAGGTGGCCTGTCTTTGTGTAAGTGGACCTAGGCATGCTAAATGTGTGTAGGAACGGCTTGTGAAATGTGGCTTCAAGCTGGGAGCCAAGTGCCCTGTCTTTGCTTAAGTGGACCTAGGCATGCTAAAGGTGTGTAGGAACGGCTTGTGAAATGTGGCTTCAAGCTGGTAGCCAGTTGCCCTGTCTTTGTGTAAGTGGACCTAGGCATGCTTAAGGTGTGTAGGAACTGCTTGTGAAATGTGGCTTCAAGCTGGGAGCCAAGTGCCCTGTCTTTGCGTAAGTGGACCTAGGCATGCTAAAGGAGGTGTGTAGGAACGGCTTGTGAAATGTGGCTTCAAGCTGGGAGCCAGGTGCCCTGTCTTTGTGTAAGTGGACCTAGGCATGCTAAAGGAGGAGTGGTAGGAACGGCTTGTGAAATGTGGCTTCAAGCTGGGAGCCACCTGCCCCTTCTTTGTGTAAGCTCAAAGTATCTTTGGTGGCATGAACCATAAATAGATAAACATTGATCATTGGGTTTTTTCTGATGCAGGGGCAGGAAGGCAAGCAGTTGGGTGAAAAGATGTGCGTCCTGGACCCAAACTTCTTCATGGTCAACCGTCGTCGGTCGAAGCTTCCCGGCCAGTGTCTGACTGTCACTGACAGATTCAAAGAGCAGTACCGCAACATGTTGTCCCCTTTTGATCTGGGCGGTGAGTATCTTTTTGCTGTGGTACACGTATAGCTGTTGAAATGCTTCTATGAAGGAGAAATATCTATTCAAGATGGCAAAACCATATCATCAGTTAAATGAAAAAAACTCGTATCTCGATTTTTTTTTGGGGTTGAGTTAGATACATAGTCAGCTCTCTAATTTTTCCCGCCACCATCAACCAAAAGCTCGTATCTCTAATGACTTTCTATCTGGGGTAAATGAGGTTGTGAAAATAGAAGAAAAACTCGTAAGTCCCAAATTCAGATCTATTTAAGGACAAAAACTTGTATCTTCGTTCTTTTGAAGTATTCAAAAAAAAAGAAGTAATTTTAACAAAATGCAGGACTAAACTCGCAATGTCTTGAACAAGATATTCATCATAGTTAATCAATAGTAAACACGTTTAATTTTTAAAATAGTTTTTTTCCATTTTTTTATCAACACTACCAAAATTGAAATTTGAGGTTTTTGAATTTCACCGACGATATACTCCCAGTTTACAAGCAATAAAAAAAAAAGCCTGGGCTTAACAGAAATAGAGAGAAGTGGCTTATAAGTAATTTGATTGAATAGCCCAAGAGATGGGGACAATTAAAAAAAGGGGTTCTATTTGTATGGTGGGTTTTGTGTGTGAATATTTCTTATGTTCTTTGAAATTCGTCCTCAATACTTCGGAATTGCAGCATTTGTAAATTGGTGGGGTTTTTTTCATAGCTTTCTTGAAGACCTAGCACTGGTTTTTTTTTAATCATTATTGTTTTTATGTTCTGTTTACCAGATATTACAAAAGGGAAGAAAGGCACTGTGTTCCGACTACCCCTGAGAACCAAAGAAAAAGCCTACGTCGATTTGACCCTATCACAAGAGTCGACGAATCCTGCCCACGCCAGACACCACGCCAGATCAAAGATCAAGCAGCCTACGGTATCAATGGCCGAAATGGAAAGCCTCTTGCTGGAATTTCAGCACGTGGCCGGGGAATCCCTTCTCTTCCTGAACCATGTGAAGAAGGTGTCAGTGTACACAGCCCGCCATGATGGGACGGTGAACCTGGACTACAAAACCCAGATCACTGCCGATGACATCAACGTGCAGAAACTGCAGGAATTTACCCAGCATGTGCATAGCGAGGTCAGCAAACTTAAAAGCTGGACAGGACTTCCGCCGCGACTGGTGGATTTCGCTGGTCGAGAGGCGGCGGTGCATTGCTGTCTGTGCGACTCTGAAGGCAAGGAGGAAGACTGGGTGGTGGTGCACAAGTTTGGTCTGAGTGGCGCTAACAACGTACCTTCCTGTCTGCAGTCGTCTCGGGCCGTGCAGAAATACCGCCTGCTGCCTTTAGGGGGCGTGGCCCTCTGTCTGTCAGCAAACCGTCAGAAATCGCTGCAGTTGGCTGCTGATGAATCGCTGCAATCTCCCTGCCACTCTCGGCATGGTGTGGGTGCTGGTTCCTTTCAAGCAGGCGTCAACAGAAGAGATACTGGGAGTGCATCGAAACGGGAGAACCAAGCCCGAGGGGATGCAGCGCTGGAAGGGGAAACGGATGTGGAGCGGAGAGTGTTCCACGCCTTCTGCATGCTGCCCTTGCCCATGTCCACAGGCCTGCCTGTCCACGTCAATGCTCGTTTTGCGCTGGATCACGAGACGCGCAACAACTTGTATTCCTGTTCCGAGGAAGACCAGACTGCCTGGAATGCTCTGCTGGCCAGCAGCATCATAGTTCGAGCTTACATCACGGCCCTGTGTGAAATCACCACTGCATGCTTCTCACTAGAACAGGAATCTCTGCAGAACATACCAAGGGCAACACAACATTCTGAGAAAGAAGAAGGTTCACGAAAAAAGAGCCTGCCTAAGAGCTGTGCAGATTCAAGCCTGAAATCCAGCACTGACCTCAGCTGGAAGCTTGAGCGTTACAGCAGCTTCTTCCCACAGCATCGACGGGACGTGGATGCTTTCTGGAATCAGCTGGTGACTTCGTTCTACCTACAGCTGTCGGCAACACAAGCTGAAGTGTTCCCCTCGGTGAGAGCGGATTTGAACCGCCTGGTCTGGGTCCCAGCCACAGGGTCCAACAGATTTCCTGGACACTTTTGGAACCTGCAGAACCCAAGGCTGAAGGACGTGCTGATGAAAGTGAACATGAACATCATCCATTGTCCCTTCAGAGTTCACCAGTCATTCATCCAAAGCGGTGTGCTTGCAGTCAAAAAGGTGGAGAGGAACGCAGTGATTGAGTTTCTGTGGTCATGCCATCGATCTGGAGTTGACAGCTGCAACCTCCAGAACCTTCCCCGGCCTGTGCAAGACACTACACTGGAAAGGGTAGCCAATGTCAAGGAGGTCTTGAAGTTCCTTCTGGACGAAAAGGAAGACGCTGATCTGAAAGGACTACCCTTGAGTCTGAGGATGTCTGGCCAGCTTCACTGCTTCAGCTCTGAAAGCCCAACCATTGTTTCCTGGTTTTGTGACCTGCTGCCACAATCCTGTGAGCATTTCCTGGATGAAAGGCTGATCAGTCTGATTCCTGCTGTCACTCAGACCAGTGGTCATCTCAAAATGTTGGACATCAGAACTTTTGTTCAGCTTTTGCCCTGCACTTTGCCAGAAGGAGAGTTTGGATGTGGACGAATCATTCCAGTTGATGAATTGCCATTATACTCGTCTGATGCTGCTCTGACAACAAAGAAATGGGTCAAACGCCTCTGGAAGTTTGTGGACAGTGAGAAAGATTCTGATCAGATACCTGACTTGGATGACTGGAGTTTGCTTCCTTCTTTGACTGGCACAGAAAGCGTCCTCTTTCCTCTGAGAAAGAACGAAGAAGTGATCCACATTGTGAAGGAAACACATGAGAAAAAACAACCCTATGGTGGCTTCACTTCCAAGGTGGACGAACATAGCCGTATTTTTGGAAACGAAGAAAGCGCTGTGAACCAGTGCCTGAAAAAACTGACTCCTGATTTGAACATACTGGACACCACCTTGCTGCCTAAACACTGTGTGGCCACAGACATTGTGGCTTCTGTCCAACACCCACAGAAACTGCTGAAGGCTCTCTCGCACAAGTGTCAGGGAGAGTTACGCACTGAGGTCCTGACCCCGGAAGACGCACAGGACGTCCTGGATTTCTTCTACCAAAAAATTGGCAGTTCTTGTAACTCAGATATTCGTTTGTTGCCATTCTTTGAGAGGCCTGATAGCACCTTGACATCCCTGGGTCGCTCAGCCAAGGTTCTGTGTCTGCCCTTGTCCATCCCTGCATCAGGTTTGAGTGACTGGTCAAACAAAAGGAACACTGTTCTGGTTAAGACCAACCCACGACTACAAGAGCTGTTCCTTAAGTTGGATATAGAGGTGCCAACAGAGTCTGTATTCTACTCTTCATACCTTCTCCCCAGCATTGCAGATCTTCCAAGGGACACAATTCCAGAGCACATGGAATACATCAGAAGCAATATTTTACCATGTCTTCGTGATTCAAGCCATCTGCTTCAGACGCTCCATGAAACCCGGTTTATTGTTGGACCCGATGGAACCCTGTGTAAGGCTTCAGATTTCTACAGCCCAGACTGCACGGTTTTCCATGTGATGCTGCCTGACGGTCCCTTTCCACCTCCGCCCTATGATGGTGAACAGTGGAAGTCCTTTCTGAGGGAAATAGGACTGGTGTGCACGGTGTCAGAAACATTGTTCCTCACTTTCGCCAAACAGGTTGGGGAAAAAGCTGTTGTCAAGGAACTGCCAGAGACAGTGAAGCAGCAGTCAGTTGAACTTTCTCAGTACCTGAAGAATTCTGACCATCTCAGGAAAGAGGCATTTCTGAGGCAGCTGAAAGATGTCAAATTCCTCTTGCCACAGCAGCAGGATGAGATGAGGGACAGCAGCCATCTAGCTTCGATCCACCCAGCATTCACCCCTCCTACTTCCTTGATCTCGTTCTCTGAAGGTCTGTCAGCTGGCTGGGTGTATCAGGTGTGGACCACCAGTTGTCTGTTGCCTGCTTGTGCGAATCCTTCTCAGTTCAGCAACTGGAAGCATAACATGGATGACTGGGTTGGATTCCAGCATCAACCTCCACCAGCCCTGGTGATCGCACATGCTAAGAACCTAGGCCACGTTCTGAGTAAGAAAGAGCTAGACAGTTCTTCACCGCTTACAGGAATGGATGCGTCTGCTCTCAATGTTATGGAGCGCGTCATGGAAGATCTGTATGGACGCTTGACAACTGTTGATGATGGCCATCTTGAAGAGCTCAAGGAAGTCTCTGTGATTTTTGACAAAGAAGACCGAAGCATGTTCTCGGGACAGCAGGTTGTCATCAACATTCTGCCAGAACAGGTTGTTGAGGGTCATGTCACGAGAGCTCCACAGGCGTTTGGCAAGTTCTTCCCTTTGTTCAGGCGGCTTGGTGCCAGCGATCAGACAAGTGCTGACCATTATGCAAGAGCTCTGGAGGAAGTGCACAAGCTGTATTCATGGAATGTTCTGAACCCCAACGATCTGGTGCTTGTAACAAAGATGGTTCACTGTCTGTTCATGTGTTTGAAATCTGGAGAGAACACGCTTTCAAGACCCACCCTGTACCTTCCAGCAGAAGACATCACAATGCTGCAAGAAAAGGTTCCTCATGTGAGATTGGATGACTCGAGAAAAATCCTTCTAGAAGTGAGTGGTGCTTTCCTAAGTAGAATTACAGCCCTCATTCTGAAACTTTCAGTGTTTGTAAGCTTTGAAAGGTTAGGTCTGAAGAATTATGACCTGCAACGAGATACTCAGCTTCTTCCAGACTCTCTCAGGATGAAGGAATGGCATGAGGTGGTGAAGGAAACCCTGGCAGAATCCTGCAGTATTCTGGCTTCAGAGGATGACTGCACACGTGCACTGACTGAGAAGATCCACTCCGAGGCTTGTTCATCTGTTGTCAAGCGCATCATCAATCATGACCTGCTCAAGAAAGGCAGGAGGTTTAATGAAGAAGATGCCAAACAGATTGACGAAGATCTGAAGAAAGTTGTCATCCTAAAGGTGGGAAATCTCCAAACTGTTCTCAAAATGGAAGGATCACCTCTACCTGCCACAGAACAAAACAAAACCTTCTTTGTTACAAAGAATTTCAAAGACTCAGGACAAACTCTAGAGAAGGTCATTCTGTACTGTGATTCCGGCCAAGAAGGCAAAATGACGCTGAAAGACAGAAAGTGCAGAGACTTTGTAAACAAAGCCATCTCCTGGGCTGTAACAACCTTCCTTGTTGACAAATACTTGATGGACAAATGTCTGGAGGATCTGTCAGCAGCACACCAACTGCTGGATGATGAAGAAATCACGTCCTACCAACTCCGGATGCACTCGACAGTGTTCCCCCATCCTGGCTCCTTCGTGCCCAGGGAAATGCACTGTCTCTTGGATCAAGACATATATGAGTACAAGGCGGAGGAATTTGTTGCCTATGAACTGTACGATCCTTTACTGGAATTTGATGAGCAGAAAGGAGAAGATGCTGCCGAAAACACAACTGCTGATCAAACCCAACAGCGCCACCACAAAGAACCAATCTTCATCTTTGCTCAGATCAAAAAAGTCATCAGCCCGACTACGAGTGAAGAGACTGACTGGAGGACCCGTCTGTTGCTGATGCGGTATTCCATCGACATTGGGGAGGAGCAGTGCAAAGAGGTGGGTGGTCAGCTGACACGAATTTGGATAGATTTTTTTTTATGTCACAACGATTTTTTATGTCATGGAAGAAGTTTTTCCCCTTAAGCGAAAATCTATGTCTAGTTTTGCAGTGTTGTTAAATGTAAGGGTCACAAAAAGATCACAACTTTTTATTATTACTGTTTGGGCTGTGAATTATTATGCCAGTTGTAATAATGTAACATAAGTTGGTAGTAATTGTAATAGGCTTGTTATTGTTGATGTAGTTAATCAATTAAAAGCAGACATTTTATCTTTTAAGATGTTTTATCTTTTAACATAAACAGGTTCAAGCCACAGAGTTGTACAAGTTCATCCGACCCGCCATGAACGTCATTGTTCCCATCACAGCGGAGACCACCCAGCCACCATCAGCCTTCTCCGACACTGACAAGGGAGACAACTGGAAGGCAGTTATGGCTGAGATACGACGGCAGCTTCGAGAAATCTGGCAAAACTTCCCCGACCTGAAAAGTCGTATGCGGGCAGTGAAACGTCTGCTCTTCAAATGGCACCCTGACAAAAACCCTGGCAGAGAGCCATTCTGCACCAAGGTGTTTCAGCGGATCAAACATTACGTGGCCCTTCTGGAGCGAGGCAAAGAGCTACCCGATGAAGATGAGGAGGATGACAACGCTGCCAGTGACACGCAGTCTCGCACCACTCGCCGTGGTGGAAGAGGATCAGGTTCTGGTGATTTCTTTGATTTCTTCCACGACTTTTTCGAAGACGTATTCTCCAGGGGGCGGTCTTACGCACGATCGAGAGGAAGATTCAGGAGTGGGGGTGGGGGAGGAGGAGGAAGGGGTTCAGCTTCATTCTCGTTTGCGTCCGCCTCGTCCTACGCTACGCCTCAGCCGGAGGAGGGCAAGCGGTGGATGCGTCAATCCCGGCAGGACCTGAAAGGCGCCCTGGTGACACTGCATCACGGAGGACGCGGCCTCTACAACTGGGCGTGCTATCAAGTTCACCAGGTGAATCGTCGCTTTTTTCTGCTCTGTCTTTACTCCTTTGATAGTCAACCGTATGAACTGAGTTCAGCTAAATTTGTACGTGCAGGTGTTTT
>CM065689.1:17479560-17496675 GCA_017654935.2 Phymorhynchus buccinoides | reverse complement strand
AACTAACTGCAGAGTGGGATGAGAGGGTTAAATGGAAATCATGCCCTGCTACACGTTTCCATAGTTCTTACTAACCAGTAACTAGCAACAACTAACTGCAGAGTGGGTTGAGAGGGTTAAATGGAAATCATGCCCTGCTACACGTTTCCATAGTTATTACTAACCAGTAACTAGCAACAACTAACTGCAGAGTGGGTTGAGAGGGTTAAATGGAAATCATGCCCTGCTACACGTTTCCATAGTTCTTACTAACCAGTAACTAGCAATAACTAATCTGCAGAGTGGGTTGAGAGGGTTAAATGGAAATCATGCCCTGCTACACGTTTCCATAGTTCTTACTAACCAGTAACTAGCAACAACTAACTGCAGAGTGGGATGAGAGGGTTAAATGGAAATCATGCCCTGCTACACGTTTCCATAGTTCTTACTAACCAGTAACTAGCAATAACTAACTGCAGAGTGGGGTGAGAGGGTTAAATGGAAATCATGCCCTGCTACACGTTTCCATAGTTCTTACTAACCAGTAACTAGCAACAACTAGCTGCAGAGTGGGATGAGAGGGTTAAATGGAAATCATGCCCTGCTACACGTTTCCATAGTTCTTACTAACCAGTAACTAGCAACAACTAACTGCAGAGTGGGATGAGAGGGTTAAATGGAAATCATGCCCTGCTACACGTTTCCATAGTTCTTACTAACCAGTAACTAGCAATAACTAACTGCAGAGTGGGATGAGAGGGTTAAATGGAAATCATGCCCTGCTACACGTTTCCATAGTTCTTACTAACCAGTAACTAGCAACAACTAGCTGCAGAGTGGGATGAGAGGGTTAAATGGAAATCATGCCCTGCTACACGTTTCCATAGTTCTTACTAACCAGTAACTAGCAATAACTATCTGCAGAGTGGGTTGAGAGGGTTAAATGGAAATCATGCCCTGCTACACGTTTCCATAGTTATTACTAACCAGTAACTAGCAACAACTAACTGCAGAGTGGGGTGAGAGGGTTAAATGGAAATCATGCCCTGCTACACGTTTCCATAGTTCTTACTAACCAGTAACTAGCAATAACTATCTGCAGAGTGGGTTGAGAGGGTTAAATGGAAATCATGCCCTGCTACACGTTTCCATAGTTATTACTAACCAGTAACTAGCAATAACTAACTGCAGAGTGGGATGAGAGGGTTAAATGGAAATCATGCCCTGCTACACGTTTCCATAGTTCTTACTAACCAGTAACTAGCAATAACTAACTGCAGAGTGGGGTGAGAGGGTTAAATGGAAATCATGCCCTGCTACACGTTTCCATAGTTCTTACTAACCAGTAACTAGCAACAACTAACTGCAGAGTGGGATGAGAGGGTTAAATGGAAATCATGCCCTGCTACACGTTTCCATAGTTCTTACTAACCAGTAACTAGCAATAACTAACTGCAGAGTGGGATGAGAGGGTTAAATGGAAATCATGCCCTGCTACACGTTTCCATAGTTCTTACTAACCAGTAACTAGCAATAACTAACTGCAGAGTGGGATGAGAGGGTTAAATGGAAATCATGCCCTGCTACACGTTTCCATAGTTCTTACTAACCAGTAACTAGCAATAACTAACTGCAGAGTGGGATGAGAGGGTTAAATGGAAATCATGCCCTGCTACACGTTTCCATAGTTCTTACTAACCAGTAACTAGCAATAACTAACTGCAGAGTGGGGATGAGAGGGTTAAATGGAAATCATGCCCTGCTACACGTTTCCATAGTTCTTACTAACCAGTAACTAGCAATAACTAACTGCAGAGTGGGATGAGAGGGTTAAATGGAAATCATGCCCTGCTACACGTTTCCATAGTTCTTACTAACCAGTAACTAGCAATAACTAACTGCAGAGTGGGATGAGAGGGTTAAATGGAAATCATGCCCTGCTACACGTTTCCATAGTTATTACTAACCAGTAACTAGCAATAACTAACTGCAGAGTGGGATGAGAGGGTTAAATGGAAATCATGCCCTGCTACACGTTTCCATAGTTCTTACTAACCAGTAACTAGCAATAACTAACTGCAGAGTGGGTTGAGAGGGTTAAATGGAAATCATGCCCTGCTACACGTTTCCATAGTTCTTACTAACCAGTAACTAGCAATAACTAACTGCAGAGTGGGATGAGAGGGTTAAATGGAAATCATGCCCTGCTACACGTTTCCATAGTTATTACTAACCAGTAACTAGCAATAACTAACTGCAGAGTGGGATGAGAGGGTTAAATGGAAATCATGCCCTGCTACACGTTTCCATAGTTCTTACTAACCAGTAACTAGCAATAACTAACTGCAGAGTGGGATGAGAGGGTTAAATGGAAATCATGCCCTGCTACACGTTTCCATAGTTCTTACTAACCAGTAACTAGCAACAACTAACTGCAGAGTGGGATGAGAGGGTTAAATGGAAATCATGCCCTGCTACACGTTTCCATAGTTCTTACTAACCAGTAACTAGCAATAACTATCTGCAGAGTGGGTTGAGAGGGTTAAATGGAAATCATGCCCTGCTACACGTTTCCATAGTTCTTACTAACCAGTAACTAGCAATAACTAACTGCAGAGTGGGGTGAGAGGGTTAAATGGAAATCATGCCCTGCTACACGTTTCCATAGTTCTTACTAACCAGTAACTAGCAATAACTAACTGCAGAGTGGGATGAGAGGGTTAAATGGAAATCATGCCCTGCTACACGTTTCCATAGTTATTACTAACCAGTAACTAGCAATAACTAACTGCAGAGTGGGTTGAGAGGGTTAAATGGAAATCATGCCCTGCTACACGTTTCCATAGTTATTACTAACCAGTAACTAGCAACAACTAACTGCAGAGTGGGATGAGAGGGTTAAATGGAAATCATGCCCTGCTACACGTTTCCATAGTTCTTACTAACCAGTAACTAGCAATAACTAACTGCAGAGTGGGTTGAGAGGGTTAAATGGAAATCATGCCCTGCTACACGTTTCCATAGTTATTACTAACCAGTAACTAGCAATAACTAACTGCAGAGTGGGATGAGAGGGTTAAATGGAAATCATGCCCTGCTACACGTTTCCATAGTTATTACTAACCAGTAACTAGCAATAACTACTATCTGCAGAGTGGGTTGAGAGGGTTAAATGGAAATCATGCCCTGCTACACGTTTCCATAGTTCTTACTAACCAGTAACTAGCAATAACTAACTGCAGAGTGGGATGAGAGGGTTAAATGGAAATCATGCCCTGCTACACGTTTCCATAGTTCTTACTAACCAGTAACTAGCAATAACTATCTGCAGAGTGGGTTGAGAGGGTTAAATGGAAATCATGCCCTGCTACACGTTTCCATAGTTCTTACTAACCAGTAACTAGCAATAACTAACTGCAGAGTGGGATGAGAGGGTTAAATGGAAATCATGCCCTGCTACACGTTTCCATAGTTCTTACTAACCAGTAACTAGCAATAACTAACTGCAGAGTGGGATGAGAGGGTTAAATGGAAATCATGCCCTGCTACACGTTTCCATAGTTCTTACTAAACAGTAACTAGCAATAACTAACTGCAGAGTGGGATGAGAGGGTTAAATGGAAATCATGCCCTGCTACACGTTTCCATAGTTCTTACTAACCAGTAACTAGCAATAACTAACTGCAGAGTGGGATGAGAGGGTTAAATGGAAATCATGCCCTGCTACACGTTTCCATAGTTATTACTAACCAGTAACTAGCAATAACTAACTGCAGAGTGGGATGAGAGGGTTAAATGGAAATCATGCCCTGCTACACGTTTCCATAGTTATTACTAACCAGTAACTAGCAATAACTAACTGCAGAGTGGGATGAGAGGGTTAAATGGAAATCATGCCCTGCTACACGTTTCCATAGTTATTACTAACCAGTAACTAGCAATAACTAACTGCAGAGTGGGATGAGAGGGTTAAATGGAAATCATGCCCTGCTACACGTTTCCATAGTTCTTACTAACCAGTAACTAGCAATAACTAACTGCAGAGTGGGATGAGAGGGTTAAATGGAAATCATGCCCTGCTACACGTTTCCATAGTTCTTACTAACCAGTTAGCTAACTAACTGCAGAGTGGGATGAGAGGGTTAAATGGAAATCATGCCCTGTACACGTTTCCATAGCAGTAACTAGCAATAACTAACTGCAGAGTGGGATGAGAGGGTTAAATGGAAATCATGCCCTGCTACACGTTTCCATAGTTCTTACTAACCAGTAACTAGCAATAACTAACTGCAGAGTGGGATGAGAGGGTTAAATGGAAATCATGCCCTGCTACACGTTTCCATAGTTATTACTAACCAGTAACTAGCAACTAACTAACTGCAGAGTGGGATGAGAGGGTTAAATGGAAATCATGCCCTGCTACACGTTTCCATAGTTCTTACTAACCAGTAACTAGCAATAACTAACTGCAGAGTGGGATGAGAGGGTTAAATGGAAATCATGCCCTGCTACACGTTTCCATAGTTCTTACTAACCAGTAACTAGCAACAACTAACTGCAGAGTGGGATGAGAGGGTTAAATGGAAATCATGCCCTGCTACACGTTTCCATAGTTCTTACTAACCAGTAACTAGCAATAACTAACTGCAGAGTGGGATGAGAGGGTTAAATGGAAATCATGCCCTGCTACACGTTTCCATAGTTATTACTAACCAGTAATGCCCTGCTACACGTTTCCATAGTTCTTACTAGCAATAACTAACTGCAGAGTGGGGTGAGAGGGTTAAATGGAAATCATGCCCTGCTACACGTTTCCATAGTTCTTACTAACCAGTAACTAGCAATAACTAACTGCAGAGTGGGTTGAGAGGGTTAAATGGAAATCATGCCCTGCTACACGTTTCCATAGTTCTTACTAACCAGTAACTAGCAATAACTAACTGCAGAGTGGGATGAGAGGGTTAAATGGAAATCATGCCCTGCTACACGTTTCCATAGTTCTTACTAACCAGTAACTAGCAATAACTAACTGCAGAGTGGGATGAGAGGGTTAAATGGAAATCATGCCCTGCTACACGTTTCCATAGTTCTTACTAACCAGTAACTAGCAATAACTAACTGCAGAGTGGGATGAGAGGGTTAAATGGAAATCATGCCCTGCTACACGTTTCCATAGTTCTTACTAACCAGTAACTAGCAATAACTAACTGCAGAGTGGGTTGAGAGGGTTAAATGGAAATCATGCCCTGCTACACGTTTCCATAGTTATTACTAACCAGTAACTAGCAATAACTAACTGCAGAGTGGGATGAGAGGGTTAAATGGAAATCATGCCCTGCTACACGTTTCCATAGTTCTTACTAACCAGTAACTAGCAACAACTAACTGCAGAGTGGGATGAGAGGGTTAAATGGAAATCATGCCCTGCTACACGTTTCCATAGTTCTTACTAACAGTAACAGTAACTAGCAATGGAAAACTACACGTTTCCTGCAGAGTGCAGAGTGGGATGAGAGGGTTAAATGGAAATCATGCCCTGCTACACGTTTCCATAGTTCTTACTAACCAGTAACTAGCAATAACTAACTGCAGAGTGGGGTGAGAGGGTTAAATGGAAATCATGCCCTGCTACACGTTTCCATAGTTCTTACTAACCAGTAACTAGCAACAACTAACTGCAGAGTGCAGAGTGGGTTGAGAGGGTTAAATGGAAATCATGCCCTGCTACACGTTTCCATAGTTCTTACTAACCAGTAACTAGCAATAACTATCTGCAGAGTGGGTTGAGAGGGTTAAATGGAAATCATGCCCTGCTACACGTTTCCATAGTTCTTACTAACCAGTAACTAGCAATAACTAACTGCAGAGTGGGATGAGAGGGTTAAATGGAAATCATGCCCTGCTACACGTTTCCATAGTTCTTACTAACCAGTAACTAGCAATAACTAACTGCAGAGTGGGGTGAGAGGGTTAAATGGAAATCATGCCCTGCTACACGTTTCCATAGTTCTTACTAACCAGTAACTAGCAATAACTAACTGCAGAGTGGGATGAGAGGGTTAAATGGAAATCATGCCCTGCTACACGTTTCCATAGTTCTTACTAACCAGTAACTAGCAATAACTAACTGCAGAGTGGGATGAGAGGGTTAAATGGAAATCATGCCCTGCTACACGTTTCCATAGTTCTTTAACCAGTTACTAACCAGTAACTAGCAATAACTAACTGCAGAGTGGGATGAGAGGGTTAAATGGAAATCATGCCCTGCTACACGTTTCCATAGTTCTTACTAACCAGTAACTAGCAATAACTAACTGCAGAGTGGGATGAGAGGGTTAAATGGAAATCATGCCCTGCTACACGTTTCCATAGTTCTTACTAACCAGTAACTAGCAATAACTAACTGCAGAGTGGGATGAGAGGGTTAAATGGAAATCATGCCCTGCTACACGTTTCCATAGTTAACCAGTAACTTACTAACCAGTAACTAGCAATAACTAACTGCAGAGTGCAGAGTGGTGAGAGGGTTAAATGGAAATCATGCCCTGCTACACGTTTCCATAGTTCTTACTAACCAGTAACTAGCAATAACTAACTGCAGAGTGGGGTGAGAGGGTTAAATGGAAATCATGCCCTGCTACACGTTTCCATAGTTCTTACTAACCAGTAACTAGCAATAACTATCTGCAGAGTGGGGTGAGAGGGTTAAATGGAAATCATGCCCTGCTACACGTTTCCATAGTTATTACTAACCAGTAACTAGCAATAACTAACTGCAGAGTGGGATGAGAGGGTTAAATGGAAATCATGCCCTGCTACACGTTTCCATAGTTCTTACTAACCAGTAACTAGCAATAACTAACTGCAGAGTGGGATGAGAGGGTTAAATGGAAATCATGCCCTGCTACACGTTTCCATAGTTCTTACTAACCAGTAACTAGCAATAACTAACTGCAGAGTGGGATGAGAGGGTTAAATGGAAATCATGCCCTGCTACACGTTTCCATAGTTCTTACTAACCAGTAACTAGCAATAACTATCTGCAGAGTGGGTTGAGAGGGTTAAATGGAAATCATGCCCTGCTACACGTTTCCATAGTTCTTACTAACCAGTAACTAGCAATAACTAACTGCAGAGTGGGGTGAGAGGGTTAAATGGAAATCATGCCCTGCTACACGTTTCCATAGTTCTTACTAACCAGTAACTAGCAATAACTAACTGCAGAGTGGGATGAGAGGGTTAAATGGAAATCATGCCCTGCTACACGTTTCCATAGTTCTTACTAACCAGTAACTAGCAATAACTAACTGCAGAGTGGGATGAGAGGGTTAAATGGAAATCATGCCCTGCTACACGTTTCCATAGTTCTTACTAACCAGTAACTAGCAATAACTAACTGCAGAGTGGGATGAGAGGGTTAAATGGAAATCATGCCCTGCTACACGTTTCCATAGTTCTTACTAACCAGTAACTAGCAATAACTAACTGCAGAGTGGGATGAGAGGGTTAAATGGAAATCATGCCCTGCTACACGTTTCCATAGTTCTTACTAACCAGTAACTAGCAATAACTAACTGCAGAGTGGGTTGAGAGGGTTAAATGGAAATCATGCCCTGCTACACGTTTCCATAGTTCTTACTAACCAGTAACTAGCAATAACTAACTGCAGAGTGGGGTGAGAGGGTTAAATGGAAATCATGCCCTGCTACACGTTTCCATAGTTCTTACTAACCAGTAACTAGCAATAACTAACTGCAGAGTGGGATGAGAGGGTTAAATGGAAATCATGCCCTGCTACACGTTTCCATAGTTCTTACTAACCAGTAACTAGCAATAACTAACTGCAGAGTGGGATGAGAGGGTTAAATGGAAATCATGCCCTGCTACACGTTTCCATAGTTCTTACTAACCAGTAACTAGCAATAACTAACTGCAGAGTGGGATGAGAGGGTTAAATGGAAATCATGCCCTGCTACACGTTTCCATAGTTCTTACTAACCAGTAACTAGCAATAACTAACTGCAGAGTGGGATGAGAGGGTTAAATGGAAATCATGCCCTGCTACACGTTTCCATAGTTATTACTAACCAGTAACTAGCAATAACTAACTGCAGAGTGGGATGAGAGGGTTAAATGGAAATCATGCCCTGCTACACGTTTCCATAGTTCTTACTAACCAGTAACTAGCAATAACTAACTGCAGAGTGGGATGAGAGGGTTAAATGGAAATCATGCCCTGCTACACGTTTCCATAGTTCTTACTAACCAGTAACTAGCAATAACTAACTGCAGAGTGGGATGAGAGGGTTAAATGGAAATCATGCCCTGCTACACGTTTCCATAGTTCTTACTAACCAGTAACTAGCAATAACTAACTGCAGAGTGGGATGAGAGGGTTAAATGGAAATCATGCCCTGCTACACGTTTCCATAGTTCTTACTAACCAGTAACTAGCAATAACTAACTGCAGAGTGGGATGAGAGGGTTAAATGGAAATCATGCCCTGCTACACGTTTCCATAGTTCTTACTAACCAGTAACTAGCAATAACTAACTGCAGAGTGGGGATGAGAGGGTTAAATGGAAATCATGCCCTGCTACACGTTTCCATAGTTCTTACTAACCAGTAACTAGCAATAACTAACTGCAGAGTGGGTTGAGAGGGTTAAATGGAAATCATGCCCTGCTACACGTTTCCATAGTTCTTACTAACCAGTAACTAGCAATAACTAACTGCAGAGTGGGATGAGAGGGTTAAATGGAAATCATGCCCTGCTACACGTTTCCATAGTTCTTACTAACCAGTAACTAGCAATAACTAACTGCAGAGTGGGGTGAGAGGGTTAAATGGAAATCATGCCCTGCTACACGTTTCCATAGTTCTTACTAACCAGTAACTAGCAATAACTAACTGCAGAGTGGGATGAGAGGGTTAAATGGAAATCATGCCCTGCTACACGTTTCCATAGTTCTTACTAACCAGTAACTAGCAATAACTAACTGCAGAGTGGGTTGAGAGGGTTAAATGGAAATCATGCCCTGCTACACGTTTCCATAGTTCTTACTAACCAGTAACTAGCAATAACTAACTGCAGAGTGGGATGAGAGGGTTAAATGGAAATCATGCCCTGCTACACGTTTCCATAGTTCTTACTAACCAGTAACTAGCAATAACTAACTGCAGAGTGGGATGAGAGGGTTAAATGGAAATCATGCCCTGCTACACGTTTCCATAGTTCTTACTAACCAGTAACTAGCAATAACTAACTGCAGAGTGGGATGAGAGGGTTAAATGGAAATCATGCCCTGCTACACGTTTCCATAGTTCTTACTAACCAGTAACTAGCAATAACTATCTGCAGAGTGGGTTGAGAGGGTTAAATGGAAATCATGCCCTGCTACACGTTTCCATAGTTCTTACTAACCAGTAACTAGCAATAACTAACTGCAGAGTGGGATGAGAGGGTTAAATGGAAATCATGCCCTGCTACACGTTTCCATAGTTCTTACTAACCAGTAACTAGCAATAACTAACTGCAGAGTGGGATGAGAGGGTTAAATGGAAATCATGCCCTGCTACACGTTTCCATAGTTCTTACTAACCAGTAACTAGCAATAACTAACTGCAGAGTGGGATGAGAGGGTTAAATGGAAATCATGCCCTGCTACACGTTTCCATAGTTCTTACTAACCAGTAACTAGCAATAACTAACTGCAGAGTGGGTTGAGAGGGTTAAATGGAAATCATGCCCTGCTACACGTTTCCATAGTTCTTACTAACCAGTAACTAGCAATAACTAACTGCAGAGTGGGTTGAGAGGGTTAAATGGAAATCATGCCCTGCTACACGTTTCCATAGTTATTACTAACCAGTAACTAGCAATAACTAACTGCAGAGTGGGTTGAGAGGGTTAAATGGAAATCATGCCCTGCTACACGTTTCCATAGTTCTTACTAACCAGTAACTAGCAATAACTAACTGCAGAGTGGGATGAGAGGGTTAAATGGAAATCATGCCCTGCTACGTTTCCATAGCAGTAACTAGCAATAACTAACTGCAGAGTGGGATGAGAGGGTTAAATGGAAATCATGCCCTGCTACACGTTTCCATAGTTCTTACTAACCAGTAACTAGCAACAACTAACTGCAGAGTGGGGTGAGAGGGTTAAATGGAAATCATGCCCTGCTACACGTTTCCATAGTTCTTACTAACCAGTAACTAGCAATAACTAACTGCAGAGTGGGTTGAGAGGGTTAAATGGAAATCATGCCCTGCTACACGTTTCCATAGTTCTTACTAACCAGTAACTAGCAATAACTAACTGCAGAGTGGGGTGAGAGGGTTAAATGGAAATCATGCCCTGCTACACGTTTCCATAGTTCTTACTAACCAGTAACTAGCAACAACTAACTGCAGAGTGGGATGAGAGGGTTAAATGGAAATCATGCCCTGCTACACGTTTCCATAGTTATTACTAACCAGTAACTAGCAATAACTAACTGCAGAGTGGGGTGAGAGGGTTAAATGGAAATCATGCCCTGCTACACGTTTCCATAGTTCTTACTAACCAGTAACTAGCAATAACTAACTGCAGAGTGGGATGAGAGGGTTAAATGGAAATCATGCCCTGCTACACGTTTCCATAGTTCTTACTAACCAGTAACTAGCAATAACTAACTGCAGAGTGGGGTGAGAGGGTTAAATGGAAATCATGCCCTGCTACACGTTTCCATAGTTCTTACTAACCAGTAACTAGCAATAACTAACTGCAGAGTGGGATGAGAGGGTTAAATGGAAATCATGCCCTGCTACACGTTTCCATAGTTCTTACTAACCAGTAACTAGCAATAACTAACTGCAGAGTGGGATGAGAGGGTTAAATGGAAATCATGCCCTGCTACACGTTTCCATAGTTCTTACTAACCAGTAACTAGCAACAACTAACTGCAGAGTGGGATGAGAGGGTTAAATGGAAATCATGCCCTGCTACACGTTTCCATAGTTCTTACTAACCAGTAACTAGCAATAACTAACTGCAGAGTGGGTTGAGAGGGTTAAATGGAAATCATGCCCTGCTACACGTTTCCATAGTTCTTACTAACCAGTAACTAGCAATAACTATCTGCAGAGTGGGTTGAGAGGGTTAAATGGAAATCATGCCCTGCTACACGTTTCCATAGTTCTTACTAACCAGTAACTAGCAATAACTAACTGCAGAGTGGGATGAGAGGGTTAAATGGAAATCATGCCCTGCTACACGTTTCCATAGTTATTACTAACCAGTAACTAGCAACAACTAGCTGCAGAGTGGGATGAGAGGGTTAAATGGAAATCATGCCCTGCTACACGTTTCCATAGTTCTTACTAACCAGTAACTAGCAATAACTAACTGCAGAGTGGGATGAGAGGGTTAAATGGAAATCATGCCCTGCTACACGTTTCCATAGTTCTTACTAACCAGTAACTAGCAATAACTAACTGCAGAGTGGGATGAGAGGGTTAAATGGAAATCATGCCCTGCTACACGTTTCCATAGTTCTTACTAACCAGTAACTAGCAATAACTAACTGCAGAGTGGGATGAGAGGGTTAAATGGAAATCATGCCCTGCTACACGTTTCCATAGTTATTACTAACCAGTAACTAGCAATAACTAACTGCAGAGTGGGATGAGAGGGTTAAATGGAAATCATGCCCTGCTACACGTTTCCATAGTTCTTACTAACCAGTAACTAGCAATAACTAACTGCAGAGTGGGATGAGAGGGTTAAATGGAAATCATGCCCTGCTACACGTTTCCATAGTTCTTACTAACCAGTAACTAGCAATAACTAACTGCAGAGTGGGATGAGAGGGTTAAATGGAAATCATGCCCTGCTACACGTTTCCATAGTTCTTACTAACCAGTAACTAGCAATAACTAACTGCAGAGTGGGATGAGAGGGTTAAATGGAAATCATGCCCTGCTACACGTTTCCATAGTTATTACTAACCAGTAACTAGCAATAACTAACTGCAGAGTGGGATGAGAGGGTTAAATGGAAATCATGCCCTGCTACACGTTTCCATAGTTCTTACTAACCAGTAACTAGCAATAACTAACTGCAGAGTGGGATGAGAGGGTTAAATGGAAATCATGCCCTGCTACACGTTTCCATAGTTCTTACTAACCAGTAACTAGCAATAACTAACTGCAGAGTGGGATGAGAGGGTTAAATGGAAATCATGCCCTGCTACACGTTTCCATAGTTATTACTAACCAGTAACTAGCAATAACTAACTGCAGAGTGGGATGAGAGGGTTAAATGGAAATCATGCCCTGCTACACGTTTCCATAGTTCTTACTAACCAGTAACTAGCAATAACTAACTGCAGAGTGGGATGAGAGGGTTAAATGGAAATCATGCCCTGCTACACGTTTCCATAGTTATTACTAACCAGTAACTAGCAATAACTAGCTGCAGAGTGGGATGAGAGGGTTAAATGGAAATCATGCCCTGCTACACAAAATGTTATCATGGCATAAAATATTTTTTAAAAAGCCGTAAAGGAAAAAGAAAATTCTGTCATGTAACTTGAAACTGTCGCACTATTTGTAGAACTCTCGTGCGACAATTCACTCGTAACAAAATCCAACACTCATGAAAACCTAAGGTCCCACCTTTCTCACGTGTTACTTTCTTCGTCGGGGTCACCACTGTCATACTGCAGGATGCGTTACGAATCACACGCAGTCACTCCGGGTACAACAGATACTCACGCAATCTAACTCCACTCAATTATACACGGGACTCAAGGTTGCTGGTCGCCAAAATAAATTCTCGAACCATTCGAGATAATTACTCATTTATTATACCAATAGCGCAAATGCATACAAGAGCATGCGCCAGAAGAAACAGGGCCATACCAAATGCAATGTAGGCTCAATAGCCAAACAACACCAAAATCCAATCATAGTCAAAGCCTGTCATAGGTCAGGGTCAAATCCTTTAGTTACAATCAAGTCCACTTTCAATTTATCTTTAGGCCAACAATTACATAATAGTCCATTTCCACTGGACTATTATGACTCACCCTGAATCCTCCAACATCATCTTGTAGATGCACCCAAAACATCACGAAATTCTTTCAGCCACAAAAAGAAGACCAAGTGGCTAGTCACATTATTTTCTCTCTTTTCCTCTATGCCTTTAGCTCCTCTTCCAAGTTACTCACACAAAAAAAGAATAAACACAAATTCAATAAATGGTGAGCGAAATTTACATGGCGAGAATAAATTTAATCTATCTATGACTCCCGACTGGGTTGACCCTAAAATTATTAAAAGAAAAAGGAGGCCTAGCCTCTTACCATTATTTAATCCCAAACTACTGCATTCCTAAACAAAAAAATAAAGATGTGAAAGATTGTCTATCAACTGTCCTATTACAAACCTACAAACTAATTCCTAAAATCTTTCACTCACCAAAAAACCCACATCACCAGGAACAAAGAAGAAGAAGATCTTATTGGGTCAACCTCAGTACGGAAAGTGAAGTTAAAAGCTCACTGTCAAACTTCAATGATTTCTAAAAAGTGTTCACCTCCAAACAATACACGCTGGATTATCCAATGCACTCACAAGTTACAAAACCTACCAATCAAAGATATTATTGCATGGCAAGTACAAGTCACACTAAAGACATTGCCACACTGGCTATGATTCAATCTCACAAAAAGCAATTCATTCACAAATGATCCTTCTCCCATCATAATCCAAAGGGTGCTCTCGCACTCACACCTGACACCAGCTTGCTATTTTTTAATAAAAAGTCGATAGTCGAGCCATGGCACTCAAATAAAAACTTAAAAACCAAAATGTAATAGAAAAAATAACTTTATTAAAATAAAACTTTGTTCCTGTATGAATACGAATTGTCCCATATGGTCTTTTCAAGACCGAGAGGACGTAAAACATAAACCTCGGACTCAGAAATATTGTTCTAAAATGTATGCAGACTACTCAAATGTAAACTAAGGTGCCAAAGATGACATAAAATAGTGTACAGATCTAAACGATGGTCAGTACTAGAGTCCGATTTCGTGTAGGCCTACTTCTAAAAACTCGAACTGACAAAGAATACTGGGCCTACATGAGGTGCTCTACACATTGTTTTGATCTGCATCGATTGAAAAAGAAAACATGCTGAGCAAGTACTCGTCATTCACGATGCCGCCCATTTCACGGCTTATTGGGATTTTGGCCACTCAGGCCCTGTCCCGATTTTTGTAATCAGGACACCAGGTTCCCAAATGCAAGGAAAATTACGAATTAACTTGATATGTTTTCATGTTTTAGTCCGACGGTTTCACTCCGCCATTGTAACGCAACAAAACACGTGATACGAAACGACGCTCTGATTGGCTGCAACCTACAACTTGTTGCAAGTGGGGGCTCAGAAATAGGATCGTTTTCTATCGCCCTACAACCCACAACTGCAACCCTACAACCTTGCTGTAGGTGGCATGCAACTGTTGCAACCACAAAGTTGCAGGCTGCAACTAGCAAAAGTTGCAGCGTGTGCCGAAGCCTTAAATTAAATGTTTTTTGCGTTGGCCATTTTACTAAAAAAAAGAAGAAGAAAAAAGTTACAATAAAATAAAATAACATTTAAGAAAATCGGGGTGGGTGCTTTTTTTTTTAATCATCGATAGATATTAAGTAATGGTTCCCCCCCCCCCCCCACCTGCGTGCGCATCTCGACCCTTCCAACGGAAGTGTCGCCATCTTAGTCCTTATTTGTGTGTAAAGTGAAAATGTTATCTAAATGTGTAAAGAAAAACATCCAGATGTTATAAATACAGTTTAGATAAGTTTCGAATTGGAACAGCCAAATACGCAGCATCGATCTGGCATTTTTCAAAAAAAAAGTTACTGACTAAGATGGCGGTCTCCCATAATATGGCGCTCCTTGTGGCCGGATATGACGACACGTGGGTACCAGCCATATATAGTCGGGGGCCAGTAGTAGCCTGAGAGCTGTACGAGAAACGATTTCCTGTCCATTAACATGTGATTTATTTATAATGGTACCCCTTGTTGTGAAGCATTTTTGGTAAGGGGGACCCTACAGCTGTCAAGACAGTAGGCCTATGATTGGGGAAGACGGGGTTAAAAAACGCATGGGCGGGTAAGAAGCCCACCCCAATTATCTCATGAAATAAAGAAAATGTCAGTCAAATTTGCCCATGAGACGAATGCTAGACATTAACGCTCGTCTCATGGGCAAAATGAGACTGAAATTTGCTTCATTTCATGAGATAATTGGGGTGGGCTTCTTACCCGCCCATGCGCTTTTTACCCCGTCTTCCCCTAGCAATTTCCCCCTCAGATGGTAACAATCACCCTCCGAACATGCTGCGTTTTAGATTTAGAGACACAAGGTTTGTGTTTCTCGCCAGTATCAAGCTATGCGTGGCTCAATCTCAATGTTTATTTCTTTGCGAGTTCTCGACGTTTTGCAAGTTAGATCAGTTTGTAACCCCTCTATCTATTTAAAATGTTTGCAAATCGTTCACTCGCTTCGCTTCATTCGTCGACGCCATTTTTGTTGTTGTTTGCTATGGTATTTTAGCCGAGTAAGTAAGGTCAACGACTAATTATCACGACGTGCTCTCCCTTATTTTTTTTTCTGTCCAAAAATCGTCTATTTGAGACATTACAAAAAAAGATTGATGGAAATGAGGCGGATGACTATGGTGATGATGATTGGGGGGTGGTGGTGGTGGTGGTGGTGGTGGTGGTGGTGGGGGGGGGGGGGGGTTGAAGGGAGGTGGGTGTTATTGTGTTGTGTTATGATTATATGCAATGCATTCTCTAATGTGTTTTCATTTTCATAGAGATGTATGGTGATGGTATTGTAAAATCTAGATCTAAGCCAGTCTGGGGGCTTTTCAATAACAATTATTATTATTATTATTATTATTATTAGGCTATTATTATTACTACTTGTGGCACTGCAGAGCCGATGAGGTTTAACCGTGGCGTGGTCACCGCTACAGCTATCTGTATTAATAAAAAAAATCGGGACTTTACTGGTTTCGTACTGCCTCCGGCATTGCCTCCAGTATTGTTCCCACCATATTTGTATTTACAAATGTCTCATATGTGTGATTCAGACCAAGAGGACGTAAAACTCAATTTTCACCTCGCTCGGCACTGCAGGGGTTAAGTTTGGTGTAGAAATAATGACATTTTTGTAATGTTACGCCAAAATACCAATACTGTTGTCAATCACCTTTGAAAAAAACCCCAACATCATTGAAGATACGATTTCTCAATATGATTGATTATTTGCCTGGTCACTGATATTGGGATATTTATTGAGTTCAGGAAACGTCTGTTTAAAATGTCTTCAATTAAGAGTTGCTTGAAAAGAGCTCACTTTTATATCTCTCTCTCTCTCTCTCTCTCTCTCTCTCTCTCTCTCTCTCTCTCTCTCTCTCTCTCTCTCTCTCTCTCTCTCTCTCTCTCTCTCTCTCTCTCTCTCTCTCGACCCCTGTGGTAATGATAATAAAAATTTCCAGTGTTCCAGTGTTCTCTCTCTCTCTCTCTCTCTCTCTCTCTCTCTCTCTCTCTCTCTCTCTCTCTCTCTCTCTCTCTCTCTCTCTATCTCTCTCTCTCATCTCTCTCTCTCTCTCTAATCTCTGTCTCACTCTCTGTGTATCTCTCTCTCTCTAATCTCTCTCTCTCTCTCTCTCTCTCTCTCTCTCTCTCTCTCTCTCTCTCTCTCTCTCTCTCTCTCTCTCTCTCTCTCTCTCTCTCTCTCTCTCTCTCTCTCTCTCTCTCTCTCTCTCTCTCTCTTTTCTCAAAATTGTACTGTGTTCCTATTTTCCCCATCTCTTTTTTTTATCTCCATGTTACTTGAAGTTGTTGGCATTTCACTGCTGATTTATTTTATGATAATAAGTGTATTATTTAAAGATCCAGCACGTCACGCGTCAAAATCACGGCTTTAACCTGTTTTTCCTCTTATAGCTGGTAAGAAACCTTATTTTGACCAGGTGTGGCTCCCATACCAATTTCCTCATGCACGAAAACGAGACATCACTTTAAAGAGCAGCCTCGATCGTATATGAGGAAAGTCTGTATGTGGGC
>CM065689.1:17462194-17479060 GCA_017654935.2 Phymorhynchus buccinoides | reverse complement strand
CCAAACTACTGCATTCCTAAACAAAAAATAAAGATGTGAAAGATTGTCTATCAACTGTCCTATTACAAACCTACAAACTAATTCCTAAAATCTTTCACTCACCAAAAAACCCACATCACCAGGAACAAAGAAGAAGAAGATCTTATTGGGTCAACCTCAGTACGGAAAGTGAAGTTAAAAGCTCACTGTCAAACTTCAATGATTTCTAAAAAGTGTTCACCTCCAAACAATACACGCTGGATTATCCAATGCGCTCACAAGTTACAAAACCTACCAATCAAAGATATTATTGCATGGCAAGTACAAGTCACACTAAAGACATTGCCACACTGGCTATGATTCAATCTCACAAAAAGCAATTCATTCACAAATGATCCTTCTCCCATCATAATCCAAAGGGTGCTCTCGCACTCACACCTGACACCAGCTTGCTATTTTTTAATAAAAAGTCGATAGTCGAGCCATGGCACTCAAATAAAAACTTAAAAACCAAAATGTAATAGAAAAAATAACTTTATTAAAATAAAACTTTGTTCCTGTATGAATACGAATTGTCCCATATGGTCTTTTCAAGACCGAGAGGACGTAAAACATAAACCTCGGACTCAGAAATATTGTTCTAAAATGTATGCAGACTACTCAAATGTAAACTAAGGTGCCAAAGATGACATAAAATAGTGTACAGATCTAAACGATGGTCAGTACTAGAGTCCGATTTCGTGTAGGCCTACTTCTAAAAACTCGAACTGACAAAGAATACTGGGCCTACATGAGGTGCTCTACACATTGTTTTTGATCTACATCGATTGAAAAAGAAAACATGCTGAGCAAGTACTCATCATTCACGATGCCGCCCATTTCACGGCTTATTGGGATTTTGGCCACTCAGGCCCTGTCCCGATTTTTGTAATCAGGACACCAGGTTCCCAAATGCAAGGAAAATTACGAATTAACTCGATCATGTTTTCATGTTTCAGTCCGACGGTTTCACTCCGCCATTGTGACGCAAAAACCACGTGATACGAAACGACGCTCTGATTGGCTGCAACCTACAACTTGTTGCAAGCAGGGGCTCAAAAATAGGATCGTTTTCTATCGCCCTACAACCCACAACTGCAACCCTACAACCTTGTTGTAGGTGGCATGCAACTGTTGCAACCACAAAGTTGCAGGCTGCAACTAGCAAAAGTTGCAGCGTGTGCCGAAGCCTTAAATTAAATGTTTTTTGCGTTGGCCATTTTACTAAAAAAAAGAAGAAGAAAAAAGTTACAATAAAATAAAATAACATTTAAGAAAATCGGGGTGGGTGCTTTTTTTTTTAATCATCGATAGATATTAAGTAATGGTTCCCCCCCCCCCCCCACCTGCGTGCGCATCTCGACCCTTCCAACGGAAGTGTCGCCATCTTAGTCCTTATTTGTGTGTAAACAAATGTTATCTAAATGTGTAAAGAAAACATCCAGATGTTATAAATACAGTTTAGATAAGTTTCGAATTGGAACAGCCAAATACGCAGCATCGATCTGGCATTTTTCAAAAAAAGTTACTGACTAAGATGGCGGTCTCCCATAATATGGCGCTCCTTGTGGCCGGATATGACGACACGTGGGTACAAGCCATATATAGTCGGGGGCCAGTAGTAGCCTGAGAGCTGTACGAGAAACGATTTCCTGTCCATTAACATGTGATTTATTTATAATGGTACCCCTTGTTGTGAAGCATTTTTGGTAAGGGGGACCCTACAGCTGTCAAGACAGTAGGCCTATGATTGGGGAAGACGGGGTTAAAAACGCATGGGCGGGTAAGAAGCCCACCCCAATTATCTCATGAAATAAAGAAAATGTCAGTCAAATTTGCCCATGAGGCGAATGCTAGACATTAACGCTCGTCTCATGGGCAAAATGAGACTGAAATTTGCTTCATTTCATGAGATAATGGGGGTGGGCTTCTTACCCGCCCATGCGCTTTTTACCCCGTCTTCCCCTAGCAATTTCCCCCTCAGATGGTAACAATCACCCTCCGAACATGCTGCGTTTTAGATTTAGAGACACAAGGTTTGTGTTTCTCGCCAGTATCAAGCTATGCGTGGCTCAATCTCAATGTTTATTTCTTTGCGATTTCTCGACGTTTTGCAAGTTAGATCAGTTTGTAACCCCTCTATCTATTTAAAATGTTTGCAAATAGTTCACTCGCTTTGCTTCATTCGTCGACGCCATTTTTGTTGTTGTTTGCTATGGTATTTTAGCCGAGTAAGTAAGGTCAACGACTAATTATCACGACGTGCTCTCCCTTATTTTTTTTTCTGTCCAAAAATCGTCTATTTGAGACATTACAAAAAAAGATTGATGGAAATGAGGCGGATGACTATGGTGATGATGATTGGGGGGTGGTGGTGGTGGTGGTGTGGTGGTGGTGGTGGGGGGGGGGGGTTGAAGGGAGGTGGGTGTTAGTGTGTTGTGTTATGATTATATGCAATTGCATTCTCTAATGTATTCATTTTCATAGAGATGTATGGTGATGGTATTGTAAAATCTAGATCTAAGCCAGTCTGGGGGCTTTTCAATAACAATTATTATTATTATTATTATTATTATTAGGCTATTATTATTACTACTTGTGGCACTGCAGAGCCGATGAGGTTTAACCGTGGCGTGGTCACCGCTACAGCTAACTGTATTAATAAAAAAGATCGGGACTTTACTGATTTCGTACTGCCTCCGGGCATTGCCTCCAGTATTGTTCCCACCATATTTGTATTTACAAATGTCCCATCATATGAGTGATTCAGACCAAGAGGACGTAAAACTCAATTTTCACCTCGCTCGGCACTGCAGGGGTTAAGTTTGGTGTAGAAATAATGACATTTTTGTAATGTTACGCCAAAATACCAATACTGTTGTCAATCACCTTTGAAAAAAACCCCAACATCATTGAAGATACGATTTCTCAATATGATTGATTATTTGCCTGGTCACTGATATTGGGATATTTATTGAGTTCAGGAAACGTCTGTTTAAAATGTCTTCAATTAAGAGTTGCTTGAAAAGAGCTCACTTTTATAATCTCTCTCTCTCTCTCTCTCTCTCTCTCTCTCTCTCTCTCTCTCTCTCTCTCTCTCTCTCTCTCTCTCTCTCTCTCTCTCTCTCTCTCTCTCTCTCTCTCCCCTGTGGTGGTAATGATAATAAAAATTTCCAGTGTTCCAGTGTTCTCTCTCTCTCTCTCTCTCTCTCTCTCTCTCTCTCTCTCTCTCTCTCTCTCTCTCTCTCTCTCTCTCTCTCTCTCTCTCTCTCTCTCTCTCTCTCTCTCTAATCTCTGTCTCACTCTCTGTGTATCTCTCTCTCTAATCTCTCTCTCTCTCTCTCTCTCTCTCTCTCTCTCTCTCTCTCTCTCTCTCTCTCTCTCTCTCTCTCTCTCTCTCTCTCTCTCTCTCTCTCTCTCTCCTCTCTCTCTCTCTCTCTCTCTTTCTCAAAATTGTACTGTGTTCCTATTTTCCCCATCTCTTTTTTTTTATCTCCATGTTACTTGAAGTTGTTGGCATTTCACTGCTGATTTATTTTATGATAATAAGTGTATTATTTAAAGATCCAGCACGTCACGCGTCAAAATCACGGCTTTAACCTGTTTTTCCTCTTATAGCTGGTAAGAAACCTTATTTTGACCAGGTGTGGCTCCCATACCAATTTCCTCAGGCACGAAAACGAGACATCACTTTAAAGAGCAGCCTCGATCGTATTGTGAGGAAAGTCTGTATGTGGGCCACACTGACCCACCACAATTAAGTCCCTTGGACTTTTCTGGGTAACTGTGACCCACATACAAAACAAACGCCCCCATCTTCAAATTGAGGCTGCTCTTTAAAATGATGTTTTGTTTTCAATCTGGGGGCATTTGTATGGGAGTCAGACCTGGTCAAAGCAAGATTTCTTACCAGCTATAAGAGGGAAAACACGTGAAACCCGTGATTTTGACACGTTATGTGCTTTAATTAAGCTTGTTTAAGATGTAATTATTCGGCCAACTGCTGTCACGTTTCTGTATGATCTTTACGCTTGAAAAAGACGATTTTCGGGGGGGAAAAGTAGGGGAGAGCACTTCTATTAAAATGAGAGACGATTATCTCGACTTACTCAGTCCAAACTATAGCAACCATGGCAGAATGGCGTCGAAGCTTGAAACCGCAGGATGCCAGTCAGCGACTTGCAAACATTTGTCTTTTTTAGAAAAAAAAAGAATATGGGGTGGCCAGTTGCTACAAAGTGATAGAACATGCAAACAGCGACGAAATCCAAAATTTGGATAACAATAGAATGAATATAAAATCTCAGTTATAAGCTGAGCGCCATTCCCCTAGTCTGAAGGACTAAAAAAAATTGGTGCATTTGAAATGCAGAATAGTTTGCTTTTATAAAACTTGTTTGTGTCCAGTTTATAACAGATTTTATATTCATTCTATTTTTTTTATCCACATTTTGGATTTTGTCTCAGTAGTTGGCCCTCCCTAGTCATGTCTATTATCTTTTTAAATTATAATCTTAGAACATTCTTATTTTTGTCATTTGGTTTAAATGTTTTTATTTTCCAAATCAACGTGAACAACAACTATGACATAACTGAAGCAACAACAAGCACAGCTTATGGCGTGCTCAGTTCAAAACGAATTACACAGTATAAACATTGGCGGAATTTTACCTTT
This sequence comes from Phymorhynchus buccinoides, assembly GCA_017654935.2. Lineage (NCBI taxonomy): Eukaryota > Metazoa > Mollusca > Gastropoda > Neogastropoda > Raphitomidae > Phymorhynchus > Phymorhynchus buccinoides. The sequence continues at coordinate 17,474,367 of CM065689.1, read as the reverse complement.
TTAACTTATAATCTTAGAACATTCTTATTTTTGTCATTTGGTTTAAATGTTTTATTTTCCAAATCAACATGAACAACAACTATGACATAACTGAAGCAACAACAAGCAGAGCTTATGGCGTGCTCAGTTCAAAACGAATTACACAGTATAAACATTGGCGGAATTTTACCAGGAAATACAAGCAATACATTTTTGAAAAGAAAGTCACAACAAACCAAACGAACAATGGACATAGCAATAGACAAAAGAAGTAGAATCGACAAAAACAAAAACAAAATGATAAGAGAGAGAGAGAGAGAGAGAGAGAGAGAGAGAGAGAGAGAGAGAGAGAGAGTTCCATTTTACATAACATTTTTACCATTTCTTTTTAACTTAGTGCTGGTTTGCTTTTATTGTGGACTTTCAATCTGGTGCAACGAGGACAACCATTCTCTTGTAGAAAGTCTTCTTGCTCAGCTTAAACGTTCACAGCTTGAACGTTCACTGTGGACATTCTTTGCTTCTTTTTTTTTTTGGCGGTACTATAGCCGATGAGGTTTAACCGAGGCGTGGTTGCTGTTACACTTATCTGTATTGTTAAAAAGTCGGGATTTACTGGTGTTGCACTGCCTCCGGGCATTGCCTCCAGTGTCGTTCCCACCATCTTTGTATCTACAAATGTCCCATATGTGTCTGTTCCAGACCGAGAGGACGTAAAACACCATTTTTTATTGATTTGACATTCTTTGCTCAGTGAACGTTCAAGCTGTGTGCATTGTGATAACTACAAAATAATTTGGACTCTAAATGCTTTTGAATTGTAACTGAATCGTTTTCCATGGCATGCTGCTCTTGCTTGGGAAAATTCGGAATTTTCCCGGGAAAATTCCGATTTTCCCCAAGGCTGGGAAGATTCGGAATTTTCCCGGGAAAAATCAGAATTCTGATTATTCCCAGGAATATTATGAATATTCCCGGATTCCAAATTTTACCGTGACATATATATTAAAACAAGCGCGGATTCGCAATCGTTTGTGGCAGCGGTCTATTTTTACCACTCCAATCATTACATACACTGAGTTGCCTCACCTGGCTTTTCAATAATTTTAATCTGTAAACCAGAATGTTATCTCTGCACCATTTCGTAACTTTTTATATCTTTTGGAAAACATTTAAAACTATTTATCCTACTTATACTCATCAAAAGAAGCACCGCATACTCGTCGTGTCTGTTGCAGTGTCTGTATTACGTATGTTTATTATTTTCTACGCTTTAAAATGAAGATTCATGTGCTCTGTTCAGTATACAATGGGAGATTGATGTCAGTTTTGCCAGTTTATATTGTTGAGAGGCCGATTTGCAGCCAATCAACCAGCGGTTCCCATTTAGTGGCCTCTGGCTGAGGATGTCCCCCACGTTATTTCTAAAGATTTTCAAGTTTGTAGTGGGACCCAGTGCCCTGAAGGTAGCCGTACCTGTGCACAGGTCCTCCAGGATCACTGGGTACTCAAAAAAGATAGGTGGGATTGTGTTTTGTTGACGAGGGGGGGGGGGGGGGGGCGTCTTCGTTGTTGTCGAACTTTGACGAAGTCCCCACCCTCATCTGAATCTGAGTCCAATTCTGTTTCTTTGTTATTTTCTTTGTCAGGCAGATCTTTGGGGCCCCAGATCGAAATAGGCTCCTCTATCAAGGAGGGAGCCATGGGGGAGTCATTTTTGCTTTCTTGGTGGAGAGCCTTAGAGGTCATCTCCTGGACTGGACTTTTAACAATTTTGATAGTTGGAGACAGGGGGATATCATTCTCTGTCTCTTCCATTGATCCCAAATCTTCTTTATTCTTTTTGTCTTTCGGTCCTGTCATCTCAGGGCTACTTTTTTCCTCATTGGAGTGTCTTGATTTTCTTTTAGCCTTTCTTGTAGGAGTTAGATTGAAAACTTCCTTTGTTGTTTGTGGCACAAGTTCTGCCGTGAAAATCGAGTCTTCTTCTGAACTGGTGTCCAGGTAGTGGGTCATTTCTTGAAGGTTAGACATGGTCATAGACCTTACAACAATAATTAAATACAATCTCACAACTATAATGTGATTTAAACTAACTATGGGACAAGCCTAGTGTCCTTAAAAAAGACCAGGAGAGACACAAAAGTTTTCCCGTGGCCGTATTGAAGTGAAGAGAGTGTTCTACATTTTTCCTATTTTGTTTCCCGGGGGAACCAATCAAAATGTTATGGTTCCCGCGAGAACCAATCAAATGCTTGCAGGTGTTAACCTGACTGGTGTCACAGCACTACTCTAGTTATGACCAAAAATCCATTCTCGGAACACCAAAATAGAGGTCCGAGAATAAAGAAATGGCCAACACAACAATTAGTCTAATTTATAGTTTAACTTTTATATAAGAAAAATATCTGTTCCAATTATTAGTTTTATAATAATTTAAGCCAATAGAGCTCCAAAGGGCTCAATATTGCCTAGACGTTTACCAGATTAATTTAGATTTTAAAAGTTATAAAATTTTAGTCAACTAGGTGTTTTATTTGAAATCTTTTCTATTTGTTTATAGTGTTATTTCTTGATATCTTTACACTTAGTTTATTGATTGTTATTTATTTTATCAAGTCTTTACTTTCTTTTCTCAAATCTTTACTTTATATTATCAAATCTTTACATTATTTCTTTTTCTTTTGAGGAGGAAAAGGTCGATACTTTTAAGAAAGAAGTTCCTAGTTCCTAGATTTTTTATAAAGACCTACACTGAGCTATTTAAGTTGTTAGGCTTGCACACAAGCTCCTCCAACAATTTAGGAGGCTGGCAAGAACAAAACAACCCTAAAGAAGAAGGAACTACCCTACAGAGACTATACTATGTAGACCGATCCCACCGGCAAAAAGCCTATGAGTGGGGGGTTCAGACAGACCGGCAAGAACGACATGTAAGTGTGGAAAAAAAAAGATAGTGAGGAAAGATGTAAATGTAAAAAATCAGTGAAAAGCTAGCTTGCTAAGATCCTAGTCCCTAATACCTGGGAGAGCTGCTGTGCAAGGGCTCGGGTGGCCAGCGCAGTCCTCCCAGGGATACCACTTTTGTGGCACGTCCTACGACCCTAACAACTAGGCAGACGAATAAGACATCGAACTGCCAAAAAAAATGAAAAAAACAAAACCTTAGTGCCCTATTGATGCTTACGAGAGAAAGATCCAACGACGTGAAGTGGAGATCAGGAAAAGACGTCGTTGGTGGAGACAGAGGTGGAAGACAGTCGTGGTGGAGAAAATGGTCCTGAAGCCTCCTCAAAGTCCAAAGTTCGGAGCAAGCTCAACCAATGTACAGATGATCCAGCGTTGGATAGCCGCATGGAATGGTCCACTCACATGTGGAAGATCCGGGGGAGGCGGAGGTGATCACCTCTCCACCCTCAACCCAGAAACGGAAAAAAAGAAAAAAAGGAAAAGATCACACAGAAACTCAGAACAAATCACTGAAGAAAAAGTCGAAGAGATGATTTCTAAACAACTGGCAAAAATGACAGAGACAATAATGACGACAATAACCAAACACATGGACAATACACTGACAAAACAAACTCACACAATAACCTCTCAACTCGTAAACCTTAATATTCCCAAAGAAGAAAACAAATCTGTGAAAGAATCATTCATAACTCGTATTCTACGATGTCTGGCACAAGCCAGAACCTCCAACCAACCAAAGTCTTTGATCGAGGACCTGTCCTCTTTAATTACTGATTCTGAGGACCTTCCTATTGATCCTAAGAATGCTCTAAACATCATGCAACTGGCAGAGATTGCCTGTGGTGCCTCTCCAGCACCACAGGCAGCAAGACACAGATTGGGTTCGCAGAGAGCGAAACCCAAAGCTCTACCTTAACCCTCATATCTTACTAGTCAGTAAAATCCCTTTTTCTACAACTCTGCACGAAGGTTTAAATGTATTACAGTGGAACTGCCGTTCCCTAAACACTACACAAGATTACCTAATTCAGTTTCTAGCCAATTCACAAATTTCCTATCAAATACTCTGTCTGCAGTCCATTCGTTTAACATATGGAAAACTCCCTAATATTACTGGATATTACTATCCACCATCTGTTAGTAATAAAGAGGATAGGATTTTTACAGCCACTTATATTCATAAAACTCTAAATTTCACTGAAGTCCCAACCCCAGAAGAAAATATAACAGGCTTGCGCTACTCTACAATGATCCAAACTAAAGTTAATAACGAATTTATCAACATTCTAAATATCTACTATCCTAAAGGATATTCAAAAGTGCCTATCTCTAACTGGCTTTCAAATCTTTCCTCAGAGAATTCCTGGCTGATTGTTGGTGACTTTAATGCTCACCACATCAGCTGGGAACCTTTCTGTACAAAAACATACCCTGATATCTCTCTCTACAACGAAATAAATGACTCACAATTAATTCTACTAAACGATGGTTCTTCTACATACTATCCAGACGCTTCTACTCACTTCTATCCAAAAGCTATTGACCTATCCCTTGCTAGCCCAAATCTACTGATAAATCACGAATGGTACACCTATTCGGATCCTCTTCACTCTGATCACAAACCTATTTCTATACAATTGAATTTAGCAGTAAATAACACCAATTTACCACCAGAACCTAAATTTAACTTTGAAAAAGCAAATTGGCCACTATTTCAATCTTTGCTTTCTAAATACACAACTGAAGACCTTAATGATCTAAACAAAGAAGTTTATTATGATAACATCAGAAAAAAGATTCTAATAGCTGCAAACACAGCTATTCCTACAACAGTACCGCCCTCAAAACCCAACAGTAAGCCCTGGTGGAACGAGGACATTAAAAAAGCAATCAAAAACAAAAAACGTAAATATAATACTTTTGACCTACACCCTACTAAACCAAACTTTGACGACAAATTAAAAGCAGAAAAAGAATGTGACGATTTAATAAATGAAGCCAAATTAAACTACTTTAATAAGGAAGATATTATTAATTTCAAGGATCTAGGCAAGGCCTGGAAACGCCTATAGCTGGTCCAAAATAAAGGTTACAATATTAATACTCGCGTCTTAGTTGGAGATAAATTAACAGCCACTGACTCAGACACTGATGATGTCCTGGCCAACTGATTTGCCCAGGCGAGCCAAACGAAACATCTGCCTGTTTTTCAACGGGATAAACGTAAAATAAACTATCACTTTGAAAAGTCTACTGATAACTCACATACTATTAATGCTCCCTTAAAGATTACCGAGCTTGCTGCCGCCATTAATATGATTAGGAAAACTAATAAAGCAACAGGAGATGATCCTATCTCCTATACAATTATAAAGAAATTGCCCCCATCTTTTCTTAAAGTCTTGCACCATTTTTACTCCGGATGTTGGGCTGAGGGCGAAATCCCAAAAGCATGGAAGGAGGCACAGGTAGTTGGGATCCCTAAGCCTGGAAAACCAGCTAGGGACCCCGCAAGCTACCGCCCCATTTCCCTCACCCCACATCTGGGTAAAATTTACGAACGTATCGTAAAACGCAGACTTGAATTCTATTTGGAAAAAAATAACGTTCTTCCCAAATTCCAGGCAGGTTTCCGAAAACATAGATGCTGCATGGAACAAGTTATAAGACTAACCTCCTATGTCAAAAAGGCCTTTGCGAGACGCAGAAAAGTCCTCGCCACCTTCTTTGATATTAAAGGGGCGTACGACTCCGTTTGGCATGGGAGGCTTTTAGATAAAATCAGCAGTCTCGGTATTCACGGGAATATGTTTAATTTCATACAAAACTTTATAAACAACCGTTCTTTAAGAGTTAAAGTGGGGTCCTCCGTGTCAAAAATACATCAAATTGACATGGGGGTGCCCCAAGGCAGTATCATCGCTCCAACTCTTTTTAACATCATGATCCATGATTCTCTAAGCTAAATCTCAATAATTGTCAAATTTCTATGTATGCTGACGACATAGCTATCTGGTCGTCAGCATTCACGAAAAGCTCAAAAGCTCTAACAAAATACCTACAAAATCACCAAACTAACACAAGTCTCATCATTGATTACTTACAGAAAAATGGGTTCTCCTTGTCTCCAGACAAGTGTGAATTCATGTGCTTTCGCCATAATCTAATTCAAAAAAACATTAGCATTAACATTCTGGGCCAACCGAAATCAATGACAAACAAAGTTAAATTTTTAGGGGTGGTACTTACACCACGCCTTAACTGGAGCCCACACATTGACCATCTTTGCAAAAAAGCCATTAAAGGCGCCAACTTTGTCCGAATTATCTCTTCCCAGACATGGGCTAAAAACTCCAAGTTTCTTGTTCATCTAACACAAGCCCTAGTTCGCAGCCGTTTAACGTATGGAATGGAAGCATTCCATAACATCACAAATAACCTACTAAACAAATTACAAACAACAGAGCTTAAAGCTCTTAAAGCAGCCCTTAACGTTCCAAAGTTTGCAAACACTAACCTAATCTATGGAATAATAGGATGGATTCCATTAAATCACCTCATGAAACTAAATACTTCAACATTCTTAACAAGGCTATATGCAACAAATCATTTTTCAATAGAAAGCTTTAAGGAAGAATTTGAAGACCCTTTTTATAACCATCCATCCTTCCAACAACAAAAACCAACAGTTGCACAAAAAGTTTGTAACCCATTAGACTATTCCCGGGAAATGCTCTCTATGGCGGGCCTGGAAATAGATGATATTGAAACTCACCCAAAATTTCCTATCCCACACTGGGAATGGGAATCAGCACACTTTGATATCTTATTACACCAAATGTACTCCAAATCAAACCAACCAAATCTACTTTCAGTTGCTGCCAAAGAAAAAATTTCTGAAATTCAACATCACTTACTGATTTACACGGACGGTTCTAAGATCTCTGATTCACAAATAGGTTGCGCTTTTACCATTCCAACCCTCAAAATTACTAAATCCTTTCAACTAAATTCAAAAATCTCAATTTTTAGCGCAGAACTCTGGGCAATTCTTGAAGCCTGTTTTTTTTTAATTAATGAGTTCCAAAAATCATTGTTTCAGATTACAATCCTCACAGACTCCTTATCTTCAGTACAAGCATTGCAAAATAATACAAAAAACAGAAGTAAAATTATTCAGGAAATACAAAATCTTATACACCAAATAAGAATCAAAGGTATCGACTTAACCATTATGTGGATTCCATCCCATCTAGGACTCAAAGGGAACGACCTCGCTGATACGGCAGCCAAAAGGGCAGCTGAACATACTGAGGGCCAGTTTATAAATATTAAATTATCTCTGTCAGAGATCAAAAGTCACCTGAAACGTTGTGTGTACCGGAGATGGGCTGAGGAATTGGATTCCTATTTAGAGGCCCACCTCCGGTGCAGGAAATTTATTAGTGGTGGACTATTTCTGCCTGTTCCCCATAAAATTCAAGGTAGAATCATTCTACACTGACTCCATCCGATGCAAATTTAGGAACACTCCTTGTAAATGTGGAAAGATCTTTAGCCTGAATCACATCTTTGATCCCTGTAACCAGATAAAGAAAGAACTACAACCTGTTATAGACAAATGTGAACAAAATAATCTAATATACAATGAAAAAAATCTCTTATGTAAACATGATAAATTAGGTTGGTCACCAATAGTTTGGCTCGCCGGGGCAATTGGCCAGGTATCATTCAAACACCTTATATAAAAACTGAAACCACTTTTACTGGTGGGGATAGAGTCCCTCCGGTGCGCAGGCCGTATACCTGTCTGCATTCCTGCTCCCTTTCCCCCCCCCTCCCCTTTTAACTAAAATATGTGCCTGATGGGCTGAAGCGACTCTTTTGAGCCCACTATTTTTAAAAAATCCCTTCCCCTATGCAGATGGGTGTCCGGTGCGCGCAACAGGGGGGTCTTTCGTAAACCGTTGCGCCTTGCGCTCGTGCTCTCCCCCCTTTTTGGGACTGCCCATGCGGTGCCCTGTCACTGCTCGGGGCGGAGAGGAGGGGTCCCTTCCCCTCCCTCCCTCCGTTCCGAACATACAGGAGTCGTTAACCATCCCCACTCTCATTCTCAACCATCTATAAGCTTAAAAACTAATAAGCTTAAAAACTTCGTTTTATTTCTCTTAAATCTCAGACTCCATCATGACATCAGGGGCGGGAGAGTTTTTGTTGCTACCCCCCCCCCCCCCCTGGGATCAGATGGAATAAATAAAATTACTTATAGTAATGGAGGCCTCTGGCGGTATGTTCCCCCACTTATTAACAACATTATATAATACAACTGATCTTGACTAAGATTCGTCTACTTAAATAATTAATCACCAATGGTCAGGTGTTAAGACCAAGTTATACACAAAACAAATTAGATTTTAATAGTAACTTTTAAAACAAAAACGATTCTTGGTACTCATAAATTAAAGTTTTACAAAATCTTAACCTATTTTTAACATAAGAAAATCTCTAGAGATATATATTTTAATAAAACAATTTTAGACCATGCATAAAACGTCCTAACAGGACAAGCTTTTAACTATCATAGATGTGTACATGCATAGTAGCAGTGTACATAGGTTTTTGGAGAAAGAAAATAGAGTCACTGATCTTTATAACAAATTGTTTTAACACTTATAAACATTTTTTAATAAATTTACATCCTTTCACATATGTGAAAACTACACCATGTCCTGTCCTATGGGACAAGATTAAACAGGTTAAACACTTAACAAATTTAAAAACAGATAAATTACAACTTAACCAAATTTTAATAAGTCTTCCTATAAAAACAATAAATATAACTTCACCTATTAAAGGACTAAATAGTTTGTATGTAAAAGTTGTGTACATAATAATAATGTACATATTAATTTTAATATTTTTTGGTCTAAAAACCGACAGACAACAGTCTGGTTTAGACCAAATGAATTTTGCTATCTTAAAGGACCCTTTTAAAAAACAAAAACAAAACTGTTGGAGTTTGATTATTTCAAAAACCGACAGTAAATAGTTTGATCTCCAAACCTAAATAAAACCTAATTTTAAAATATAACAAATTTTATCACTACAAACTAAACTCTTAATAAGCTATTAGTTGTATTAAGTCCTAAGGGACAAAACCTAATAGGCTGAATACCTAAAAAACATAACTTAACTAAATAGTTTGTATGTAAAAGTTATGTACATAACAATAATGTACATAACATTTTTTAATAATACCTTCTAGGTTTTTAAACTGTATATATAGCTTGCATACAGGCAAATGCCTGTCAAAGATTTTAATAATAAAGCTCTTCCCGAGCACAAACACGGATTTTTATAAAATAGCTCAGTTGAGCAAAAAACGCATGAATTTTAACTGTAGCCCTGTTTTTTTTTAATCAGACCTCCTCCAATCTGCCAGACTTAAAGCAAACAGCTAAATATCTTTTACAATCAAAATATTTTATCACAAACATAAAATTTTATACTCTAAACTTGTGCGCAATTAAAAACTTCTAAAAAAAACCTCTCTTAAAAACAAATAAATTATCCTAAAAATCTACAAAAAAACACTTTTTTTCAGGATCTTTATCATTTTAAATGCCCCAAATAGTTTTTTGACTCAGAAGGCGTAAAATCTCTATTTTTCTCTCTTCTCTCTCATCAAGTTCTCAAGGGGATTCTGTGCTTGGGTCGGACCGGTACCCTTTCCCCTCCGGCCTCGGAGGTGGGTGCTTGGTGCGACCCCTGCACAGTTTCTGTGGTAGTTGTGAGCATCGTCTCTCCCTCCCTTTCTTTTCGGGAAGAGGGGGGGAGACTTTGGCTGGGTCTCTCAGGTTGGCGACAGACATTACCTCTTGCTGACCTGAGACACCTCCGGGTGGTCACCCCTATTGGTGTCGCACCCGAGGCAACGTCCCTAACCGAAGGGAATCCTTAACCTGTCTATCAAAATAACAAATTAATTAAATTTATAACTTCTACGGTAGTCGTTATGCCTAGCGCGGTAATCCCCCCTTTTTTGGATTATATAAACGACGCCTTTCCTCTGTGTGGGGTGGGGAGGAGGGGTCCCTCTCCCTCCCTCCCCCCACCCCCCACAAGAAAGAATCCGTAACTACCCTCACCACCACTACTATTACCATCATTATTATCAATAGTACTAAACTAAAAATAAAATATATGTTAGCTCGGGCTCCCATGCTATGACATCACCCATACCATATTAATAATACATAGTATAATTACTATTTACATCATGTCAACGAAGGCGGGAGGGATTTTGTGGCCACCCCCCCTTCAGGAATACATGTAATACCATAATACATACACACATCCTGCGTGGCCGTCACCGTCTGTCACCACCTAATTAAAATCTGCTTAATCCGATACGAGAATTTCCTGGCCATTCCATTGGTCCAGTCCAAAAGCGAACATGAAATATATATATATACCGTTCTTAAGTTGCCGGCTGGGGATCTCATACGCGAAGCCTCCCTCCTTTTACGCACCGGTACATTTATACCGATCTTTTAATCGATTATTTATATATAAATAAATGCACACCATATTTTCATATAAAGTATCATACAGCAATTTTATTATTAACATTTAACCTACAGATCGCTATCTTGTCTTGGCCCATTGACCTAATACTTTTAATCTTTTTAACAAAAATTAAATCTTAACTTCTTTTAATCATTATCTTTTATTTACAATATAAAACAGGTTGTCTCCCCCAATTACATGACAGGGGCTAATGGTTGTTCCCCTTTTTAATACAAATTTTAACTATAACTAAATTAGCTCAATTATGAACAATATTATAGAACATGGTGCCCTAAATATAAATGTACATAAATGTATGTTTGTGTGTATATACCCAACTCGAGTGGGATCATTTTAAACTAAATACACCCGAGTGGAGGTCCCCCTCTCGGGGAGGTGTGTCCGTCATCGGTAGTTGACGCGAGGATGTCTCGCGTATCCTCCGGCGGCGGGGGCGGCTCCCCCGGAAGGTCGTGGACCCCCGGGTCTTTGTCCTCTCTACCTTCCCTCCTCCCAAAACCCGTGAGATGACCTCCCCCTTGGTGGGGCGGGCCCGCCGTGGGTTGTTGACGCGAGGATGGCTCGCGTATACCTCCCTCGGCTGGCCCGCCCCAACTCGGTGTGTTGAGGCACTCCGGGATCCCCCTCTTCCCCCTCTTCTCCACTTTTTACGATCCCATTCGAGATTTTAACCTCCCTTCCATAGAATTAGACAATTTTGTCCCCACCCCACATCGCCGGGATAGGAGTTCTCTCCCCTGGTGTTTTAATAAATTTCATGTATATAACTTTTATTTCATGTAAATACAAAGATAAATATATATATACTGTAAATATAGACGAAATATCTGTAAATATACGTTTTAAAAAAATAAATAAGGCCAGTTTTGGTTTTTATGAATAAATATAAAGATAAAATTTTTAACACTGTAGCCCTTGGATTTTAATACAACAGGGAGGGTTGTACTCGGGTCAGACAACAAAAGAATTTTAATAAAATAATTTTATACATTTACAGTTATTTATCAGGTGTCCAATGACACCACTAACTACATTTTATAAATTTTAACTGGATATTCCCCCAAAAATTAAATCTTGCGCTTTTAGAATCCTCTCCCCATATGTTTCTATATTCTGTCTTTGTCTATGTATATGTCTCTTTTAGTTTTGTATCGTCTTCTATATCATTTTACAATTAACAAATGTCCCATATGTGCCTTCCCAGGTCGAGAGGACGTAAAACTCTAAATTTACTACTACTCTCGCGCAATACTCCTCACTAATTTGGACGTGTGCGAATCAAATAAATATATTTTTTTAACCATCAACTATAAATTTTAATCCGGGAGGAAGCATAGCTCAAAACTCACAATCACGTTAGAGGCATGGTTAACTTAAGATTTTATAACCAAATAAAAACATCACCTACAAATTTCGTAAAACTATCCTATCTTAAGATAACTATTTTAAATAATTTGAACCTAGATTTTATTTACCGGTTTCTTCTCTATTTTATAACCAAAGTCTTGAATTAATGCCCCATATTTTTCAAAGTCCAAGAGGACGTGAAACAATATTCTCATCAACTATTCATTGCGTTAGCTCACATTACTTGTGGCGGTACCATAGCCGATGAGGTTTAACCGAGGCGT
>CM065689.1:17454694-17457194 GCA_017654935.2 Phymorhynchus buccinoides | reverse complement strand
CCAAGTCTTTGCCCAGATAGCTATTTTTTCCAGGTCAGAATTTAGAATTTCACTGCGTAGAGTAGGGTTTTCAAGTGCAAGCGATATACTGGTATCATCTCCAAAGAGTTTTATAATAGATTGTAGGTTAGCTGAATTGTCATTAATATAGATAAGAAATAAAAGTGGGCCCAAGACAGAGCCTTGGGGGACACCTGCTGGTACGAATTTTATTTCAGATTTTTCATTTTTGATTACTACCCGTTGGGTGCGGTTTTTAAGGTAGTTTTGAAACCATGCTAAGAGTTTTCCCCTTATACCAACTGATTCAAGTTTCTTGAGAAGCCCATTGTGCCAAACCCGGTCAAAGGCTTTAGATATGTCAAAAAATATAGCTTGTGTTGTGATCCCACGATCATAAGAAGAACAAAAGTAGTCATATATAACAATTAGCTGGTTGATTGTGGAATCTCCAGGGATAAAACCAGATTGAGATGAAATTAGGATATTGTTGTCCCTGAGGTAGCCGAGGACATAGGGATGAATACATCTTTCAAAAATCTTACCAACGCAACTTAATAGAGAAATAGGGCGGTAGTTGTCACAGAGGTTTGTTGAACCCTACTTGTGTATTGGAGTGACGTGAGCTGTCTTCCAAAGTGCAGGGAATTTGCCTTCTAATAATGAACGGTTGAACAGCATAGAAAGTGGAAGTGAAATAACTTGAGATGATGCTTTTAAAAGGATATTGTGTATGAGATCAGGGCTTTGTTGGGATCTAGTTTTTTTTTAATTGTATGCTCAATTTCTAGTCTAGAAAGTTGGATGTTGGGGAGTGAACAGTCTAAGTATGGTATATCTGGAGGCGTGTCATCACAGTTTTCGAGAGTGGACTGTTTAATAAAGAAGTCATTAAAAATATTGGCTTTTTCACTATCAGTATAATATAGAGTACCATCGTGAGAAACTGGAGGGATATTGCCTGAATCTACTCCTTTTTTGTCTAAAAAGGATTTAACTAGTTTCCACCATTGTTTGGTACCAAACCGTGCAGAGTCGGGGGCTTTTATGTCAAGTTCATCTAGGTATTCCAGTTTCCTTTCTCGAATTTTGTCAGTTGTGTAGTTTCTAAACTGGCGGTACCAAGCGAGACTCTCCTCAATTTGCTTTTGTATATCTTTGTTATTTTGTGTTTGTGATTGGTCGTTAGTGTTGTTACTTTTTTTTAATGACTGTTTGTACCGCCAGTGTAGAGTGTTACGTTTATTAATCAGTGAAAAAATTTCTTTGGTTATCCATGGGGCATCCTTGGTGCGGATTGTAACTGATTTGGTTGGTACACATTTTTTAGCGCATTCATTGAACAGCTTAGTGAAGGTTTCAACGGCTTCGTTTATGTCACCATTGATTAAGGTTTGCGTCCAGTCTATTTCAAACAGTAAGGTACAAAATTTAACGGAGTCTAGTTTCTTATAATCATATATAACTCTCTTAAATGAATTATTTTTAATAACAGGATTTTTCAAGGTGGCACAGGGCACACAATGGTCACTACATATTTCTGGTAAAACTTCTGTTTTCATAATAAGGTTTGGGCTTTGAGTTAGGATTAAGTCTAGGCATGTACTGTTTCGCTCTGTTATTCGTGTGGGTTCTTTAACTAGTTGGTGGAGTTGGAAGGTGTTAAGTATTTAAAGTAAGTGGGGGGACGGGTTGAAAAAATCTGAATTGAAGTCGCCAAGTACAATAAATTTGGTAGCAGTACTGTTAGCTTTGCGTATACTTTCACTAATATTTTTCCAGTATTGGACGAAAAAAAGAAATTACCAGTGCTAACAACAAATGCATCACCACTAGAAAAGATGTAAAATAAAATTAAAAAACCTTGCCAGCTTTCTCAATACTCTTGGGTTTGAACTACTCAGTAACGATTTAAATTTGTGGACATTTGGGTGGTGATTATAATACTTTGAAAACAATTCTTTTCTTTTTTCTTTTACTGGTCCGTATGGGCATTGCAATACGCAATGGAATTCGTCGCCAATTTCGTCTCTATTACAAAATAAACAATTCCGCTCATTTCTAGCAACATTAAAAAACCGCTGCTTTTGAACCGGTAGTTTATTGTTGGTTGTTCTAAACTTCAACATAGATTGTCTTAAATTTTTAGGAAGCAGTAATAGGTAATTTTCCAATAAATGATTTTCTTTATATAAACGGTAGTTATAACAAATATAGCGGCAGACATTTCCGTCACCAGCAATGCCAGGCACTTGCGACACCCCGTAGCATAATTGTCATTCACCGTAGGTGATCGGACTTTGCCATCGTCTGGTTTGTATTTTTGTTTTTTTGTTTTTGTCCGTCACCTCTACGGTGACCGAACTCTGTGGTCGTCTGGTTTGTATTTGTCCGTCACCATAGGTGATCGGATTTTACATGGGCTGGTTTGTATTTTTTTTTTTTTTTGTTTTGTTTGTTTGTTTGTTTGGTTTTCTGTCTGTCCCAAGGATATCTCCGG
>CM065689.1:17406848-17454194 GCA_017654935.2 Phymorhynchus buccinoides | reverse complement strand
AATCAAAATGGACAATGCAATGTTAACCTTATTCATAACAGCACTGCATGACACTGATATCAGAGTGAAAACACTTGTCTAACATTATCCACATAAGCCTACATTCATTCCTATTACAACTTTCTGTACAGAAGCAGGCCTTATTATGTTAGTAACGTGGAGTCAGGTAAATGACACTAAGAAGAAAAATAGAGTGCATCATACCAATGACCAATATCATCTGCAGATGTCGTCACCTCTGAAGATGGAATGTGGCTGTCTTATTTACACTTTTGCCGCCAGCCATTCTTCAGCCAGAAAATTTATGTCAAACCTGGATAAAGAAAAAAGCTGGTGTTTGTAACACTATGATGATGATGATCAAATGAGGCCTGTGCTTATCTCCCCAAATGAACAACATAAGGTCATTGGATAACAGATCCCAATTTCAAGCCTTTAACATGGGTTAAGGGAGTGAGGTGCAGAAATGCGACAATGGCAATGAAGGGGTTTTAACAGACGTAAACACCACCGTCTCACTTTTCTATTCAAAGTCATAAATGGACACTTTCCAGCAATAAAGTGAGACGATTACATCACTCATGCCCCAAACAAGAGGCCTGTAAGACCAACAATCAGAAGACACTTTAGATCACAGAACAAACAAACGGTCGGTCCCAGAACATCATCACACAGTTCGCAAGAAATAACAGCCGCTGCTTTAACATCAAGTTCAGCAACTCAGACGCCTACAAGAACAGCTTCTTCCCTCCAACTGTACGTGGTTGGAACAGCCACTGCTTTAACATCAAGTTCAGCAACACAGATGCCTACAAGAACAGCTTCTTCCCTCCAACTGTACGTGGTTGGAACAGCCACTGCTTTAACATCAAGTTCAGCAACACAGATGCCTACAAGAACAGCTTCTTCCCTCAAACTGTACGTGGTTGGAACAGCCGCTGCTTTAACATCAAGTTCAGCAACACAGACGCCTACAAGAACAGCTTCTTTCCTCGAACTGTACATGGTTGGAACAGCCTCAGCGAAGAAATAGTGGCTGCTGAGACACTCGAGGCATTCAAACACCGCCTCTCGTCTCCATCAACATATCATCAGAAAAATGTTTTTCCTCTACTTTATTTTTTATGGTATTCTTCTTATTTATTAATTGTGCTCTCCCCAAAGTTCTTCCATTGGTGATTAACGACCATAATTGGTTTTCTGCCAACGTAATGGATGCAGATGCAAAACAGCTGCATTAATTTTGTTTAAATATGGCACATACAAAACCTCATTTCTGGCAAACATAGAGTTCTCGTCAAGAAATAAAGAAAGTAGAGGTCAGTAAGGGTGGTTGTCAACACAACCGGTGCGACTGTTGGACAAGCACCTTTATCACAATTATAACTGATGGTGATGATCTATAATTCCTGCATTTCAGAATTTCACATTGTTTCAGTACCATGGTTCAGTACTCACTGATGATATAATAACTGTATTTCAGATTTTCACATAATTTTCAGTTACTATTAAATGATAACGATTATATAATAGCAGTAATTTGGTTCAGTAATCACTGATGGTATAATAACTGTATTTCAGATTTTCACATAATTTTCACTTATTATTAAATGATAACGATTATATAATAGCAGTAATTTAGAATGTCCTATGTGTTTTGGTATTGGTTCAACACTTGGTATTTCAGCCTTTCTGCACAGTTTTCCTGTGTGAGGGCTGTCCTGATTACGCTTCACACCCAACAGGACGATGACAGGCAGCTCACTCCATGCACTGAGTGTGATGATGATGTTCACTCCATGCACTGAGTGTGATGATGATGTTCACCCCATGCACTGAGTGTGATGATGATGTTCACCCCATGCACTGAGTGTGATGATGATGTTCACTCCATGCACTGAGTGTGATGATGATGTTCACTCCATGCACTGAGTGTGATGATGATGTTCACTCCATGCACTGAGTGTGATGATGATGTTCACTCCATGCACTGAGTGTGATGATGATGTTCACTCCATGCACTGAGTGTGATGATGATGTTCACTCCATGCACTGAGTGTGATGATGATGTTCACTCCATGCACTGAGTGTGATGATGATGTTCACTCCATGCACTGAGTGTGATGATGATGTTCACTCCATGCACTGAGTGTGATGATGATGTTCACTCCATGCACTGAGTGTGATGATGATGTTCACTCCATGCACTGAGTGTGATGATGATGTTCACTCCATGCACTGAGTGTGATGATGATGTTCACTCCATGCACTGAGTGTGATGATGATGTTCACTCCATGCACTGAGTGTGATGATGATGTTCACTCCATGCACTGAGTGTGATGATGATGTTCACTCCATGCACTGAGTGTGATGATGATGTTCACTCCATGCACTGAGTGTGATGATGATGTTCACTCCATGCACTGAGTGTGATGATGATGTTCACTCCATGCACTGAGTGTGATGATGATGTTCACTCCATGCACTGAGTGTGATGATGATGTTCACTCCATGCACTGAGTGTGATGATGATGTTCACTCCATGCACTGAGTGTGATGATGATGTTCACTCCATGCACTGAGTGTGATGATGATGTTCACTCCATGCACTGAGTGTGATGATGATGTTCACTCCATGCACTGAGTGTGATGATGATGTTCACTCCATGCACTGAGTGTGATGATGATGTTCACTCCATGCACTGAGTGTGATGATGATGTTCACTCCATGCACTGAGTGTGATGATGATGTTCACTCCATGCACTGAGTGTGATGATGATGTTCACTCCATGCACTGAGTGTGATGATGATGTTCACTCCATGCACTGAGTGTGATGATGATGTTCACTCCATGCACTGAGTGTGATGATGATGTTCACTCCATGCACTGAGTGTGATGATGATGTTCACTCCATGCACTGAGTGTGATGATGATGTTCACTCCATGCACTGAGTGTGATGATGATGTTCACTCCATGCACTGAGTGTGATGATGATGTTCACTCCATGCACTGAGTGTGATGATGATGTTCACTCCATGCACTGAGTGTGATGATGATGTTCACTCCATGCACTGAGTGTGATGATGATGCCATGCACTGAGTGTGATGATGATGTTCACTCCATGCACTGAGTGTGATGATGATGTTCACTCCATGCACTGAGTGTGATGATGATGTTCACTCCATGCACTGAGTGTGATGATGATGTTCACTCCATGCACTGAGTGTGATGATGATGTTCACTCCATGCACTGAGTGTGATGATGATGTTCACTCCATGCACTGAGTGTGATGATGATGTTCACTCCATGCACTGAGTGTGATGATGATGTTCACTCCATGCACTGAGTGTGATGATGATGTTCACTCCATGCACTGAGTGTGATGATGATGTTCACTCCATGCACTGAGTGTGATGATGATGTTCACTCCATGCACTGAGTGTGATGATGATGTTCACTCCATGCACTGAGTGTGATGATGATGTTCACTCCATGCACTGAGTGTGATGATGATGTTCACTCCATGCACTGAGTGTGATGATGATGTTCACTCCATGCACTGAGTGTGATGATGATGTTCACTCCATGCACTGAGTGTGATGATGATGTTCACTCCATGCACTGAGTGTGATGATGATGTTCACTCCATGCACTGAGTGTGATGATGATGTTCACTCCATGCACTGAGTGTGATGATGATGTTCACTCCATGCACTGAGTGTGATGATGATGTTCACTCCATGCACTGAGTGTGATGATGATGTTCACTCCATGCACTGAGTGTGATGATGATGTTCACTCCATGCACTGAGTGTGATGATGATGTTCACTCCATGCACTGAGTGTGATGATGATGTTCACTCCATGCACTGAGTGTGATGATGATGTTCACTCCATGCACTGAGTGTGATGATGATGTTCACTCCATGCACTGAGTGTGATGATGATGTTCACTCCATGCACTGAGTGTGATGATGATGTTCACTCCATGCACTGAGTGTGATGATGATGTTCACTCCATGCACTGAGTGTGATGATGATGTTCACTCCATGCACTGAGTGTGATGATGATGTTCACTCCATGCACTGAGTGTGATGATGATGTTCACTCCATGCACTGAGTGTGATGATGATGTTCACTCCATGCACTGAGTGTGATGATGATGTTCACTCCATGCACTGAGTGTGATGATGATGTTCACTCCATGCACTGAGTGTGATGATGATGTTCACTCCATGCACTGAGTGTGATGATGATGTTCACTCCATGCACTGAGTGTGATGATGATGTTCACTCCATGCACTGAGTGTGATGATGATGTTCACTCCATGCACTGAGTGTGATGATGATGTTCACTCCATGCACTGAGTGTGATGATGATGTTCACTCCATGCACTGAGTGTGATGATGATGTTCACTCCATGCACTGAGTGTGATGATGATGTTCACTCCATGCACTGAGTGTGATGATGATGTTCACTCCATGCACTGAGTGTGATGATGATGTTCACTCCATGCACTGAGTGTGATGATGATGTTCACTCCATGCACTGAGTGTGATGATGATGTTCACTCCATGCACTGAGTGTGATGATGATGTTCACTCCATGCACTGAGTGTGATGATGATGTTCACTCCATGCACTGAGTGTGATGATGATGTTCACTCCATGCACTGAGTGTGATGATGATGTTCACTCCATGCACTGAGTGTGATGATGATGTTCACTCCATGCACTGAGTGTGATGATGATGTTCACTCCATGCACTGAGTGTGATGATGATGTTCACTCCATGCACTGAGTGTGATGATGATGTTCACTCCATGCACTGAGTGTGATGATGATGTTCACTCCATGCACTGAGTGTGATGATGATGTTCACTCCATGCACTGAGTGTGATGATGATGTTCACTCCATGCACTGAGTGTGATGATGATGTTCACTCCATGCACTGAGTGTGATGATGATGTTCACTCCATGCACTGAGTGTGATGATGATGTTCACTCCATGCACTGAGTGTGATGATGATGTTCACTCCATGCACTGAGTGTGATGATGATGTTCACTCCATGCACTGAGTGTGATGATGATGTTCACTCCATGCACTGAGTGTGATGATGATGTTCACTCCATGCACTGAGTGTGATGATGATGTTCACTCCATGCACTGAGTGTGATGATGATGTTCACTCCATGCACTGAGTGTGATGATGATGTTCACTCCATGCACTGAGTGTGATGATGATGTTCACTCCATGCACTGAGTGTGATGATGATGTTCACTCCATGCACTGAGTGTGATGATGATGTTCACTCCATGCACTGAGTGTGATGATGATGTTCACTCCATGCACTGAGTGTGATGATGATGTTCACTCCATGCACTGAGTGTGATGATGATGTTCACTCCATGCACTGAGTGTGATGATGATGTTCACTCCATGCACTGAGTGTGATGATGATGTTCACTCCATGCACTGAGTGTGATGATGATGTTCACTCCATGCACTGAGTGTGATGATGATGTTCACTCCATGCACTGAGTGTGATGATGATGTTCACTCCATGCACTGAGTGTGATGATGATGTTCACTCCATGCACTGAGTGTGATGATGATGTTCACTCCATGCACTGAGTGTGATGATGATGTTCACTCCATGCACTGAGTGTGATGATGATGTTCACTCCATGCACTGAGTGTGATGATGATGTTCACTCCATGCACTGAGTGTGATGATGATGTTCACTCCATGCACTGAGTGTGATGATGATGTTCACTCCATGCACTGAGTGTGATGATGATGTTCACTCCATGCACTGAGTGTGATGATGATGTTCACTCCATGCACTGAGTGTGTGATGATGATGTTCACTCCATGCACTGAGTGTGATGATGATGTTCACTCCATGCACTGAGTGTGATGATGATGTTCACTCCATGCACTGAGTGTGATGATGATGTTCACTCCATGCACTGAGTGTGATGATGATGTTCACTCCATGCACTGAGTGTGATGATGATGTTCACTCCATGCACTGAGTGTGATGATGATGCTCACTCCATGCACTGAGTGTGATGATGATGGTCACTCCATGCACTGAGTGTGATGATGATGTTCACCCCAAGCGCTGAACTGGGAGTGTTGTCACCTATAACAATTAACAGTTCACACACACACACACACACACACTCACACACACACACACACACACACACACACACACACACACACACACACACACACACACACACACACACACACACACACACACACACACACACAATCAGCAATGCTGGAAACAATCCAGAACTTATATAACATACACATTTTTAAAAAGTTATAATGCACATGGAATAATTTGTCATCATTTTAAAAAAAAAATCATGCTCTTCAAAGTTATCTTTCAAACAAAATTTTAAAAAGTATATGATTGATAAATTGTAAAGAATTATGTGATGGAATTTTTTACATACATACATGTACATACTCTGGTGTTTAAATGACAACTCTCTCTCTCTCTCTCTCTCTCTCTCTCTCTCTCTTACATCTACTTTTATCTGTTTGTCTATCTGTCTCTTTGTCTCAGTCATTATTTTGTTTTCCAACTCCCTCTTCTAATCTCCCTTTACCACTATGATTATATTTGTCCATAGTTTGTATATAATTACTGTATTCAGCTTGTGTGAAAAATATGTATTTTTTATATTTATCCATTTATTACCCGGCCAGAGGCCGACGTATTGCGATCGGTTTGTGTGTCTGTCTGTGTGGCTGGCAGAGAGGTAGACAGCTTGAAAAGGAAGCTTCCTTTCGTTAATCAACACCGTGCTGACCTTGACCTTGAAGTTTGACCTTGAAAACCGAAATTTCCTTCTTTGGGCTATGTAATTTCCCCCCAGCTTTATCTCGTGAACTAGTGAACAGAATCGCTTCAAATTTTGTGTGGTGGTGTACCTGATGGTGCAAGGAAGTTTGTATAAAAGTTCAGCTGTATCTCGTGAACTACTGAACAGAATCGCTTCAAATTTTGTGTGGTGGTGTACCTGATGGTGCAAGGAAGTTTGTATAAAAGTTCAGCTGTATCTCGTGAACTACTGAACAGAATCGCTTCAAATTTTGGGCTATGTATTTTAATGCGTTCTGTAAGGGTGGAAAGTGGTGTGTTTATTGGGGGGGGGGGGGGAGAGGACATGGTGCAAGGAAGTTTGCATAAAAGTTCAGCTGTATCTTGTGAACTACTGAACAGAATCACTTCAAATTTTGGGCTATGTATTTTATGCGTTCTGTAAGGGTGGAAAGTGGTGTGTTTATGGGGGGGGGGGGGGGGGGGGACAGGACATAACTCTGGCTGACTGTCATCTACTATCTTTCTGCCTTGCTGATCCATTCTCCTGCCTTTTCCCTTTGCTGACTGTCATCTCTACTATCTTTGCCGGGTTTGCATTGTCACAATGCGTTGCTGCCGCTCAGCGATGCCCTTGTTTATTCTTTGCGATATGATTTTGTTCTCCAGTTTTGTTTTTCGTCTTATTTGCTTCATTTGTATTGCTTGTTAATTCATGACGACAGGATGAAAAAAGCTTTGTTTAGCTTATTCCTTCCCTTTGTGGGGACACCGGGGGTCATTTACATCTTTCAAATAGTTCCATTCTCCTGCCTTTTCCCTTTGCTGTAACTGTCCTCTACTACAAATAGTTCCCCCACCTTTTTCCCTTTGCTGACTGTCATCTCTACTATCTTTCTGCTTGTATCCATTCTCCTGCCTTTTCCTTTCTACTGTCATCTACTATCTTTCTGCCTTGCTGATCCATTCTCTGCCTTTTCCCTTTGCTGACTGTCATCTCTACTGTCTTTCTGCCTTGCTGATCCATTCTCCTGCCTTTTCCCTTTGCTGACTGTCATCTCTACTATCTTTCTGCCTTGCTGATCCATTCTCCTGCCTTTTCCCTTTGCTGACTGTCATCTCTACTTTCTTTCTGCCTTGCTGCCTTGCTGTCATCCATTCTCCTGCCTTTTCCCTTTGCTGACTGTCATCTCTACTATCTTTCTGCCTTGCTGATCCATTCTCCTGCCTTTTCCCTTTGCTGACTGTCATCTCTACTGTCTTTCTGCCTTGCTGATCCATTCTCCTGCCTTTTCCCTTTGCTGACTGTCATCTCTACTATGACTGTCATCTCTGTACTATCTTTCTGCCTTGCTGATCCATTCTCCTGCCTTTTCTCCTTTGCCTTTTCCCTTTGCTGACTGTCATTCTCCTGCCTTTTCCCTCTACTATCTTTCTGCCTTGCTGATCCATTCTCCTGCCTTTTCCCTTTGCTGACTGTCATCTCTACTATCTTTCTGCCTTGCTGATCCATTCTCCTGCCTTTTCCCTTTGCTGACTGTCATCTCTACTATCTTTCTGCCTTGCTGATCCATTCTCCTGCCTTTTCCCTTTGCTGACTGTCATCTCTACTATCTTTCTGCCTTGCTGATCCATTCTCCTGCCTTTTCCCTTTGCTGACTGTCATCTCTACTATCTTTCTGCCTTGCTGATCCATTCTCCTGCCTTTTTTCCCTTTGCTCCTCTACTCTGATCCATTCTCCTGCCTTTTCCCTTTGCTGACTGTCATCTCCTATCTTTCTGCCTTTGCCTTTTCCCTTTTTGACTGTCATCTCTACTATCTTTCTGCCTTGCTGATCCATTCTCCTGCCTTTTCCCTTTGCTGACTGTCATCTCTACTATCTTTCTGCCTTGCTGATCCATTCTCCTGCCTTTTCCCTTTGCTTTGACTGTCATCTCTACTATCTTTCTGCCTTGCTGATCCATTCTCCTGCCTTTTCCCTTTGCTGACTGTCATCTCTACTATCTTTCTGCCTTGCTGATCCATTCTCCTGCCTTTTCCCTTTGCTGACTGTCATCTCTACTATCTTTCTGCCTTGCTGATCCATTCTCCTGCCTTTTCCCTTTGCTGACTGTCATCTCTACTATCTTTCTGCCTTGCTGATCCATTCTCCTGCCTTTTCCCTTTGCTGACTGTCATCTCTACTATCTTTCTGCCTTGCTGATCCATTCTCCTGCCTTTTCCCTTTGCTGACTGTCATCTCTACTATCTTTCTGCCTTGCTGATCCATTCTCCTGCCTTTTCCCTTTGCTGACTGTCATCTCTATTATCTTTCTGCTTTGCTGGTCCATTCTCCTGTATTTTTTCTAACAATTCTTATAAATATTTTCTGCAGCTGACGACGGACATGCTGGGCCCATTATTTTTAGGCACATTAAATGGCAGCATGACGCTTCTGTGCTCATAATAGACAGGAAACTGTCAGAGCGATCGACGAAGAAAACGAAGAAGAAGAAGCTTTTTCCTTTATCGTCAATAAAAATCATTTTGACTTGACTTGACTAAGTTACAATGGTCGCGCTAACGCATGTTTCTTGGATATTTGACACGTTTAAAAAAATCGCTGACGCATTTTTATGGCGTTTACCTGTAGCCCGTACGCAAAATGATGTCCGCTCAAAATCGCATCTGAGTCTAGATGGTGAATAAGACTTTAGAAGTCCTACGGTCCCTAAACTGAAAGCAGTAGCAGCTAGTCTATCAAGAACACTGAATAAACTAGACAGTTAAACTGAAAGCAGTAGCAGCTAGTCTATCAAGAACACTGAATAAACTAGACAGTTAAACTGAAAGCAGTAGCAGCTAGTCTATCAAGAACACTGAATAAACTAGACAGTTAAACTGAAAGCAGTAGCAGCTAGTCTATCAAGAACACTGAATAAACTAGACAGTTAAACTGAAAGCAGTAGCAGCTAGTCTATCAAGAACACTTCCAGTGTTCCGCTTGCCACACCTTAATAACTAGTGCACTGTCAACGATAAAATGTGACAGGATTGTTCCTCGTGTGCCAGTGATGATGCATGTTATTCTATTTTATCTAATATAAAAAATATCAACAAATTGTTAAATAAAACTTCATAGTGGCTGTGCTAGCAAAACATGAACAGGTGACACACCAAAAACTGAAAGTTAATATACTTACAACACGAGGCAAAGCAATAAATCGATAATGTTTTCTTTTTAAAAAAACCAACTCCCGAATCTGACTTTAATTTAACAACTCAATTTCGAGAAAAATAATCACACAATGCTGAAAGAAAGAAAAGCCCTAAGATAAAACAGACAACTTACCTTTTTCCAGTAGGCATACAAGTCCACCATGAAGTGACAGGGGTGGGGCAGGTGGGGCTCTACCTCTCCCAGGTGCTGACCATTTCCATAGAGATGGAGAGTTCTGTCCCTGTCCAGCATCAGACCCACACTGCTTCCTTCCTTCAGATCACACAGGCTGTCTCCTATGTTGTTGCCTCTCTGTCAACACAGTGTGTTTTCTTAGCATAGCAACCTGCTAGCAACCTGATACAGAATGAAGAGAAGAAACTGTATCATGTATGTTATGAGCGTTTCTTTGTTACCTGTGAAGTTTTGCCATGATACACATATTGGATAAAACTACAGTCATTAGTGTAGACAGTCTTGTATATGTGGATATAAGACAAGCCCAAATAGTAATTCAGAACAAAATATAGCAATATTACAGACAACTGACCAAGATAATGTTAAAACAAGTATATATTGTATAGAATGTTGACCCGCCTAAAATGTAGAATGTGTACATTCTATGGGAGTTTTGTAGAAAGTTGACGTCGGTACACTTTCTATGGGTTTTGTTGTAGAATGTATAATTTTTCACGGGAAAATTTGGAATCCGGGAAAATTCGGAAACTTCCCAGCCTTGGGAAAAATCTGAATTTTTCCAGGAAGATTCTGAATTTTCCCAAGCAAGTAGCTGCATGCCATAGAACACGATTCAGTTGCAATTCAAAAGCATTTAGAGTCCAAATTATTTTGTAGTGATCACAATGCACTTAACACAAATACATTAGGAACTCGTGCACAAACATACCTAATTATCAATGATGGATTTGTACCTAATAATGTTGAATATTCCACATCAAACATAATTATAGCTAAGAAAGAGATGTTTTATTGGTAAATTACTGTATGAAATATAAATAGGGTATCAAACATATCAGATTTTTGCGATGCATTTCCATGACAAGTTCTTTGCAGGTGTTCCATAAACTTTTGTGAAGGCGTGTGAGTGTTTAATTTGATAACAAAAAGGACATGACTTGAAAATCGTGCGAGGGCACATCTCTTCATATACCTCGCTGCCTGTAGGTGTCTGTCTCACCGGTTCATCTGTATGAATATGAGTCACAATGTCGTGTTGCTTTGCTTCACACTACGAGACAATGAAAACATCTCTCTCTCTCTCTCTCTATCAGGTCTGGGTGTAAAAAAGTATGCATACTTATCTCATTACCCTGTATAAAAAACATTGTCTCTTTCATTCGTTCTCTCTTAGTTATAGGTCGGGGGGGCTGTTGACTGAAAAACTGACGATTTTTGATTTGTACATCCATCTGCTGGTTTTCCTGGGTTAGTGTCAGTGCTCGATACCCCTTCTCCCCAAACAATATCTCATTTTGAAACGAACCTGTGTTTAGTCCATAAAATGTATTATGTCTTATGCTCTCTCTCTCTCTCTGTGTCTCTCTCTCTCTCTTGTATTAGTTATAGGTCGAGAGCGTGCATGTGTGTGTGTGCACATGCATGAGTGCGTGCATGTGTAAGTGTGTGCTCTTGTGTGCACATGCGTAAGTGCGTATGGTTGGGTGTAAGCTTATATTTATAACATGTGTTATGATTTATGTTTTATAGTGTTTGGATTTTGTTATATTTGACTGTTACAGTCAAACCCGGTTATAAGAAAATCGAAGGGAAATAATTTTTTTGTTTTCATATATCCGGGTTTTCTTATATCCGATACTCGGATATAAGAAAACATTTTGAATTTGTTTTCTTATAACCGATTTGAATGGGAAAAAATGGAAAAAAATAAAAGAGAACAAAAATAAAATAAAAGACAAACAGAAACATAAAACGAAGAGAAAATGCTTTTACCTAATTTGGTGCATGAAAAAAAGGGGGAAAATGCAAAACAAAGGAGGAAAAAAAGAAAGAACGGAACAGAAAATTAAAAACAAAAATGAAGGCAGACGTGGTGTGAGTTGCATGATGAGCGAGCAAGATAGCGGAGACCAGATGAATGAGTGGGTGTGGTGTGAGAGTAAAATATTTGTTTAAATGTAAATTTCTGTTTCTTGTTTTTATTTAATATTCTAATTTGGATGTATAACTCATTTTACACAGTGGAAGACAATTTTGTATTTGCGTTTGTACAATGCCAATGGACTAGAAAGAAACTTGCGACCTATGACTCATGTTTTACATCATAAAATCAAAATACAGCAAAACTCGGTTATAAGAAAATCGAAGGGAGATAATTTTTTGCTTATTACCATATTCAAGTTTTCTTATATCCGAAACAAAATGAAGAGAACATCCTTTTTCCTAATTTGATGCATTTCTTACATCATAAAATCAAAATCGTCTACTAAGAAGAAGATTTAAAGGTGCCTACAACCACTCAAACTTAAACAAGCTTTTTTTTTCCTTTTCACTGTTATCAAATACGTACCCCTTCACCTTTCTTGTACTGAACTATTACCATTTACTGTCCACCCATGCAGCTTTTTATCAATCGTTTGCTTTTGTTTATGTGGATTTTCGTCCACATATTCAGTTATTTGTATTTATCTTCTTAAAGAAATGGATTGCCTTTTCCTCTCTGCCATTGCTGATGAAAATAAAAGGATGGACAGTCTCTCTTCCACCAACACAAAAGTACAGGCACTCATATTTTTTTAATTCTGCTCAACATTTATTTTGCACAGAACACTGAAGGAAAGAATAGAATAAAGGAACAAAAACAACTCAATTAGTCTTGCAATCAGGTGCCTGTACTGTTTAGACTGTCTGTGACGCAACTGGTATGAGGTCAATGTTCCCTTTTTAGAACGACTTCAATTTTCCCGGAACATCCTTTCAGTTCAGGTCCAACTCACTTTTAAAGGCGCACTGACCCAACACAATTAAGTTCCTTGTTTTTTCTGGGTAGCTGTGACCCACATACAAATTCCCCCAACTTAAATTGAGGCTGCTCTTTAAAATGTTTCGTTTTCAATTTGGGGGCATTTGTATGGGAGTCAAACCTGGTCAAAACAAGATTTTGTACCAGCTATAAGAGGGAAAACATGTGGAACCCGTGATTTTGACATGTGATCTGGTGGGTCTTTTAAGAAAATGTTGTCAATGATAATTCGCTTATAAGAAAATAGAGCTCGCTTAAAACAAAACAAAAACGAACTGCAAACCAACTCTCTTGTATGACGTACTTTTCTTATGTCCAAGTTTCCATTGCGGATGGGAGAAGGAATTTGCTTGCTAATAACCGACTTTTCTTATAAGCGAGTTTCTTATATCCGAGTTTTGATCATAGATAAGAAAAAAGAAGTTCGGCAGTGAAATTTTGTTGCTTCATTTTCTTATAAGCGAGTTTCTTATAAGCGGATTCGGCTGTATCTTTCCATATTAAGGTTAGAGTGTCTGTGACATAGCTGCTCTGCCGTACATTTTCCTCTTTTTTTGTTTGTTTTGTTGGAACTGCATTTTTTGGAACATCCTTTCAGTTCATGCCCTAATTAAGAAACAATCGCTTATAAGAAAATCAAACTCGATTATAAGAAAATGAACTGCAAACCAAACTCCCTTGAATGAAATCATTTTCTTATATCCGAGTTTACATCGCGGATGGGAGAACGAATTTGCTTGCTTATAACCCAGTTTTCTTATAAGCGGTTTTCTTATATTCGAGCTTTGATAATATGTAAGAAAGAAGGAATTCGGCCGGGGAAAATAAATTGCTTGCTTATAAGCGGGTTTTCTTATAAGCGAATTTCTTATAAGCGAGTTAGGCTGTATTTCTATTTTCGTTCTTAAGGAAATAGACTTTTCCTCTCTGCCATTGCAAGGGATGGGCAGGCTCACTTAGAGTATCTTTCTATATTAAGGTAGGCTACTCTAGTCTCACTACAACTAACACAAAAGTACAGGCATTCATATTTTTTCTTCTTCTCAGCATTTATTTTGTACAGAAAAGCATGAAATTTAAGGAACAAAAATAACTCAGTTAGTCTTGCAATCAAGTGCCTGTACCTGTTAGAGTGTCTGTGACGTAGCTGCTCTGACATAAATTTTCCTCTTTTGTTTGTTTTGTTGGAACGACTGCACTTTTTGGAACATCCTTTCAGTTCATGCCCTAATTTTTTTTAAATCGCTTCTAAGAAAATCAAACGCGGGTTCAACTGTATATACAGCATTATGAATCATTTGGATATTATTGTTTATTATCATTATTATAATTATTATCATATAAATTACTTTTGTTTGTTAATATTCCTGTCGTCATTCTTGATGATGAAATGCTTATTCAGTTCATCCACATTCAACATTTCAAGTTTCAAGTTTTCCTCTGTCACACACAATTCATGTAACTTCGATGTAAGCCTGGGGAAATTCAGAATTTTCCCGGAAAAAACAGAATTCTGAATTTACTGAATTCCAAATTTTCCCGGAAAGATTCCGAACTTTCCCAAACTCGGGACAATTAAGAATTTTCCCGGATTCCAAAATTTCCCATGACATATACATTCCACGGGCTGAAATGAAGCCCGTCAACATTACACGGCCAAAAGTGTAGACAGTTGACTGTATTCGAAAGAATGGCGTCTCTCAACATTAAATAGCCAAATTTGTAAATATATGACAAATCAGCAAACACATACAAAACAAAACTCGAGACTTTATTAATGTCCAGCTGATTAAAAACACAGAAGACAGTGATCAGCCACAAGACCACATCATGTGGCTTTTCACTTGTTAGAACATGATGTGGATAAACTGTTGTGGCACTTGTGGCTGTTGCATGACAGGTTCATCCTGTAGCACTTGCATATTGTGTTCTTGCATGATCCTCTTTTGCAGCTACATTGAATAAACCCCTGTCCTGTACCAACGGATTCCTTTGCCACAGCCGAATGAAGGGCAGCTTCATTGTCAGGCACTTGACTTTCCAGTAAGAGTTTTTGTTCACACTTGTCAACCTGATTGTGAGAACAGGTTTTCTCAAGACGACCAGCTGAGGTTCCAATTTTGTATTTGCCATTCCTCGAGTCAAGCATGATTCCAATCAGATTTGCTGGATCTGCACGCCCCCTGTCAACTCGAGGGATGGGGAGTGTAACATTGTTTCCAACTGCAAGTGGTGGCAGTCTGGTTTCACTGTGCAGAACCATCTTCTTGGCCTGCTTTCCCTGAGCCTGGTGAACTGCCTTCCTCTTCTGTCTGAGGACAAAGTGCACACAACACCCAGAACACTCATCAGCCTGCCAACATTCAGGATGAGCCAGCCTGGAACAAGTTGTTCACACAACGGCCTCATCCAACTGTGTTTCAACAAAAGTTAAGTACCACGTTTTCATAAGCGCACAAAAGAGAGATGGCTTAATCAAATCATCTCCAATTGTGCAGTTAAGTAATTCAATAACGTGTGTACTACAATCTCAAATGTCATAGCATTCATGTTATTACTGTAGATACAGTGGCCCAAGAAGCAACCCCCCCCCCCCCCCCCCCCCCAATAAGCGGTAGTTGTACAAGCAGGCTTTCCTCGACAACTTAGGGGGTTTATGAGACATCGTGTAAATCGTTTGCCTTGCCAAAAACAGTGGACACGCCCAAATGTGACCCATTTTGAGTAGCCACACTTTTGTGACTTTCAAATTTCGGAGTGGCGTTGTTGTTTTTAGGTATTGTATCAAAACTAATCCCACGAATACAAAGAAACTTAGGATCTTAGTACAGAAATAATTGATTTAAGCATCTTCAGATTTTGAGATGAATAAGTCATCTTTTTTATACGCTTGTAAAAAGTGGTACTTAACTTTTGTTGAGTAGTATATAAAAATATTGATGGCGCTTAATTCGTGCTTTTCAGCCGTATGAGCGCCTTGTTCCTGAGTGGTTCTTGACCAGTGAGCGCATGATGACAAAGTATCAAACCACTTGTAAAGGTAGGTACATCAGGTTCCCGTCAACATTCCACAAGTTTGTCCATTGAATGTACACATTCTACAATTTCGCTGTAGACAGTATACATTCTGTGTTTTCATTTTCAGTCATAGAATGCATACATTCTACAATCTCGTCATAGAATGTGTACATTCTACACGGGTCAACATTCTATACAACATATATATAGTCAGGAGTAACAGTGGCACGATGACCACATACCTGTTGACCATGACACAGTCAGGACTAACAATGACCACATACCTGTTGACCATGACACAGTCAGGACTAACAATGACCACATACCTGTTGACCATGACAGTCAGGACTAACAATGACCACATACCTGTTGACCATGACACAGTCAGGACTAACAATGACCACATACCTGTTGACCATGATACAGTCAGGACTAACAATGACCACATACATGTTGACCATGACACAGTCAGGACTAACAATGACCACATACCTGTTGACCATGATACAGTCAGGACTAACAATGACCACATACCTGTTGACCTTGATACAGTCAGGACTAACGATGACCACATACCTGTTGACCTTGATACAGTCAGGACTAACAATGACCACATACCTGTTGATCATGACACAGTCATGACTAGCAACCTGTTGACCATGACACAGTCAGGACTAACAATGACCACATACCTGTTGACCTTGATACAGTCAGGACTAACAATGACCACATACCTGTTGACCATGATACAGTCAGGACTAACAATGACCACATACCTGTTGACCATGATACAGTCAGGACTAACAATGACCACATACCTGTTGACCATGATACAGTCAGGACTAACAATGACCACATACCTGTTGACCATGATACAGTCAGGACTAACAATGACCACATACCTGTTGACCATGATACAGTCAGGACTAACAATGACCACATACCTGTTGACCATGATACAGTCAGGACTAACAATGACCACATACCTGTTGACCATGATACAGTCAGGACTAACAATGACCACATGCCTGTTGACCATGACACAGTCAGGACCAACAATGACCACATACCTGTTGACCATGGTACAGTCAGGAATAACAATGACACAATGCCCACATTCCTGTTGACCATGATACAGTCAGGACAAACAATGACCACATTCCTGTTGACCATGATACAGTCAGGACTAACAATGACACAATGACCACATACTTCTTGACCATTGGCCTTGATCCCCAAAAGAGGACGAACAATGACACTGTGTGAGGTCAGTTCCCAAGAGCAGTAAGGTAACTGAACACTGTCAGGGGTCTGGGTCACCACACCCAGGTAGATGGCTGATTCACCGCACTGCCTGTCTGTAGCATCCAGCCTCACCTGCAGACACACAAAACACATGCTCACGTACACTGCATGTGACATGTCTACATGCCTACACTGATCGTATGCTTTGAAATTTTGTAATGGGGGTCGGTGGTGTGGGGGGAGGGGCGTCATTAGGACAGTAGGTCAAGGATGTGTATCTTGATTCTTAATACACAAGGTATGTGTATCTGTGTGCATGTCATGTGTGTGTGTGTGTGTGTGGTTATGCAGTACCCTATTTTTCAGACTATAAAGTGATGCTTTTTCCCCAGACTGAGACTCCTGCGCCTTATAATATTCAAATTAAAAAACATTATTTATTGTCTTCAAATGAAGAAAATCTTTTTGGAGCGAGCACTTAAATCTAAAACTGACGAGACATTATATTATAAACTAAGACATAAAATATGTGCATAAAAGCACATGTTATTCACATACAACAATTAAGTTTGTCACACACACTCCCAATTTTGTATAAAAATTGGGGGGTGCGCCTTATATTAATCAGGTACAGTTTTTAGTCCGAAAAATACAGTATGTATGTGAGTATGTGTTTTGCATATGAATGTGTGTAAGGGAGAACAGAGAAAGAAAGGGAGGGAGAGAGAGGACACAGAGAGAGAAAGACTGTGCATGTATATGTGTGCGTTTCGTGCATGTGCATGCGTGCATATACGTACATGCATGTGTGCGTGTTTGCAAGTGTGCGTTCATTTGTGTGTGCTTACCTACAGTGTGTGTGTGTGTGTGTGTGTGTGTGTGTGTGTGTGTGTGTGTGTGTGTGTGTGTGTGTGTGTGTGTGTGTGTGTGTGTGTGTGTGTGTGTGTGTGTGTGTGTGTGTGTGTGTGTGTGTGTGTGTGTGTGTGTGTGTGTGTGTGTGTGTGTGTGTGTGTGTGTGTGTGTGTGTGTGTGTGTGTGTGTGTGTGTGTGTGTGTGTGTGTGTGTGTGTGTGTGTGTGTGTGTGTGTGTGTGTGTGTGTGTGTGTGTGTGTGTGTGTGTGTGTGTGTGTGTGTGTGTGTGTGTGTGTGTGTGTGTGTGTGTGTGTGTGTGTGTGTGTGTGTGTGTGTGTGTGTGTGTGTGTGTGTGTGTGTGTGTGTGTGTGTGTGTGTGTGTGTGTGTGTGTGTGTGTGTGTGTGTGTGTGTGTGTGTGTGTGTGTGTGTGTGTGTGTGTGTGTGTGTGTGTGTGTGTGTGTGTGTGTGTGTGTGTGTGTGTGTGTGTGTGTGTGTGTGTGTGTGTGTGTGTGTGTGTGTGTGTGTGTGTGTGTGTGTGTGTGTGTGTGTGTGTGTGTGTGTGTGTGTGTGTGTGTGTGTGTGTGTGTGTGTGTGTGTGTGTGTGTGTGTGTGTGTGTGTGTGTGTGTGTGTGTGTGTGTGTGTGTGTGTGTGTGTGTGTGTGTGTGTGTGTGTGTGTGTGTGTGTGTGTGTGTGTGTGTGTGTGTGTGTGTGTGTGTGTGTGTGTGTGTGTGAGTGAGTGTGTGTGTGTGTGTGTGTGTGTGTGTGTGTTTAAGTTCATGTGCATACACCTGTGCATGAGTGTCACACACAAGACAGAGTCAGGCCTCACCTGATACAGACAGTTGATTTCCATAGGGTCAGAGGACAACACAATGCCATAGTAACTGTTACTTATCCTCTCTGCAGTCTGCTGGTTGTTGCTCAGCGCAACATCTGAACCTTTCTTTGTGCCGTGGAAAACCAAAGGTGCTGGTGCCTGAAAGTTTGGGGGAAAACGTGTTTGCTTACATTGAAAATAACAATGAAACACAATGGTGAAGATATAATAATAATAATAATTTAATTCATTTTAAAAAGTGACGCCTGTCCCTCGCGAGGCTCCAGGCGCCATTACAAAGATAAAAACCAACAGATTTAAGAAAGAAGAGAAAGGAGACATACAAGATTAAAACATAAAAAAGAACTTTGACATCGTAAGAACAAGATATCATTAGAAAACATTAAAATTAATACATGCGGGGAACATATACCCCCAGCCCCTCCACTCTCTCACCACCCCCTTCCCCTCCCCCCTCCCTCACCCCGCGCTGTCTCCCCCCCTAAAAAAAACCCACAGCAAAACACACCCTCCACTCTCTCTCTCGCGCCTTCTCACTCACACACACACACACGCATGCACGCACGCACTCACTACACACACGCAATCACACACACACCGTTTGGAATAAGACATATCAGCAGGTTGACGGTTGATACACGTCAGATTAATCATGGTTAAAATAGGTATGGAATAAGAAGGTCTTCATGCCTGATTTAAAAGCGTTAAACGTTTGTGCATTACGAAGGGCTAAAGGTAACGAATTAAAAACAGTAGGGCCAGCAAAAGAAAAAGAACGCTTGCCATATGTCTCCAGGCGAACTCGCGGGATGGCCAAATGACCAGCGTCTGAGGAACGGAGAGATCTCGATGGTGTGTATGGCACAACTAAGTCTGAAAGATAGGAGGGAGCAAGATCGTGGAGGCATCGAAAACAGAGGGTGGCAATTTTGTATTCGATACGGGCTCGAACGGGAAGCCAGTGCAGCTCCCTCAAGAGAGGCTTTGCATGGTCGAATTTGCGTTTTCTGAGGACTATGCGTGCAGCATGATTCTGAGCTCTCTGCAGTTTGTCGAGAAGCGTGTTTGGGAGACCAAAAAACAAAGAATTGCAATAGTCCAGTCTGGACAAAACAAATGCTGACATGAGCTTTTTGGCCGCATCAATGGTAAGAAAAGGACGGATATGACCGATTCTGCGGAGCTCAAGATAGATGGTCCTGCACAGTAGCTTTATATGGTTCTCCATTGAGAGTACACGATCCAGATGTACCCCAAGATTCATAACGGACTCGGCAAAACAGATGTCTTCACCAGACACAACAAGAGAACTGCTGTTGGAGACTGCTTTGAGCTGCCTGGACGTTCCAACTGGGATGACCTCGGTCTTCCGTTCATTCATTTTCAGCATGTTCACAGTCATCCATTGTTTGACAGATTCTATTGTCTGCTGAAGAGTGACAACAAGCTGGGGAAACTGACAGGGTTGTGCCGACTGATGCAGGGTTCTTACAGATTGTTCATATTAAAATTCACAAAGACCCTTTTAACCCCTTCCCTGCCTGCTAGGAGATAGCCTGGTAGTGTATGATGTCATTGATGATGTCATAACTTTTGATGTCATAGTCCTGGAATTATGGTTTTTGGTTTAGATAAGTCATGAAAGATATATCTCTAGAGCATTTTCTCAGATTGAGTCTAACACTTACTAACAGATTTGTTTTAAACTTTATGGTAAGAAAATCGATAATTTCTCACTGTGGCAGTGAGGGGGTTAAAGACCCTTTATCCCATTTTCAAAGACCTCTCAGGACACGCAATGATGACGCTTGCTTCAATCATGATCATTCAAGTTGCACCATTGTAGCCAAAAGACCTGGATATAAGGGAAGTAACTCGACAAATCAAGGACGTCTGCTATATGGAAATTTGTTAAATTAAATTCTTCTATATCAATTCTGGAAGCAAACAAAAAAATTATGGCATCAATGACTTTTTACTTCTTTTTTTTCAATGACTTTTTCACAAACCATTTCACAATTTTCACAGACCAAAGCCAATTTTCAAACACTTTCAAAGACTTGAAAATGGCACTCCATTTCTCAAAGACTTTCAAAGACCTTCAAAGACCATGCAAACCCTGATATAAAGGTATCCCTTTCAGAAATAAAAAGCAATTTGAAACGTACTTCATACTAGAGGTGGGCTGCGGAGTTGGACGCCTACTCCGCAGCCCACTCCTGGTATATGAAATTCATCAGAGGAAGACTATTTCCATCTGTCTCATACAAAATTCAATGCAGAATTCTTAGATTCTACACAAACTGAATCTTTTGTAAATTTAGGAATACACCCTGCCAGTGCGGGGAGTTTTTTTAAAATCAAAGACACCTTTTCGAACCTTGTAATCATATAAGAACAGAACTATTGCCTTTTACAGACAAACTTAAATTAAATAATATGATTAGTTATAATGAGAAAAACATATTTTAAAAACACCATAAATTGGGCTGGGCCCCCATTGTTTGGCTCGCCGAGACGGTTGGCCAGGCGTCCTTTAATTATTTAATTTAAATAATAAATTTAATCCTAATTAAGTGCAGTAGGGACTCGGTGTTTGGGTGGGATCGGCATCCTCCCCCTCTCCAGCTCCGTCCCATCTTGCCCGTTTTTAACAAAACAAACACACTACATCCACCTTCACATGCAGACTCACACTTCCTACGACAATTGTTCTTTTAGTCCCTCCCCCGGAGGTGGATGTCAGGTGCGACCCATACACCGAGTCATGGTAGTTACTAAGCATCGTTTTACAATAAAGCTTTAGCAGGGCTTTCAGGATGGCGACAGACGGTATCTCTTAGAGGTGTGGGGGGGAAACTGGTTTGAACCGAAAAACCGGTGCTAAGCTTTCGCGGTTAGGAAAACCGGTTCGAGTTGCTGTGAACCGGTTTTTTTAACTGCAAACTGAAAGTAAGTTTTTCTTAGAATAACGCATTCTTTTTTAAGACTGATTCTCAGCGCAGATTGGGTGTTTGTAAACCAAGAGTATCTGTTTCTAGTTTGTGGTGGTGTGTGGCTTACTGAGTGTTGAGTTGAGTGTGTGTGTCATAAGTTTCTTTATTGTGTGTCTGTGTGTATGTGTGCGCGTGCGTGCGTGTGTGTGAATATTCTGACAAATAAATATGTGTTTGCATAGGTGAAACTAGTGGTGCGAGTACTGGGTTTTTTAAAAAACGGTTCGGTAAAACCGGTTCGAAGAGGGAAAACCGGTTTAAAACCGGTTCTGATTTTTTAACCGGTTCTCAACTCTAGTATCTCTTGCCATCCTGAGCTGCCTCTGGGGGGTCTCCCCTATTGGCGACTCGCCTGAGGTAACGCCCCTAACCGAAGGGAATCCGTAACCGAAACCTTAAAACAATCAATGAATTAAATAATAAAACCACAGAAATAAAATACCCAAGTAGTAATATTTAAAACTATTGGTGGCCTCTGGCGGAATGTCATCTCATTCAAGCTTGTAATTACTATCATTTAGAAACTAATACAGTGGTGAAACAGACACGGTTTCCCATAAGTTTACTTTGGTATTATTATTTTGGATATTTATGGATCGTATGCAAACAGCACGCGGGAGCACTACTTAAAACATTATATTATGACTTAACCATACATATTTGAAGAGCTTCAGCTCATATTAATATGGTTAAAACTCTTGCGATAAGGCTAAGCCAATAAATATACAACTAAATTTTAACATTAACACTTCAAATTTTGTTTTTAAAAAACCTAATTTTACTTTGTATATACAACACCACTTAAAATTATATTTTAAAGTTGTCGTAAAGCAAGTTTTTAAATAATAAAAGTACAAAAAAACTTTGTTAAAAATATATTTTAACGTTGCTCTTGTAACACCATAAACATAGTGTAATATGCTAAATAGATTCCATTACAATCGGGATCTTAAATTTAACCCAATAGTGAAGTAACTTTTCAAATGTATGTTATTGAATTAAAAACACTTACTCATGACTAAAATAAAACCTCATTGAAAAGGACAAAGTCATGTACATAGGAACATAACTGTGATGTACATACTTATGTACATACAAATTTCTTAATAGTTCTTTTTAACCTAGGGCACTCCGTGATCAGTTGATCATGTAATGTTTAGAGTAACCCTACAGCAGCCCAGTACTGCTTTGTATTAAGTTAAAGGTTTTTAATAATAAAAAATCGTTTTTTAACAGTAGGTCCCGTGACCCTTTGGTCACCAATTTTTTAAAGTGGACCTGAACCCTTAACTTAAATGTAAATATTGTATAAAACTTAAAGGCCTTTGCCTCTTTTTAAATATTTTATAAATAAAGCCTTTCAGCACAAAATAAATTTTAACTGTGGTCCTGGGGGGGGGGGGGGGTAATCATAAATTTCCTCTATCTGCCAGACAAGTAAAAGCAAACTGCTAAATATCTTTTAACAAACATTTTAAACTCAGACTTTTTATTAAAAAAACCTTAGCTTATTCTTCAAAATTTCTTTCAAACATTTTGTATAAATTAAACATCTTTAAGTACTCCTACTTTAAATTTTCTTCAAAATCTGTATAAATAAAAAAACATCTGTATCTTTACTAAAGTCTTCCTTTCCGTTAAGCATCTTCATAATTTCAAATGCCTCAAATGGCCTTTTGGCCCAGAGGGCGTTAAATCTCTACTTTTCTCTCTCTCACATAAAGGGAGACAAATGCACATTAATATGACAAAGAAATCAAAATGACCTAACACAATGGTGATCTAAAAATTGTAAGCATGCATGGCACTAAATCAGCGCAGTCTATTGATGCACACTAATGAATCACAGAGCAGTTTGTAAACCAGTCAAATGAACATAATGTTTCAAAGCATGGTTGAAAACAGCAAACTTGATAACAAAACAGCCAAACAAACAAAAATACATTTTTTTCTATGATCATAATTATGTCTGTCCTAAAATCAAACACACACATGTGTGCACACACACACACATGTACACACACACATGCACATGTACACATGCATGTGCACATGTGTACATACACACACACATATACACAATCACACGCATACAGTCAAATGCAGAGAACTTCTCTTTATATCATAAATATTGTTAATTCTGTCTTGTACAGTGGAACCTCCCTTATAAGACCTTCAAACATCATCCAAAGTGAGGTCTTATAAGGGGGGGGGTCTTTAAGAGAGGTAATTTTAATACTGACATAGAAGGGCAATGTCTCAGAGAAGCAGGTCTTATGTGGGAGGCAGTCATATAATGGGAGGTCTTATAAGGGAGGTTCCACTGTATGTTCAAATAGCTATACAGTACTTTGTTTTCAGCTTGTCACAATTTGTCTTTGTACGCAATATGTACCTCTGATAGAGCTTTATATAAGTATTCGTGTTGCCCTATCTCACTGTTGTATTGATTTGTATGTAGTATGTACCTCTGATAGAGCTTTATATAAGTATTCTTGTTGCCCTATCTCATTGTTGTATTGATTTGCATGTAGTATGTACCTCTGATAGAGCTTTATATAAGTATTCTTGTTGCCCTATCTCACTGTTGTATTGATTTGTATGTAGTATGTACCTCTGATAGAGCTTTATATAAGTATTCTTGTTGCCCTATCTCACTGTTGTATTATTTTGTATGTAGTATGTACCTCTGATAGAGCTTTATATAAGTATTCTTGTTGCCCTATCTCACTGTTGTATTGATTTGTATGTAGTATGTACCTCTGATAGAGCTTTATATAAGTATTCTTGTTGCCCTATCTCACTGTTGTATTGATTTGTATGTAGTATGTACCTCTGATAGAGCTTTATATAAGTATTCTTGTTGCCCTATCTCACTGTTGTATTGATTTGTATGTAGTATGTACCTCTGATAGAGCTTTATATAAGTATTCTTGTTGCCCTATCTCACTGTTGTATGATTTGTATGTAGTATGTACCTCTGATAGAGCTTTATATAAGTATTCTTGTTGCCCTATCTCACTGTTGTATTGATTTGTATGTAGTATGTACCTCTGGTAGAGCTTTATATAAGTATTCTTGTTGCCCTATCTCACTGTTGTATTGATTTGTATGTAGTATGTACCTCTGATAGAGCTTTATATAAGTATTCTTGTTGCCCTATCTCACTGTTGTATTGATTTGTGACACTCAAGAATAATAACGCTATTTAAACCAAATGTACAGAAGGAGAAAGAGAGAGGAGAAAAGAGAAGGAGACACAGAGAGTAAAAATTTATGCATCTGCATCTGCATGTGTGTGTGTGTGTGTGTGTGCGTGTGCGTGTGCGTGTGTGCGTGCGTGTGTGCGTGCGTGTGTGTGTGTGTGCATTCATTCATGTGTGAAAGCATGTGCATGCACTGTGTGTGTGTGTGTGTGTGTGCATGTGTGTGTGCGTGAGTGTGAGTGTGAGTGTGTGTGCGTGCGCGTGTGTGTGTGTCTGTGTGTGTGTGTGTGCATGAGCGAGAAAGAGTGAGATCCAACAGTGTACCTTGGCAGCCTGAGGAATCTTGGCAGCCTGAGGAACCTTGGCAGCCTGGGGAACTTTGACAGGCAGAGGCATCAGATCAACAGGGTCAACCTTCAGCTGTCCAAGCTGTGCAAGCTTCTGCTCCAGCTGGGCCACTTGCTGCTGGTCAATCAGCAGGCTGAAAGTGGACACCCGCTTGTCCTCAGGGGGCAGGACACAGGAGCTGTCCAGGCTGTCCATTCGGGCCTTCAGGCTGGACGACATGCCGAGGATGACATCGTGCGAGTCCACCCCCTCCGCCCGCTCCATGATCTGGCCATGAAGCATCAGCCTCCCTCGGCGTTGGGACATACACGTCTTTGCCTTGTTCACCGCCTCTTCAATGTCGTCAGAGGCCTTGTGCAGGAGATCGTTCAGACGCTTTCGACAAGCCCTGATGGAGGACTCCAGTCGTTGGCAAATGGTGTCAATCTCTCCTACACTGGCCTTGACCTTGTCCTTCATGTCCTGCAGATGCTGGTCCAGTTGCTGGACGGCTCGGCCCAGACTGGCCTCTTCAGAGCGCAGCGTGGTTCTCAGGTCTGCCAGCACGGCCCGGGCCTCCTCCCTCTGTGTCTCCAGCTGGCTCAGGCCTGCACACTGGCGGTGCACTGTGGTGGCACACAGCAAGCAGAAGGAAGCTCTGTGGCTGGGACAGAAAATCTCACACACTTTGTCTGCATGGACTGGGCAGAAAGACGGCTGATCGGCGGCTAGCTTTTCTGGGGTCAAGGAAGACAGCTGCTTCACAGTATGATGCTTTGACACGGACATCCTCAAGTGCATGGTAGTACAGCCTGAACAGAACAGATCCCCACACGTGGTACAGACAGAGCTGGCAGCTTGGTTCAAACAGGCCTGACACTTCTGACCCTGGCTCAGCACCCGATGACTGGCCACCAGCCTTTCCATGGACAACTCTGTGGGAAAGGACTCGGCAACCTCCTTCCAACTCTTCCCACTGGCTCTGCCCTTTGGATCCAGGATGGCACACCGACATAAAGGACACCCGGCTTCAGGCTGTTTCTCCAGCCAGGAGATGAGGCAGGGCTGGCACAGCAGATGGCCACAGGTCAGTATCTTGGGCTGGGTGAACAGCTCAGAGCACACAGGGCAGCAGTGCTCATCCTGTTCCTCCTTCACTGCAGCGCTGGCCATGACTGAAGTCACTCTCTTCTGAAAACACAGACAGCACTGGTCACAACTATGGTGTATCTGTGTCTGTATCTGTGTTCTTGTTTTTAATTTTGTTTAGAAGTTATTACACATGTGAATAAACTCAATCAAAGATCTACTGATCATATCTCTGCATTTCACCTGTGCTAGTTCAATACTGATACTACATTCTTTCTACGCTCTGGCATACAAATAATCTCCACACTGGACACATCGTTCCACTTTGCCTGCATTGTCAGTTCAACATTTAGTTCTTACTTTATTCATCACACGTGTTAACCCTACTGGCTATTGCATTCACTATGCCCCGGTCCGCCGACCCCACACTGGCTATGTCAGAACCCTTATGAGGCATCATGAGTGGGACATTCCTGAATGATTTACTATGAATGATTTAACCCTTTCACCGCCAAAGTCGCATTTTAGCACCACAGTGATTTAACACCTATGTCACTAAAAAAGGCATCAAATTGGGGTCTATTATCCAAAGACCCTATTGTTTTAGTTTTGGGAAGTAGGGTGACTTTATTTTATGTATGTCACAGAAGAATCCCCAATATTGCACAAAGATTTTGTTCTCTACACAGGTAAATTTAATTGGAAATTTTTGGCTGAAATATGGCTGGCGGTAAAAGGGTTAATAACTAGTGCTAAGTATTAGCAACAATGTGGCAGAATCCACATTTACCCAGTTAAAGCGGAGAAACCCCATTTACTGAAGAAAGTGCTGTGTCTTTCATACAAATGCCTTTTAGGGCATGTGCACATTTACAAAAACTTCAGTACGGAAATTCATCCCCAAAGAAAAAAATCCAGAAGTAAGAAATATGAAGAAGTGTGCACATTTTGCACGGAAACTTATTTGCGATCCCATCCACTTACTTCTTATATTATTTGTGGATGGGGTTTCTGTACGGAACTTGCGAATTGTGGATCGATATGCATAAGCCCTGATTGTGGATCTATATGCATAAGCCCTTATTGTGGATCTATATGCATAAGCCCTTATTGTGGATCTATATGCATAAGCCCTTATTGTGGATCTATATGCATAAGCCCTTATTGTGGATCTATATGCATAAGCCCTTATTGTGGATCTATATGCATAAGCCCTTATTGTGGATCTATATGCATAAGCCCTTATTGTGGATCTATATGCATAAGCCCTTATTGTGGATCTATATGCATAAGCCCTTATTGTGGATCTATATGCATAAGCCCTTATTGTGGATCTATATGCATAAGCCCTTATTGTGGATCTATATGCATAAGCCCTTATTGTGGATCTATATGCATAAGCCCTTATTGTGGATCGATATGCATAAGCCCTTATTGTGGATCTTAATATTCATAAGCCCTTAGTGTGGATCGATATGCATAAGCCCTTAGTGTGGATCGATATGCATAAGCCC
Source organism: Phymorhynchus buccinoides (assembly GCA_017654935.2). Lineage (NCBI taxonomy): Eukaryota > Metazoa > Mollusca > Gastropoda > Neogastropoda > Raphitomidae > Phymorhynchus > Phymorhynchus buccinoides. The sequence goes on along the minus strand of CM065689.1, from coordinate 17,426,050 downwards.
TTATTTAGGATATATAGGCCTCTGCAACAAGGGTTATTAATGCCCTTGACAGTGAGAGTGATGCCCTTGCTGGTCAGTACTGACAATGGCATTCACTCTTGCGAAAGGCAGCCATTTAGTGGCATCAAATAAGGTTATTGGCAAGAGTTATCCCCCTGTTTGGTCAGTACTGAACCATCTTCCCCCACCCACCAAGGGCATTCACTCTTGCAAAAGGTGTTCGTTGCAGATCTATATGCATAAGCCCTTATTGTGGATATTGCAAACAATGTTGGGTGCACTATTCTCATTTCATCACATGAGGGGAGATAAGTAAATTAAAGTCTTTCAAAAAAACAAAGACCAAAACAAATTACATCTGCCTTCTTGGGAGAATCTGAATATTATCCCCTTCCTTGCCAGATGGATATTGAGAAATTCTCCATGTTAAAAGTGTCGGCTGTACGCAGCGGAGAGACCAGTGAAAACTGAAAACTGGACACATATGTACCTTACCCGTTATGGCCATATGGCCTGGGAACGCAGAAGAAGAAGAAAAGAGACCCATTAGAGTAGACTCAATCTGACCCAAAATTGTTAAATATTCATATCTTTCCTGGATGTTCTAAAGCAGAAACCTGCATTCAGGAGTTATGACATCAAAAGTGATTACCGGTACATCATCAATGACATCATAAAGACAGAGGACTGGCAAGGAAGGGGTTAATATAAAAGGCTGCTGGTGTTGGAAGTGATTGTTAAATATTCACATTGAGTGACTGACACTGTGACAGCCCATTATAAATCGAAGAAGTGTCGTTTTGCCATCAGAGAAGGAAGAAGAAGAAGAAGAAAGTCTAAACTATAAAACTCTAAATGCTCTCTCCCAGTTTCTTCAAAGTTATAGCCTTTATAGGCTCCTTCGACATATCTTTCACATCGTTGGACTTACAATATTCAAACTTGGCATGGTGGAACATTGGCTCATGGTCAGTCTGAATATTGGGTACCAATGAAGGTCAAGGTCAAGGACATAGGCCTTGGAGGTGTCAAATTGGTGTTTTAGCCATATCTTTCACATTTCTTTCCACTTACAGGCTTCAAAGTTGGCAGGTTAGTAGACTGCCTCAAGGTCATGTGTGTTGTAAAGCATTGATTATCCTAATGACCCTTGATCTTTGAACTTCTCTTTTTTAACAGTGGCTATTGTTTAAAAACAACAACATTGGGTTTACACCCACATAACAGTATACACTTGGGGGATACAGAGGGAGACATTTCGAAGTGCTATTCTGGTGACTGCTATTCTGAAGATCTGGACCGTTCGTATAAAACTAACATTAAGTTAATAAGTAACAACTGTAGTTTGAAAACCGTTGTTTGGAGATCCCTATGATCATGTATATTTGTGATCAGCATCATCGGGAGAATGCAGCGGGAGTCATATATATTGAAATGCTATATTGACAGCTGCTATTTTAAAGACCTGTGCCAGTGACCCTGACCTTGACTTTTGAACTCTTTTTTAACAGTGGCTATTGTTCGGACACCATTGGGCTTACACTCACAAAACCATATATATATATATTCTTGATTAGTATGACCTAAGGAATGCAGTTGCAGACATTTAAAAAACCACTTGACTTTGACCTTTACATTTGACCTTGAAGATGCTACATGATGACGGTCTGTCCGGATAAAAGTGCCCATAATTTCAAAACCGTTGGCGTTGCACCTATATAACCATATATATCCATGATCAGCATCACAGTGGAAACCCAGTGGATGACATTTTGAAGAGGCCAATAGCACAGTGAGAGTGAGAGCTGATCGAGGGGGCTCCGAAAACAAGTGCTCATATAGTTTCAAAACCGTTGGCGTTAGACCACTATAACCATTATATATTTGTGATCAGCATTAGCAGGGAAATGCAGTGGAAGACATTTTGAAGGGCCAATAGCACAATGAGTGTGAGAGCCGAGGGGGTTCCGTAAACATGGACTATAGTGGGAGATATTTTGAAGTGCTATTCTGGCAACTGCTATTCTAAAGACCTGTGCCGGGAGAAAAACTGCCGTGAAGCGAAGCCAGTGCAGGGAGTAGCAAGCGCGGGGCGTTGCTGCTAGAATAGATATACTACCAGAACCAGAGAGAAGATTGAGAGACAGACACTGAGACAGCCAGATAGAGAGACAAAATCACAGAGCATTCGCCGTCATCATTTTCACGATTTTAAAAGTACTATGTACTTTAGGGGAGGTTCGAACAGATGCAAATCTTTGCTGCCAAGATGATCAGCAATTGGGTAGGGGGTAGGGGAGGGTTGGAGGGCCAGGACGGAGGGAGTTCTGGATCTGGATCTGGATATGTAGTCGAAAGGGCCATCCTGTGGCATATTATCGACAAAAAACTAGGGAAAGCACTCCTAAAAACCCTACAGATTAAAAAACTAAGTGACCTGGCCAGCCAGCACCCGTTCAACGAGTCGCCAGTGATGCCAAGTCTAAGCAGCCACCTACACTAATCAAAAAGTTCTCGCCTTCTTTTTTCTTTCCTTTTCTTTCTTTGTGCCATCCTGTAGAAATATGTTGATGAGATGGAAGGGGGGCGGGGGGAGATGAGGTAGAAAGGCAGGGGAGGAGGTGGGTAGGGGAGGGACGGGGTGGGAGGGGGGATGGGAGGGGGGCTGAGGCTGAGGCTTTTATCCGAGAATTGAAGTCCTCCACCGAGGCAGATTAATAGCCTCAGGTGAAAGACTGGTCCACTCATAACTCACCCACACACCTCGGGAAGTACTTCCTGTAAATTACTGAGAGTCAGTCGGTCAGAGGGACAGCAAGAGACGGGTAACATAACATTCTCAGTTTGCCTCCAATAATACAAAGAGCATACCCTAAAGCAGAATGGATCTCTTCTTTTCAGACTGAAACATCTCCCACCCACTCCTCACCCATAAGCTTCGCTACTATGGAATCAGCGGCCCTCTCTTCTTTTTAGACTGACACATCTCCTTCCCACCCCTCACCCATAAGCTTTGCTACTATGGAATCAGCGGCCCTCTCTTCTTTTTAGACTGAAAAATCTCCCACCCACCCCTCATCCATAAGCTTCGCTACTATGGAATCAGCGGCCCCATCAACAGGTGGATTCAAAACTTCCTGACAGGCAGACAGCAGAGAGTTGTGGTAGATGGTGCATCATCGGAAGCAATCCCAGTTGAATCAGGAGTTCCTCAAGGTTCTGTGCTTGGGCCAGCCCTGTTTCTCTACTATATAATATATAAATGATCTTCCGAAAGAACTGTCTTCTGCCTCTCATCTCTTTGCTGACAACACTCTCTGCCACAGAACAGTGAACTCAAACGATGACCACACCGACCTTCGATGTGACCTCAACAAACTGGCATCATGGGAGACTAAATGGCAAATGTTGTTCCATCCTGACAAATGCCAGAGTCTCCATGTCACAAGGAAACGAGACCCCCTGACCCAGGATTACCATCTCCACGGTCAAAAGCTGAAGCAAGTTCAAGAAACTAAGTACTTGGGTGTGACCCAAGATCTCAGACCTGAGGGACACCCATATTTGAAATGTTACCAGCAAAGCCAGTAAGACCCTAGGCTTTCTTCCGCAAAACTTGAAAGTCAGATCCATAAACATCAAGGAAACAGCATACAAATCCTTTGTAAGACCTGTCCTGGAGTATGCTTCCTCAGTGAGTGTGAGATCACTACACTGCTAAGGACGTTGGCAGGGTGGAGAAAGTTCAGCGGCGAGCCGCCCGCTGGGTGGTGAACAGGCATCGCCAGACATCCAGCATGGGGGAAATGTACACGCAGCTGAACTGGACACCACTCGCCGACAGAAGACGTACAGCGAAGGCTCACAACTTTTTATAAGTACCACCATGGCCAAGTCTCCATCAACACGCCGTACTCTCTGTCTCTGCATTCACTGCATCCACCCACGAGGAGGACAAGGCAATCCCACCAGTCCACTTACCTCCTCCCTTCCTGCAAAACCAGCTACAGGAAGTACTCGTTTTTTCTCGGATGATCAGCAAGTGGAACGCCCTTCCATCTGAGGTTGCATCATTACCCTCAGTAGAAGGATTCAAATCCTGAATATAGAAACCTGCTCCCTCCCTCTCCTCCCATCCCCTCTTCCCTGTCTCCCCCAAATACTCTTCCTGCACATATTAAACGAGCACAGAATCTAACACAATTCAAAAACCTCCTTGGTGGATACACCAACATATCAAAACTACAATACGAGCATGACTAAAAGGCAGATTTGCCCAAAACAAAATACAAAAACCTCTCAGCTGTGCAAAAGTTCAAACAAAAATGACAGGACAGTGAAGAGGCCGCGAGGCCTAATGTCCTAACTACCTAACCTGAAGAATGGCTACTTTCGGTTTCGGTTTTGATTTTGGAAGAAGAGACCTGAACCAATATGAAAAGTTGTAATAAGGCTAGGAACATAAAATGAGATTTAAGACGAATTCTTAAATGTTCAGACAATTGTTGTTAACATTACACGAGCTGACAAGTGATAATGCTTACGTTTTTCGTGAAGTCGACACCCGTTGGTTCAAATGCCAGAAGTGGTTACTGCCAACGTACTGACTACAGATACAGGCCCTGTAGCTACTTCCTTAATCTGGCTTAATCAACTCTCGCCTTTCTCGCCTTGTGAGATTTGAAACTTGCGGTAGTCTACTTCAATACAAAAGGCAGTGGCTATTCGACCTCATGTGGCTAAATAGAACCCAGGCTATTTCACCTCACTTATGCGTTTGACGTCATCAAAAAAAATTGTTATCCCACCCGTATGTCTTCTCTCTCCCTCTCTCTCTCGTTTAGTGTGATGCTGTTAACTATGTGTGTTTCTTGTGAAAAGTAGATGGCAGTAAGCAAAGGGAAAAGGCAGAGTCATCGAGTGACAGATTAGAAGAAGGTACAAGCATAGAACTTCCAGAAGGTGTGGGAACTATTTATGCAAAAGACCCCCGTTATCCCCACGGGGGTGTCACAATATGTATGTGTGTCATGGTGTGTGTGTATGCGTGTGTGTGATGAAATGTTATTTTATCATAATGTTCTGTTACATTGTAATACTATCTCTCCCTTTCTCTTTGAAGAAAATGTGTTTTTGAACGTCCTTCAACCGGGTACAGGTACATATGTGAATCTCTCTCTTTCTTTGAAAGACTGTTGAGGTTTTTGGATATACATGTGCAATTATTTTGTATTTTAAATGTATTTTTAAAACAAATTAAATCCCATTTAATGTAGCCCCTAACCCTCTATTCCCTTTGACACGGGCAGATGGCTTGGCTCAGTAAAACATTGTTGTTCTCTGTTTCTCTCATAAGATAGAGAATATTGATGGAAGTCAGGGAGTGATCAGGCCTGTGAGTTGTTCACATGTGAGTCCATTGTGTAAAGTGTTATAGCAGTGAAACAGCTGCCACGTACGTCGTCTGCATAAAACTTCTCAATCTGTTCTTATCATCAACAGGAGAGACTAGTGGAAGGGAGGTGGGTTATGTGTGCGCATGTGCATGTATGCGTGCATTATGTGTGTGTTTGTGCATGTGCGTGTGCGTTGGAACGCAAGCATGAGTGTATGTGTCTGTCTGTCTGTCTATTTGTGAGTGTGTGTATGTGTCGTCAAGTCAAGTCAAAATTTTATTTTCAGATGGACATCGAATAAGCATTACATTATGGTTTTTTTACATCAAGCCATCCATAACAAAACAGAAATCAAATAATAAACAAGCAGAACATAAAAATGCACAAACTACACACACAAACATGTACATACACGCACGCATGCACGCACGCATGCACTCACACACACACACACGCGCACACACACATACATACACACACACACCAACAAAAACGTGGAAAATGGGGGAAGGGGGATGTGTGTGTGTGTGTGTGTGTGTGTGCGTGTGTGCGCTGTGTGTGTGCGCGTGTGTGTGTGTGTGCGTGTGTGTGTGTGTGTGCATGCGTGTGTGTGTGTGTGTGTGTGTGTGTGTGTGTGTGTGTGTGTGAGCGTATGCATATGTGGGTGTGGGTTTTTTGTGTGTGGGTTTTTTCAAAGTATGGTCACACACAAGTACACACATTTTCACGCACACCAATATCAATTATAGCAGTTTTCCAATTTTGAAGCCACACACAAATCAACATTGTGAAACCAAAACAATAGAAACAACAACTGCTTATTTCAAATTGGAGTAGGGTTCAGAAAGAAACATGAGCATAGACTATTTTATCAGTTTGTGTGTGTGTGTGTTAAAAAACACATTTTTTATCAACTTACCACTCTTAGTTTCAGTGCCTTATAGAAGTCAATACAGGTAGTAAGTAGTACCTAACTCCCAAAACAGAATTGGCTGCGGAACCATGCTATTACACTTACGAATCACTTGGTCCGGCCATGCCACCCCTCTGGTCTTCACATGGACTCAGCATTTCAAGGGCAAGAATTTCCTGTTGTTGTTCAGCTTTTTTATTATCGTGGGGTCATAACTGTGACGTTTTCAGGTTTCTACCAACTAAAGGTATTCAATAATGATTGTTACACTCACAAATTGGTCCCATTGATTTTCTTTTGACTCGACATTTCACAGACTACAGAGCAAGAATTTATAAGGATACTTCACTCTGTTTCAAAATAAAAAAAAAAAAGGTTAAAAAAAAATCCATGATTCTTTCTTCAGATTATAGAAAGGAAAACAGCAATGGTTACACTTTGCTAGGCGCTTACAACACAACAATTAACTTTGGTAGTCACTTCTGTGATCAAAGTGTGGGGATACAGTGTGTCTTTTGTATAAATAGTTCCCCCACCTTCTGGAAGTTCTGTGCTTGTAACTTCCTCTAATCTGTCACTCTCTTTGAGAATGCCTTTTCCTTTGCTTACTGTGGTGTCCTATCTTTCTGCCTTACTAATCACCGAATTCTCCTGCCTTTTTTCAGAAACACTTTCAAAAAGATTTCCTCCAGCCGAAGTCGGACTTGCTGGGCCTAACTAATTATTTCTTGGTTAGGTGCATAACGGCAGCATGACGCATCTGCACTCATAATTGTCAGGAAACTGTCTGATCGATCGAAGAAGAAGAAGACTTCTTTGATAGCAACTCAATTATATTGCCATGCATCATTAAATTAGTGTTACTAAAAAAGACCTATCACAGCATGAAGTCTGAAAAATGTTATTCACAGTACCGGGTATGTGTGTTTCAGACACAATTCATTAGTTAAAATTAAAATTAAAAAAATCCTGTTCAAACCACTGCCATTATAAATTAACTCACCTCACATTATTGAAATAACCACGTGGGTCTTGTATGAAAAGTTTTCAATAACTAAACCAAACAATTGTAAATCATCTTGGTCTCAAACGTTCCAGTAACTTCAAATTTTTTTTTTCACAAGCTGTTTATTGGTCATCAATGTCAAAGCAATAACTATTCACACAACTAGCGATGTCATATATAATAACTATGCTACAATTAACAAAATAACACCAAGGAATGAAAACTCTTGAAAAATATTCACCAACTTAATCACCATCTTTAATATATGTGGTTAGCGTCGCGGACTACTGGCTGGGAGGTCTCTAGATCAGACGTTTTTTTATATAAAAATCCCATACAGGCGAGGGTTTTTTCGGTCCTAGCCCGAATCCTACCCAGAGTGAGTGGCTGTGGGTTCAATGGGAAGACAGAGAGACAGAGACAGAGAGAGAGAGAGAGAGAGAGATGGGAGACTGTACTGGGGGATGAATATTTATTATGTGGAGTCAATAGTCCAAATGAATTATCAAACACACACACACACACACACATGCACGCTTACTGTCATATATTTCTGCCTTACCGGTCCATTCTCCTGCCTTTTTTCAAGAAGCACTTTCAAAAAGATTTCCTCCAGCCAAGGTTGGACTTGCTGGGCATAGCTATTTCTTAGTTAGGCGCATAACGGCAGCATGATGCATCTGCGCTCATAATTGACAGGAAACTGTCTGAGCGATCGAACAAGAAGAAGCCTTCTTTGATAGCAACTCAGTTATATTGCCCTGAATCATTAAATTAGTGTTACTCAAAAAAACTACCACAGCATGAAGTCTCAAAAATATGTTATTCACAGTGTGTGTGTTTCAGACACAATTCATTAGTTAAATTGAAAAAATAATTTCCTGTTCAAACCACCGGTATTATAAATTAACTCACTTCACATTGTTGAAATAACCATGTGGGTCTTGTATGAAAAGTTTTCAATAACTAAACCAAACAATTGTAAATCATCTTGGTCACAAACGTTCCAGTATCTTCATAATATTTTACAAATATTTCAAGCTGTTTATTGGTCATCAATGTCAAAGCAATAACTATTCACATAACTAGCATACTACAGTTAACAAAATAACATCAATCTTTAAAGGAAAGAAAAAAATGAATAAACAAACAACAACAAATCAGAACAGCCAGAACACTATAAAATATACTGTTAGTCATAATATGGCACAGGAATAAAAACTTGTAAAAATAGGCACCATCTCAATCGCCATCTTTGATTAAACTCATTCAAGTCGTTCCGGCCATATATGTCCGGAATTAATAGATAGCTGTCAATTTGATGCATTTGCTTCAAGGGAAGTAAATCTGTGTGTACACCATACCTTAGTCACTTCTAAACTCGCAAATCATATATAAAAAAAAGTCTGATCTACCATTTCCCTATGTCTAAACCTGAAGTAAAAACCCGTAATCTTCTTTCATGTCTCCTTTAGTTTATGTCTGTTTTGTTTGTGTGAATGGCTGGAGTGATTTGTGAGTTTTTTCAATGACTCAAAATCGTTGCGATGCGAATGAGTTAAATTATGTAGGCTACAGTACATGGAAACTGCATTCTCAATCAACATTACCAATGCCAAGGTGGTGTGCACGATGATCGTTTATTTAAAGAAACAGTTCCAAATACTCATCTGTGGGTTACACACAGCAACAAGAAGATTCTTTGTCTTTAGTGTGAGTAAGGAACTTTTAGCACAGGAAGCATTGAGAAACTCCACACACATTATTATCTCCAGATATTCCATACTTCTTTTGTCTATAGTATGGATAAGGAACTTTAGCATAGGAAGCATTGAGAAACTCCACACACATTATTATCTCCAGATATTCCATACTTCTTTTGTCTATAGTATGGATAAGGAACTTTAGCATAGGAAGCATTGAGAAACTCCACACACATTATTATCTCCAGATATTCCATACTTCTTTTGTCTATAGTATGGATAAGGAACTTTAGCATAGGAAGCATTGAGAAACTCCACACACACAGATATTCCATACTTCTTTTGTCTATAGTATATGGCATAGGAAGCATTGAGAAACTCCACACACATTAGTCTATAGTATGGATAAGGAACTTTAGCATAGGAAGCATTGAGAAACTCCACACACATTATTATCTCCAGATATTCCATACTTCTTTTGTCTATAGTATGGATAAGGAACTTTAGCATAGGAAGCATTGAGAAACTCCACACACATTATTATCTCCAGATATTCCATACTTCTTTTGTCTATAGTATGGATAAGGAACTTTTAGCACAGGAAGCATGGAGAAGCTCCACACATTATATATAGGCATCAACTCATTCGCATCGCAATGATTTTGAATTATTAAAATAACTCACAAATCACTCGAGCCATACACACAAACAGAGAAATGAAAGAAGATTACAGGTTTTTACTTCAGGTTTAGACACAGGGAAGTGGTAGATCAGACTTTTTTTTAATATATAGACTTTATATAGAAAAATTATCTACAGCAATTAGTTATCCCACTTCAAACGCATATAGTAAGAGGCAAAAGTGTGGTCTAAGGGAGCGAAGCGAGTTTAGAAGCGACCAATGTGTGGTGTGCACACATATTTACTTCCCTTGAAACAGATTCATCAAATTGACAGCTTTATATTAATTCTGGCCATGTATGGGTGGAACGACTTGAATGAGTTAAATCTGTTAATATATCAAACGAAATAAATCAAGATGAACAATGTTAAGCATATTTTGCTGGTATGAGTAATAGGGCATTATATATATCATGATCAACACTCAAAGTTTTACCATCACTAACTAGTATTGTTTGTTTTTTAATCCAATAAATTTGATCAAAATGTACAATAGAATGTCAACCTTAGTCCTAACAGCACTGGGTGACACTGACATCAGAGTGTAAACACTTGCATAACATTATCCACATAAGCTTACATTCATTCCTATTACAATTTTCCGTACAGAAGCAGGCCTCGTTTTGCAAGTAACATTGAGTCAGGTAAATGACACTACAAAGTAAAATAGAATGCATCATACCAATGACTTATATCATCTACAGATGTCACCTCTGAAGTTGGAACAGCTGCTGCTTTAACATCAAGTTCAGCAACACAGACGCCTACAAGAACAGCTTCTTCCCTCGAACTGTACGTGGTTGGAACAGCCGCTGCTTTAACATCAAGTTCAGCAACACAGACGCCTACAAGAACAGCTTCTTTCCTCAAACTGTACGTGGTTGGAACAGCCTCAGCGAAGAAATAGTGGCTGCTGAGACGATCGAGGCATTCAAACACCGCCTCTCGTCTCCATCAACAAATCATTAGACTTTTTTTCCCCTACTTTATTTTTTATGGTATATTCTTCTTATGTATTTATTGTGCTCTCCCCAAAGTTCCTCCATTGGTGATTAACGACCAGAATTGGTTTTCTGCCAACGTAACGGATGCAGATGCAGAACAGCTGCATTAATGTTGTTTAAATATAGCACATACAAAAACTGATTTCTGGCAAACATAGAGTTCTGGTTTAAACGATTTATTATTCAGTTACATTCGCATAGACATAAAACACAACAGACTGAAGCAACAACAAGCGAAGCTTATAGCGTGCTCAGTTAGAAAATGTACACAGCAATATTGGCGGAATTAAACGTGGAAAACAAATGTACGAAACAGAACAAAAACATAATGAAAATGAAAGACTGGGTGGATGCAAACTTGAATCAACACAGCTATACATTATTTTTTGATCATTAGGAAAAGATGCAATACACAAACATGAACATAAATAATATTACGCACATCACAAAGAGAGAGAGAGAGAGAGAGAGAGAGAGAGAGAGAGAGAGAGAGAGAGAGAGAGAGAGAGAGAGAGAGAGAGAAGAGAGAGAGAGAGAGAGAGAGAGAGAGAGAGAGAGAGAGAGACTGAGAGAGAGAGAGAGAGAGAGAGAGTTCTCATCAAGAAATAAAGAAAGTAGAGGTCAGTAAGGGTGGTTATCAACACAACCGGTGTGACTGTTTGACAAGCACGTTTACCACAATTATAAAATGATGTTGATGATCTATAATTGTTCACTCCATGCACTGCACAGGCAGTGTTGTCACCTGTAGCAGTTGACAGTTCACCCAGTAGTGTGTCCAGTGTGCGTGATGGTGTTCACTTCATGCACTTTACAGGCAATGCTGTCACCTGTAGCAGTTGAAACACACACACACACACACCACACACACACACACACACACACACACACACACACACACACACACACACACACACACACACACACACACACACACACACACACACACACACACACACACACACACACACACACACACATCAGCAATGCTGGAAACAATCCAGAACTTATATAACACACACCGTTTAAAAAAAAGTTAAAATGCACATTGAATAATTTGCCATCTTTTTTAAAAATCATGAAATCATGCTCTTTAAAGTTAAATCTTTCAAACAACATTTGAAAAAGTATATGATTGATAAATTGTAAAGAATTATGTGATGGAATTTTTTACATACATGTACATACTCTGGTGTTTAAATGACAACTCTCTCTCTCTCTCTCTCTCTCTCTCTCTCTCTCTCTCTCTCTCTCTCTCTCTCTCTCTCTCTCTCTCTCCTTCTATCTCTTTGTCTCTATCTGTCTCTTTGTCTCAGTCATTATTTTGTTTCCCAACTCCCTCTTCTAATCTCCCTTTACCACTATGATTATATTTGTCCATAGTTTGTATATAATTACTGTATTCAGCTTGTGTGACATATATGTATTTTTTTATATTTCTCTATTTATTTACTCATTGCGATTTGATCATGTTCTCCAGTTTTGTTTTTCGTCTTATTTGCTTCATTTGTATTGCTTGTTAATTTATGACGACAGGATGAAAAAAGCTTTGTTTAGCTTATTCCTTCCCCTTGTGGGGACACCGGGGGTCTTTTGTACAAATAGTTCCCCCACCTTCTGAAAGTTCTGTGCTTGTAACTTCATCTAATCTGTCACTCTTTGACTCTGCCTTTTCCCTTTTGCTCACTGTAATCTCTACTATCTTTCTGCCTTGCTGATCCATTCTCCTGCCTTTTTTCTAAAAAATCTTACAAATATTTTCTGCAGCCGAAGACGGACATGCTGGGCCTGTCTTTGTTTTAGGCGCATAACGGCAGCATGACGCTTCTGCGCTCATAATAGACAGGAAACTGTCAGAGCGATCGACACACACAAAAGAAGAAGAAAAAGCTTTTTTCCTTTATCGTCAATAAAGATAATTTTGACGTGACTTGACTTGACTTGACTAAGCTACAATGGAGTAATCCTAACACAAAGCTGGATAACATGAAATATTGGTTAACGCACACAAATATGCTTGAACGTATGAAACCCTTCTTTATTATTACTTAATGCTTGACACAAAACACTGGGTAATGCACACAAACATCTTTGTCCCCTGAATTTTGTGTTAAGTGTACTCCGCTGTACTTACCTAAAGATGGAAGAAGAAGACAACAGTGAATAAACTAGACAGTTAAACTGAAAGCAGTAGCAGCTAGTCTATCAAGAACACTGAATAAACTAGACAGTTAAACTGAAAGCAGTAGCAGCTAGTCTATCAAGAACACTGAATAAACTAGACAGTTAAACTGAAAGCAGTAGCAGCTAGTCTATCAAGAACACTGAATAAACTAGACAGTTAAACTGAAAGCAGTAGCAGCTAGTCTATCAAGAACACTGAATAAACTAGACAGTTAAACTGAAAGCAGTAGCAGCTAGTCTATCAAGAACACTGAATAAACTAGACAGTTAAACTGAAAGCAGTAGCAGCTAGTCTATCAAGAACACTGAATAAACTAGACAGTTAAACTGAAAGCAGTAGCAGCTAGTCTATCAAGAACACTGAATAAACTAGACAGTTAAACTGAAAGCAGTAGCAGCTAGTCTATCAAGAACACTGAATAAACTAGACAGTTAAACTGAAAGCAGTAGCAGCTAGTCTATCAAGAACACTGAATAAACTAGACAGTTAAACTGAAAGCAGTAGCAGCTAGTCTATCAAGAACACTGAATAAACTAGACAGTTAAACTGAAAGCAGTAGCAGCTAGTCTATCAAGAACACTGAATAAACTAGACAGTTAAACTGAAAGCAGTAGCAGCTAGTCTATCAAGAACACTGAATAAACTAGACAGTTAAACTGAAAGCAGTAGCAGCTAGTCTATCAAGAACACTGAATAAACTAGACAGTTAAACTGAAAGCAGTAGCAGCTAGTCTATCAAGAACACTGAATAAACTAGACAGTTAAACTGAAAGCAGTAGCAGCTAGTCTATCAAGAACACTGAATAAACTAGACAGTTAAACTGAAAGCAGTAGCAGCTAGTCTATCAAGAACACTGCAGCTAGTCTATCAAGAACACTGCCAAAACTAGACAGTTAAACTGAAACAGTAGTTAAACTGAAAGCAGTAGCAGCTAGTCTATCAAGAACACTGAATAAACTAGACAGTTAAACTGAAAGCAGTAGCAGCTAGTCTATCAAGAACACTGAATAAACTAGACAGTTAAACTGAAAGCAGTAGCAGCTAGTCTATCAAGAACACTGAATAAACTATGTTAAACTGAAAGCAGTAGCAGCTAGTCTATCAAGAACACTGAATAAACCAGACCTTAACTAACTAGTAGCAGCACTATCAAGATACAATGTGACAGGATTGTTCCTGAAAGTGTGCCACTAGTCTTAATAACAGTGCACTGTCAACGATAAAATGTGACAGTATTGTTCCTCGTGTGCACACACTAGACAGTTAAAACTAGTGCACTCTATCAAGAACACTGAATAAACTAGACAGTTGTTCCTGTGTGCAGTACCAGCTAGTCTATCAAGAACACTGAATAAACTAGACAGTTAAACTGAAAGCAGTAGCAGCTAGTCTATCAAGAACACTGAATAAACTAGACAGTTAAACTGAAAGCAGTAGCAGCTAGTCTATCAAGAACACTGAATAAACTAGACAGTTAAACTGAAAGCAGTAGCAGCTAGTCTATCAAGAACACTGAATAAACTAGACAGTTAAACTGAAAGCAGTAGCAGCTAGTCTATCAAGAACACTGAATAAACTAGACAGTTAAACTGAAAGCAGTAGCAGCTAGTCTATCAAGAACACTGAATAAACTAGACAGTTAAACTGAAAGCAGTAGCAGCTAGTCTATCAAGAACACTGAATAAACTAGACAGTTAAACTGAAAGCAGTAGCAGCTAGTCTATCAAGAACACTGAATAAACTAGACAGTTAACCTGAAAGCAGTAGCAGCTAGTCTATCAAGAACACTGAATAAAGTAGACAGTTAAACTGAAAGCAGTAGCAGCTAGTCTATCAAGAACACTGAATAAACTAGACAGTTAAACTGAAAGCAGTAGCAGCTAGTCTATCAAGAACACTGAATAAACTAGACAGTTAAACTGAAAGCAGTTTTCTTCAATAGCAGCAAGTCTATCAAAACAGTCCAGCTGTTATCGTTTGCCGTACTCTTAATAAACAGTGTGCACTGTCTTAGCATAACAACCTGCTATCAACCTGATACAGAAGCTAGTGAAGAAACCACACCTGTAATAACTGAGTGTCTGTCAACGATAAAGTGTGTTCCATTGTAGCATGTGCCACACCTTAATAACTAGTGCACTGTCAACGACAAAATGTGACAGGATTGTTCCTCGTGTGCCAGTAATGATGCCTGTTATTTTATTTTATCTAAGTGTCTCTCTGTCAACAAGTGTGTGTTAAATAAAACTTCATAGTGGCAACCTGGTATCAACCTGATGAACGGGTGACACACCAAAAACTGAAAGTTAATATACTTAAAACATGAGGCAAAACAATAAATCGATAATGTTTTCTTCAGCAAAAACCCTGAATCTGACTTAATTTAACTACTCAATTTCAAGAGAGAAACAAATCACACAATGCTGAAAGGAAGAAAAGCCCTAAGATAAAACAGACCACTTACCTTTTTCCAGTGTCAAGTCCACCATGAAGTGACAGGGGTGGGGCAGGTGGGGCTCTACCTCTCCCAGGTGCTGACCGTTTCCATAGAGATGGAGAGTTCTGTCCCTGTCCAGCATCAGACCCACACTGCTTCCCACCTTCAGATCACACAGGCTGTGTCCTATGTTGCTGTCTCTCTGTCAACACAGTGTGTTTTCTTAGCATAGCAACCTGCTATCAACCTGATACAGAACGAAGTGAAGAAACTGTATCATGTATATTATGAGTGTTTCTTTGTTACGTGTGAAGTTTTGCCATGATACAAATATTGGATAAAACTAGTCATTAGTGTAGTTAGTGTAGTTTCTTTGTTTGTATATGTGGATATATGTGGATATAAGACAAGTCCAAATGGTAATTCAGAATAAAATATAGCAATATTACAGAGACAACTGACCATGATAATATTTTAAAAAGTATATATATAGTCAGGAGTAACAATGCCACGATGACCACATATCTGTTGACCAATGACCATGATACAGTCAGGACTAACATAATAACAATGACACAATTCTAGAATCTACTGTTTGCAGAAACTAAGAAGTCTTGATGTCAACAAAACAGTACTGCAGGGTTTTTACAGGTGCTTCATTGAGTCCATGTTAACGTTTTCCTGTGTGTGTTGGTTCGGTAGTTTGAGTGTCAAGAATAAGAATGTATTGAATAAAATAGTGAACGTTTGCGGTAAGATTGTGGGAGTGAAACAGAGCAGTATGAATGCGTTGAATGAACGACGACGTGAAAGACAAAAGACGAATGATATCGAGTGACTGCAGCCACGGCCTCAGCAAATTTTATGAGCTCTTGCCTTCTGGCAAGCGCTTCCGAACTCCGAAATTCAAGACTCTTAGAAGTAGAAACAGTTTTTTACCCGTGTCCATTTCTTTGTTAAATAAATGAGTGCAATATCTGTCTTAATTAGGCTTCTATACGTTTTAAAGCTTGGTACACATTTTAACAAGCAACAATCTCTTAGCTCCTGCGCGTGTACCGGTATGTGTGTGTGTGTGTGTGTGTGGGGGGGGGGGGGGGGGTATGTGTGCGCAGTCAATGCGCACGCGCGGGTGTGTGTGTCTTTCAGTAGGCATGGGTGTATGTGTTTGTTCTTTGTGGATTTGCTATAATTTATGCTGGTTTGTGTGTGGATATGTTTGAGTAGGTGCACACGTGTCCATCTTTTATATGAATTATGTGGATATGTTATCTTGTAAATATGATAAATATATGACTTTGTTTAAACATAAAGTATGCGTGCTTTGTTATAAATAAGTCCCTTGTGAGTGTTGTGCATTTAAAATTACATAGTTGAAATGATTTACCTTAAACAGTAATATTTTCTGTACTTTGTTTTAAAATGTTCATAATATTGGCAACATGTTTTGTTTTAAGCACTGCTGTTTTGTTCTCAAGTGATAATTAACATCATATGTGTTTTCATTTAATGGTATTGTCATTCATGTTTTAGAAGCACATCTTGTTTTTAATGTAAATTATAATGTGTCTTGTTTTAACTGTGTCAATCGCAGACATCACCACTCTTCATTTGTCTCTAAGAGATAATAAAGTTGTTTGAGTTGAGTTGAATGACCACATACCTGTTGACCATGATACAGTCAGGACTAACAATGACCACATACCTGTTGACCATGACACAGTCAGGACTAACAATGACTAACAATGACCACATACCTGTTGACCATGATACAGTCAGGACTAACAATGACCACATACCTGTTGACCATGATACAGTCAGGACTAACAATGACCACATACCTGTTGACCATGATACAGTCAGGACTAACAATGACCACATACCTGTTGACCATGATACAGACTAACAATGACCACATACCTGTTGACCATGATACAATGACACATACCTGTTGACCATGACACAATGACCACATACCTGTTGACCATGATACAGTCAGGGACTAACAATGACCACATACCTGTTGACCATGATACAGTCAGGACTAACAATGACACAATGACCACATACCTGTTGACCATGATAGTCAGGACTAACAATGACACAATGACCACATACCTGTTGACCATGATACAGTCAGGACTAACAATGACCACATACCTGTTGACCATGATACAGTCAGGACTAACAACTACAATGACCACATACCTGTTGACCATGACACAGTCTGTTGACACAATGACCACATACCTGTTGACCATGATACAGTCAGGACAATGAACAATGACCACATACCTGTTGACCATGATACAGTCAGGACTAACAATGACCACATACCTGTTGACCATGATACAGTCAGGACTAACAATGACCACATACCTGTTGACCATGATACAGTCAGGACAATGACTAACAATGACCACATACCTGTTGACCATGATACAGTCAGGACTAACAATGACCACATACCTGTTGACCATGATACAGTCAGGACTAACAATGACCACATACCTGTTGACCATGATACAGTCAGGACTAACAATGACCACATACCTGTTGACCATGATACAGTCAGGACTAACAATGACCACATACCTGTTGACCATGATACAGTCAGGACTAACAATGACCACATACCTGTTGACCATGATACAGTCAGGACTAACAATGACCACATACCTGTTGACCATGATACAGTCAGGACTAACAATGACCACATACCTGTTGACCATGATACAGTCAGGACTAACAATGACCACATACCTGTTGACCATGATACAGTCAGGACTAACAATGACCACATACCTGTTGACCATGATACAGTCAGGACTAACAATGACCACATACCTGTTGACCATGATACAGTCAGGACTAACAATGACCACATACCTGTTGACCATGATACAGTCAGGACCATGATGACAGTCAGGACTAACAATGACCACATACCTGTTGACCATGATACAGTCAGGACTAACAATGACCACATACCTGTTGACCATGATACAGTCAGGACTAACAATGACCACATACCTGTTGACCATGATACAGTCAGGACTAACAATGACCACATACCTGTTGACCATGATACAGTCAGGACAATGGAACAATGACCACATACCTGTTGACCATGATACAGTCAGGACTACCATGATACACAATGACCACATACCTGTTGACCATGATACAGTCAGGACTAACAATGACCACATACCTGTTGACCATGATACAGTCAGGACTAACAATGACCACATACTGTTGTTGATACAGTCAGGACTACAAGACCAGGACCTGTTGACCATGAACAATGACTAACAATGACCACATACCTGTTGACCATGATACAGTCAGGACTAACAATGACCACATACCTGTTGACCATGATACAGTCAGGACTAACAATGACCACATACCTGTTGACCATGATGACACAGTCAGGACTAACAATGACCACATACCTGTTGACCATGATACAGTCAGGACTAACAATGACCACATACCTGTTGACCATGATACAGTCAGGACTAACACAATGACCACATACCTGTTGACCATGATACAGTCAGGACTAACAATGACCACATACCTGTTGACCATGATACAGTCAGGACTAACAATGACCACATACCTGTTGACCATGACACAGTCAGGACTAACAATGACCACATACTGTTGACCATGATACAGTGACTAACAATGACCACATACCTGTTGACCATGATACAGTCAGGACTAACAATGACCACATACCTGTTGACCATGATACAGTCAGGACTAACAATGACCACATACCTGTTGACCATGACACAGTCAGGACTAACAATGACCACATACCTGTTGACCATGATACAGTCAGGACTAACAATGACCACATAC
>CM065689.1:17388734-17406348 GCA_017654935.2 Phymorhynchus buccinoides | reverse complement strand
GTACAACAGTATGTAACATAGTGGTGAGAAATGGACATCAGTCTCACATTACAATGAAACAAACTCTGATATGTCTGCAGTACAACAGTATGTAACATAGTGGTGAGAAATGGAGATCAGTCTCACATTACAATGAAACAAACTCTGATATGTCTGCAGTACAACAGTATGTAACATACAAACATTTCTTTCCATGATAATCTGTTTTGATTATAATGCATCAAATTGGCATTATTAAATCAATTAATTTAGGAAACAAACTACATCAAGATGGATGATGTTGCACATAATTTCCTGCTAGCATCAGTGATAGTTATTACATCATGATCAGTGATAGTCATTACACCATGATCAGTGATAGTTATTACATCATGATCAGTGATAGTCTATTACATCATGATCAATGATAGTTATTACATCGTGATCAGTGATAGTTATCAAATCATGACCAGCTATAGTTATTAAATCATGATCAGTGATAGTTATTACAGGATCATCATCAGTGACAGTTATTACATCAAGATCAGTGACAGATGTTGCATCATGATCATTTCCTAGTTATTAGATCATGATCAGTGATAGTTATTACATCATGATCAGTGACAGTTATTACACCATGATCAGTGATAGTTATTACATCATGATCAGTGATAGTTATTACATCATGATCAGTGACAGTTATTACATCATGATCAGTGATAGTTATTACATCATGATCAGTGATAGTCATTACATCATGATCAACGTTCATAATTGTACCATCACTGGTATAAAAAA
Source organism: Phymorhynchus buccinoides (assembly GCA_017654935.2). Lineage (NCBI taxonomy): Eukaryota > Metazoa > Mollusca > Gastropoda > Neogastropoda > Raphitomidae > Phymorhynchus > Phymorhynchus buccinoides. The sequence goes on along the minus strand of CM065689.1, from coordinate 17,405,571 downwards.
TCAAGCAAATTTAATCAAAATGGACAATGCAATGTTAACCTTATTCCTAACAGCACTGCCTGACACTGATATCAGAGTGTAAACACTTGTCTAACATTTTCCACATACATTCATTCCTATTACCGTTACAACTTTCCATGCAGAGTGTAAACACTTGTCTAACATTATCCACATACATTCATTCCTATTACCGGTACAACTTTCCATGCAGAGTGTAAACACTTGTCTAACATTGTCCACATACATTCATTCCTATTACCGGTACAACTTTCCATGCAGAGTGTAAACCCTTGTCTAACATTATCCACATACATTCATTCCTATTACCGGTACAACTGTTCATGCAGAGTGTAAACACTTGTCTAACATTGTCCACATACATTCATTCCTATTACCGGTACAACTTTCCATGCAGAGTGTAAACACTTGTCTAACATTATCCACATACATTCATTCCTATTACCGGTACAACTTTCCATGCAGAGTGTAAACACTTGTCTAACATTGTCCACATACATTCATTCCTATTGCCGGTACAACTTTCCATGCAGAGTGTAAACACTTGTCTAACATTATCCACATACATTCATTCCTATTACCGGTACAACTTTCCATGCAGAGTGTAAACACTTGTCTAACATTGTCCACATACATTCATTCCTATTACCGGTACAACTTTCCATGCAGAGTGTAAACACTTGTCTAACATTATCCACATACATTCATTCCTATTACCGGTACAACTTTCCATGCAGAGTGTAAACACTTGTCTAACATTATCCACATACATTCATTCCTATTACCGGTACAACTTTCCATGCAGAGTGTAAACACTTGTCTAACATTGTCCACATACATTCAGAGTGTAAACACTTGTCTAACATTATCCACACACATTCATTCATGTTACAACTTTCCGTATTATGCTAGTAACGTTGAGTCAGGTAAAATAGAGTGCATCACACCCATGACCAATATCATCTGCAGATGTCACCTCTGAAGATGGAATGTGGCTGTCTTATTTACCCTTTTGACGCCAACCATTCTCCAGCCAGAACATTTCTGTCAAACTTACCTGGATAAAAACAAAGCTGGTGTTTGTAACACTTTGATGATGGTGATCAAATAAGGCCTTTTCTTATCTCCCCAAATAAACGACATAAGGTCATTGGATAACAGGTCCCAATGTCAAGCTCTTAACATGGGTGTTAAGTGAGTGAGGTGCAGAAATGCGACATTGGCGATGAAGGGGTTTCAACAGACGTAAACACCACCGTCTCACTTTTCTATTCAGAGTCATAAATGGACACTTTCCAGCAATAAAGGGAGACGATTACATCACTCCTGCCACAAACAAGAGGCCTGTAAGACCAACTAGATCAGAAGACATCCCAGAATATCATCACACAGTTCACAAGAAATAACAGCCGCTGCTTTAACATCAAGTTCAGCAACACAGACGCCTACAAGAACAGCTTCTTCCCTCGAACTGTACGTGGTTGGAACAGCCGCTGCTTTAACATCAAGTTCAGCAACACAGACGCCTACAAGAACAGCTTCTTCCCTCAAACTGTACGTGGTTGGAACAGCCGCTGCTTTAACATCAAGTTCAGCAACACAGACGCCTACAAGAACAGCTTCTTCCCTCGAACTGTACGTGGTTGGAACAGCCGCTGCTTTAACATCAAGTTCAGCAACACAGACGCCTACAAGAACAGCTTCTTCCCTCAAACTGTACGTGGTTGGAACAGCCGCTGCTTTAACATCAAGTTCAGCAACACAGACGCCTACAAGAACAGCTTCTTCCCTCCAACTGTATGTGGTTGGAACAGCCGCTGCTTTAACATCAAGTTCAGCAACACAGACGCCTACAAGAACAGCTTCTTCCCTCCAACTGTACGTGGTTGGAACAGCCGCTGCTTTAACATCAAGTTCAGCAACACAGAAGCCTACAAGAACAGCTTCTTCCCTCAAACTGTACGTGGTTGGAACAGCCGCTGCGAAGAAATAGTGGCTGCTGAGACGATCGAGGCATTCAAACACCGCCTCTCGTCTCCATCAACATATCATCAGACTTTTTTTCCCCCTACTTTATCTTTTATGGTATATTCTTCTTATGTATTTATTGTGCTCTCCCCAAAGTTCTTCCATTGGTGATTAACGACCAGAATTGGTTTTCTGCCAACGCAACGGATGCAGATGCAGATCAGTTCTGGTTTAAACGATTTATTATTCAGTTACATTCGCATAGACATAAAACACAACAGACTGAAGCAACAACAAGCGAAGCTTATAGCGTGCTCAGTTAGAAAATGTACACAGCAATATTGGCGGAATTAAACGTGGAAAACAAATGTACGAAACAGAACAAAAACATAATGAAAATGAAAGACTGGGTGGATGCAAACTTGAATCAACACAGCTATACATTATTTTTTGATCATTAGGAAAAGATGCAATACACAAACATGAACATAAATAATATTACGCACATAAATAATAGAGAGCACAGAGACAGAGAGAGAGAGAGAGAGAGAGAGAGAGAGAGAGAGAGAGAGAGAGAGAGAGAGAGAGAGAGAGAGAGAGAGAGAGTTCTCATCAAGAAATAAAGAAAGTAGAGGTCAGTAAGGGTGGTTATCAACACAACCGGTGTGACTGTTTGACAAGCACGTTTACCACAATTATAAAATGATGTTGATGATCTATAATTGTTCACTCCATGCACTGCACAGGCAGTGTTGTCACCTGTAGCAGTTGACAGTTCACCCAGTAGTGTGTCCAGTGTGCATGATGGTGTTCACTTCATGCACTTTACAGGCAATGCTGTCACCTGTAGCAGTTGACACACACACACACACACCACACACACACACACACACACACACACACACACACACACACACACACACACACACACACACACACACACACACACAAACACACACACACACACACACACACACACACACACACACACACACACACACACACACACACACACACACACACACACACACACACACACACACACGCACACACACGCACAGCACACACACACACACACACACACACACATCAGCAATGCTGGAAACAATCCAGAACTTATATAACACACACCGTTTAAAAAAAAGTTAAAATGCACATTGAATAATTTGCCATCTTTTAAAAAAATCATGAAATCATGCTCTTTAAAGTTAAATCTTTCAAACAACATTTGAAAAAGTATATGATTGATAAATTGTAAAGAATTATGTGATGGAATTTTTTGTACATACATGTACATACTCTGGTGTTTAAATGACAACTCTCTCTCTCTCTCTCTCTCTCTCTCTCTCTCTCTCTCTCTCTCTACTTTTATCTGTTTGTCTATCTGTCTCTTTGTCTCAGTCATTATTTTGTTTCCCAACTCCCTCTTCTAATCTCCCTTTACCACTATGATTATATTTGTCCATAGTTTGTATATAATTACTGTATTCAGCTTGTGTGACATATATGTATTTTTTTATATTTATCTATTTATTTATTCTTTGCGATTTGAGTTTTTTTCTCCAGTTTTGTTTTTCGTCTTATTTGCTTCATTTGTATTGCTTGTTAATTTATGACGACAGGATGAAAAAAGCTTTGTTTAGCTTATTCCTTCCCCCTGTGGGGACACTGGGGGTCTTTTGTACAAATAGTTCCCCCACCTTCTGGAAGTTCTGTGCTTGTAACTTCCTCTAATCTGTCACTCTCTTTGACTCTGCCTTTTCCCTTTGCTGACTGTCATCTCTACTATCTTTCTGCCTTGCTGATCCATTCTCCTGCCTTTTCCCTTTGCTGACTGTCATCTCTACTATCTTTCTGCCTTGCTGATCCATTCTCCTGCCTTTTCCCTTTGCTGACTGTCATCTCTACTATCTTTCTGCCTTGCTGATCCATTCTCCTGCCTTTTCCCTTTGCTGACTGTCATCTCTACTATCTTTCTGCCTTGCTGATCCATTCTCCTGCCTTTTCCCTTTGCTGACTGTCATCTCTACTATCTTTCTGCCTTGCTGATCCATTCTCCTGCCTTTTCCCTTTGCTGACTGTCATCTCTACTATCTTTCTGCCTTGCTGATCCATTCTCCTGCCTTTTCCCTTTGCTGACTGTCATCTCTACTATCTTTCTGCCTTGCTGATCCATTCTCCTGCCTTTTCCCTTTGCTGACTGTCATCTCTACTATCTTTCTGCCTTGCTGATCCATTCTCCTGCCTTTTCCCTTTGCTGACTGTCATCTCTACTATCTTTCTGCCTTGCTGATCCATTCTCCTGCCTTTTCCCTTTGCTAACTGTCATCTTACTACTTTTCTGCAGCTGCGGACATGCTGGGCCTTTCCCTTTGAAAGCTGTATCGCATTCGGCAGCTGCCTTCTTCCTCTTTGCTGACTGGAATCTCTACTATCTTTCTGCGATCTGATCCAAAAATGCCTAAAGATCGTTTTGACTTGATCTCGACTTCTTTCTGCCTTACAATCCAGTCCTGCCTAACCCTTTGCTGGATAACATGAAATCTATCTTTCTGCCTTGCTGATAAAACCCTTCTTTATTATTACTTAATGCTTCACACAAAATACTGGTTCTGTCACACAATATCTTTGTCCCCTGAATTTTGTGTTAAGGCCTATGTAACCCGGGTTCTGTGGTAGATATGATAGTCTAGTGGCTTTATATATATCTCTGTTTTCAGAAGCACTATTAACACAAATGTTTTTCTGTCTTTTAATTTCGCGAATAAAACAAAAAGATAAACTGAATAAAAGGTAACACACTAATTTAAAAAGAACAATAGGGAATAAAGGGAATGAAGGGCCCAGAACTATTGCCCTGCAACCGACAAAGAAACACACAATACATAGACGTCCAGGACAGACTAATACATTCAATCTGTCACAATTTCTAAAGTTCTCGACAACTCCATCTTCCGCATCATTTAGTACGGTACAACCATGACCTAATGATAATTTCATCTTCACCGTAACAAGGTAAAGCAGTGCTAGTTAAACAAATAGCTCTCAGAAGCTTCTCATAAAAAGTGAACTCAAATAAATTTCCCAGCAAAAACGCCTTGACTTGCTAGCTATGGGCGAGTGAAACAAACCACTGAAAGCCTACACACTCTCACTACAAATGAGATCTTATCTCACTTAAGCCTATCAATCAAAGCAAAAGGGAATAACCCTTTCCATAACCACTTTTCTTTTTACCACAAATTAAGCTCGTCACCAAAACCCAGAAGAAATCCCAAAACATCTCATAGGGGCCTTTCCCCCACTTAGCGCACTGAACATTATTCTTATCATTTGTCATCATTAAAATATAATCAAAGTCCAAAGTTATCCCAGTAAAAATACCACATTAAATCAAACATCATTAAACACATAAACAAATAATTCCCGCTCTCACCGCCTTATTAATTTCTACTCATCAATCTCACCAAACCATTAGACCATGTGCTCAAACAATCTCCCTACATCATCTCCTGTATAATTAGGACTACCTTTAGTCCTATCTGGACAAGATAATATGCTTTTTAACCAAAAAGCCCATTATAACCAGCAAACTGACAAGAAACAATTAGGGTAAAAATGGTTGCACCACATGGCAGTTTTACCAGTCTCACTCATGTCACTCTCTCGCATAAAATATCTTAATAACATACATTTGTAAACAAAATACTTTTCCCAAACATATTAACTCACATCAATCATTTTACTAAACCAACATATGTTTTACTTACTGTGATTAGAGGCAACGATTGAACATTCAATCTTGGTGTTCTGACACCTCTCTCCTTTAGCTCAGACAAAACAGGAAATGACCAAACTAACAGGAAGGAAGTCAAGTTATGAGCATTTTCCAACTACTTCCTGAATAAACTTACAAAGTATTTTAAAACTGAAAATAGTTGTAACTATTCTCCCCCAAACTCCTAAATTTTCAAATAAGAATCTTTACAATCATTCATAATAAAAATACACTTAATTTTAAAGTAATGCTGAAGCAAATCCATGGGAGATCATCCTTTCAAGCAAAATCAAGCTAGGACTCACTTCTAAAAAGATAACACTTCCCCTGAACTACAAGCAAGTTAGGAACACCAAATAAGGTTGCAGTAGCAGTGTGTGTCTATGGCTGTAACATCACACCCTATATTGGTGATGGTTAAACTGAAAGCTGTACTTACCTAAAGATGGAAGAAGAAGAAAACACTGAATAAACTAGACAGTTAAACTGAAAGCAGTAGCAGCTAGTCTATCAAGAACACTGAATAAACTAGACAGTTAAACTGAAAGCAGTAGCAGCTAGTCTATCAAGAACACTGAATAAACTAGACAGTTAAACTGAAAGCAGTAGCAGCTAGTCTATCAAGAACACTGAATAAACTAGACAGTTAAACTGAAAGCAGTAGCAGCTAGTCTATCAAGAACACTGAATAAACTAGACAGTTAAACTGAAAGCAGTAGCAGCTAGTCTATCAAGAACACTGAATAAACTAGACAGTTAAACTGAAAGCAGTAGCAGCTAGTCTATCAAGAACACTGAATAAACTAGACAGTTAAACTGAAAGCAGTAGCAGCTAGTCTATCAGGAACACTGAATAAACTAGACAGTTAAACTGAAAGCAGTAGCAGCTAGTCTATCAAGAACACTGAATAAACTAGACAGTTAAACTGAAAGCAGTAGCAGCTAGTCTATCAAGAACACTTCCAGTGCTCCGCTTGCCACACCTTAATAACTAGTGCACTGTCAACGATAAAATGTGACAGGATTGTTCCTCGTGTGCCAGTAATGATGCGTGTTATTTTATTTTATAAAATAAAATAAAAAAAAAAAAATCAACAAATTGTTAAATAAAACTTAACAGTGGCTGTGGTAGCAAAAGATGAACGGGTGACGCACCCAAAACTGAAAGTTAATACACTTAAAACATGAGGAAAAACAATAAATCGATAATGTTTTCGTCAGCAAAAACAAAACTCCCGAATCTGACTTAATTTAACTACACAATTTCAAGAGAGAAAAAAATCACACAATGCTGAAAAGAAGAAAAGCCCTAAGATAAAACAGACCACTTACCTTTTTCCAGTAGAAAAACAAGTCCACCATGAAGTGACAGGGGTGGGGCAGGTGGGGCTCTACCTCTCCCAGGTGCTGACCGTTTCCATAGAGATGGAGAGTTCTGTCCCTGTCCAGCATCAGACCCACATGGAGAGTTCCTTCAGATCAGACCCACAGCTTCCCACCTCAGATCATGCAGGCTGCCCTATGTCGCTGCGTCTCTGTCAACACAGTGTGTTTTCTTAGCATAGCAACCTGCTATCAACCTGATACAGAACGAAGTGAAGAAACTGTATCATGTATATTATGAGTGTCTCTCTGTCAACACAGTGTGTTTTCTTAGCATAGCAACCTGCTATCAACCTGATACAGAACAAAGTGAAGAAACTGTATCATGTATATTGTGAGTGTCTCTCTGTCGACACAGTGTGTTTTCTTAGCATAGCAACCTGCTATCAACCTGATACAGAACGAAGTGAAGAAACTGTATCATGTATATTATGAGTGTCTCTCTGTCAACACAGTGTGTTTTCTTAGCATAGCAACCTGCTATCAACCTGATACAGAACGAAGTGAAGAAACTGTATCATGTATATTATGAGTGTCTCTCTGTCGACACAGTGTGTTTTCTTAGCATAGCAACCTGCTATCAACCTGATACAGAACGAAGTGAAGAAACTGTATCATTATTATGAGTGTTTCTTTGTTACGTGTGAAGTTTTGCCATGATACAAATATTGGATAAAACTACAGTCATTAGTGTAGACAGTCTTTTATATGTGGATATAAGACAAGTCCAAATGGTAATTCAGAATAAAATATAGCAATATTACAGAGAAAACTGACCATGATAATATTAAAAAAAAGTATATATATAGTCAGGAGTAACAATGGCACGATGACCACATACCTGTTGACCAATGACCATGATACAGTCAGAACTAACATAATAACAATGACACAATTCTAGAATCTACTGTTTGCAGAAACTAAGAAGTCTTGATGTCAACAAAACAGTACTGCAGGGTTTTTACAGGTGCTTCATTGAGTCCATGTTAACGTTTTCCTGTGTGTGTTGGTTCGGTAGTTTGAGTGTCAAGAATAAGAATGTATTGAATAAAATAGTGAACGTTTGCGGTAAGATTGTGGGAGTGAAACAGAGCAGTATGAATGCGTTGAATGAACGACGACGTGAAAGACAAAGGACGAATGATGTCGAGTGACTGCAGCCACGGCCTCAGCAAATTTTATGAGCTCTTGCCTTCTGGCAAGCGATTCCGAACTCCGAAATTCAAGACTCTTAGAAGTAGAAACAGTTTTTTACCCGTGTCCATTTCTTTGTTAAATAAATGAGTGCAATATCTGTCTTAATTAGGCTTCTATACGTTTTAAAGCTTGGTACACATTTTAACAAGCAACAATCTCTTAGCTCCTGCGTGTGTACCGGTGTGTGGGGGGGGGGGGGGGGTATGTGTGCGCAGTCAATGCGCACGCGCGGGTGTGTGTGTCTTTCAGTAGGCATGGGTGTATGTGTTTGTTCTTTGTGGATTTGCTATAATTTATGCTGGTTTGTGTGTGGATATGTTTGAGTAGGTGCACACGTGTCCATCTTTTATATGAATTATGTGGATATGTTATCTTGTAAATATGATAATATATGACTTTGTTTAAACATAAAGTATGCGTGCTTTGTTATAAATAAGTCCCTTGTGAGTGTTGTGCATTTAAAATTACATAGTTGAAATGATTTACCTTAAACAGTAATATTTTCTGTACTTTGTTTTAAAATGTTCATAATATTGGCAACATGTTTTGTTTTAAGCACTGCTGTTTTGTTCTCAAGTGATAATTAGCATCATGTGTGTTTTTATTTAATGGTATTGTCATTCATGTTTTAGAAGCACATCTTGTTTTTAATGTAAATTATAATGTGTCTTGTTTTAACTGTGTCAATCGCAGACATCACCACTCTTAATTTCTCTCAAAGAGATAATAAAGTTGTTTGAGTTGAGTTGAATGACCACATACCTGTTGACCATGATAGTCAGGACTAACAATGACCACATACCTGTTGACCATGATACAGTCAGGACTAACAATGACACAATGACCACATACCTGTTGACCATGATACAGTCAGGACTAACAATGACCACATACCTGTTGACCATGATACAGTCAGGACTAACAATGACCACATACCTGTTGACCATGATACAGTCAGGACTAACAATGACACAATGACCACATACCTGTTGACCATGATACAGTCATGATGAACAATGACCACATACCTGTTGACCATGATACAGTCAGGACTAACAATGACAATGACCACATACCTGTTGACCATGATACAGTCAGGATGAACAATGACACAATGACCACATACCTGTTGACCATGATACAGTCAGGACTAACAATGACCACATACCTGTTGACCATGATACAGTCAGGACAATGACACAATGACCACATACCTGTTGACCATGATACAGTCAGGACTAACAATGACACAATGACCACATACCTGTTGACCATGATACAGTCAGGACTAACAATGACCACATACCTGTTGACCATGATACAGTCAGGACTAACAATGACCACATACCTGTTGACCATGATACAGTCAGGACTAACAATGACCACATACCTGTTGACCATGATACAGTCAGGACTATACAATGACCACATACCTTGTTTGACCATGACACAGTCAGGACTAACAATGACCACATACCTGTTGACCATGATACAGTCAGGACTAACAATGACCACATATGACCATGTACAGTCAGGACTAGTCATGACACAATGACCACATACCTGTTGACCATGATACAGTCAGGACTAACAATGACCACATACCTGTTGACCATGACACAGTCAGGACTAACAATGACCACATACCTGTTGACCATGACACAGTCAGGACTAACAATGACCACATACCTGTTGACCATGACACAGTCAGGACTAACAATGACCTGTTGACCATGATACACATACCTGTTGACCATGATACAGTCAGGACTAACAATGACCACATACCTGTTGACCATGATACAGTCAGGACTAACAATGACCACATACCTGTTGACCATGATACAGTCAGGACTAACAATGACCACATACCTGTTGACCATGACACAGTCAGGACTAACAATGACCACATACCTGTTGACCATGATACAGTCAGGACTAACAATGACCACATACCTGTTGACCCCATTTTACAGTTGTAATAACTGAAACAAAAAACTAATTTTGACCAAAAAACTGTAATTCAATGCTGTTGACCGATTATTTTTCTTCGCAAAACCCGATTGTTTTCGGTGCTTCTGCATATCACAATGAACGTCGATATCTGTACTGACCTGAGTGTGCAATACTAATGTCCATCGAGCAGTAGACACAGAACACATGCTCGTCACCTAGTGCAGAACAACGTATTCCTGGAATTTTGAGGTAACTTTCCCAGAATTTCTGTGCCACTTTTGATGTCTTGTGTACAGTCCGTCACCAAGACGGACTATTGCGATGGGCTGGTTTGTACCTGTTTTGTTTTTTTGTTTTTTTTCCTCTTTTTTTTTCTGTCTGTCCCAAGGATATCTCCTGAACCGCTTGACCGAATCGCGTCAAATTTTGTGTGAAGGTGTGCCTCCTTAATAGGAAGAGATCGGCGCAAACCATTTTGCCGTCATGACCTTGACCTTGACGTACGACCTTCGCAAAAACCGAAAATCTATTTTTAGCCATATCTCGGGCACGATCAACATAGGATGTTGAAACTTGGTATGAAGGTGGTTTGGCTTATGCCCGTTCTGATGATGGCATACCGATCAAGGTCAAGGTCAAGGTAAAAAAGATCGCTGGAGCCTGAAAATCGGAGGGTCATTTTTTTCTCCTTCTGTCTGTCCCAAAGGATATCTTTTTGAACGGGTTGACAGAATCACGTCAAATTGTGTGATACTGGACTAACAATGTGTCACCATGAGAGGAGGCATCCACGCAAACCATTTTGCCGTCGTGACCTTGACACTTGGCGTACGACCTTGAAAACCGAAAATCTTTCAGGGGCCATAACTCCCACACTGTTAGTGTTAGAGTCTTCAAATTTGGCATGAAGGTACTTTGGCTTATGCCCGTTCTGATGGTGGGCATGACAAGATCAAGGTCAAGGTCATGGTCCGGGTGATCCGTAGGCCTTGAAAGTAGTAGGGGTCTACACATTGGGTTTTAAGCCATATTTTCCACATTGGTACTTGACAGAAGCGCTTCAGATTGTGTGTGGTACTGTATACCCTAGAGAAGAAAACATCCGAGCATAAATTATCACCATGCTGACCTTGACCTTGAAGTGTGACCTTGAAAACCGAAATTTCCTTCTTTGCGCTATATGTTTCTTCTACAAGTTGTATCTCGTGAACTAGAAGACAGAATCCCTTCCAATTTTGTGTCAGGATGTGACACTCTACGGGGTGTCGCAAGTGCATGGCATTGCTGGTGACGGACATGTCTGCCGCTCGGCGACGCCCTTGTTTGATTTTCGACCAGAAGATACAGAAGCTTCGGAATGCACTCGCTTGGACGCCATTTTGAAACAGAAAAGGAAATGGCGCGAAATGACTTTTCACCGCATCGTTTCAAAAGCTGAGGACAGTCTTTACCGATGCAACTGTAGTGGGTTCTTTTATATTTAGGATTTTCCCCCCCCCCCCGTTTTTTTCTCTCCGTTGTAGCCGTAATTACCGTAATTTGGACTTTCAATGACCACATAACCATTACAGCAAAATTGGGATGGTAAACAGGTCTGCAATGACCACATACCTGTTGACCATGATACAGTCAGGACTAACAATGACCACATACCTGTTGACCATGATACAGTCAGGACTAACAATGACCACATACCTGTTGACCATGATACAGTCAGGACTAACAATGATACCTGTTGACCATGATACAGTCAGGACTAACAATGACCACATACCTGTTGACCATGATACAGTCAGGACTAACAATGACCACATACCTGTTGACCATGATACAGTCAGGACTAACAATGACCACATACCTGTTGACCATGATACAGTCAGGACTAACAATGACCACATACCTGTTGACCTGTAACAATGACCATGACACAGTCAGGACTAACAATGACCACATACCTGTTGACCATGACACAGTCAGGACTAACAATGACCACATACCTGTTGACCATGACACAGTCAGGACTAACAATGACCACATACCTGTTGACCATGATACAGTCAGGACTAACAATGACCACATACCTGTTGACCATGATACAGTCAGGACTAACAATGACCACATACCTGTTGACCATGATACAGTCAGGACTAACAATGACCACATACCTGTTGACCATGATACAGTCAGGACTAACAATGACCACATACCTGTTGACCATGATACAGTCAGGACTAACAATGACCACATACCTGTTGACCATGATACAGTCAGGACTAACAATGACCACATACCTGTTGACCATGACACAGTCAGGACTAACAATGACCACATACCTGTTGACCATGACACAATCAGGACTAACAATGACCACATACCTGTTGACCATGTGTGATGGTGTGGAGTGGAAGGGTGAAGGGTGCAGGGACAGGAGAGGAGTGCAGGAATAGTAGAGCAGGAAATAATCAGCAAACAGCAAACAGCAACAGGCAGTCAAGGCTGGTACAGGTCTCTCTCTCTCTCTCTCTCTCTCTCTCACTCTCTCTCTTTATTGCTTCTCTCTCTCCATCTCAGATAGAGTCTCAGGTAAGTCTAAGGTACAGTCTGCTTTACCTGTGGCCTGGTTATATCGGCGAATCGCGAAACCCGGACCGCAAAGACAACAACTTTATTTTTCACGCAACCTTCTCTCACAGGGCCTATGAACGCCAAAATTGTGTTTGTTACTACACCTTTTAAGCGTGTTGTCTCTGCGATCGTCATACATAACAAGACATGTTGCATATGGTTGGAAAACTTGAAAAACACAGAATAATATGACATTCATCAATAGTCGGGAGTGTCTCTTTAAAAAGAAATACTTGCAATTAAAGTGCAAAGTGACCCTAGTTTTTAACAAGCCCAAACCGTATTTTATAAAATAACTAAATAACTGCTTCACAGATCAAAATAACAAAATGATAATAAAAAAGCAAAATACACAAACTTTCATTTGCATAAATTTCAAGTCCCAATTCAATCTATAAAGTTTATAATTTGTGTCCCGAAATTCGATAGAAAACACAAGTCGAATTTCTAGTGATCTAGGCTTCATGCTTGTGGTTTGAAGCAAATCTTTAATCGTAAAATATTATAAATCTATAAGGTCCAAGATCATTTTAAATATACAAAACTAGTTTCGTTAGTTATTAGAACGAAAACATAAGGGCGAATCGAAATAAAATTGCTTGGTTTAGAAAATTAGTATTTCGATTCGAAAGACAGTCAACCGGCATTCGCACATGGTATACGTATAGGCCTAGCCTAGTACAAAGAACTCGGGAGGTTCGCGAATAGCTACAACCCGTTACGACTGTATTCATTTGGCAATACTACAAGTTTATACGGAAAAGATCCATAGCATGCCATATTTGAAATGAAAGGGGATAGATTATAGATTGTGGTTGTATAATTATAAAGTTAAACGAGGCTTACCTGAAGTCGAAGTTTAACTGGAATTATATTGAGTGTGCTGTTGGGAAGAGGTACACACACTCTGACCAGTGGATAACTTGAGATGTGCGCCCGCCCAGATAAGCCAGTCTTTAGCCACATGTGGTCCCTGATAAATATCTAAGGGTGGGGATTTAATGATCTGAAGGGTGGGTATGTGTGTACCTCTTCCCAACAGCACACTCAATATAATTCCAGTTAAACTTCGACTTCAGGTAAGCCTCGTTTAACTTTATAATTATATCTCGTATGCTGATTGGTCAGAGGTACACACACTCTGACCAGTGGATAACTTGAGACTTCAGAGTCGGGGACCACATGTATTATTCAAACATACGCGTGCTCACAACATTTTTGTCATAGTGCACCTGTGCTATGCTGACTTAGTTGTTGTGGTTTTACTGACAAAGCTGTCCAAGACTGATTTGCTCAAGGACCTTTTTTGTTCTCTCACGCTCTCCTCTCTGCTGCTTTACACAGTTTTGTGGTAGAATCTGCTGAAAGCGCTTGAATTGGACCAGCCAGCGGCCATGAGAGTACAGTCCATTGATACACTTCTGCTTTAATATCATTGCTGTGGTACTCGCACTTCTAGTTTAATGAGGAGAACATTTTTCTGTGTCCACACCGGCAGTGCATAGAAAGCAGGAGCTTGGGGATCTGTACCCACTCTGCATAATGCAGGTATTTTGATATTAAGCTTAATTTTCCACATTGTACAACAACTGTCCAGACGCTAATTTCCCCACAGGTGTGTGTCACGTGTGTGTGTGGATGTCTAAGCTGAGGCAAAGATGCAGGTAGTTTATCATTACAATCATCAATTTATCCCTTAAAATGAGCATTGAACCCATATGAAACCAAAGTTCATGCATTTGTAGACATTAGATAGCCGTTGTCCGTCTTACAATTTTGTAACTTATGTTAAATACCAATTCTATGGCCAGTATGGACATGCTTAGTCTGTAAGGGAAATCATTATTTATAGAGGTGTTATTTGATGGAAATCCAGGTCTGGTTTCCTCGATAGTCTTCATGCCCACTGAAGGGGTCAAGCTAGTGTAGCGTGACACATCAAGTTTGTTACTGCAGCGCAACCCATGTTCATGCACGCTGATAAGCAGTGTTTATACCAGAACTTCAGGGGTCTTCATTGAAGTTTATCGTAGGGCCTACGTAGGCTAAAATAAATTTAAAGTTGTGCATAATACTGTGCAACAAGGTCCCACAAAAAAGGCCAAAGAAAATTAAAATGCAATGTCTTGTTAATACATTAAAAGAGGTCACCAGAAAGGGCCATGAAATTGTTCATAAAAGCCAGCGCGGTACTGTAATTATAAGCAGCATAGTAGGCTGAAATGGTCAGTCTCTGCTTGGCACTCTTAGTGAAAGCTTCCTTTTTCTAACTAAACAGGAGGAAAACACTTAACTGATACAGGCGACACCTGTGACTAGAACTGTAGGGGAGATGCTGGCTTGTTTTTCGCTCTCTCTCCCACCCCGTTCCTGATACCCCGTTCCTGGGGTCGGCTTTTTTATAGCCCTGTTGTGCCTTTAAGCAGTTATAACATTGCAACCAACGAGGGCCACCGAAAAAAGGGTATAACTTTTGTAAACAATCATAATATTGTTACTAAAGAGGGCCACCGAAAGGGCCATAACATTTATTGTTGTTAATGTTGTTGTTGTTAACCCTTGTATAGTTGTAAGCAATCATTACATTGTAAGCAAAGATGGTAACCGAAAAAGCCATAACATTTTTTGTGAAGCAATCATAACACTGTAAATAGAGAGAACCGCTGAAAGGGCCCGTAACATTTGTTGTTGTTGTTGTTGCTAAGCAACTATATCATTGTAACCAAGGAGGCCCACTGAAAAAAGGCCATACTCATTTTTTATTAAACGATTATAGCATTGTAATTAAGGAGGGCCACTGAAAGGGCCATAACATTTTTGTTATTAAAACAATGATAACATTGTATTCAAAGAGGCCTCTGAAAAATTAAGGGCCATAACATGTTTGTTAAACAATCATAGCATTGTAATTAAAGACAGCCACTGAAAGGGCCATAACATTTTTGTTATT
Organism: Phymorhynchus buccinoides; assembly: GCA_017654935.2. Lineage (NCBI taxonomy): Eukaryota > Metazoa > Mollusca > Gastropoda > Neogastropoda > Raphitomidae > Phymorhynchus > Phymorhynchus buccinoides. The sequence continues at coordinate 17,389,696 of CM065689.1, read as the reverse complement.
AAAACAATAACATTGTATTCAAAGAGGCCTCTGAAAAGGGCCATAACATTTTTGTAAAACAATCATAACATTGTATTCAAAGAGGGCCCCTGAAAAATTAAGGGCCATAACATGTTTGTTAAACAATCATAGCATTGTAATTAAAGACAGCCACTGAAAGGGCCATAACATTTTCAGTGAACTGTAAGATGGCCAGAAGAGGGTCAGATATAAAGCACATTCACATTTTTATGCATAACAATTTACATTGTGCAAAAAAGGCCAGATCATAAGCAAAGAGGGTAACTGAAAAAGCCACAACATTTTTTGTCATAACTTTGTAAATAGAGAGAACCGCTGAAAGGGCCCATAACATTTGTTGTTGTTGTTGCTAAGCAAATATATCATTGTAACCAAGGAGGCCCACTGAAAAAAGGCCATAACATTAACGATTATAGCATTGTAATTAAGGAGGGCCACTGAAAGGGCCATAACATTTTTGTTAAACAATGATAACATTGTATTCAAAGAGGCCTCTGAAAAGGGCCATAAAATTATTGTTAAATAATCATAACATTGTATTCAAAGAGGCCTCTGAAAAGGGCCATAACATATGTGTTAAACAATGATAACATTGTATTCAAAGAGGGCCCCTGAAAAGGGCCATAACATAACAATTAGAACATTGTAATCAAAGACAGCCACTGTGTAGTATTATGAAACGTAGTTTCTACATATTTTTATAATGTTTATTTTAGGTGTGTAACCATACTTTACACACGCTGTCTGGCATCTCCTGCTAGACACGTGACACGCGCATGCTACACTCGTGCTTGCTCTTGTACCGACGCTAGGCCTACTGTCCACTACCTGGCAGCCTGTATCAGTATGCTACCATCACTGCTGCTAGCCATGATCTATGCTCTCTGCTGTTAAGCCTATAATGTGTAGTCAACATTGCTGCTGTTGTATCATCTTGTCTT
>CM065689.1:17382415-17388234 GCA_017654935.2 Phymorhynchus buccinoides | reverse complement strand
TTGAACACAAGCCTAGCTTTGGTTTGGAAACATAACATAGGTCGGTTTTACCTGAACCTATGATTGCTTAACTCATACACAAACATTTGAGTTCATGTGAGTTATCCCAAACCAAGCATTGTAACACTGACATCAGATGCTGTGTTACTAAAAATAGACTACACATCAATGTAGGTTGATCAGTTTTAAGTGGAAAACTGACTAAAAACAAATGTAGGCCTATTGAGAGTTTACAATTGAAGTAGCAAGAAACTCAATCAAAAAAGAATGCCTTAAAATTTTTAGGTTTTATCAAATACCTTATAGTAGCAGTAATTAAACACCACAGCCATACCCTAGGCCACTCGCCACACAACCCTGGTTGTAAAGGCCCTATGGCAATTTAAAATCGATGGGGCCAAAAGTACAAGGCCCCCTACACCCATAAGCAATGGTAATAAAGCCCCTATGAATCAATAATATTTGATAGCTGGAAAAGTTGAAGCACAAAGTTAAGGCCCCCCCTTTTTTAAACAGAATGGTTACGGGCAAAGTTCCCCCTTCATTTTGTTTTTACACCAGTAAAAAAATTTAACGTCCACACACCAGTGGAAATGTGGAAGGTAATTGAAACAGAAAAAACATCCAGAAAATGTTTTTTATAATTGTCAATCTCTAGACAACATAAGGGCCAACCTAGACCAACCTAGTTTTATGAATAAACCCCCGTGAACGTACAACAAAATGGTTTTCGGTGAACGGGAATAGCAGACGTTTTTTCCCGTTCCGTAAAAAAAGGAGTTACATGGACAAGGTTTTTTTAATTCACTGGTTTTAAGTTAAACAACCATGTAACGACACCAGTTGTTTTTGTAGGGTAGAACAAAAGTTAAACCAAATAAACACCTGGCCTTAGATTACTTACTTTTAGGAGCAGGGATAGTGCTCAAGCACTGTAGGTCATCAGTGGTGGGCTTCTGCAAACCGAGTGGCTGGTTCCCCTATCAACTCTGGTCAACTGCCTCATCCAGCCGGCGATCAAATTCGAAAGGTACAATCAGCCTGTAGCCTAAAGGTCTTAAATCTGTCTTCTCTGGGTCTTTGGACTGACCACGGCGACCAATGAGCTGCGGACGGAACTCATTCCCCCCCCCCCCCCTCAAAAATTTTTGCACATTTAATATTGGGGTCAATGGTTTGGAAGAAAGGCATAAGAAACCCCTGTGTGGGTTTTTTTTCATATTGAAATTTTGCATAAAAAGCCCTACTGTGGAGCTAAAAGAGAACAGCACAATTACGTCCGTTCCAAAATTAACACGCACGATCCCCCGATGGGTGTACAAACTAGGGTCAATTTGCAAATAAAACTGTCTGTCGGTGGTGGCAAAAAACCCGTCTACCAAAAATCAGCAATAGAAAAAAGCATTTGGAAGACGCGCCGGTTTGGACGATCTTGGGAATTTTTCACTGAGTTATGAATTTAGAGAGTTTTTTTGAATTTAGAGATGTCCGACGCAACCTTCCCGGGGGACCTCCACCGACACGAGGCTGGGGCAAATTAGTAGTCCCTAGTATAGTGGGGGTGAAACGAACACTTCGTGTGGCCAAAAACGCCCCTCAAAATAAAAAAATAGCGGGTCCAACCTGACCGTCCTGTCCCCTTTGGACGAATCTTGTGACGGTCAGCACTAGGCCCCTATTGAATAAATTTAGTGACCCCGAAGGTGGGTGTTGGGTCACCTCCTGGTCGCACATAATTAATAATAAATAAAATGAAATGGAATTAACATAATGATAATAAATAAATAATAATAATAAAATAAACAAATAAATAATGCTTGGGAATGATGCTGAATAATAATTATATATATAATAAATGATGATGAGTATGATTAGTAATGCTTATATAGCGCATAATCTTGCTAAGCAACTAAATGCGCGTTTTTTCACTCACCATTCGTACAAACATTTTTAGCAGACTGGTTCACGTATCCTCACCATACATCTCTATGAAAATGAATACCTTAGAGAATGCATTGCAAATAATCATAACACAACACACCAACACCCACCTCCTTCACCCCTTGCGACTTGTTACTTTGTAATTTATATACTTTTATGACATATTAAATTTGCGACTTATTACGATGTGATGATGGCATCTGATGATCTGATATCGAACTTTCATTTACATCATTTATTAAAGAATATTTTGTTGTTTCCATGGTGTGGTTTGATGTTAAATTCCCATCGAACGTTTTGTTGCTAGGTTTGAAGGCGCACTCTGGCCGCGCAGGAGTGTGGGTAGTCTGGGGAAGTTTCCGTGGGGGGACGGATGTGGCGGTTACACGTTTGTGTTAACGCCATGTTTGTTTCAGCTTCCCAGGTGGTCTAGTGGTTAGGATTTGGCGCTCTCACCGCCACGGCCACAAACCCCCCCGGGTTCGATTCCCCGTCTGGGAACTATTTTTATGTCCCATATGTGCCTTCCCATGTCGAGAGGACGTAAAATTCAAATTCATGTTTGTTTCCCTGCGAGGTTGCCTTCAGACTGCCTAGGGTCCTGTGCGGCTAAGGCACACTTTTAACGATGGAGCTCGATGATCTGATGTTGAGCCTTCATCCATCAATGGATATTTCGTGATCAAAATGCAGTAGCTCGATGTCATAACCTCAACTAAAGTTTTTTTAGATTAGTTTTGCGTGTGCAGTCCTTACTGTGCAACTTATAATAATAGAGTACGCTTTATAAGCTCTTAGCTTGTTGTACTCAAAGTTCATAAATGTATTGCTGCTTTGTTATGATTTTCTATTCTTGAATAAATTCTTGTTTAAACCAAACTAAAGTTTTTGATTTTAAGTTTGATTCACAATTCACAATAATTTGTTTTACCATTGATTGCAATTTCCGCATTGCACGCGCGTGCATAAGCATATACGCGCATATATATTTTTGACAACTTTATACTGAACTCCAACAATTATTTTGTAGTCACAACGCTGTAGATTGAAATTGAACTTCCAGCAAATGCTTTGTTGCTGTGTGATGATGGTACTTGATGACTGACCTAACGTTGAACCTTGATTTATCAATGAATGTATTGTAGCTAGAATGCTAAAATGTTGCACTATGATGTAAAACGTTCCTTTCAGGAAATTTAAGACATGTATGTTTTATTAACTCACCCTGCTGTCGGTTTTGCGTGCGCGTGGTGAGTGCGTGCGTGTGTGCGCGCGCGTATAGTTCGTGTGCCACGCGCGCGTAGGTTCGTGTGCGCTGCGTGCGCGTTCGTGCATGCACTTGTGCGTGTGCGTGTCCCACTTGTTGTGTGTGTCTGTGTGAGTGTGTGTGAGTGCGCGGGTGTGAGGGTGCCCCCCGAGCATAGACGAATCTTTATGTTCTCACGTTTTCACACTATTAACATGCATTGCAATTTGACCCTGAAATGTCAACTTGTCAATGACGGAATTTGTAATCATTTACCAATGAATGTTGTGTTTAGAATGCTGCTCTTGATGTTGAATTTTCAATTTCTGGAAGATACTTTATTTATCAACGAATGATTTGTAGTTCAACGTTGCAGTTTGATGTTGACTTTTCAATTTTTTATGATGAAACTTGATATAATGTTGATAATGTTGATATAATGTTCATAATCCATCTATTACTGTATATTTTTATAATTAGAACCCTGCAGTTTGACTTTGAATTTTCAATTATTTTTTGACAATGGAGCACGATGTTCAGATGTCGATCTTCCATCTATCAAAGAGCATTTTGTATGCAGAATGCTGCAGTCCAATGCTGAATTTTTGGCAAATGTTTTGTTGCTTGGATCCTTTGTCACAGGAAATATAAGACTAGTATATTTATAGCCATCGGTCTCTTGTGTGTGCGCACAGGAGTGTACAAGGGTGACTTTATTCCCCATGGCTTAGAGTAATAACGAGTTACACATGTATTTGGTAGTCCACCAACATAATCTGTAACGTCCAACAAATTGCCTCTATTGACCCGCTGTAGCAATGCTCTTGGCCATGGTTTCCATTACTGTTTCTTACTGTATTATAACTTTACATTAATGGACCCATGCCCACCAAACAACTTTGAAAACGACCCATGGCAGTCAATCTGTCCCCCGTGTACTACCGCCCCCACACATACACACGTGCTCTGTGTGTTCGTTTACTTAATTACTTTTTAAATGGATTGGGTAACCTTTTACATGTGCGGCTTTACTACGTGCGTGTTGACTTGCCACAGCACGGTTTACAGTAGTGGTAACCGAAATGATAACATAACAGATCTTCTAGTCACAACCTTTGCAACCTGTCACGATTTGTAAAAGACGTCATTAATACTTATATTTAACAAAGTACAACTCGCTTTGTTTTCGTTAATGATCCTCAAAACTCCTAGAGTCGAGCAACCTCCTTGTCGTGATTCACCTTTGATTTGATCTTTTCCAATTTACGGCGAGAAGCCAGTTGCTTCTATTTTCTTGCCCTTTCGATGTTTTAGTTTTTCTCATCTTAAGAGCCTGTAACTGTAAATGCCGCATCTCACTAGCAATGCTCGTGATAACCAACTGCTACTTTGCCTATGCCTCACCTTTACCAAGCTCTCCCCACGTAGACCCAATACCTAGTCACGAACCTGTATCCACTAACACCAGTCAAAAGGAGCCATGTGAGCACTATCCACGTCTAATTGAATGGTTACTTTCCCTTCTCCTGTTAGTTCTCGTATTGGCTGGTGACATCGAACAGAACCCGGGACCAAATACCACTAAATCTAACGAACTCCACCTGATACATGTAAATGCTCGTAGCTTAAACGAAGCCCATATAGATTTAATCACAGCGGAATGTAATGCATTTGACATTATCACCGTTTCTGGAACATGGTTATCTCCTTCTGTTTCCAATGCAAATCTCCTTCTTCCTAATTTTCACCCACCATTTCGGCTCGACAGACCTAACGACCCACACGGTGGAGTGGCTATTTACATAAAAAAACATTTATTTTGTAAACACAGACCAGATTTGCATACAGATAACCTAGAAGCCATATGGGTTGAAACCAAACTGAGTCAAGAAACCATCTTAATAGGATCCTTTTATAGACCTCCTAGTGCTAACGTCCAATACTGGAAAAATATTAGTGAAAGTATACGCAAAGCTAACAGTACTGGTACCAAATTTATTGTACTGTACTGCTACCAAATGTATTGTACTTGGCGACTTCAATTCAGATTTTTTCAACCCATCCCCCCACTTACTTGAAATACTTAACACCTTCCAACTCCACCAACTAGTTAAAGAACCCACACGAATAACAGAGTGAAACAGTACATGCCTAGACTTAATCCTAACTCAAAGCCCAAACCTTATTATGAAAACAGAAGTTTTACCAGAAATATGTAGTGACCATTGTGTACCCTGTGCCACCTTGAAAAATCCTGTTATTAAAAATAATTCATTTAAGAGAGTTATATATGATTATAAGAAACTAGACTCCGTTAAATTTTGTACCTTACTGTTTGAAATAGACTGGACGCAAACCTTAATCAATGGCAACATAAACGAAGCCGTTGAAACCTTCACTAAGCTGTTCAATGAATGCGCTAAAAAATGTGTACCAACCAAATCAGTTACAATCCGCACCAAGGATGCCCCATGGATAACCAAAGAAATTTTGTCACTGATTAATAAACGTAACACTCTACACTGGCGGTACAAACAGTCATTAAAGAAAAGTAACAACACTAACGACCAATCACAGACACAAAATAACAAAGATATACAAAAGCAAATCGAGGAGAGTCTCGCTCAGTACC
>CM065689.1:17352415-17377415 GCA_017654935.2 Phymorhynchus buccinoides | reverse complement strand
CCTCGCGTCAACAACCCACGGTGGGCATGACTCCCCAAGAGGGGGACCACCGCACGGGTAATTATTAATAAAGATCCCACTTTATATTTCTACTTTAATAATTATAAATTTATTATTAATATGTACAAAAGATAAAAAGTAGGGCACCATGTACTACTAAAATTATTTTATTTACAAAAGGTATAAGTTCTTTATGTTTAATTTCATGGAATAAAAAGGAATTTTGCAGTAGGCCCGCTTTCCAATCAAGGGGAGACAACACATGATAGTTTGGTGATTTGTGTGTTAAGTCTGTGTATTATGTGCTGGTAGTTAAAGTAAATTGACGAAGGGAGGTGTTCTTGTAACGTTGATGTATTACTGAATGATTGTGTGTATTTGTTGTTGAGGCCAAAAGCCACAAGTAGTCAAGGCGATATATGACGGTTGTAAAATAATGACTGTTAAAAGTTACTATTAAAATTATAAGGTGGTATGTCTCAAGTCTGTGACGTGAACCAATTTACTCATGTGCGAAATGAGCAACCCACAAGATCTTTTCTGTTGTTTTACGAAACAACAAAAGTTATTGTTATAGTAAAATATAGTTGATGAAAAATGGTGTTTTTACGTCCTCTCGGTCTGGAACAGACACATATAGGACATTTGTAAATAAAAAGATGGTGGGAACTATACTGGAGGCAATGCCCGGAGGCAGTGCAACACCAGTAAAGTCCCGAATTTTTAACAATATAGATAGGTGTAGCAGTAACCACGCCTCGGTTAAACCTCATCGGCTATGGTACCACCACAAGTAATGTGAGCTAACGCAATGAATAGTTGATGAGAATATTGTTTCACGTCCTCTTGGACTTGTGAAAAAGTCCATATGGGACATTAATTCAAGACTTTGGTTATAAAATAGAGAAGAAACCGGTAAATAAAATCTAGGTTGAAATTATTTAAAATAGTTATCTTAAGATAGGATAGTTTTACGAAATTTATAGGTGATGTTTTTATTTGGTTATAAAATCCTAAGTTAACCATGCCTCTAACGTGATTGTGAGTTTTGAGCTATGCTTCCTCCCGGATTAAAATTTATAGTTGATGGTTAAAAAAAGATATTTATTTGATTCACACACGTCCAAATTAGTGAGAGAGAGAGAGAGAGAGAGAGAGAGAGAGAGAGAGAGAGAGAGAGAGAGAGAGAGAGAGAGAGAGAGAGAGAGAGAGAGAGAGAGAGAGAGAGAGAGAAACGAAAAAACGAAAACGAAATTTTATTTAACCAGGGAACATGAGATAAGCAAGTTACATGCTTTTTTTTCCACCCAGCCCTGGGGAAAAATGAAATAAATCAAACAAGAAAGCTAAATAATATATGTACATGCAGAAATGAGAATAAAAGGGAGGGAGGATGGGGGGAAGAGGCACAGAGGGGGATAAGGATGGGGACATTTTGGAATTTAAAGTACAGGGGGAAAAAAGAAGAAAAAAAAAAAAAGAAAAAAAAAAAGAGAGAGAGAGAGAGAGAGAGAGAGAGAGAGAGAGAGAGAGAGAGAGAGAGAGAGAGAGAGAGAGAGAGAGAGAGAGAAAAGTAGAGATTTAACGCCTGCTGGGCCAAAAGGCCATTCGGGGCACTTGAAATTATAAAGATCCTGAAAAAAAAGAAAGATGTTAATCAAGAATACAGATAGTATTTTGGTTTTTTTTTTAAATTGCATAGATTTGGTTGAGAAAATTTCAAAGTAGAAATTGTTTTTTAGAGTTTGTTTTTTGGTTTTAGTTTTTTTTTAAATTTAAGAGAAACAAGTGGGGTTTTGTGTAAAATCTAAGCTTATAGCGATAACAAGTGTTGTTGTTTTTTTAAAAGATATTTAGCAGTTTGCTTTTTACATGTCTGGCAGGGAGAGGAAATCTATGATTAAAAAACCCCCAGGGCTACAGTTAAAAAAATGTATATTGTGCTCAAGGAGCTTTATTTACCAAAAAATTTAAAAAGGAGGCAAAGGCCTTCGTAACATTTTATACAATATTTACATTTAAGTAAAAGGTTAAGGTCCGCTATACAAGTTAAGTGACCAGAGGGTCACAGGACATAATGTTTAAAAACAGTTTTTTATTGTTCAAAGAAAACCAAATTAGTGAGGAGTATTGCGCGAGAGACCCTTGGCCGACTGTTACGTAGTGATCGTTGTTTTTCTGTATTACTGTGTTGCGGTTTTCTTGGGGACCAATGAAATGGTTAGAAATGTTACCGCGCTGAACTGGACACTGGCTAAGAAAGAGGAGACAACGATGGCCAATGATATTCATTATTGGTTTAAACAAGATTTATTCAAATAAAGCACATACAGCAGCACATAATTTAAATAAGTAGAGCACAACAAGCTTAGAGCTTATGCAAGGCACTCCAACATTTTTCAATTACATAATATTGGCTGCCACAAGCATGGAAATAAACAGCACAACATCAATATTAGTGTACAATGGGAAGAAAAACAAATAAAACAATAACTTACCAACAAAAACATGAATCAAAAACAACAGATTAGAAACGTATTATAATCACATACAACTCTCTAATCAAAATTTGCCTTTGGGTTGCAGGGGCAAGACTGAGACACGCACCGGTTGCAAACTGCATCAAATCAATAATTTCATCACAGAAACTATACCAACCAGGGCTTAAATGTAACGATATTCATTATTGCGGTGGTACCATAGCCGATGAGGTTTAACCGAGACGTGGTTACTGATACACATATCTGTATTATTAAAAAATCGGGACTTTACTGGTTTAGCACTGCCTCCGGGCATTGCCTCCAGTATTGTTCCCACCATCTTTGTATTTACTAATGCCCCACATGGCCGAAACCCTATTTTCACACTCACTCGTGTGTGTGTGTGTGATTAATCATGTTCCGAGGGGGGGGGGGGGCCACAAAATCCCCCCCCCCCCCCCCCCCCTCGTTGTTGTTGTATCTGTAGGTGTAAATATAAATTTAATATTCATTATATATAAATCATTTATAACTATTTTAATTGTATATCTCGTATGCTGATTGGTCAGAGGTACACACACTCTGACCAGTGGATAACTTGAGATGTGCGCCCGCCCAGATAAGCCAGTTCGCGCCAGGACCCCAGAGATGCCAGAAGTGTTTAGCCAGAAGTGCTCAGGAAGGACTAGCCTAGGATAAGTTTACTGGTTTTAGTTCTTTCCACATCCCTAGTCAGTCTAAGCTTACAAACAATTACTTAGGCCTAACTGCTTTGTGTGAGTTTGTTGTAATGTTTCTCCTCGTCGAAAATCAGGTTAGTTGCTTCCTTTGACATTTCAAGTAGTCTACCATTGTTTATTGCTCGACTCGCGCCGGAAATCGAAACTGACCGGTTAGGGTTTCTCAAATGCCTACGCTGAAATAATAAACCGGTCGACTCTATTCAGTGGTCAGTATTGTGGCTCTTTCAGCAGCCATGGCGACTCCGAGTTCGCAGAAGGATAATTTTGAATCCACAGCCCAAAACCCGAGGATATTATGAAAATGGGGGCCTACTGGGCTAAGAAAATTGAGGCTCTCGGTAAACTAGCCTAGGCCTACTGTAGTCACAGACTGTAGGCCTAGCTTTCTGCTGTAGGCTAAGCGTGCAATTTCAGCATCGAGATACTAAAAATAGCAGACGCGCACAATCAGCCTGCCGGCCTAGCCTAGCGGGCGCTTCTGAAAGACACTCTACTGCCACTTTCAGTTTGGCAATTGCTCACTCCGCGATGTCTAGGCTATCTCAGACTGGGGGAAAAACAAATAAGGACAGCCTTCAGCCTGTCAAAGGCAAAACATTTTGAAGTCTTCTTAAAAAGCGAAACCGGTTTCTGGATTCCGTAGCTGCCAAATCTACAAAGGCCAACAACCACCACGTGCATCACGCAGCAATGAGCTCCCAGTCTCCTACTAGGCTACCACTATGCACAATGCCGCTACATCCTTTGTGCTTCTTTCAGCAACTTTAAATTATGTCACACTGACTTATTACTTCTAAACTGCTCTAGCCTGATTCGGATTTGTCTTCAACGGACAGGGCTGCAAATTTTTAAGATTTCTATCGTAATCCATAACATAGGCCCTAAGCCCATCCTTTGGCAGAAAAGCTTGGTTTAATGTACTGCTGGAGCTGTTACGAACTTGCAATTAATTATTTCGACGTTGCCCTTGATAGAATTCCCACAAAACCAGGACTCATGAGTCATGTTGCACTCTCGCAATTAATTAAATGAATAAACTTTACGTATATTTAAGTTCTCGATAAGCACCCCTGCTTATGCATTGGCACTCGGCTTGTGTGTGATCGTGAAGGGGAAAGGAATGAAGCGAGTGGTCCTATGCTATTCTAGGGCCTACTCCTAACTTACATCTTTAATTACACAATTGTTTGTGGATAAACCTTAGTAACACCACACTAATATTGGGGGCGTTTTTCTTAGTACTCTGCCAAGAGTAAATTGTTACAAATATTTTACAAGTGATCGCCGCCGGCTCTCAGACGGCACTTTGACAATCCCCACATCTATAGGATTACTAGCATTTGAAGGAAACAAAAACGGATAGATTGTCCATCAGTTCAATTAAACAGAATTTTTCGAGAGACGAGTCAAAAACTTTCGAGTTTGGCATCCCAAAATGCTCAACAACGGTAGCCTAGAGAACAGCTAAGCTTGCGTTGGCTTTCTAGGCCTCCTTCAAAAGGCTCATGAATAATGCATTAGGCCAGTAGAATGTGCACGCGGGCTCGGCAGGAGCAGACACTTGGCCTAGTAGACTAGGTGCTGATTGGAAGAAAGCCTTTTCGTGTACTAGGCCTAGGCCTACATTTAATCGATGTGTAGCCCTGAAGCAGCGAGCACACACAAGAACAACCGAGTAGCCTATGTTATGCCACATGCCATGCCTTAATAAGGCAGATACATACAATACATTTCTTATTTTTCAGGCCCACAATCCCTTATGATCTGGCCTTTTTTGCACAATGTTATGCACAAAGATGTGCTTATCTGACCCTCTTCTGGCCATCTTACAGTTCACTGAAAATGTTATGGCCCTTTCAGTGGCTGTCTTTAATTACAATGTTGTAATTGTTATGTTATGGCCCTTTTCAGAGGCCCTCTTTGAATGCAATGTTATGATTGTTTAACACAAATGTTATGGCCCTTTTCAGAGGCCTCTTTGAATACAATGTTATGATTATTTAACAATAATTGTATGGCCCTTTTCAGAGGCCTCTTTGAATACAATGTTATCATTGTTTAACAAAAATGTTATGGCCCTTTCAGTGGCCCTCCTTAATTACAATGCTATAATCGTTAATGTTATGGCCTTTTTTCAGTGGGCCTCCTTGGTTACAATGATATATTTGCTTAGCAACAACAACAACAAATGTTATGGGGCCTTTCAGCGGTTCTCTCTATTTACAAAGTTATGACAAAAAATGTTGTGGCTTTTTCAGTTACCCTCTTTGCTTATGATCTGGCCTTTTTTGCACAATGTAAATTGTTATGCATAAAAATGTGAATGTGCTTTATATCTGACCCTCTTCTGGCCATCTTACAGTTCACTGAAAATGTTATGGCCCTTTCAGTGGCTGTCTTTAATTACAATGCTATGATTGTTTAACAAACATGTTATGGCCCTTATTTTTTCAGAGGCCCTCTTTGAATACAATGTTATGATTGTTTTACAAAAATGTTATGGCCCTTTTCAGAGGCCTCTTTGAATACAATGTTATCATTGTTTTAATAACAAAAATGTTATGGCCCTTTCAGTGGCCCTCCTTAATTACAATGCTATAATCGTTTAATAAAAAAAATGAGTATGGCCTTTTTTCAGTGGGCCTCTGTCATGATGGTGATACTTAACTTTTAGCTACAGAGTATGAGTTGGTATTCATTTATTTGGATTGAAGCTATAGGCCAGTTTTGATGTGATTGGCTCAGTATGTCAGGTGATATGAAATAGAAATTGGATTGGGTTAGCGACAATTGTTGAGTTTTTTGCAGACCTTATAGAGGTTGGTTTTGTAGAAAATAACTCACTCTCTTCACTTGCTTCTTGGCTGAGGGAAGGACAGCAGGGATCGATTGGAGGCCCATGGTGTTGTGTTTTCTGTTCTAGCGGGATCCCCACTGATTTGTGCTTGGTGTTTTACTTTTCCTGTGGTAATCTGTGATTGTAAGAAAAGACGAGAATAGTTTTGTGGGATCTTGCTGGAATTCATTTTGAGGTAAATATATGTATAATTTGAAAAGAATAATGGAAAGTTGAGTTGCCTTCCTTCTGTAGTTTCTCCAATCGATCCAGGCAGCTTTTCCTTTTGTTACCCCAAAGGGGGTTAAATTGCAACATGATTCCTTGAACATAATTTGCGATCAGAACGAAGTTGTTCTGATCTAGCGACACTGACTTGAGCCTCAGGATGTGGCATGCCCTGAGGAGAGGAACGAGGTTCGCTTCCCTCTCAGTATTTCATACTCTAGTGGGATTGAGTATGGATTGAAAGAAAATAGCTGATGAGCCTTTATTTGTGAGTCCTTTAGTTTATAGGAAGTCTTTGGTGGCTAACCCTTGAGAAATAGAAGAAAATATATTGTGTACGTTTGACTCAGTGAATACAAGTTCATTGAATATACATGTTGTAAATAAACATTTGTCTTGCCAGAGCAGGACAGTTGGCTGGATAGCTAAATTTGAATTTTGAGTCCTGTGGTTGACTTGAGGGTGAATGGAGTGATGTGCGTATGCCTGTGAGCGCAAATGCGGAGCATGACAGCCTCCTTGGTTACAATGATACAGTTGCTTAGCAACAACAACAACAACAAATGTTACGGGCCCTTTCAACGGTTCTCTCTGTTTACAGTGTTATGATTGCTTAACAAAACATATTATGGCTTTTTCGGTTACCATCTTTGCTTACAATGTAATGATTGCTTACAACTATACAAGGGTTAACAACAACAACAACATTAACAACAATAAATGTTATGGCCCTTTCAGTGGCCCTCTTTAGTAACAATATTATGATTGTTTACAAACGTTATACCCTTTTTTTCGGTGGCCCTCGTTGGTTGCAATGTTATAACTACTTAAAGGCACAACAGGGCTATAAAAAAGCCGACCCCAGGAACGGGGTGGGAGAGAGAGTGAAAAACAAGCCAGCATCTCCCCTACAGTCCTAGTCGCAGGTGTCGCCTGTATCAGTTAAGTGTTTTCCTCCTGTTTAGTTAGAAAAAGGAAGCTTTCACTAAGAGTGCCAAGCAGAGACTGACAATTTTAGCCTACTATACTGCTTATAATTACAGTACCGCACTGGCTTTTATGAACAATTTTATGGCCCTTTCTGGTGACCTCTTTTAATATATTAACGTTTCAACAAAACATTGTATTTTAATTTTGTTTGGCCTTTTTTGTAGGACCTTGTTGCACAGTATTACGCACAACTTTAAATTTATTTTAACCTGCGTAGGCCCTACGATAAACGTCAATGAAGACCCCTGCATGAACATGGGTTGCGCTGCAGTAACAAACTTGATGTGTCACGCTACACTAGCTTGACCCCTTCAGTGGGCATGAAGACTATCGAGGAAACCAGACCTGGATTTCCATCAAATAACACCTCTATAAATAATGATTTCCCTTACAGACTAAGCATGTCCATACTGGCCATAGAATTGGTATTTAACATAAGTTACAAAATTGTAAGACGGACAACGGCTATCTAATGTTTACAAATGCATGAACTTTGGTTTCATATGGGTTCAATGCTCATTTTAAGGGATAAATTGATGATTGTAATGATAAACAAACTGAATCTTTGCCTCAGCTTAGACATCCACACACACACGTGACACACACCTGTGGGGAAATTAGCGTCTGGACAGTTGTACAATGTGGAAAATTAAGCTTAATATCAAAATATCTGCATTATGTAGAGTGGGTACAGATCCCCAAGCTCCTGCTTTCTATGCACTGCCGGTGTGGACACAGAAAAATGTTATCCTCATTAAACTAGAAGTGCGAGTACCACAGCAATGATATTAAAATCAAAATATCTGCATTATGTAGAGTGGGTACAGATCCCCAAGCTCCTGCTTTCTATGCACTGCCGGTGTGGACACAGAAAAATGTTCTCCTCATTAAACTAGAAGTGCGAGTACCACAGCAATGATATTAAAGCAGAAGTGTATCAATGGACTATACTCTCATAGCCGCTGGCTGGTCCAATTCAAGCGCTTTTAGCCGATTCTACCACAAAACTACTATACATACTCTAACTATCATTCTATGCATTTTGTCGAAGGGGTTTTTGAGTCAATAAACTTGAAAATATTTGTCCTCACTTCCAGTTGGCACTTCTGGTTCAATTTTATATCGGAAGTGTTGCAAAGCTGCTCCTTAATAATCAGTGAAAATAGGAATGCATTCCGCGAAGCCGTTTTTGAATTATTCAAGATTGAATATTGCCCGAATTTGGCCATGTTTAGCCCATATTTCGGCCATAATTTGGCCCATCGGCATAATATTGGATATAGAGCATGAGAATAGAATCCGTCAATTGTCCTGTAAATTTAAGCTTAATCGGTTGAAAAATGAAAAAAATGGTGAAAGTAGGTCAACCAAATTTACATATATTTGAATAACTTCCAAACTATTCAACATATCGTCAACAAACTCCTTTCAGACCTGGGCCAACATAAGGGCTACAATATCCAATTGTTAGTTTTGTGACGTCATTCCGGTTTTGGCTATTCCGTGAACCAAATAAAAGCTGCCTGACCATAGCTGGGGCACTTCCGGTTCGTACTTCCGGTTGGGTTTTATACCGGAAGTGTTGCAAATCTACTTTGTAGTCCATTCTGAAAACATGAACGAAATCCGTGCAGCCGTTTTTGAGATATTCAAGATTTAAATTTCGCCGATTTTTCGGTTTTGGGCGGTTTTTCGGCCATAGTTTGCCAACAATTCGGCGAAATGATTTAATATTTGAAATTTCACATACCCATAAGGTCCTGCAACTCTTCTGAAAAATTCAGCCACATCGGACAAAAAAAGGGGAAGAAAAAGAAAGAAAAAAAAAGAATTTTGACGAAGAAAAAAAACAAATCTCTTAAAAACAAATATAAGCCATCTAAAAAACTGTATTTTTCAGTTCAAAGAAAGTGAAGGTTGAATCAGCCTTAGTTTAATAAAACATAAGTAGATTATGGGACTGAAAGTTGCAAAGGCGAACTAGAGGAGCCTTTGTCGACATAACATTGCAGGAATGAACATTAAATGTTGTCTAAATAAACAATAACACTAAGACTTACTCTGATGAATCATCGTCTATTTTCGCTGCAGCAACAAACTGAAACTCCAGCCACAAACAGGAATTCCAGTGGGAAACCGAAACTAGAAAATAGTAAGAAGCCTTTTGATTGGTTTACAAATGGATCCATTCTTCTCATTGGATGAAGGACATACTCTTTTCTGCCATCAAATTGTGGTCCGTACTCACGTCATCGGAACATTACAGTGAGGTCTAGAGAGTCAAGAGTGCTTGGACTTGCTTCGTTCTGCCATTTTATTAATGCACTTAAATGAAATTTAACATAGACATACTTGCCAAAATCTCGGAAACTAAAAACCGCACAATTATCAAATTTACACAAAAGATGCGCGCCTAAATGTTCATTTTGATTCACTAATAATCTAATTTTTGACAAAAATGGACATACTTGCCTTTGCCATCCCAGGGCAGAATGTCGTCTGCATACATGGAGATGCAACATCCATCAAGTTTTATTTTAGATATGTCGTGTAGCGTAATATTAAGTACAGTTGGTGTAATGATACTGCCCTGGGGTACTCCCATATCAAGCTGGTGTTTGATGGAGAGAGATTGGCCCACCCTAACTCTGAGGCTTCTATTTAGCAAAAATGAATTTATAAAGTTGTAATGTGTTGCCCTCGATACCGAGCTTGTTGATTTTTTCTAGGAGCCTCCCATGCCAGACGGAGTCGTATGCCCCTTTTATCTCGAAAAAGGTTGCAAAGACTTTTCTGCGCCTGGCAAGTGCTTTTCTGACATGGGAGTTAGCCTAACTATTTGTTCCATGCAGGACCTGTTTTCTGAAACCTGCCTGGAATGTGGGGATTAAATTATTTTTTTCTAAAAAGTATTTTAATGTCTTTTACGATTGAATCGTAAAAAGTTTACCAAGGTGAGGGGTGAGGGAGATGGGGTGGTAACTTTTGGGATCCCTAGCCGGTTTTCCAGGTTTCAGGATCCCTACCACCTGTGCTTCTTTCCACGCTTGGGGCACCTCTCCCTCCTCCCAACATCTGGCATAGTAATGTAATAAAATTTCACGAAAAGATGGGGGCAATTTTTTAAGTATTTTGTAGGAGATTGGATCATCTCCTGTTGCTTTATTTACTTTTCTTATTTGATTAAGGGACCCAGCAAGCTCGGTCATTTTGAGGGGTGCATTTATGTAGTGAGAGTTATTGTTTGATTTCAAAATTCTGGGTATTAAGCTACGTCTATTTTGTTCTTGTATTGGTAAATGTATAGTTTGGCTGGCTTGAGCGAATGTTTCGGCTAAAACTTCTGCCGTTTGGAGATTTGTAGTGGTTGTTGTGTTATCTTTGGTTGCTCTGGGCTCCCATACTCTGCCTTTATTATTAATCTTTTTTATTTTTTCCAGGCCTTGCCCAGGGCCTGTATTCACATTGAGATAGCATGAGACTTAGCATCATGCTAACTTAGAAGCTCTTCCAAAAGTCCTATTAAATCCTATAGGACATTGGAAGAGCTTCTAAGTTAGCATCATGCTAAGTCTCATGCTATCTGAACGTGAATACAGGCCCAGGTCTCTGTAGTCGGTTATCTCGTCTTTGTCAAAATGTTCTCTTTTAGCTAAATTGATTGCGTCTTCACATTATTATTATTATTATTATTAGAACATTTAGGACGCCTAATCAATTTAATGCCCTAGGCGTTTACAATATAAAAATATAATATACACATCGAGGGGTGCCTGCCAGAACAGTCTATCTCAAAAGGAATAAAGAGCACAGATAGGCAGTTCTGGCATTCACCCCTCGACATATAACACCACATATAATAATATTTAACATATAGCATAAAGAATGGGAAATAAAAATTACACAAACACCCAAAGGCGGTCAGACAAACAAGCAGACACAGAATTACACACGCATGCGCGCAAGCACACGCACACCACACACCCACACACGCGGACACCCACAAATAATTATATGCGCTCACCAAGCACAGACGTTCACTCTCAGACATTCACACACCAAGTCATGAAGGAAGGGATTAGTAGTTATTTAGGAAACAGATGAGTTTTGATTAAGGAACCCTGCAAGGGATGCCTTTTCTGCTTCAATTTTTAAAGCGTGGTTTGGCGGGGTGGGATGACTATCAAAGAAGTTGAAGGCATATTTGTTCTTTTTAATTGCATTTTTTACAGTGTCGTTCCACCAGGGTTTAGCTGATGGACGAATATTATTTGCTTGTGTTATTTTCGACGACGAAAATGGAGTTTTACGTGCTCTTGGTCTGAATCAGACACATATGGGACATTTGTAAATACAAATATGGTGGGAACAATACTGGAGGCAATGCTCGGAGGCAGAACGAAACCAGTAAAGTCCCGATTTTTTTTATATATTAAACCTCATCAGCTATGGCACCGCCACAAGTAGTAGTATGAAGTGTTATTTTCGGCGACGAGGCGAAAATGGAGTTTTACGTCCTCTTGGTCTGAATCGGACACATATGGGACATTTGTAAATACAAATATGGTGGGAACAATACTGGAGGCAATGCCCGGAGGCAGTACGAAACCAGTAAAGTCCCGATTTTTAAAAAATACAGATAGCTGTAGCCGTGACCACGCCTCGGTTAAACCTCATCAGCTATGGCACCGCCACAAGTTAATCTTTGATTAAGTGTTATTTTCGACGACGAAAATGGTGTTTTTACGTCCTCTTGGTCTGAATCAGACACATATGGGACATTTGTAAATACAAATATGGTGGGAACAATACTGGAGGCAATGCCCGGAGGCAGTACGAAACCAGTAAAGTCCCGATTTTTTATTAATACAGATAGGTGTAGCGGTAACCACGCCTCAGTTAAACCTCATCGGCTATGGCACCGCTACAAGTATTTGTTGCATTCGTGCTATTTTCGGTATAGATAAATTACAAGCATTTAAAATTGTTGTTCTTAACTTTTCATAGTGTATTTCGAAATCAGGGTGAACAAAATTTTCGTTAGAATATTTGCTGAGAATGGACTAGAATAAGGTCCAGTTGGCTTTATCATAGTTAAAATTGTTGTTGAGGTTGAATTATCTTTGGAAATTCTGCATATAAAGTTATAAAAATAGGTTTATGTCATATAATAAGGTATCTGACAAGGGATACCACTCGTGATTTATTACTAAATCGGGACTAAATAAAGTTAGGTCAATTGCAGTAGGTTTTTGTTTACTAGAATCTGGATACCGAGTGGATGATCCATCATTCAAGAGAATTAGATGTGAGTCATTTATTTCTTGTAATAGCATCCCACCCCGCCACTAGCTTGAGAATTAAATAGTTCCCAGGCGGGGTGGCGGGTGTTGAAATCCCCCATCACCACCCAGGAAACTGTATTAGAAAGGGAGGTAAGCCAATTTGATTGGTCTGCTGAATTATAACCTTTAGGATAATAAATGTTAAGAATATTAGTTAATTTATTATTAATTTTAGTTTGAATGGCACTTGAATAACGAATGCCGTTGTTGTTTTCTTGTGGTGACTGTATATTATTATATTGTATATGTATGTATGTGGCTGTGTAAACTTTATGTTCTGCATTGCTAATTGAGGGGGTGGGGGGGTATTGATACCCCTGAATACGGGGTAGATTGGAATATTTAGTATTTGGAGATTGTAGGTAGATTATAGGGTAGATTATAGGGTAGAGTCGCTTGATAAGTAGTGGATTAAATGATCGCCTGTTCTTTTTATGGCACGGCAGTTCCATTGTAAAATGTTCAGTTTGCCTGCTAACAGAATAAGGGGAGGTTATTAAAAGGGGTGTTGCTTATGGTTTTGCAAGTGTGTGTGCGTCGTGTAGGCCATCGTTGTCAATGTATATTTGACTGGTGATGATGAAAATGATGTTTTACGTCCTCTCGGTCATAGACACATATGGGACATTTGTAAATACACAAAGATGGTGGGAACAATACTGCCTGCAATGCCCGGAGGCAGTGCAACACAAGTAAAGTCCCGAGTTTTTAACAATATAGATAGGTGTAGCGGTAACCACGCCTCGGCTAAACCTCATCGGCTATGGTACCGCCACATTGTCTGTTAAGGTTTTTTAAATATGTATATTTGACTGTCCAGTGGATGTCAACTTGAGCAAGAAGACATTCTACAAGAGAACTGTGTCTTCTTTGCACCAATTCGAAAACCCACAATAAAAGCAAACCAGCACAAAGTTAAGCCAGAAATAGTAAATATCTTACAAAAATCTTATGTAATATGAACAAAATAGTAATGTTCTGAAATTTTAATTTTAAAAACTAATAGGCATGACTAGAGAGGGCAAACTACTGAGATAATATTCAAATTAAGGATAAAAATAGTAGTATGTCATGGTGGAGGCCTAAACGTTGGAAGCCATCCTAGGGATCTGCCAGTCAGGATGTCCTCTAAGAGGAAGAATATAGTTAAAAAATAAATCCAATAGACCGGCGATCACCATCAGATGGTGAGCTATGCAGGACAGTTGAGTCAAGTAATACAGAAAAAGATAACAGCCGCACAGCCAGACTTCCCACTCCACACAACTCTGATGGACTAAAAAGTTGGTGCATTTGAAATGCCGAATTGATACAACTTTTCTGTGTCTAATGTCTGAATTTGTGAACCTCAGAAACAAAACCAGTTAACGTTAACTTTATGAAATGTTCTGTTCTTTTTTCTTTTTTTGTTTGTGGCTCAAGCCACAAACCTATAACTCACTTTGTCGGTCGGTCGGTCGGTCCAAAATTGTCGCACATATTGTAAAAGAGAAAAAAATACTTGGGCATAAAGTAACATTTCAGTTGTCATATCTACAGTCCTTAGGTATGGAAAGAATTGTATACTGAACAGAGCACATGAATCTTCATTTTAAAGCGTAGAAAATAATAAACATACGTAATACAGACACTGCAACAGACACGACGAGTATGCGGTGCTTCTTTTGATGAGCATAAGTAGGATAAATAGCTTTAAATGTTTTCCAAAAGATATAAAAAGTTACGAAATGGTGCAGAGATAACATTCTGGTTTACAGATTAAAATTATTGAAAAGCCAGGTGAGGCAACTCAGTGTATGTAATGATTGGAGTGGTAAAAATAGACCGCTGCCACAAACGATTGCGAATCCGCGCTTGTTTTAATATATATGTCACGGTAAAATTTGGAATCCGGGAATATTCATAATATTCCTGGGAATAATCAGAATTCTGATTTTTCACGGGAAAATTCCGAATCTTCCCAGCCTTGGGAAAAATCGGAATTTTCCCGGGAAAATTCCGAATTTTCCCAAGCAAGTAGCAGCATGCCATAGAAAACGATTCAGTTACAATTCAAAAGCATTTAGAGTCCAAATTATTTTGTAGTTATCACAATGCACACAGCTTGAACGTTCACTGAGCAAAGAATGTCAAATCAATCAAAAATGGTGTTTTACGTCCTCTCAGTCTGGAACAGACACATATGGGACATTTGTAGATACAAAGATGGTGGGAACGACACTGGAGGCAATGCCCGGAGGCAGTGCAACACCAGTAAATCCCAATTTTTTTAACAATACAGATAAGTGTAACAGCAACCACGCCTCGGTTAAACCTCATCGGCTATGGTACCGCAACAACAAAAAAGAAGCAAAGAATGTCCACAGTGAACGTTCAAGCTGTGAACGTTCAAGCTGAGCAAAAGACTTTCTACAAGAGAATGGTTGTCCTCTTTGCACCAGATTGAAAGTCCACAATAAAAGCAAACCAGCACTAAGTTAAAAAGAAATGGTAAAAATGTTATGTAAAATGGAACTCTCTCTCTCTCTCTCTCTCTCTCTCTCTCTCTCTCTCTCTCTCTCTTTCTCTCTTATCATTTTGTTTTTGTTTTTGTCGATTCTACTTCTTTTGTCTATTGCTATGTCCATTGTTCGTTTGGTTTGTTGTGACTTTCTTTTCAAAAATGTATTGCTTGTATTTCCTGGTAAAATTCCGCTAATGTTTATACTGTGTAATTCGTTTTGAACTGAGCACGCCATAAGCTCTGCTTGTTGTTGCTTCAGTTATGTCATAGTTGTTGTTCATGTTGATTTGGAAAATAAAAACATTTAAACCAAATGACAAAAATAAGAATGTTCTAAGATTATAAGTTAAAAAGGTAAAATTCCGCCAATGTTTATACTGTGTAATTCGTTTTGAACTGAGCACGCCATAAGCTCTGCTTGTTGTTGCTTCAGTTATGTCATAGTTGTTGTTCATGTTGATTTGGAAAATAAAAACATTTAAACCAAATGACAAAAATAATAATGTTCTAAGATTATAATTTAAAAAGATAATAGACATGACTAGGGAGGGCCAACTACTGAGACAAAATCCAAAATGTGGATAAAAAAATAGAATGAATATAAAATATCAGTTATAAACTGGACACAAACAAGTTTTATAAAAGCAAACTATTCTGCATTTCAAGTGCACCAACTTTTTAGTCCTTCAGACTAGGGGAACGGCGCTCAGCTTATAACTGAGATTTTATATTCATTCTATTGTTATCCAAATTTTGGATTTCGTCGCAGTTTGCATGTTCTATCATTTTGTAGCAACTGGCCACCCCATATTAATTTTTTGTTTGTGGCTCAAGCCACAAACCTATAACTCACTTTGTCGGTCGGTCGGTCGGTCTGTCTGTCTGTCGGTCGGTCGGTCCAAAATTGTCGCACATTTTGACAAAATTGTCGCACTTCAAATCGAGGCTACACTTCAAATTGAGGCCGCTCTTTAAAATGATGTATTTTAAAAGCGTACAAAATAATACATACGTAATACAGACACGACGAGTATGCGGTGCTTCTTTTGATGAGTATAAGTAGGATACATAGTTTTAAATGTTTTCCAAAAGATATAAAAAGTTACGAAATGGTGCAGAGATAACATTCTGGTTTACAGATTAAAATTATTGAAAAGCCAGGGGAGGTGACTCATGATTGGAGTGGTAAAAATAGACCGCGTGCCACAAACGATTGCGATTTCGCGCTTGTTTCTTCTAAAAAAGACATATGTTTGCAAGTCGCTGACTGGCATCCTGCGGTTTCAAGCTTCGACGCCATTCTGCCATGGTTGCTATAGTTTGGACTGAGTAAGTCGAGGTAATCGTCTCTCATTTTAATAGAAGTGCTCTCCCCTAGTTTTGTCCCCCGAAAATCGTCTTTTTCAAGCGTAAAGATCAGACAGAAACGTGACAGCAGTTGGCCGAATAATTACATCTTAAACAAGCTTACTTAAAGCAGATAACGTGTCAAAATCACGGGTTTCACGTGTTTTTTCCCTCTTATAGCTGGTAAGAAATCTTGCTTTGACCAGGTCTGACTCCCATACAAATGCCCCCAAATTGAAAACAAAACATCATTTTAAAGAGCAGCCTCAATTTGAAGTTGGGGGCATTTGTTTTGTATGTGGGTCACAGCTACCCAGAAAAGTCCAAGGGACTTAATTGTGGTGGGTCAGTGTGGCCCACATACAGACTTTCCTCATAATACGATCGAGGCTGCTCTTTAAAGTGATGTCTCGTTTTCGTGCATGAGGAAATTTGTATGGGAGCCACACCTTGGTCAAAATAAGGTTTCTTACCAGCTATAAGAGGAAAAACACGTTAAAACCGTGATTTTGACGCGTGACGTGCTGGATCTTTAAATAATACACTTATTATCATAAAATAAATCAGCAGTGAAATGCCAACAACTTCAAGTAACATGGAGATAAAAAGAGATGGGGGGAAATAGGAACACAGTACAATTTTGAAAAGAGAGAGAGAGAGAGAGAGAGAGAGAGAGAGAGAGAGAGAGAGAGAGAGAGAGAGAGAGAGAGAGAGAGAGAGAGAGAGAGAGAGAGAGAGAGACTCAACTCAAAATGGTTTAATGTTTAGGCATGTGAAGCCCATAAACATACAGAGTTCAGAAAACAGTATTATGTACAAACAAATCCAAATGGCTCATCTACTTAACTACTCAGAGAGAGAGAGAGAGAGAGAGAGAGAGAGAGAGAGAGAGAGAGAGAGAGAGAGAGAGAGAGAGAGAGAGAGAGAGAGAGATTTATTAGAGAGAGACAGAGACAGAGAGAGAGACAGACAGATATTAGAGAGAGAGAGAGATGAGAGAGAGAGAGAGAGAGAGAGAGAGAGAGAGAGAGAGAGAGAGAGAGAGAGAGAGAGAGAGAGAGAGATTATAAAAGCGAGCTCTTTTCAAGCAACACTTAATTGAAGACATTTTAAACAGACGTTTCCTGAACTCAATAAATATCCCAATATCAGTGACCACACAAATAATCAATCATATTAAGAAATCGTATCTTCATGAAACAAGTAAAGAAAATTAAAGAAATCAAACTAAAATGGTTTCAAATACGAATATGTTATAATATATTAGTAACAAACAGCTTATTAAAGAACATGTGTATAACAAATAATGATCAGTGTTCATTTTGCAAAAAGGAAAAAGTTACAGTACAACACTATTTGTGGCAGGCCAGCATGCTCAAATATTTTGGAAAGAACTAGAATGTGTACTGAAGAGAAAATGTGAAAATTGTGCAAGATTAAATTTTAATATAGAATTGGGCTTGTTTGGATATGATGAAAAATGTAAAACAGACGAAGGATTTGACCAGATTATACTGTATGCAAAATACTTTATTTATGAATGTAGAATAAATGAAGTAACACCGAATGTACAATGTTTTATAAGAGATCTGAAGAATATGCATCAAACTGAAAAATATGTTTTCTCTATGGACATGAGATACTTTGTTTTTTGCCAAAAATGGTTTCCGTATACAAACTTAATTGAAAGTTAATATACTTGTCATGTTGAGTTCCCCATACATCTTTGATATATTATGATTGCCTTTATACATGTATGTCTGTGTGCTGATATTGAATGTCTCAAATGTAATAATTCCACTGTGCTTTTTAAAAAAAAAGATTAATATAAAAAACCACGAAAAACAAAAGAAAGAAAGAAATATACAGAAATCGTATCTTCAATGATGTTGGGGTTTTTTTCAAAGGTGATTGACAACAGTCAAAGATATTCTAAAAGGGTAAGATGGATTACTTAAAAGCTCGGCGAACCGGGCTGATAGAGTTATCGTTAGTGCGGACGTGTACACTATTCACAGTGGAGGCCATCCAAAAACTCGGACTGGAACTTGAACGGAGAATTCAACTGGCCTATCGACGTGTAAAATGTGTCACGTTTCAAAGGGACATAACCAGTGTTTCTGTCCTCACTACTCATATAGGGAAAAGAGACGGATGTTTATCTTCCCCTGCACAGTCTTTGCAACAGTATTGGTATTTTGGCGTAACATTACAAAAATGTCATTATTTCTACACCAAACTTAACCCCTGCAGTGCCACAAGTAATAATAATAATCATAATAATAATCATAATAATAATAATAATTAATAATGCTTATATATACATAGCGCATAATTTTGCTTAAGGTCTCCGTCCACGTTGTTATGTTTCATGTTATGATAGTTCTTAGCTAATGATAGTTCTTGCATGTTGGTCGTACACGCTGTTACTTCGCCGATAGCTTCCCTTGGAATATTTCCTGGACGATTTACCCCCCTTGGAATATTTCCTTCATAGGTCAAGGTCGATTTCAAATTGTTAAATTACATCGTACACCTCACAGCATAGCTATCCAGTCAGATTCAGCTAATTTGGCATTAACAGTTGTAAACGAGAAGGGATCCCATTTATTTGTAGATGCTTGAGACATAATTCATGATCTAAAATCATTGTTGGCAGAATTTTGTAATGCTTTGTTTGTTTCGTGACGTCAAAACTGTTTTTCTTATTATTTCTCAAAACGTCATAAAATAAATGGGCAATTACGCTATGAGGGCTAGGCCTAGACGTTTTAGATCTGAACTTGAAGACAACTGAAGCATCAAATCGGCGTCGTGTTTGAGAACATCTTTTCCACTGGAAACAATATTAATTACTTTTTGGCTCATTCTAGGCTAAGATCGATTCATTTTTATTTTAAAGCCCCCAGACTGGCTTATATCTAGATTTTACTCTTCTTGTCTACTGTCGATGTGCGGATGTCACTGTGCCACTGTTGGCTCTCAATTTTTCGAAAACGCAAAAAAGCAAAACACCAACCGATTGTGTCCGTAATCATATTATTAAAAGGCAACAGTCCGTGTGTTCGTATGTGTGTGTGTGTGTGGAACACTGAACGGGCCTTATAACTCCGCCGTTTTTTGATCGAATCACTTGAAATTTGCTATGAGCCCTAACCTTTTTGCCATCGGCAATCAGGTTGTTCAACCAAAGTGCTGGCTGAGCAGACTGCTTCCAAGGGACAAACCGAAGATCAGGGAAGGGGGGGGGGGGGGCAGACAGGGAATGGAGTGGGAAAGGGTGTGGTGGTAGGAGGGGTTGGGGTGGGGGGAAGTGCGGTGGTGGTGGAACGGGATGAGAGAAGAAGATGGAATGAGGGAGAGAGACAAAAGTAATAATATAATATTTCGCGGACCCGGCGAAACCGGTACTCAGCGTTACCAGGTACTTGGCGTTACCGTTACTATGCGTTACCGGTCCTCGGCGTTGCGCTAGTTTGTATGATACGGTAGCATGCTTCGTTTGAAGCACTTCTGACATGGAGCAACAGGTCATGGGTATCTCACACTCAAGAATATCACAGTTACACTAATAAATGAAGCGGCACGTTTTTGCGTCAATCGAGATAGCTGCCATTTTTTAATGATTGCTTGTCTGCCCTTGGTGGGGGGGGGGGGGGTTGTCAGTGCAGCGATAATACGATTGGCTGATTCTACGTGATATGATAGCAAGCAATACTACGACATACTATTGCAAAATAGTTGTCACACTAGCACCGTGATATTTAAATGTTACGATGATAGTAGCATTAACATTGTGTTGTCATGGAGAACTAGCGAAATATGTTAACGTGGACGGAAGCCTTTAGCAACTCAATGCGCTTTTCACTCACCATTCGTACAAACATTTCTAACAGACTGGTTCACATATCCTCACCATACATCTCTATGAAAATGAATACATTAGAGAATGCAATTGCATATAATCATAACACAACACAATAAAAACCCACCTCCCTTCACCCCCCCCCCCCCCCACCACCACCACCACCACCCAATCATCATCATCATCATCATCATAGTCATCCGCCTCATTTTCATCAATCTTTTTTTTAATGTCTCAAATAGACGATTTTTGGACAGAAAAAAAAATAAGGGAGAGCACGTCGTGATAATTAGTCGTTGACCTTACTTACTCGGCTAAAATACCATAGCAAACAACAACAAAAATGGCGTCGACGAATGAAGCAAAGCGAGTGAACTATTTGCAAACATTTAAAATAGATAGAGGGGTTACAAACTGATCTAACTTGCAAAACGTCGAGAAATCGCAAAGAAATAAACATTGAGATTGAGCCACGCATAGCTTGATACTGGCGAGAAACACAAACCTTGTGTCTCTAAATCTAAAACGCAGCATGTTCGGAGGGTGATTGTTACCATCTGAGGGGGCAATTGCTAGGGGAAGACGGGGTAAAAAAGCGCATGGGCGGGTAAGAAGCCCACCCCCATTATCTCATGAAATGAAGCAAATTTCAGTCTCATTTTGCCCATGAGACGAGCGTTAATGTCTAGCATTCGCCTCATGGGCAAATTTGACTGACATTTTCTTTATTTCATGAGATAATTGGGGTGGGCTTCTTACCCGCCCATGCGCTTTTTACCCCGTCTTCCCCTATCATAGGCCTACTGTCTTGACATCTGTAGGGTCCCCCTTACCAAAAATGTTTCACAACAAGGGGTACCATTATAAATAAATCACATGTTAATGGACAGGAAATCGTTTCTCGTACAGCTCTCAAGTTACTATTGGCCCCCACGTGTCGTCATATCCGGCCACAAGGAGCGCCATATTATGGGAGACCGCCATCTTAGTCAGTAACTTTTTTTGAAAAATGCCAGATCGATGCTGCGTATTTGGCTGTTCCAATTCGAAACTTATCTAAACTGTATTTATAACATCTGGATGTTTTCTTTACACATTTAGATAACATTTTCACTTTGTTTACACACAAATAAGGACTAAGATGGCGACACTTCCGTTGGAAGGGTCGAGATGCGCACGCAGGTGGGGGGGGGGAACCATTACTTAATATCTATCGATGATATAAAACAAAAAATCACCCACCCCGATTTTCTTAAATGTTATTTTATTTTATTGTAACTTTTTTCTTCTTCTTTTTTTTAGTAAAATGGCCAACGTAAAAAACATTTAATTTAAGGCTTCGGCACACGCTGCAACTTTTCCTAGTTGCAGCCTGCAACTTTATGGTTGCAACAGTTGCATGCCACCTACAGCAAGGTTGTAGGGTTGCAGTTGTGGGTTGTAGGGCGATAGAAAACGATCCTATTTTTGAGCCCCCACTTGCAACAAGTTGTAGGTTGCAGCCAATCAGAGCGTCGTTTCGTATCACGTGTTTTGTTGCGTTACAATGGCGGAGTGAAACCGTCGGACTAAAACATGAAAACATATCAAGTTAATTCGTAATTTTCCTTGCATTTGGGAACCCTGTGTCCTGATTACAAAAATCGGGACAGGGCCTGAGTGGCCAAAATCCCAATAAGCCGTGAAATGGGCGGCATCGTGAATGACGAGTACTTGCTCAGCATGTTTTCTTTTTCAATCGATGTAGATCAAAAACAATGTGTAGAGCACCTCATGTAGGCCCAGTATTCTTTGTCAGTTCGAGTTTTTAGAAGTAGGCCTACACGAAATCGGACTCTAGTACTGACCATCGTTTAGATCTGTACACTATTTTATGTCATCTTTGGCACCTTAGTTTACATTTGAGTAGTCTGCATACATTTTAGAACAATATTTCTGAGACCGAGGTTTATGTTTTACGTCCTCTTGGTCTTGAAAAGACCATATGGGACATTTCTTATTCATACAGGAACAAAGTTTTATTTTAATAAAGTTATTTTTTCTATTACATTTTGGTTTTTAAGTTTTTATTTGAGTGCCATGGCTCGACTATCGACTTTTTATTAAAAACTAGCAAGCTAGTCTCAAATTTAGATATAAAAGTTATGCTAAAAAAGAGCTTATGTTTTCTCCAAGAGCATTCTTCCGATTAAAATTTCCAGACCACCTTTTAAAACTAAGTCCAAAAAGGTTAAAAATCGTGTATGGTCTACCCTATCTAGAGGGGACAATTTATGTACAAAAAATACTTTATTTCACACACAAAATTTTTTTACATTGACTTCATGGCAACCGAAGCCGTCAGCCGATGAATACATAATTTTTAAAACAAGCCGAAGCTGTCGCATCGGCTTCTAGGCAAACCGATACTGAAATTTTTATTATTTTAAGTCTTAAAATTTGTAATGGGTCCCTGTCAGATTGGTTAAAAAGCAAACCTTTTGTACCCGCAGACTGAAAAAGGCGAAAACAAATGAGGCTGAGTCTCGGTAGACTTATTAAAAGGAGGGGGGGGGTACAAGGGAGAAGCAGATCAACCAGGATGGGGAGGGAACAAAAAGAGACCAATGTCGGGTTGCTCCCACCTGGAGAGCGCGTCGCAGCCAGAGGCGCGCCACCCAATTATTTTTTTTTTTGCATGCGATTTTTGTCACTGATGAGGGGGGGGGGGGGGGGGGGGGGGTAAATTTTGACCAAATGACAACTTTTTCGTTGCCACTGGGTTTAACGTGTGCTAAGTGCATGGGCACACGGGACCTCGGTTTATCGTCTCATCCGAAAGACTCCACGTTCAGACCGTTAAGGCCTAGTGCAGAATGAGAGGAAAAAATCCCCTGTACCCAGGTTCGAACTCGGGTTTACTTGACACGAAGCGAACGCGCTACCACTGTGCCACTCTACACCATTAAGTGTGGTAGCCAGAAACAAAACCCGGTCCTTTTTGCTAGCAGAAAACTGATCCTTCATAGTTTGCTGCAGACAACCTACCCTAACCTGCGTTTGTACTCGTTAGTCAAATGTTAGAAGTCATCCAGTGACACAAAGATTTGGTTCTTTTTTCTCTTTTGCTAATTTCTTTGTTTGTCTGTTCCGACCTTCTTACACATATAGGGAGAATGTGTTGGGGATGGGAGTGTGAACGGGGAGGGGGTGGGGTGATTTATTGTTCTGTTGTGAGTGAGGGGATGGATGGAAGAGGTAATAAATAACGAGAACATTCATTTTTACTCATGTTGTTGCAGCACTGTCCATAAAACATGTAGGTCCCGCGCAAGCAAGCGTGCGAAATGTGTGTGTGTGTGTGTGTGTGTGTGTGTGTGTGTGTGTGTGTTGTTGTTGTTGTTGTTGTTCTTTAATTTAACGTCTTTTCACTTAGAAGTGATATTAGACATAATATAATAGAGCATAAACGAAAAGCTGTGTGCTCTATTTACCTCTCTCTGTCTCTGTCTGTCTCTGTCCTGTCTCTCTCTCTCTCTCTCTCTCTCTCTCTCTCTCTCTCTCTCTCCTCCCTCTCTCTCTCTCTTCTCTCTCTCTCTCTCTCTCTCTCTCTCTCTCAGTGTGTGTGTGTATACCGTAGTGTGTGTGTGTGTGTGTGTGTGTGTGTGTGTGTGTGCGTGTGCGTGTGTGTGTGTGTGTGTGTGTGCGTGTGCGTGCGTGCGCGCGCACGTGCGTGTGTGTATGCGTGTGTGTGTGTTTGTGTGTGTGTATGTATGCATATCATGTGTATGTCGGTCTATGAGAGAGAGAGAGAGAGAGAGAGAGAAGAGAGAAGAGAGAGAGAGAGAGAGAGAGAGAGAGAGAGAGAGAGAGAGAGAGAACATATAATTATCTGTGTTTTGTGTTTGCATGCATGTGTGGGAGTGTGAATTTGTGTGACGTGTGTGTGTGTTTGTGTATTTGTGTATCTATGAGTTTTGTGTGTTTAAGTGTGTTTAAGAGAGAAACAGAGCATAAACGAAAAGCTGTGTGCTCTATTTACCTCTCTCTGTTTCTGTCTGTCTCTCTCTCTCTCTCTCTCTCTCTCTCTCTCTCTCTCTCTCTCCTCTCTCTCTCTCTCTCTCTCTCTCCTCTCTCTCTCTCTCTTCTTCTCTCTCTCTCTCCTCTCTCTCTCTCGCTCTCTCTCTCTCTCTCTCTCTCTCTCTCTCCCTCTCTCTCATTTTTGCTTCAATTGGCAAAACCATCTTGACACTAGTCCACGGTTATCATGTTATAGTAAACTAAAACAATCATTTGAAAGATATATATATTTGGATGTCTTGTGTGTTGCTGTCTGTTAAACAGATTGTCTGCCGTTAACGTGTACACAGACCTTTAGGTAGTTGGAAATGTTCACTCTCGATCTCCTGTGGTGGAGTTACTTTAATTGAAATTCGTCTGAACGAACGGGACAGCGGCTGGATGCCTCGTGCCTCCATACGGGGAGCTGGGCGACCCTGCCCCCTTCCACGAGTCTCTCCCCGTGGGGATACCGGGGGGGGGGGGGGGGGGGTCGTAAAAATAGTTCCCCCACCTTCTGGAAATTCTGTGCTTGTAACTTCCTCTGAATCTGCCACTCTCTTTGACTCTGCCTTTTCCCTTTACTTTCTATCATCTACTATCTTTCTGATTTATTATTGGCCCA
>CM065689.1:17329579-17351915 GCA_017654935.2 Phymorhynchus buccinoides | reverse complement strand
ACTTCTAAAAACTCGAACTGACAAAGAATACTGGGCCTACATGAGGTGCTCTACACATTGTTTTTGATCTACATCGATTGAAAAAGAAAACATGCTGAGCAAGTACTCATCATTCATGATGCCGCCCATTTCACGGCTTATTGGGATTTTGGCCACTCAGGCCCTGTCCCGATTTTTGTAATCAGGACACAGGGTTCCCAAATGCAAGGAAAATTACGAATTAACTTCGATCAGTTTGCATGTTTCAGTCCGACGGTTTCACTCCGCCATTGTGACGCAAAAACCACGTGATACGAAACGACGCTCTGATTGGCTGCAACCTACAACTTGTTGCAAGTGGGGGCTCAAAAATAGGATCGTTTTCTATCGCCCTACAACCCACAACTGCAACCCTACAACCTTGTTGTAGGTTGCATGCAACTGTTGCAACCACAAAGTTGCAGGCTGCAACTAGCAAAAGTTGCAGCGTGTGCCGAAGCCTTAAATTAAATGTTTTTTACGTTGGCCATTTTACTAAAAAAAAGAAGAAGAAAAAAGTTACAATAAAATAAAATAACATTTAAGAAAATCGGGGTGGGTGATTTTTTGTTTTATATCATCGATAGATATTAAGTAATGGTTCCCCCCCCCCACCTGCGTGCGCATCTCGACCCTTCCAACGGAAGTGTCGCCATCTTAGTCCTTATTTGTGTGTAAACAAAGTGAAAATGTTATCTAAATGTGTAAAGAAAACATCCAGATGTTATAAATACAGTTTAGATAAGTTTCGAATTGGAACAGCCAAATACGCAGCATCGATCTGGCATTTTTCAAAAAAAGTTACTGACTAAGATGGCGGTCTCCCATAATATGGCGCTCCTTGTGCCGGATATGACGACACGTGGGGGCCAATAGTAACTTGAGAGCTGTACGAGAAACGATTTCCTGTCCATTAACATGTGATTTATTTATAATGGTACCCCTTGTTGTGAAACATTTTTGGTAAGGGGGACCCTACAGATGTCAAGACAGTAGGCCTATGATAGGGGAAGACGGGGTAAAAAGCGCATGGGCGGGTAAGAAGCCCACCCCAATTATCTCATGAAATAAAGAAAATGTCAGTCAAATTTGCCCATGAGGCGAATGCTAGACATTAACGCTCGTCTCATGGGCAAAATGAGACTGAAATTTGCTTCATTTCATGAGATAATGGGGGTGGGCTTCTTACCCGCCCATGCGCTTTTTTACCCCGTCTTCCCCTAGCAATTGCCCCCTCAGATGGTAACAATCACCCTCCGAACATGCTGCGTTTTAGATTTAGAGACACAAGGTTTGTGTTTCTCGCCAGTATCAAGCTATGCGTGGCTCAATCTCAATGTTTATTTCTTTGCGATTTCTCGACGTTTTGCAAGTAAGATCAGTTTGTAACCCCTCTATCTATTTTAAATGTTTGCAAATAGTTCACTCGCTTTGCTTCATTCGTCGACGCCATTTTTGTTGTTGTTTGCTATGGTATTTTAGCCGAGTAAGTAAGGTCAACGACTAATTATCACGACGTGCTCTCCCTTATTTTTTTTTCTGTCCAAAAATCGTCTATTTGAGACATTAAAAAAAAGATTGATGAAAATGAGGCGGATGACTATGATGATGATGATGATGATGATGATGATTGGGTGGTGGTGGTGGTGGTGGGGGGGGGGGGGGTGAAGGGAGGTGGGTTTTATTGTGTTGTGTTATGATTATATGCAATTGCATTCTCTAATGTATTCATTTTCATAGAGATGTATGGTGAGGATATGTGAACCAGTCTGTTAGATATGTTTGTGCGAATGGTGAGTGAAAAGCGCATTGAGTTGCTAAAGGCTTCCGTCCACGTTAACATATTTCGCTAGTTCTCCATGACAACACAATGTTAATGCTACTATCATCGTAACATTTAAATATCACGGTGCTAGTGTGACAACTATTTTGCAATAGTATGTCGTAGTATTGCTTGCTATCATATCACGTAGAATCAGCCAATCGTATTATCGCTGCACTGACACCCCCCCCCCCCCCCCCCAAGGGCAGACAAGCAATCATTAAAAAATGGCAGCTATCTCGATTGACGCAAAAACGTGCCGCTTCAATTAGTGTAACTGTGATATTCTTGAGTGTGAGATACCCATGACCTGTTGCTCCATGTCAGAAGTGCTTCAAACGAAGCATGCTACCGTATCATACAAACTAGCGCAACGCCGAGGACCGGTAACGCCTAGTACCGGTAACGCCAAGTACCAGTAACACTGAGTACCGGTTTCGCCGGGTCCGCAAAATATTATATTATTACTTTTGTCTCTCTCCCTCATTCCATCTTCTTCTCTCATCCCGTTCCACCACCACCGCACTTCCCCCCACCCCAACCCCTCCTACCACACCCTTTCCCACTCCATTCCCTGTCTGCCCCCCCCCCCCCCTTCCCTGATCTTCGGTTTGTCCCTTGGAAGCAGTCTGCTCAGCCAGCACTTTGGTTGAACAACCTGATTGCCGATGGCAAAAAGGTTAGGGCTCATAGCAAATTTCAAGTGATTCGATCAAAAAACGGCGGAGTTATAAGGCCCGTTCAGTGTTCCACACACACACACACATACGAACACACGGACTGTTGCCTTTTAATAATATGATTACGGACACAATCGGTTGGTGTTTTGCTTTTTTGCGTTTTCGAAAAATTGAGAGCCAACAGTGGCACAGTGACATCCGCACATCGACAGTAGACAAGAAGAGTAAAATCTAGATATAAGCCAGTCTGGGGGCTTTAAAATAAAAATGAATCGATCTTAGCCTAGAATGAGCCAAAAAGTAATTAATATTGTTTCCAGTGGAAAAGATGTTCTCAAACACGACGCCGATTTGATGCTTCAGTTGTCTTCAAGTTCAGATCTAAAACGTCTAGGCCTAGCCCTCATAGCGTAATTGCCCATTTATTTTATGACGTTTTGAGAAATAATAAGAAAAACAGTTTTGACGTCACGAAACAAACAAAGCATTACACAATTCTGCCAACAATGATTTTAGATCATGAATTATGTCTCAAGCATCTACAAATAAATGGGATCCCTTCTCGTTTACAACTGTTAATGCCAAATTAGCTGAATCTGACTGGATAGCTATGCTGTGAGGTGTACGATGTAATTTAACAATTTGAAATCGACCTTGACCTATGAAGGAAATATTCCAAGGGGGGTAAATCGTCCAGGAAATATTCCAAGGGAAGCTATCGGCGAAGTAACAGCGTGTACGACCAACATGCAAGAACTATCATTAGCTAAGAACTATCATAACATGAAACATAACAACGTGGACGGAGACCTTAAGCAAAATTATGCGCTATGTATATATAAGCATTATTAATTATTATTATTATTATGATTATTATTATGATTATTATTATTACTTGTGGCACTGCAGGGGTTAAGTTTGGTGTAGAAATAATGACATTTTTGTAATGTTACGCCAAAATACCAATACTGTTGCAAAGACTGTGCAGGGGAAGATAAACATCCGTCTCTTTTCCCTATATGAGTAGTGAGGACAGAAACACTGGTTATGTCCCTTTGAAACGTGACACATTTTACACATCGATAGGCCAGTTGAATTCTCCGTTCAAGTTCCAGTCCGAGTTTTTGGATGGCCTCCACTGTGAATAGTGTACACGTCCGCGCTAACGATAACTCTATCAGCCCGGTTCGCCGAGCTTTTAAGTAATCCATCTTACCCTTTTAGAATATCTTTGACTGTTGTCAATCACCTTTGAAAAAAACCCCAACATCATTGAAGATACGATTTCTGTATATTTCTTTCTTTCTTTTGTTTTTCGTGGTTTTTTATATTAATCTTTTTTTTTAAAAAGCACAGTGGAATTATTACATTTGAGACATTCAATATCAGCACACAGACATACATGTATAAAGGCAATCATAATATATCAAAGATGTATGGGGAACTCAACATGACAAGTATATTAACTTTCAATTAAGTTTGTATACGGAAACCATTTTTGGCAAAAAACAAAGTATCTCATGTCCATAGAGAAAACATATTTTTCAGTTTGATGCATATTCTTCAGATCTCTTATAAAACATTGTACATTCGGTGTTACTTCATTTATTCTACATTTATAAATAAAATATTTTGCATACAGTATAATCTGGTCAAATCCTTCGTCTGTTTTACATTTTTCATCATATCCAAACAAAACCAATTCTATATTAAAATTTAATCTTGCACAATTTTCACATTTTCTCTTCAGTACACATTCTAGTTCTTTCCAAAATATTTGAGCATGCTGGCACTGCCACAAATAGTGTTGTACTGTATCTTTTTCCTTTTTGCAAAATGAACACTGATCATTATTTGTTATACACATGTTCTTTAATAAGCTGTTTGTTACTAATATATTATAACATATTCGTATTTGAAACCATTTTAGTTTGATTTCTTTAATTTTCTTTACTTGTTTCATGAAGATACGATTTCTTAATATGATTGATTATTTGTGTGGTCACTGATATTGGGATATTTATTGAGTTCAGGAAACGTCTGTTTAAAATGTCTTCAATTAAGTGTTGCTTGAAAAGAGCTCGCTTTTATAATCTCTCTCTCTCTCTCTCTCTCTCTCTCTCTCTCTCTCTCTCTCTCTCTCTCTCTCTCTCTCTCTCTCTCTCATCTCTCTCTCTCTAATATCTGTCTGTCTCTCTCTCTGTCTCTGTCTCTCTCTAATAATAAATCTCTCTCTCTCTCTCTCTCTCTCTCTCTCTCTCTCTCTCTCTCTCTCTCTCTCTCTCTCTCTCTCTCTGAGTAGTTAAGTAGATGAGCCATTTGGATTTGTTTGTACATAATACTGTTTTCTGAACTCTGTATGTTTATGGGCTTCACATGCCTAAACATTAAACCATTTTGAGTTGAGTCTCTCTCTCTCTCTCTCTCTCTCTCTCTCTCTCTCTCTCTCTCTCTCTCTCTCTCTCTCTCTCTCTCTCTCTCTCTCTCTCTCTCTCTCTTTTCAAAATTGTACTGTGTTCCTATTTCCCCCCATCTCTTTTTATCTCCATGTTACTTGAAGTTGTTGGCATTTCACTGCTGATTTATTTTATGATAATAAGTGTATTATTTAAAGATCCAGCACGTCACGCGTCAAAATCACGGCTTTAACCTGTTTTTCCTCTTATAGCTGGTAAGAAATCTTATTTTGACCAGGTGTGGCTCCCATACCAATTTCCTCATGCACGAAAACGAGACATCACTTTAAAGAGCAGCCTCGATCGTATTGTGAGGAAAGTCTGTATGTGGGCCACACTGACCCACCACAATTAAGTCCCTTGGCTTTTTCTGGGTAGCTGTGACCCACATAAAAAATGCCCCCAACTTCAAATTGAGGCTGCTCTTTAAAATGATGTTTTGTTTTCAATTTGGGGGCATTTGTATGGGAGTCAGACCTGGTCAAAGCAAGATTTCTTACCAGCTATAAGAGGGGAAAAACACGTGAAACCCGTGATTTTGACACGTTATCTGCTTTAAGTAAGCTTGTTTAAGATGTAATTATTCGGCCAACTGCTGTCACGTTTCTGTCTGATCTTTACGCTTGAAAAAGACGATTTTCGGGGGACAAAACTAGGGGAGAGCACTTCTATTAAAATGAGAGACGATTATCTCGACTTACTCAGTCCAAACTATAGCAACCATGGCAGAATGGCGTCGAAGCTTGAAACCGCAGGATGCCAGTCAGCGACTTGCAAACATATGTCTTTTTTAGAAGAAACAAGCGCGAAATCGCAATCGTTTGTGGCACGCGGTCTATTTTTACCACTCCAATCATGAGTCACCTCCCCTGGCTTTTCAATAATTTTAATCTGTAAACCAGAATGTTATCTCTGCACCATTTCGTAACTTTTTATATCTTTTGGAAAACATTTAAAACTATGTATCCTACTTATACTCCTCAAAAGAAGCACCGCATACTCGTCGTGTCTGTATTACGTATGTTTATTTACGCTTTTAAAATACATCATTTTAAAGAGCGGCCTCAATTTGAAGTGTAGCCTCGATTTGAAGTGCGACAATTTTGTCAAAATGTGCGACAATTTTGGACCGACCGACTGATAGACAGACAGACCGACCGACCGACCGACAAAGTGAGTTATAGGTTTGTGGCTTGAGCCACAAACAAAAAATTAATATGGGGTGGCCAGTTGCTACAAAATGATAGAACATGCAAACTGCGACGAAATCCAAAATTTGGATAACAATAGAATGAATATAAAATCTCAGTTATAAGCTGAGCGCCGTTCCCCTAGTCTGAAGGACTAAAAAGTTGGTGCACTTGAAATGCAGAATAGTTTGCTTTTATAAAACTTGTTTGTGTCCAGTTTATAACTGATATTTTATATTCATTCTATTTTTTTATCCACATTTTGGATTTTGTCTCAGTAGTTGGCCCTCCCTAGTCATGTCTATTATCTTTTTAAATTATAATCTTAGAACATTATTATTTTTGTCATTTGGTTTAAATGTTTTATTTTCCAAATCAACATGAACAACAACTATGACATAACTGAAGCAACAACAAGCAGAGCTTATGGCGTGTTCAGTTCAAAACGAATTACACAGTATAAACATTGGCGGAATTTTACCTTTTTAACTTATAATCTTAGAACATTCTTATTTTTGTCATTTGGTTTAAATGTTTTTATTTTCCAAACCAACATGAACAACAACTATGACATAACTGAAGCAACAACAAGCAGAGCTTATGGCGTGCTCAGTTCAAAACGAATTACACAGTATAAACATTAGCGGAATTTTACCAGGAAATACAAGCAATACATTTTTGAAAAGAAAGTCACAACAAACCAAACGAACAATGGACATAGCAATAGACAAAAGAAGTAGAATCGACAAAAACAAAAACAAAATGATAAGAGAGAAAGAGAGAGAGAGAGAGAGAGAGAGAGAGAGAGAGAGAGAGAGAGAGTTCCATTTTACATAACATTTTTACCATTTCTTTTTAACTTAGTGCTGGTTTGCTTTTATTGTGGACTTTCAATCTGGTGCAACGAGGACAACCATTCTCTTGTAGAAAGTCTTTTGCTCAGCTTGAACGTTCACAGCTTGAACGTTCACTGTGGACATTCTTTGCTTCTTTTTTGTTGTTGCGGTACCATAGCCGATGAGGTTTAACCGAGGCGTGGTTACTGCTACACCTATCTGTATTGTTAAAAAATTGGGACTTTACTGGTGTTGCACTGCCTCCGGGCATTGCCTCCAGTGTCGTTCCCACCATCTTTGTATCTACAAATGTCCCATATGTGTCTGTTCCAGACTGAGAGGACGTAAAACACCATTTTTGATTGATTTGACATTCTTTGCTCAGTGAACGTTCAAGCTGTGTGCATTGTGATAACTACAAAATAATTTGGACTCTAAATGCTTTTGAATTGTAACTGAATCGTTTTATATGGCATGCAGCTACTTGCTTGGGAAAATTCGGAATTTTCCCGGGAAAATTCCGATTTTCCCCAAGGCTGGGAAGATTCGGAATTTTCCCGTGAAAAATCAGAATTCTGATTATTCCCAGGAATATTATGAATATTCCCGGATTCCAAATTTTACCGTGACATATATATTAAAACAAGCGCGGATTCGCAATCGTTTGTGGCAGCGGTCTATTTTTACCACTCCAATCATTACATACACTGAGTTGCCTCACCTGGCTTTTCAATAATTTTAATCTGTAAACCAGAATGTTATCTCTGCACCATTTCGTAACTTTTTATATCTTTTGGAAAACATTTAAAGCTATTTATCCTACTTATGCTCATCAAAAGAAGCACCGCATACTCGTCGTGTCTGTTGCAGTGTCTGTATTACGTATGTTTATTATTTTGTACGCTTTAAAATGAAGATTCATGTGCTCTGTTCAGTATACAATTCTTTCCATACCTAAGGACTGTAGATATGACAACTGAAATGTTACTTTATGCCCAAGTATTTTTTTCTCTTTTACAATATGTGCGACAGACAGACAGACCGACAGACCGACAAAGTGAGTTATAGGTTTGTGGCTTGAGCCACAAACAAAAAAGAAAAAAGAACAGAACATTTCATAAAGTTAACGTTAACTGGTTTTGTTTCTGAGGTTCACAAATTCAGACATTAGACACAGAAAAGTTGTATCAATTCGGCATTTCAAATGCACCAACTTTTTAGTCCTACAGAGTTGTGTGGAGTGGGAAGTCTGGCTGTGCGGCTGTTATCTTTTTCTGTATTACTTGACTCAACTGTCCTGCATAGCTCACCATCTGATGGTGATCGCCGGTCTATTGGATTTATTTTTTAACTATATTCTTCCTCTTAGAGGACATCCTGACTGGCAGATCCCTAGGATGGCTTCCAACGTTTAGGCCTCCACCATGACATACTACTATTTTTATCCTTAATTTGAATATTATCTCAGTAGTTTGCCCTCTCTAGTCATGTCTATTAGTTTTTAAATTAAAATTTCAGAACATTATTATTTTGTTCATATTACATAAGATTTTTGTAAGATATTTACTATTTCTGGCTTAACTTTGTACTGGTTTGCTTTTATTGTGGGTTTTCGAATTGGTGCAAAGAAGACACAGTTCTCTTGTAGAATGTCTTCTTGCTCAAGTTGACATCCACTGGACAGTCAAATATACATATTTAAAAAACCTTAACAGACAATGTGGCGGTACCATAGCCGATGAGGTTTAGCCGAGGCGTGGTTACCGCTACACCTATCTATATTGTTAAAAACTCGGGACTTTACTTGTGTTGCACTGCCTCCGGGCATTGCAGGCAGTATTGTTCCCACCATCTGTGTATTTACAAATGTCCCATATGTGTCTATGACCGAGAGGACGTAAAACATCATTTTCATCATCACCAGTCAAATATACATTGACAACGATGGCCTACACGACGCACACACACTTGCAAAACCATAAGCAACACCCCTTTTAATAACCTCCCCTTATTCTGTTAGCAGGCAAACTGAACATTTTACAATGGAACTGCCGTGCCATAAAAAGAACAGGCGATCATTTAATCCACTACTTATCAAGCGACTCTACCCTATAATCTACCCTATAATCTACCTACAATCTCCAAATACTAAATATTCCAATCTACCCCGTATTCAGGGGTATCAATACCCCCCCACCCCCTCAATTAGCAATGCAGAACATAAAGTTTACACAGCCACATACATACATATACAATATAATAATATACAGTCACCACAAGAAAACAACAACGGCATTCGTTATTCAAGTGCCATTCAAACTAAAATTAATAATAAATTAACTAATATTCTTAACATTTATTATCCTAAAGGTTATAATTCAGCAGACCAATCAAATTGGCTTACCTCCCTTTCTAATACAGTTTCCTGGGTGGTGATGGGGGATTTCAACACCCGCCACCCCGCCTGGGAACTATTTAATTCTCAAGCTAGTGGCGGGGTGGGATGCTATTACAAGAAATAAATGACTCACATCTAATTCTCTTGAATGATGGATCATCCACTCGGTATCCAGATTCTAGTAAACAAAAACCTACTGCAATTGACCTAACTTTATTTAGTCCCGATTTAGTAATAAATCACGAGTGGTATCCCTTGTCAGATACCTTATTATATGACCATAAACCTATTTTTATAACTTTATATGCAGAATTTCCAAAGATAATTCAACCTCAACAACAATTTTAACTATGATAAAGCCAACTGGACCTTATTCTAGTCCATTCTCAGCAAATATTCTAACGAAAATTTTGTTCACCCTGATTTCGAAATACACTATGAAAAGTTAAGAACAACAATTTTAAATGCTTGTAATTTATCTATACCGAAAATAGCACGAATGCAACAAATACTTGTAGCGGTGCCATAGCCGATGAGGTTTAACTGAGGCGTGGTTACCGCTACACCTATCTGTATTAATAAAAAATCGGGACTTTACTGGTTTCGTACTGCCTCCGGGCATTGCCTCCAGTATTGTTCCCACCATATTTGTATTTACAAATGTCCCATATGTGTCTGATTCAGACCAAGAGGACGTAAAACACCATTTTCGTCGTCGAAAATAACACTTAATCAAAGATTAACTTGTGGCGGTGCCATAGCTGATGAGGTTTAACCGAGGCGTGGTCACGGCTACAGCTATCTGTATTAATTTTAAAAATCGGGACTTTACT
Source organism: Phymorhynchus buccinoides (assembly GCA_017654935.2). Lineage (NCBI taxonomy): Eukaryota > Metazoa > Mollusca > Gastropoda > Neogastropoda > Raphitomidae > Phymorhynchus > Phymorhynchus buccinoides. The sequence continues at coordinate 17,341,682 of CM065689.1, read as the reverse complement.
GGTTTCGTACTGCCTCCGGGCATTGCCTCCAGTATTGTTCCCACCATATTTGTATTTACAAATGTCCCATATGTGTCCGATTCAGACCAAGAGGACGTAAAACTCCATTTTCGCCTCGTCGCCGAAAATAACACTTCATACTACTACTTGTGGCGGTGCCATAGCTGATGAGGTTTAATATATAAAAAAAATCGGGACTTTACTGGTTTCGTACTGCCTCCGAGCATTGCCTCCAGTATTGTTCCCACCATATTTGTATTTACAAATGTCCCATATGTGTCTGATTCAGACCAAGAGGACGTAAAACTCCATTTTCGTCGTCGAAAATAACACAAGCAAATAATATTCGTCCATCAGCTAAACCCTGGTGGAACGACACTGTAAAAAATGCAATTAAAAAGAACAAATATGCCTTCAACTTCTTTGATAGTCATCCCACCCCGCCAAACCACGCTTTAAAAATTGAAGCAGAAAAGGCATCCCTTGCAGGGTTCCTTAATCAAAACTCATCTGTTTCCTAAATAACTACTAATCCCTTCCTTCATGACTTGGTGTGTGAATGTCTGAGAGTGAACGTCTGTGCTTGGTGAGCGCATATAATTATTTGTGGGTGTCCGCGTGTGTGGGTGTGTGGTGTGCGTGTGCTTGCGCGCATGCGTGTGTAATTCTGTGTCTGCTTGTTTGTCTGACCGCCTTTGGGTGTTTGTGTAATTTTTATTTCCCATTCTTTATGCTATATGTTAAATATTATTATATGTGGTGTTATATGTCGAGGGGTGAATGCCAGAACTGCCTATCTGTGCTCTTTATTCCTTTTGAGATAGACTGTTCTGGCAGGCACCCCTCGATGTGTATATTATATTTTTATATTGTAAACGCCTAGGGCATTAAATTGATTAGGCGTCCTAAATGTTCTAATAATAATAATAATAATAATAATGTGAAGACGCAATCAATTTAGCTAAAAGAGAACATTTTGACAAAGACGAGATAACCGACTACAGAGACCTGGGCCTGTATTCACGTTCAGATAGCATGAGACTTAGCATGATGCTAACTTAGAAGCTCTTCCAATGTCCTATAGGATTTAATAGGACTTTTGGAAGAGCTTCTAAGTTAGCATGATGCTAAGTCTCATGCTATCTCAATGTGAATACAGGCCCTGGGCAAGGCCTGGAAAAAATAAAAAAGATTAATAATAAAGGCAGAGTATGGGAGCCCAGAGCAACCAAAGATAACACAACAACCACTACAAATCTCCAAACGGCAGAAGTTTTAGCCGAAACATTCGCTCAAGCCAGCCAAACTATACATTTACCAATACAAGAACAAAATAGACGTAGCTTAATACCCAGAATTTTGAAATCAAACAATAACTCTCACTACATAAATGCACCCCTCAAAATGACCGAGCTTGCTGGGTCCCTTAATCAAATAAGAAAAGTAAATAAAGCAACAGGAGATGATCCAATCTCCTACAAAATACTTAAAAAATTGCCCCCATCTTTTCGTGAAATTTTATTACATTATTATGCCAGATGTTGGGAGGAGGGAGAGGTGCCACAAGCATGGAAAGAGGCACAGGTGGTAGGGATCCTGAAGCCTGGAAAACCGGCTAGGGATCCCAAAAGTTACCACCCCATCTCCCTCACCCCTCACCTTGGTAAACTTTTTACGATTCAATCGTAAAAGACATTAAAATACTTTTTAGAAAAAAATAATTTAATCCCCACATTCCAGGCAGGTTTCAGAAAACAGGTCCTGCATGGAACAAATAGTTAGGCTAACTCCCATGTCAGAAAAGCACTTGCCAGGCGCAGGAAAGTCTTTGCAACCTTTTTTGAGATAAAAGGGGCATACGACTCCGTCTGGCATGGGAGGCTCCTAGAAAAAAATCAGCAAGCTCGGTATTGAGGGCAACACATTACAACTTTATATATTCATTTTTGCAAAATAGAAGCTTCAGAGTTAGGGTGGGCCAATCTCTCTCCATCAAACACCAGCTTGATATGGGAGTACCCCAGGGCAGTATCATTACACCAACTGTACTTAATATTACGCTACACGACATATCTAAAATAAAACTTGATGGATGTTGCATCTCCATGTATGCAGACGACATTCTGCCCTGGGATGGCAAAGGCAAGTATGTCCATTTTTGTCAAAAATTAGATTATTAGTGAATCAAAATGAACATTTAGGCGCGCATCTTTTGTGTAAATTTGATAATTGTGCGGTTTTTAGTTTCCGAGATTTTGGCAAGTATGTCTATGTTAAATTTCATTTAAGTGCATTAATAAAATGGCAGAACGAAGCAAGTCCAAGCACTCTTGACTCTCTAGACCTCACTGTAATGTTCCGATGACGTGAGTACGGACCACAATTTGATGGCAGAAAAGAGTATGTCCTTCATCCAATGAGAAGAATGGATCCATTTGTAAACCAATCAAAAGGCTTCTTACTATTTTCTAGTTTCGGTTTCCCACTGGAATTCCTGTTTGTGGCTGGAGTTTCAGTTTGTTGCTGCAGCGAAAATAGACGATGATTCATCAGAGTAAGTCTTAGTGTTATTGTTTATTTAGACAACATTTAATGTTCATTCCTGCAATGTTATGTCGACAAAGGCTCCTCTAGTTCGCCTTTGCAACTTTCAGTCCCATAATCTACTTATGTTTTATTAAACTAAGGCTGATTCAACCTTCACTTTCTTTGAACTGAAAAATACAGTTTTTTAGATGGCTTATATTTGTTTTTAAGAGATTTGTTTTTTTTCTTCGTCAAAATTCTTTTTTTTTCTTTTTCTTTTTCTTCCCCTTTTTTTGTCCGATGTGGCTGAATTTTTCAGAAGAGTTGCAGGACCTTATGGGTATGTGAAATTTCAAATATTAAATGATTTCGCCGAATTGTCGGCAAACTATGGCCGAAAAACCGCCCAAAACCGAAAAATCGGCGAAATTTAAATCTTGAATATCTCAAAAACGGCTGCACGGATTTCGTTCATGTTTTCAGAATGGACTACAAAGTAGATTTGCAACACTTTCGGTATAAAACCCAACCGGAAGTACGAACCGGAAGTGCCCCTGCTATGGTCAGGCAGCTTTTATTTGGTTCACGGAATAGCCAAAACCGGAATGACGTCACAAAACTAACAATTGGATATTGTAGCCCTTATGTTGGCCCAGGTCTGAAAGGAGTTTGTTGACGATATGTTGAATAGTTTGGAAGTTATTCAAATATATGTAAATTTGGTTGACCTACTTTCACCATTTTTTTCATTTTTCAACCGATTAAGCTTAAATTTACAGGACAATTGACGGATTCTATTCTCATGCTCTATATCCAATATTATGCCGATGGGCCAAATTATGGCCGAAATATGGGCTAAACATGGCCAAATTCGGCCAATATTCAATCTTGAATAATTCAAAAACGGCTTCGCGGAATGCATTCCTATTTTCACTGATTATTAAGGAGCAGCTTTGCAACACTTCCGATATAAAATTGAACCAGAAGTGCCTACTGGAAGCGAGGACAAATATTTTCAAGTTTATTGACTCAAAAACCCCTTCGACAAAATGCATAGAATGATAGTTAGAGTATGTATAGTAGTTTTGTGGTAGAATCGGCTAAAAGCGCTTGAATTGGACCAGCCAGCGGCTATGAGAGTATAGTCCATTGATACACTTCTGCTTTAATATCATTGCTGTGGTACTCGCACTTCTAGTTTAATGAGGAGAACATTTTTCTGTGTCCACACCGGCAGTGCATAGAAAGCAGGAGCTTGGGGATCTGTACCCACTCTACATAATGCAGATATTTTGATTTTAATATCATTGCTGTGGTACTCGCACTTCTAGTTTAATGAGGATAACATTTTTCTGTGTCCACACCGGCAGTGCATAGAAAGCAGGAGCTTGGGGATCTGTACCCACTCTACATAATGCAGATATTTTGATATTAAGCTTAATTTTCCATATTGTACAACTGTCCAGACGCTAATTTCCCCACAGGTGTGTGTCACGTGTGTGTGTGGATGTCTAAGCTGAGGCAAAGATGCAGTTTGTTTATCATTACAATCATCAATTTATCCCTTAAAATGAGCATTGAACCCATATGAAACCAAAGTTCATGCATTTGTAAACATTAGATAGCCGTTGTCCGTCTTACAATTTTGTAACTTATGTTAAATACCAATTCTATGGCCAGTATGGACATGCTTAGTCTGTAAGGGAAATCATTATTTATAGAGGTGTTATTTGATGGAAATCCAGGTCTAGTTTCCTCGATAGTCTTCATGCCCACTGAAGGGGTCAAGCTAGTGTAGCGTGACACATCAAGTTAGTTACTGCAGCGCAACCCATGTTCATGCAGGGGTCTTCATTGACGTTTATCGTAGGGCCTACGCAGGTTAAAATAAATTTAAAGTTGTGCGTAATACTGTGCAACAAGGTCCTACAAAAAAGGCCAAACAAAATTAAAATACAATGTTTTGTTGAAACGTTAATATATTAAAAGAGGTCACCAGAAAGGGCCATAAAATTGTTCATAAAAGCCAGTGCGGTACTGTAATTATAAGCAGTATAGTAGGCTAAAATTGTCAGTCTCTGCTTGGCACTCTTAGTGAAAGCTTCCTTTTTCTAACTAAACAGGAGGAAAACACTTAACTGATACAGGCGACACCTGCGACTAGGACTGTAGGGGAGATGCTGGCTTGTTTTTCGCTCTCTCTCCCACCCCGTTCCTGGGGTCGGCTTTTTTATAGCCCTGTTGTGCCTTTAAGTAGTTATAACATTGCAACCAACGAGGGCCACCGAAAAAAAGGGTATAACGTTTGTAAACAATCATAACATTGTTACTAAAGAGGGCCACTGAAAGGGCCATAACATTTATTGTTGTTAATGTTGTTGTTGTTGTTAACCCTTGTATAGTTGTAAGCAATCATTACATTGTAAGCAAAGATGGTAACCGAAAAAGCCATAATATGTTTTGTTAAGCAATCATAACACTGTAAACAGAGAGAACCGTTGAAAGGGCCCGTAACATTTGTTGTTGTTGTTGTTGCTAAGCAACTGTATCATTGTAACCAAGGAGGCTGTCATGCTCCGCATTTGCGCTCACAGGCATACGCACATCACTCCATTCACCCTCAAGTCAACCACAGGACTCAAAATTCAAATTTAGCTATCCAGCCAACTGTCCTGCTCTGGCAAGACAAATGTTTATTTACAACATGTATATTCAATGAACTTGTATTCACTGAGTCAAACGTACACAATATATTTTCTTCTATTTCTCAAGGGTTAGCCACCAAAGACTTCCTATAAACTAAAGGACTCACAAATAAAGGCTCATCAGCTATTTTCTTTCAATCCATACTCAATCCCACTAGAGTATGAAATACTGAGAGGGAAGCGAACCTCGTTCCTCTCCTCAGGGCATGCCACATCCTGAGGCTCAAGTCAGTGTCGCTAGATCAGAACAACTTCGTTCTGATCGCAAATTATGTTCAAGGAATCATGTTGCAATTTAACCCCCCTTGGGGTAACAAAAGGAAAAGCTGCCTGGATCGATTGGAGAAACTACAGAAGGAAGGCAACTCAACTTTCCATTATTCTTTTCAAATTATACATATATTTACCTCAACATGAATTCCAGCAAGATCCCACAAAACTATTCTCGTCTTTTCTTACAATCACAGAATACCACAGGAAAAGTAAAACACCAAGCACAAATCAGTGGGGATCCCGCTAGAACAGAAAACACAACACCATGGGCCTCCAATCGATCCCTGCTGTCCTTCCCTCAGCCAAGAAGCAAGTGAAGAGAGTGAGTTATTTTCTACAAAACCAACCTCTATAAGGTCTGCAAAAAACTCAACAATTGTCGCTAACCCAATCCAATTTCTATTTCATATCACCTGACATACTGAGCCAATCACATCAAAACTGGCCTATAGCTTCAATCCAAATAAATGAATACCAACTCATACTCTGTAGCTAAAAGTTAAGTATCACCATCATGACAGAGGCCCACTGAAAAAAGGCCATACTCATTTTTTTTATTAAACGATTATAGCATTGTAATTAAGGAGGGCCACTGAAAGGGCCATAACATTTTTGTTATTAAAACAATGATAACATTGTATTCAAAGAGGCCTCTGAAAAGGGCCATAACATTTTTGTAAAACAATCATAACATTGTATTCAAAGAGGGCCCTCTGAAAAGGGCCATAACATTTTTGTTAAACAATCATAGCATTGTAATTAAAGACAGCCACTGAAAGGGCCATAACATTTTCAGTGAACTGTAAGATGGCCAGAAGAGGGTCAGATATAAAGCACATTCACATTTTTATGCATAACAATTTACATTGTGCAAAAAAGGCCAGATCATAAGCAAAGAGGGTAACTGAAAAAGCCACAACATTTTTTGTCATAACTTTGTAAATAGAGAGAACCGCTGAAAGGCCCCATAACATTTGTTGTTGTTAAGCAAATATATCATTGTAACCAAGGAGGCCCACTGAAAAAGGCCATAACATTAACGATTATAGCATTGTAATTAAGGAGGGCCACTGAAAGGGCCATAACATTTTTGTTATTAAAACAATGATAACATTGTATTCAAAGAGGCCTCTGAAAAGGGCCATAACAATTTTTGTTAAAAAATCATAACATTGTATTCAAAGAGGCCTCTGAAAAGGGCCATAACATTTGTGTTAAACCATAACATTGCATTCAAAGAGGGCCTCTGAAAAGGGCCATAACATAACAATTACAACATTGTAATTAAAGACAGCCACTGAAAGGGCCATAACATTTTCAGTGAACTGTAAGATGGCCAGAAGAGGGTCAGATAAGCACATCTTTGTGCATAACATTGTGCAAAAAAGGCCAGATCATAAGGGATTGTGGGCCTGAAAAATAAGAAATGTATTGTATGTATCTACCTTATTAAGGCATGGCATGTGGCATAACATAGGCTACTCGGTTGTTTTTGTGTGTGCTCGCTGCTTCAGGGCTACACATCGATTAAATGTAGGCCTAGGCCTAGTACACGAAAAGGCTTTCTTCCAATCAGCACCTAGTCTACTAGGCCAAGTGTCTGCTCCTGCCGAGCCCGCGTGCACATTCTACTAGCCTAATGCATTATTCATGAGCCTTTTGAAGGAGGCCTAGAAAGCCAACGCAAGCTTAGCTGTTCTCTAGGCTACCATTGTTGAGCATTTTGGGATGCCAAACTCGAAAGTTTTTGACTCGTCTCTCAAAAAATTCTGTTTAATTGAACTGATGGACAATCTTTCCGTTTTTGTTTCCTTCAAATGCTAGTAATCCTATAGATGTGTGGATTGTCAAAGTGCCGTCTGAGAGCCGGCGGCGATCACTTGTAAAATATTTGTAACAATTTACTCTTGGCAGAGTACTAAGAAAAACGCCCCCAATATTAGTGTGATGTTACTGAGGTTTATCCACAAACAATTGTGTAATTAAAGATGTAAGTTAGGAGTAGGCCCTAGAATAGCATAGGACCACTCGCTTCATTCCTTTCCCCTTCACGATCACACACAAGCCGAGTTCCAATGCATAAGCAGGGGTGCTTATCGAGAACTTAAATATACGTAAAGTTTATTCATTTAATTAATTGCGAGAGTGCAACATGACTCATGAGTCCTGGTTTTGTGGGAATTCTATCAAGGGCAACGTCGAAATAATTAATTGCAAGTTCGTAACAGCTCCAGCAGTACATTAAACCAAGCTTTTCTGCCAAAGGATGGGCTTAGGGCCTATGTTATGGATTACGATAGAAATCTTTAAAATTTGCAGCCCTGTCCGTTGAAGACAAATCCGAATCAGGCAAGAGCAGTTTAGAAGTAATAAGTCAGTGTGACATAATTTAAAGTTGCTGAAAGAAGCACAAAGGATGTAGCGGCATTGTGCATAGTGGTAGCCTAGTAGGAGACTGGGAGCTCATTGCTGCGTGATGCACGTGGTGGTTGTTGGCCTTTGTAGATTTGGCAGCTACGGAATCCAGAAACCGGTTTCGCTTTTTAAGAAGACTTCAAAATGTTTTGCCTTTGACAGGCTGAAGGCTGTCCTTATTTGTTTTTCCCCCAGTCTGAGATAGCCTAGACATCGCGGAGTGAGCAATTGCCAAACTGAAAGTGGCAGTAGAGTGTCTTTCAGAAGCGCCTGCTAGGCTAGGCCGGCAGGCTGATTGTGCGCGTCTGCTATTTTTAGTATCTCGATGCTGAAATTGCACGCTTAGCCTACAGCAGAAAGCTAGGCCTACAGTCTGTGACTACAGTAGGCCTAGGCTAGTTTACCGAGAGCCTCAATTTTCTTAGCCCAGTAGGCCCCCATTTTCATAATATCCTCGGGTTTTGGGCTGTGGATTCAAAATTATCCTTCTGCGAACTCGGAGTCGCCATGGCTGCTGAAAGAGCCACAATATTGACCACTGAATAGAGTCGACCGGTTTATTATTTCAGCGTAGGCATTTGAGAAACCCTAACCGGTCAGTTTCGATTTCCGGCGCGAGTCGAGCAATAAACAATGGTAGACTACTTGAAATGTCAAAGGAAGCAACTAACCTGATTTTCGACGAGGAGAAACATTACAACAAACTCACACAAAGTAGTTAGGCCTAAGTAATTGTTTGTAAGTTTAGACTGACTAGGGATGTGGAAAGAACTAAAACCAGTAAACTTATCCTAGGCTAGTCCTTCCTGAGCACTTCTGGCTAAACACGTCTGGCATCTCTGGGGTCCTGGCGCGAACTGGCTTATCTGGGCGGGCGCACATCTCAAGTTATCCACTGGTCAGAGTGTGTGTACCTCTGACCAATCAGCATACGAGATATAATTTATAATACAATTAAAATAGTTATAAATGATTTATATATAATGAATATTAAATTTATATTTACACCTACAGATACAACAACGAGGGCGGGGGGGGGGGGGGGGGGGGGGGATTTTGTGGCCCCCCCCCCCCCTCGGAACATGATTAATCACACACACACACACGAGTGAGGTGAAAATAGGGTTTCGGCCATGTGGGGCATTAGTAAATACAAAGATGGTGGGAACAATACTGGAGGCAATGCCCGGAGGCAGTGCTAAACCAGTAAAGTCCCGATTTTTTAATAATACAGATATGTGTATCAGTAACCACGTCTCGGTTAAACCTCATCGGCTATGGTACCACCGCAATAATGAATATCGTTACATTTAAGCCCTGGTTGGTATAGTTTCTGTGATGAAATTATTGATTTGATGCAGTTTGCAACCGGTGCGTGTCTCAGTCTTGCCCCTGCAACCCAAAGGCAAATTTTGATTAGAGAGTTGTATGTGATTATAATACGTTTCTAATCTGTTGTTTTGATTCATGTTTTTGTTGGTAAGTTATTGTTTTATTTGTTTTTCTTCCCATTGTACACTAATATTGATGTTGTGCTGTTTAGTTCCATGCTTGTGGCAGCCAATATTATGTAATTGAAAAATGTTGGAGTGCCTTGCATAAGCTCTAAGCTTGTTGTGCTCTACTTATTTAAATTATGTGCTGCTGTATGTGCTTTATTTGAATAAATCTTGTTTAAACCAATAATGAATATCATTGGCCATCGTTGTCTCCTCTTTCTTAGCCAGTGTCCAGTTCAGCGCGGTAACATTTCTAACCATTTCATTGGTCCCCAAGAAAACCGCAACACAGTAATACAGAAAAACAACGATCACTACGTAACAGTCGGCCAAGGGTCTCTCGCGCAATACTCCTCACTAATTTGGTTTTCTTTGAACAATAAAAAACTGTTTTTAAACATTAGGTCCTGTGACCCTCTGGTCACTTAACTTGTATAGCGGACCTTAACCTTTTACTTAAATGTAAATATTGTATAAAATGTTACGAAGGCCTTTGCCTCCTTTTTAAATTTTTTGGTAAATAAAGCTCCTTGAGCACAATATAAATTTTTTTAACTGTAGCCCTGGGGGGTTTTAATCATAGATTTCCTCTCCCTGCCAGACATGTAAAAAGCAAACTGCTAAATATCTTTTAAAAAAACAACAACACTTGTTATCGCTATAAGCTTAGATTTTACACAAAACCCCACTTGTTTCTCTTAAATTTAAAAAAAAACTAAAACCAAAAAACAAACTCTAAAAAACAATTTCTACTTTGAAATTTTCTCAACCAAATCTATGCAATTTAAAAAAAAAACCAAAATACTATCTGTATTCTTGATTAACATCTTTCTTTTTTTTCAGGATCTTTATAATTTCAAGTGCCCCGAATGGCCCTTTGGCCCAGCAGGCGTTAAATCTCTACTTTTCTCTCTCTCTCTCTCTCTCTCTCTCTCTCTCTCTCTCTCTCTCTCTCTCTCTCTCTCTCTCTCTCTCTCTCTCTCTCTCTTCTTTTTTTTTTTTCTTTTTTTTTTTTCTTCTTTTTTCCCCCTGTACTTTAAATTCCAAAATGTCCCCATCCTTATCCCCCTCTGTGCCTCTTCCCCCCATCCTCCCTCCCTTTTATTCTCATTTCTGCATGTACATATATTATTTAGCTTTCTTGTTTGATTTATTTCATTTTTCCCCAGGGCTGGGTGGAAAAAGCATGTAACTTGCTTATCTCATGTTCCCTGGTTAAATAAAATTTCGTTTTCGTTTTTCGTTTTTCTCTCTCTCTCTCTCTCTCTCTCTCTCTCTCTCTCTCTCTCTCTCTCTCTCTCTCTCTCTCTCTCTCTCTCTCTCTCTCTCTCTCTCTCTCTCTCTCACTAATTTGGACGTGTGTGAATCAAATAAATATCTTTTTTTAACCATCAACTATAAATTTTAATCCGGGAGGAAGCATAGCTCAAAACTCACAATCACGTTAGAGGCATGGTTAACTTAGGATTTTATAACCAAATAAAAACATCACCTATAAATTTCGTAAAACTATCCTATCTTAAGATAACTATTTTAAATAATTTCAACCTAGATTTTATTTACCGGTTTCTTCTCTATTTTATAACCAAAGTCTTGAATTAATGTCCCATATGGACTTTTTCACAAGTCCAAGAGGACGTGAAACAATATTCTCATCAACTATTCATTGCGTTAGCTCACATTACTTGTGGTGGTACCATAGCCGATGAGGTTTAACCGAGGCGTGGTTACTGCTACACCTATCTATATTGTTGGAATATTCGGGACTTTACTGGTGTTGCACTGCCTCCGGGCATTGCCTCCAGTATAGTTCCCACCATCTTTTTATTTACAAGTGTCCTATATGTGTCTGTTCCAGACCGAGAGGACGTAAAACACCATTTTTCATCAACTATATTTTACTATAACAATAACTTTTGTTGTTTCGTAAAACAACAGAAAAGATCTTGTGGGTTGCTCATTTCGCACATGAGTAAATTGGTTCACGTCACAGACTTGAGACATACCACCTTATAATTTTAATAGTAACTTTTAACAGTCATTATTTTACAACCGTCATATATCGCCTTGACTACTTGTGGCTTTTGGCCTCAACAACAAATACACACAATCATTCAGTAATACATCAACGTTACAAGAACACCTCCCTTCGTCAATTTACTTTAACTACCAGCACATAATACACAGACTTAACACACAAATCACCAAACTATCATGTGTTGTCTCCCCTTGATTGGAAAGCGGGCCTACTGCAAAATTCCTTTTTATTCCATGAAATTAAACATAAAGAACTTATACCTTTTGTAAATAAAATAATTTTAGTAGTACATGGTGCCCTACTTTTTATCTTTTGTACATATTAATAATAAATTTATAATTATTAAAGTAGAAATATAAAGTGGGATCTTTATTAATAATTACCCGTGCGGTGGTCCCCCTCTTGGGGAGTCATGCCCACCGTGGGTTGTTGACGCGAGGATGTCTTGCGTATCCTCCCACGGTGGGTGCGTTCTCCCCTTGATGGTCGAGGACCCCCGGGTCAATTTACATCCCACCCCCCACCCCCGCCCCAGTCCCTTCTCCAAAGCCCGTTAGCCGGTCTCCCCCTTGATGGAACGGGCCTGCTGGGGGTTGCTGGCGGATGGCTTGCGGATACCTCCCTCAATTGGTCCGCCCTCACTCGGG
>CM065689.1:17307079-17324579 GCA_017654935.2 Phymorhynchus buccinoides | reverse complement strand
ATTTGGTTGGTACACATTTCTTAGCGCATTCATTGAACAGCTTAGTGAAGGTTTCAACGGCTTCGTTTATGTCGCCATTGATTAAGGTTTGCGTCCAGTCTATTTCAAACAGTAAGGTACAAAATTTAACAGAGTCTAGTTTCTTATAATCATATATAACTCTCTTAAATGAATTATTTTTAATAACAGGATTTTTCAAGGTGGCACAGGGTACACAATGGTCACTACATATTTCTGGTAAAACTTCTGTTTTCATAATAAGGTTTGGGCTTTGAGTTAGGATTAAGTCTAGGCATGTACTATCTCGCTCTGTTATTCGTGTGGGTTCTTTAACTAGTTGGTGGAGTTGGAAGGTGTTAAGTATTTCAAGTAAGTGGGGGGACGGGTTGAAAAAATCTGGGTAAAGGTAAAGATGTGCCACCCCCCATGCATTTCTCGGTTAATTGTTTTTTTTCGTTTTTGCCTTTCTTACCATACATAAAGCTGTATTTTAGGAACATCTTTTGCTAATTACCTTTTTGGAATACTAACCCTAACCCTAACCCTAGCCCTAAACCTAACCCTACCCCCCACTATGTACTGCAGTACACCGCGATTTGTCACAGTTGTGGTTCGTTGCGTTTTTCCGTCTTATATGGTGGGGGGTAGGGTTAGGGTTAGGGCTAGGGTTAGGGTTAGTATTCCAAAAAGGTTATTAGCTAAAAAAAATATGAATTGAAGTCGCCAAGTACAATAAATTTGGTACCAGTACTGTTAGCTTTGCGTATACTTTCACTAATATTTTTCCAGTATTGGACGTTAGCACTAGGAGGTCTATAAAAGGATCATATTAAGATGGTTTCTTGACTCAGTTTGGTTTCAAACCATATGGCTTCTAGTTTATCTGTATGCAAATCTGGTCTGTGTTTATAAAATAAATGTTTTTTTATGTAAATAGCCACTCCACAGTGTGGGTCGTTAGGTCTGTCGAGCCGAAATGGTGGGTGAAAATTAGGAAGAAGGAGTTTTGCATTGGAAACAGAAGGAGATAACCATGTTTCAGAAAGGGTGATAATGTCAAATGTATTACATTCCGCTGTGATTAAATCTATATGGGCTTCGTTTAAGCTACGAGCATTTACATGTATCAGGTGGAGTTCGTTAGATTTAGTGGTATTTGGTCCCGGGTTCTGTTCGATGTCACCAGCCAATACGAGAACTAACAGGAGAAGGGAAAGCAACCATTCAATTAGACGTGGATAGTGCTCACATGGCTCCTTTTGACTGGTGTTAGTGGATACAGGTTCGTGACTAGGTATTGGGTCTACGTGGGGAGAGCTTGGTAAAGGTGAGGCATAGGCAAAGTAGCAGTTGGCTATCACGAGCATTGCTAGTGAGATGCGGCATTTACAGTTACAGGCTCTTAAGATGAGAAAAACTAAAACATCGAAAGGGCAAGAAAATAGAAGCAACTGGCTTCTCGCCGATGCAACAGGATGAAAACTTCCCACTCTGGCTCTGTATTGGGATAGATCACCTGCCATTCAGGTTATTGTGCCTAAGAGCACAAGAAATGGAACCAGAGTTGGGGCAGGTCTGCAACATACGACACCTAGACAGTAGATCCCTCTCTCTACAGGAAAGAAGACAGTTGTCACGGAGACAAGATAAGGGTTACAGATATGTATGAAAGAGAAGTAAAGAGAAAAGTTAAAGGGAAGAAGTGTCATGTGGAATGATAAACAAGTTCTAGAATAAAAAATAAATAAATGTAAATTGGAAAAGATCAAATCAAAGGTGAATCACGACAAGGAGGTTGCTCGACTCTAGGAGTTTTGAGGATCATTAACGAAAACAAAGCGAGTTGTACTTTGTTAAATATAAGTATTAATGACGTCTTTTACAAATCGTGACAGGTTGCAAAGGTTGTGACTAGAAGATCTGTTATGTTATCATTTCGGTTACCACTACTGTAAACCGTGCTGTGGCAAGTCAACACGCACGTAGTAAAGCCGCACATGTAAAAGGTTACCCAATCCATTTAAAAAGTAATTAAGTAAACGAACACACAGAGCACGTGTGTATGTGTGGGGGCGGTAGTACACGGGGGACAGATTGACTGCCATGGGTCGTTTTCAAAGTTGTTTGGTGGGCATGGGTCCATTAATGTAAAGTTATAATACAGTAAGAAACAGTAATGGAAACCATGCCCAAAAGCATTGCTACCGCGGGCCAATAGAGGCAATTTGTTGGACGTTACAGATGATGTTGGTGGACTACCAAATACATGTGTAACTCGTTATTACTCTAAGCCATGGGGAATAAAGTCACCCTTGTACACTCCTGTGCGCACACACAAGAGACCGATGGCTATAAATATACTAGTCTTATATTTCCTGTGACAAAGGATCCAAGCAACAAAACATTTGTCAAACATTCAGCATTGGACTGCAGCATTCTACATACAAAATGCTCTTTGATAGATGGAAGATCGACATCTGAACATCGTGCTCCATTGTCAACAAATAATTGAAAATTCAAAGTCAAACTGCAGGGTTCTAATTATAAAAATATACAGTAATAGATGGATTATCAACATTATATCAACATTATCAACATTATATCAAGTTTCATCATCAAACATTGAAAAGTCAACATCAAACTGCAACGTTGAACTACAAATCATTCGTTGATAAATAAAGTATCTTCCAGAAATTGAAAATTCAACATCAAGAGCAGCATTCTAAACACAACATTCATTGGTAAATGATTACAAATTCCGTCATTGACAAGTTGACATTTCAGGGTCAAATTGCAATGCATGTTAATGTGTGAAAACTTGAGAACATAAAGATTCGTCTATGCTCGCACCCTCACACCCGCGCACTCACACACACTCACACAGACACACACACAGTGACACGCACACGCACAAGTGCATGCACGAACGCGCACGCGCGCACACGAACCTACGCGCGCGCACACGAACCTACGCGCGCGCACACGCACGCACGCACCACGCGCACGCAAAACCGACAGCAGGGTGAGTTAATAAAACATACATGTCTTAAATTTCCTGAAAGGAACGTTTTACATCATAGTGCAGCATTGTAGCATTCTAGCTACAATACATTCATTGATAAATCAAGGTTCAACGTTAGGTCAGTCATCAAGTACCATCATCACACAGCAACAAAGCATTTGTTGGAAGTTCAATTTCAATCTACAGCGTTGTGACTACAAAATAATTGTTGGAGTTCAGTATAAAGTTGTCAAAAATATATATGCGCGTATATGCTTATGCACGCGCGTGCATGCGGATTGCATCAATGGTAAAACAATTATTGTGAATTGTGAATCAAACTTAAAATCAAAACTTTAGTTGGTTTAAACAAGAATTTATTCAAGAATAGAAAATCATAACAAAGCTGCAATACATTTATGAACTTTGAGTACAACAAGCTAAGAGCTTATAAAGCGTACTCTAATATTTAAGTTGCACAGTAAGGACTGCACACGCAAAACTAATCTAAAAAAACTTTAGTTGAGGTTATGACATCGAGCTACTGCATTTTGATCACGAAATATCCATTGATGGATGAAGGCTCAACATCAGATCATCGAGCTCCATCGTTAAAAGTGTGCCTTAGCCGCACAGGACCCTAGGCAGTCTGAAGGCAACCTCGCAGGGAAACAAACATGAATTTGAATTTTACGTCCTCTCGACCTGGGAAGGCACATATGGGACATAAAATTTCCCAGACGGGGAATCGAACCCCGGCCGTGGCGGTGAGAGCGCCAAATCCTAACCACTAGACCACCTGGGAAGCTGAAACAAACATGGCGTTAACACAAACGTGTAACCGCCACATCCGTCCCCCCACGGAAACGTCCCCAGACTACCCACACTCCTGCGCGGCCAGAGTGCGCCTTCAAACCTAGCAACAAAACGTTCGATGGGAATTTAACATCAAACCACACCATGGAAACAACAAAATATTCTTTAATAAATGATGTAAATGAAAGTTCGATATCAGATCATCAGATGCCATCATCACATCGTAATAAGTCGCAAATTTAATATGTCATAAAAGTATATAAATTACAAAGTAACAAGTCGCAAGGGGTGAAGGGAGGTGGGTGTTAGTGTGTTGTGTTATGATTATATGCAATGCATTCTCTAATGTATTAATGTTCATAGAGATGTATGGTGAGGCTACGTGAACCAGTCTGTTAGAAATGTTTGTACGAATGGTGAATGAAAAGCGCATTGAGTTGCTTTGCAAGATTATGCGCTATATAAGCATTACTAATCATCATCATCATCATTATTATTATCATTATTATTATTATTATTATTATTATTATTATTGTTATTATTATTATTATGGCAAAGGTAAAGATGTGCCACCCCCCCTGCATTTCTCGGTTAATTCTATTTTTCCGTTTTTGCCTTTCTTACCATACATAAAGCTGTATTTTAGGAACATTTTTAGCTAATAACCTTTTTGGAATACTAACCCTAACCCTAACCCTATTCGAAAAAGGTTATTAGCTAAAAATGTTCCTAAAATACAGCTTTATGTATGGTAAGAAAGGCAATAACGGAAAAATAGAATTCACCGAGATAGGTAGGGGGGGGGGGGGGGGGGTGGCACATCTTGACCTTTACCATTATTATTATTATTATTATTATTAATATGATTATTATTATTATTATTATAATTATTATCATCATCATCATCATCATTATTATTATTATTATTATTATTATTATTATTATCATTATGATAATCATCATTATTATTATTATTATTGTGACCGAGTGACCCACTCGTCACTAATTATTCATAGCCTAGTCTACTGTCACAAGATCGTCCAAAGCAGACGGTCAGTTGCGCTATTTTTATTAGGGCGTTTGCCACGAGTGTTCGTTCACTATACTAGACTACTAATTTGCCCCAGCTCGTTCTGCCCGAGTTGCGCTGACCTCTCTAATTCAACTCTCTAAATTCAACTCAGTGAAATTCAAGGTCACCGGCGCGTGGCAAATGCTCTATTGCAATTGACTAGTTTTGACACCCAGGGTTATTGTGTCAGCAGACGACGTAATTGCGTTGTCTCCTTTTTAGTCACAGGGCTTTATTCAAATTCATATTGAACACAGGTCTCATGCCTTCTTCCAAACCACTGACCAATATAATTCAAATTTGACCGCCGGCTGGTCGCGTCAGTTGACCAGAGTAGATAGACCTACTAGCCACTCGATCGGCAGATGCGCCTGTGTGATGACCTACAGTGTTTGAGCACTGATCCCTGCTCCTAGCTGTAAGTAATCTAAGCCAGTGTTTATTGTTTAATTTGTTTGACCTACAAACTGTTGTTTTACATGTTGTTTAACTTAAATCAGTGATCTAACCTTGTCACTGTACTCCTTTTACGGAACGGGAAAACTGTGCTATTCCCGTCACCGAACCATTGTGACGTCAGTTTATTCATAAACTAGGTGCTAGGCCTATGTTGTCTAGAGATTGACAATTATAACATTCTGATTGTTCTGTTCCATCCTCACATCCACTCGTGTGTGACGTTAATTTACTGTGTAAACAATGAAGGGGAACTTTGCCTACATTCTGTTTAAAGGCCTAACTTGCTCATTTCCATGCTATCAATATTATTGATCTAGGCTTATACCATGCTATGGTGTAGGCCTACTTTGCACTATTTAATTCATAGGCCTACTACCAGGTTGTGTGCTAGGCCTAGTATGGTGTTGTGTTAATACTGCTACTATAGTATTGATAACTAAATAAGGCATTCTCTTTTGATTGAGTTTCTTGCTACTTCAATGATAAACTCTCAATAGGCCTACATTTGTCTTTAGTCAGTTTTCCACTTAAAACTGATCAGCCTACTTTGATGAGTAGTCTATTTTTAGTAACATAGCATCTGATGATGTCAGTGTTACAATGCTTGGTTTGGGTTAACTCACATGAACTCAAATGTTTGTGTACGAGTTAAGCAAGCATAGGGTCAGGTAGAACCGGCCTATGTTATGTTTCCAAACCCCAGCTAGGCTTGTGTCAGTGTCAGTTTAATCATGCTATTAAAGTCATACAGTGAGCTCCTTCCACTGCTGTGACTGTGTATCTCCTCATGTTGTTGAACATTGAGTGCTATGGCGCAAGGCCTACAGTCATACCTAATCATTGTTATTTCTTGTTTATATTTATGCTTGTATATTTTGTATTGTTGCAGGATCTTATTTGCTGACCGAATCAGTCTTTCTTAGCTATGTTTCCTAGTAAATAAACAATGCCAAACAACTGTCTGGTTTCCTCTATATGTTCCTGGTCTGTGTGGAGTGTGCCTATCTTCACCCTCCAATCCTTATTCCTCATCAACTCTTCCCTATCCAAATCCCTTACCCCTTTACCACCCCATCACATTATTATTATTATTATTATTATTATCATCACTATTAGGGGAAGACGGGGTAAAAAGCGCATGGGCGGGTAAGAAGCCCACCCCAATTATCTCATGAAATGAAGCAAATTTCAGTCTCATTTTGCCCATGAGACGAGCGTTAATGTCTAGCATTCGTCTCATGGACAAATTTGACTGAAATTTTCTTTAGTTCATGAGATAATTGGGATGGGCTTCTTACCCGCCCATGCGCTTTTTACCCCGTCTTCCCCTATTATTATTATTATTATTATTATTATTTATTGTTCATGATAACCCAGGGTGCGACGAAGAGAGCGCAGGCAACAGCATCCACTTCCAAGCATTCCCTGAAGACGCCCCGAAATCCATCGACCTTTGGCGGTGTCTATACAAAGGCGCCAATAAGGGCCTGGTTTACACCGTGATGGGAAGCGGCACCATTTCCTCGTCGACGCCAAACTCAGCACGATACAAAGAACACATTCTTCATTATTATCAGCAGCAGCAGCAGCAGCAGCACGACGACAACAACAACAACAACGACCAACGCGATGTTGTCTGGAGGTGTTCGCTCACGCTCAAGTCACCTATCTACCGGTTTGGAAAGAACTTGCTGTTGGACATGAAGAAGATGGTAGCAGCAGCAGTAGCGGGAGACGTTGTCGACTGTCGGACGCTGGACGTGACCTTGACCCTGACTCGGGGAGAGACGTTAGGCTGCGAGCACGTGCATCGCGTGGGGCTGGTGCACTGGAGCCGATGCGTGTCTCTGGACTTTCGTTTCTACCCCTACCACCGCCGCTATCGGGCAGTTATGACGGGAGGAGGTGGAGGTGGGGCAGAAGGAAAAGGAGGAGGAGGAGGAGGAGGATGGAATAGCAGCTACAGTGGCGATCATGATGGCGATGACAATAATGACGTCACCCTGGGCGTACAGATACACTACCAATCGTCTCCACTGAGTCAATACGAAAGTCTGCCGGTGAAAGCCACCTCTGACAAGTCAGGTAAGTTGCTGTTGTTGCTGTTGTTGTTGTTGTCGTCGTCGTAGCCTGGCTATAAGACCCACCAGAATCACGTGTCAAAATCACGGGTTTCACGTGTTTTCCCTCTTACGAAAACCTTGTTTTAACCAGGTTTAGCTACCATACAAATACCCCCAACTTGAAAACGAAACATCAATTTAAATAGCAGCCGCAATTTCAATTTGGGGGCCTCTCTATATGGGTCACAGCTACCCAGAAAAAACCCAAGGGATTTAATTGTGGTGGGTCAGTGTATCTTTAAAGACTCCAGGGGTCATCCCAACAACAGCCGAATCGCTTGAACACTATGGTACAAATGCACCAGCTATAGGGGACGAGAACATTTACGTGTGTGACCCTTTCCTCCCCCCCCCCAAAAAAAAAAAAATGACCCCGCCACGTGAGCAGCCACACTCCGACTTCGGAGGATTTTTGGACTGGCGAGGTAAGTGATAAATAATTAACGATGAAACTAGAGCGTGAAAACGCTAGACCACCAGCCGCCGGTCGCATTTTCACCACGTTTTCTGCCCCCAGTTACCTTGAATTTTGTTCCCAATGACCTTCATTTTTGGCTCACTCGTGTTAACGAAGTTAACATGGTGTGAGTCTATACAAAATGATGATAGTTGTTCGGTTGTGTGTGTGTGTGTGTGTGCGTGTGCGTGTGTGTGTGTGTGTGCGTGTGCGTGTGCGTGTGTGTGCGCGTGTGTGCGTTTGCGTGCGTGCACGTGTGTGTGTGTGTTGTGTCCGTGGTCTAATCTCCAAACTTTTAACGTTGGGAGCACTTTATTTATCAATATTTACGGGGCAGCAGGTTACGTAGAAACCTGGTACTGGGATACCTCCGGCTTCGCGTTCTTGTCCAGAATGAACCACAACGCGACCATCTCCGTGCCCTATTACCACAGCAGCATGGTGAGCTTTATGAACTCGACCCTGATCTACCCTTCCCTCTGCAACAAAGCAGTGACGGTCCGCCTGTACTTTAAAATGCCCATCAACAACCACAACAACAACAACCACACTGAGGATAGTCACTATCGCAAATTCTGGTCTGCTTGCGATACGAGCCATCACAACAACAACAACAACAACAACAACAACGGACCTCCTTTCGTGATACACGCCTCATCCATTCTCGTGAATTTCTACGGAATGACGTACAGCACCCAGTTTGGAAGAACGGGGTTCCGCATTGTGTTTTCCCATCACAACCATTCAACGGGGTTGTTGCAACGAGTTGGTCACGCGGGTTCCTCCTCCCCCCACCAGAACCAATCACGGGGGCCATTGCAACGAGTCGGTCACGCGGGTTCCTCCTCCTCCTCCCATCGGGACCAATCACCGGGGCTGCTGTTGTCGTGGCTGCAAACTGAGGACAGTCGCGCGCGGGGGCGTTGGAATTGCACCGTTCCGCGGTGGAGGGAAGAGTACGGGCGACATTTCCCTTGCAACTTGAAGTCGGAGTGCGCGGGAAGGGAAGACGAAGAGGACTGCTGGTACACGGGTCGGCTCCGTTGCAGCGGAGGCGAAGGGGAGTTTTCTGTGGACGACGGTGGTGGTGGGTGCTACCGGTACGTCGTCCCCCGCTACCCCGTGAGCTGGCAGGAAGCTTCGGGGCAGTGTCTTCTTTGGGGTGGAGGCCAGGGACATCTGGTCACCCTGGACACGCCCAAGGAGTGGACCGACGTCATGAAAGTTCTGCAGTTGGCGGACGTCGCCGACGTTTATGTCGGTTTGCGATCGGCGGACCATTCTCTGCCAACTATGTGAGTTAACCCTTTCGTCGCCAGTCATTTTGGAGCAAAACTTTTTTTCCCATTAAGCTTACCTGTGGGTAGAGAACAAAAAATCGGTTTGTAATATTGGGGATTCCTCTGTGACATGTTTAACCCTTTCACCGCCAGCCATATTTCAGCCAAAGATTTCCATTAAATTTACCTGGGTAGAGAGCAAAATCCATTTTGCAGTATTGGGGATTCTTCTGTGACAAATATAAAACTAAGACAATAGAGTCATTGAATAATAGGCCCCAATTTGATGCCTTTTAGTGACATAGGTGTTAAATCACTGTGGTGCTAAAATGTGACTTTGGCGGTGAAAGGGTTAAAGTAAGGTCTATCCTTACCTCCCAAAATTAAGAGAACACGGTCTTTGGATAACAGACCCTGATTTGATGCCTTTTTAGTGACATGGGTGTTAAATCATTGTGGTGCAAAAAAATGGACGTTAGCGGTGAAAGGGTTTTTAAATTGTGACCGAGTGACGTAAGTAGTCCACTCGTCACTAATTATTCATAGCCCAGTTTACTGGTCACAAGACTGTTCAAAGCAGACGGCTCGATTGCAATTCGCTAGTTTTGACATCTATTGTTACCGTGTCAGCAGACAACACGATTACGTAGTCTCCTTTTTCGCCACAAGATCTTATTCGAATTCAAATTTGACCAAGTCACGTGCTGAGGCAAGCTTATAATTCAAATTTGACCGCCAGTTGGTCGCGTCAGTTGACCAGAGTAGCTAGGCCTACTACTAGCACTAGCCACTCACTCACTGTGTGATGCGTGATACGCCGGTGTGGTCATCAGCCTGCAATGTCTGAGCACTATCCCTGCTCATAGATCATGTAAGTACTCTAAGCCAGTGGTTATATCTTAGTTTGTTCTACTTTGCAAACTATTGTTTTACATGTTAATGTTGTTTAGTTTAATCAGTGAGCAAACTCTGTCACTGTAAAACTTGCCACGGAACTGAAAACCGTCTGCTATTCTCGTCACAGAACCAACTTGTTCATGACGTCAGTTATTCATAAGCGTAACAGTGCTAGGCGAGAACATTCCGATTGTTCAGGTCTATCATCACATCCACTCGTGTGTGACGTCAATTTACTGTGAAAACAATGAAGGGGCACTTTGCCTACATTTTGTTTAAAAGCTTAACTTGCTCATTTCCATGCTATCAATATTATTGATCTAGGTTTAAGTTATACTATGCTATGGTGTAGGCCTACTTTGCACTGTTTCATTCATAGGCCTAGGTGTGTGTGCTAGGCCTAGTATGGTGTTGTGTTAATACTGCTACTATAGTATTAATGAGGCAGTCCCTTTTGACTGAGTTTCTTGCTACTTCAATGATAAACTCTCAATAGGCCTACATTTGCCTTTAGTCAGTTTTCCACTTAAAACTGATCAGCCTACTGTGATGAGTAGTCTATTTTTAGTAACACAGCATCTGATGTCTGTGTTGCAATGCTTGGTTTGGGTTAACTCACATGAACTAAAATGTTTGTGTAGGAGTTAAGCAAGCATAGGGTCAGGTAAAACCGACCTATGTTATGTTTGCAAACCCCAGCTAGGCTTGTGTCAGTGTCAGTTTAATCATGCTATTTAAGTCATGCAGTGAGCTCCTTCCACTGCTGTGACTGTGTATCTCCTCATGTTATTGAACATTGAGTGCTATGGCGCAAGGCCTACAATCATACCTAATCATTGTTATTTCTTGTTTATATTTATGCTTGTATATTTTGTATTTTGCAGGATGTATTTGCTGCAGTCTTTCTTAGTCTTCCTTAGTCTTTCCTAGTGAATAAGCAAAGTCAAACAACTGTCTGGTTTCCTCTATATGTTCCTGGCCTGCATGGTGTGTGCTCATCATCACCCCCATTTCCTCATCAACTCCTCCTTATCCCTAATCCCTTACCCTTACCACCCCATCACAAAATGAAATTAAGATTCTTCTTCTTCTTCTTCTTTTTCTTCTTCTTGTTCTTCTTCTTCTTCTTCTGAAGTTCCCAGGTCATGTGGCCACAATGGGTAAGCTACGTATGTATCCGATTTTTCACTTTTCACTGGTCTCCCCGCTTGCGTACAGCCGACATATTCTGATTTCGGAGGAGGTCAAAGGAGAAAACATATTTAGAAGATTTGTTTTTCTCAGGGCAGGAGAATGGGCCAATAATAAGTCAGAAAGCTAGTATGAGACTAAAAGAAAAGAGACAGACAGACAGACAGACAGAAGACTTAGGTGTGTGGGGGGGGGGGGTGAGGGTGAGACAGACACAGAGAGAACACACTAAACGCACACACACTCATACACAAAGAGGCACTGAGAGAGAGAGAGAGAGAGAGAGAGAGAGAGAGAGAGAGAGAGAGAGAGAGAGAGAGAGAGAGAGAGAGAGAGAGAGAGAGAGAGAGAGAGAGAGAGAGAGAGAGAGAGAGAGAGAGAGAGAGAGAGAGAGAGAGAGAGAGAGAGAGAGAGAGTCAAAGATCATAAGCAAGCACGGAAATCGGAAACAGAGACAGAAACTAAGGGAGAGAGACATTGGAAATGAGAGAGAGACACACACACACAGGGACATAGACAGAAAGAAGCAGACAGACAGATAGACAGACAGGCATAATTATTATCTGCACCTCAAAAAAGAATTGGGTGGCGCGCCTCTGGCTGCGACGCGCTCTCCAGGTGGGAGCAAACCGAATTTCACAGAGACGCGTCTGTGACTATAATGTACCTAACCTAACCTAACCTAACCTAACCTAACCTAATCCTTCCGTTTGATGCAGGTACAGAAGGACCCACCAATGGTGGCAGGGAGCCATCAGTTTTTACTCTTCAGTCAGCGTCACCACGTGGAAGCCTTACATGCACCTACAGAGAGCGCACGTTATTTTGGTAAGATTAGTAGGTACCACCCTGCTTCCTTTGGGAGGGGGGGTGGGGGAGGGGAGGAGGGGGGGCGGGAGGGGGGGGGCGGGCGGAGGAGGGTGAGGGGGGGGGGGAGGTCCATATATCACCTATTCCAGTTTCACCCTATTCCAGTTTCACCTATTCCATATTCAATTATTCCAGTTTCACCTATTCCACATTCACCTATTCCAGTTTCACTTATTCCAGTTTCACCTATTCCATATTCAATTATTCCAGTTTCACCTATTCCATTATTCCAGTTTCACCTGTTCCAGTTTCACCTATTCCAGTTTCACATATTCCAGTTTCACCTATTCCAGTTTCACCCATTCCATATTCAATTATTCCAGTTTCACCTATTCCAGTTTCACCTATTCCAGTTTCACCTATTCCAGTTTCACCTATTCCATTTTCACCTATTCCATATTCACCTATTCTATATTTACCTATTCCCTATTCACCTATTCCAGTTTCACCTATTCCAATTTCATCTACTCCAGTTTTACCTATTCCAGTTTCATCTAGATCTATTCCAATTTCACCTATTCCATATTCACTTATTCCAATTTCACCTATTCCAATTTCATCTACTCCAGTTTTACCTATTCCAGTTTCATCTAGATCTACTCCAGTTTCACCTATTCCATATTCACCTATTCCAGTTTCACCTATTCCATATTCACCTATTCCATATTCACTTATTCCAGTTTCACCTATTCCATATTCACCTATTCCATATTCACCTATTCCAGTTTCAGCCATTCCATATTCACCTATTGTATATTCACCTATTCCAGTTTCACCTATTCCAATTTCATCTACTCCAGTTTTACCTATTCCAGTTTCATCTAGATCTACTCCAGTTTCACCTATTCCATATTCACCTATTCCAGTTTCAGCCATACCATATTCACGTATTCCATATTCACCTATTATATATTCACCTATTCTCTATTCACCTATTCCAGTTTCACCTATTCCAGTTTCACCTATTCCAGTTTCACCTATTCCAGTTTCACCTATTCCAGTTTCACCTATTCCAGTTTCATCTATTCCAGTTTCACCTATTCCAGTTTCACCTATTCCATTTTCACCTATTCCATTTTCACCTATTCCATATTCACCTATTCCATATTCACCTATTCCATATTCACCTATTCCAGTTTCACCTATTCCATATTCACCTATTCCAGTTTCACCTATTCCATTTTCACCTATTCCATTTTCACCTATTCCATTTTCACCTATTCCATATTCACATATTCCATATTCACCTATTCCAGTTTCACCTATTCCATATTCACCTATTCCAGTTTCACCTATTCCAGTTTCACCTATTCCATATTCACCTATTCCAGTTTCACCTATTCCATATTCACCTATTCCAGTTTCACCTATTCCAGTTTCACCTATTCCAGTTTCACCTATTCCATATTCACCTATTCCATATTCACCTATTCCATATTCACCTATTCCATATTCACCTATTCCATATTCACCTATTCCAGTTTCACCTATTCCATATTCACCTATTCCAGTTTCACCTATTCCATATTTCACCTATTCCATATTCACCTATTCCAGTTTCACCTATTCCAGTTTCACCTATTCCATATTCACCTATTCCATATTCACCTATTCCATATTCACCTATTCCATATTCACCTATTCCATATTCACCTATTCCATATTCACCTATTCCAGTTTCACCTATTCCATATTTCACCTATTCCAATTTCACCTATTCCATATTCACCTATTCCAGTTTCACCTATTCCATATTCACCTATTCCAGTTTCACCTATTCCAATTTCACCTACTCCAGTTTTACCTATTCCAGTTTCATCTAGATCTACTCCAGTTTGACCTATTCCATATTCACTTATTCCAGTTTCACCTATTCCATATTCACCTATTCCAGTTTCACCTATTCCATATTCACCTATTCCAGTTTCACCTATTCCATATTCACCTATTCCAGTTTCACCTATTCCAGTTTTACCTATTCCAGTTTCACCTAGATCTACTCCAGTTTGACCTATTCCATATTCACCTATTCCAGTTTCACCTATTCCATATTCACCTATTCCAGTTTCACCTATTCCATATTCACCTATTCCAGTTTGACCTATTCCATATTCACCTATTCCATATTCACCTATTCCAGTTTCACCTATTCCAGTTTTACCTATTCCAGTTTCATCTAGATCTACTCCAGTTTGACCTATTCCATATTCACTTATTCCAGTTTCACCTATTCCATATTCACCTATTCCAGTTTCACCTATTCCATATTCACCTATTCCAGTTTCACCTATTCCAGTTTTACCTATTCCAGTTTCATCTAGATCTACTCCAGTTTGACCTATTCCATATTCACCTATTCCAGTTTCACCTATTCCAGTTTCACCTATTCCAGTTTCACCTATTCCATATTCACCTATTCCAGTTTCACCTATTCCAGTTTCACCTATTCCAGTTTCACCTATTCCAGTTTCACCTATTCCAGTTTTACCTATTCCAGTTTCATCTAGATCTACTCCAGTTTGACCTATTCCATATTCACTTGTTCCAGTTTCACCTATTCCATATTCACCTATTCCAGTTTGACCTATTCCATATTCACCTATTCCAGTTTCACCTATTCCAGTTTCACCTATTCCAGTTTCACCTATTCCAGTTTCACCTATTCCAGTTTGATCTACTCCAGTTGTGCCGAGTGTCTGTGAGGGCCTGTGTATATTTTGCTGGCCAACAGACGATTTTCGGAGAGAGAAAAAACTAGGGGAGAGCACTTAAGTTCGTGAAAATTAGAGTTGATTACCTCGACTTTATACTCGGTCAAAACCATAGCAACCATGGCGGCATGGCGTCGAAGCTTGAAACCGCAGGATGCGAGTCAGCGACTTGCTAATTTTTTTAATTTTTTTTTTTATAGAACAAGGTCAGTATCCACAAACTGATAGAACGTACTGATGAAATTCTGCTTAACGTCCTCCGGTCTGGAACAGACACATATGGGACATCAGTAGATATAAAGATGGTGGGAACGGTCCTGGAGGCAATGCCTGGAAGCAGTGCAACACCAGGAAAGTCCCGATTTTTTAGCAAGATAGAACTTGAAAAATGTGACGTAAAAATATAATTGACATCAATTTTAGAATGACGCACGGTGCTCTAAATGATGTAAGTCTACTCAAACACAACGAGGCGAGAGCTGGGGGATCTACTTGATGGTAGAGTAACTTCCCCTGTTTGACCGATTGAGTTAGGCAACATCACTCCCCGCACACACCATGAAATAACTCCCCTTAATCATTTCCGAATAATTAAACACTAAAAAATAAAATCTTCACGAGTGCAGTTATAGAAATCCAGTCCGGGAACCAAATTCATGTCCGCTTACCATTTTCACGAGTGGGGGGTGGGGGGGTGGGGGGGGGGGGGGGGGGGGGGGGGGGGGGGGGGGTGGTACCCGGTGACCCAGCCGGCCAGGTCCCGCTGATCGGGATCCCTGCTACACACATACGATCTCTGGAAGGGTCAAAGGCCCCGCACCACGGCAAAAGTACAACTAACTAATAATAAACAAAATTGAACAAAGGGTGAATACTCTCTTTCTAATTAACTCCTCTCCACCAAAGTTGATGATGCTTTGTATTTTTGTCTCACTTTGGTTCTGACCCACGCACTGCTAGGTGATTGGTATGGTAATCAACTTTGGTGGAGGGGAAGTTAATTAGAAAGAGAGTATTCACCCTTTGTTCAATATCGTTATCTCCTCTCTTGGCCTCACTATTTCATTCTTTAATAATAAACAGTTTCGCCTAAGAATTGTTTTTGGAGAAAGATTGAAATGCAACGTACACTGTATCTGTGTCTGTTGTGGGTAGGTTGGCAGCAACCACTTCTGGCATTTTGAAACCAACGGATCATCCAGGGGAGAGCATAACAAACAATAAAAGAAAAAACATTAATAATATTAATAATAATTCTTAAAAAATTATATATATAAATTCGTTATTGTTGCACATGCATTGGCTTTTGGTTAAGGGGGAATCCCTACCCAGATTTCGGTACCCAAATTGTAATGGCATGTGTTTATTTTCTAGTGGTCCAATCACCATGAAATTTGGCAGGAATGTGCCAAAGACACCACACTCTTAATGCAATGTTTTTTTGTAAGTCTGTGATAAACAGAAGTAGGAGAAAAAAAAATTGTCTTTAAAAATGTTGCGGAAAGCAAATAAAAATTACTACCGACTTTGTATCACTCTCTTGAAAACATTTTTTAAACACAGTGCTTCATCTTTTTTGTGCATGCATGTAAACACAGTACAAATGATTGGTACTAAACTCTTAGCCCTACTGTTAAAAGTAAGTCCACAGCTCGCGCACAGATTTTTAACATTTTTTTTATGGATGATCACACATATGATCATTGATAAACAAAGTTCTTTTTAGCAGAATTGAACAATGCTAGTACCAACCATTGGTATTGGCCCCTGCAATCTGCATGCCAAATTTCAAAGCAATAGGATTAAATTTACTCAAAATATGATGTTGAAAGTAAACCAGCGCACAGAAAAACGCAAACATTTTGACGACAGAAAATTAACATGATTTCCTACCTTGTGCTGTCCTAATGAGCTCCAGCAAGGTAAGGCTGGCCTTCTCTTTCTGCCTGCTGTTCATTCTGACCCAGGAGTCTTTGTCTCCTAGCTCTGCGTTGCTGTTTGGTTGCAGCCTGGGCCTGACGACTAGCGTTTATAACGCGCACAGTGTCTTTTTTGTCGCAGAACGCCGCACAGAACTTTCCGGGTTTGATTTGCATTCTATGTAGAATGGCCTTCAAACTGCTGGCTCCATCATTGAAAAGACACACAGCCAAGGCAACAGCTGTAGTCACAGTCCCTAGCCCATGGTTTTTGGATTTAGGGCAAAACCTCCAGATAAGACCGTTCAATGATTCGTTTGCGTTTTGCGTGTACCCCTGCAAGCATTTCTTGAGAAGCTCGGTCCTACAAAGATCTTTGAACACAGGTTTTATAACATCCACAATTTCATTTGGCATGTTATTCTCTTGCTTATATTCTGTCCCATCCCTTTCAGCCTGCTTGAATTTGCACCACTCTATGTCACAGAAACTGTGCCTATGGGTTGGATTTTGATCATTTGATGAATAGTGGAAAAGTACAGCCCAAACAGCAATGCGCATTTTCTCAAGGTTATTCTTGTTTGCCCTTATAGCATTTCCATAATACACCTGCATTTTGTCTATCATTTTGTCTGTCAATCTGCCCTTTCCACCTAAAGGTTTACCATCAGCTAATTTACCTTTTGTTGCTTTCTTCAGATTTC